>OY293308.1:26533021-27156968 GCA_958502075.1 Orchestes rusci | reverse complement strand
GATTCACATTGAAAAGTAGCTGAATTTAATAAAAAATAATACCTGTTGGGTGAAGTAGATAAATATTGCCACAATATATCCATTAGTATAAAAATTAACAATGACAACGCCTTTTTTAACAATACCTGGTATATACAAGTAGATTAAGATATACAAGAAACGTTTATTTGCATATCAACATTATCAACCAATCATAATGACTCTTGACCATCAAACTGAGAAAAATCAATTGTTAATAATGGATTGATTGGCTAGAAAATTGATGAGTCATTTAAACATTTGTCATATTCAGCTTTTAAGTTAAGACTTTATTTTGTAGATGAAAATTTTGAACCAACAAACTGGCATTTACTTATTGATTCGTTTGAATGTAAAAATCATATAGAATTCGCTATTATATCAATCTTTGTATTCATTTTTTGTATCATGAAACCCATTCTAGGAGTATATTTGTATAGAAATAAAAGAATTATCTACTAGCAAGTGTTTTTATTGAATAACAAGATATTACAATACATTATTTTTCATAACCCATGAATTATGTGAATTATTCATGCCCAACCATTTAACATAAACTTTATTTCCCTTCCGTCTTAGAATCTTTTCTACCAAATACACGTCAGGATGTTTAACTTTTTGCAACTCCTCCTTATAAAATGCACCCTGTATCTCTTCACCTCTATGATCATCCAATATGTAGGTTGTTGGATTTGTGATTTTTATTTTTTAATCACAAAGATTTCATTCGACCAGTTAGGTGTATACCCTTTTGAAAACATCTCACGAAACTTACTTATTCGCACATAGTCTCCCTTTTCATATTTGGAAGGATTCACTGTTTTTATACGACCATAAACTTTTGATAGTAGGTGCTTTTCATGTTTTTTAGATACTTGTATAGGTTTCATTCCAATAACAGAATGTTTGGTATTATTGTATTCTGATACTATCTCAGGTAATATTTTTAACCATTTATATTTTCCCTGCAAACTGAATTTTTTCCACATTCTGTTTTTCAATGTTCTGTTCACCCTTTCTACGATGCTAGCTTTCATATTGGAAAATGTTGAGTAGTGATTGATGTTGAATTTTTTCATCAAATCTTGGAACTCTGTATTAAAAAATTCCTTTCCATGATCTGTTTGCAAATTTTTGGGAGGTGTTTTTACACTGTTTAAAATTAATTTCATGGCTGTGGTTACATCTTTAGCAGTCTTTGTTTTGACAGGAATTGCCCAAACAAATTTTGAAAACACATTAATTATAACTAAAATATATCTATATCCTTTGTTTATTTTTGAATATGGTTGCATTTCAACTAAATCTGCTTGAAAAAGATCATTGATCCCGTTCACAATTACTGCTCTTCTTTTGAAAAATCTTCTGGCTGGTTTGTGTAATTCTTTTACCACATCTTCTTTGATAGTATTTATTATTGAACTGTTTTATTTTCAATCACTACGGGGCATTTTATTTGTAATTCGCCATAAAATTCTGTTATTTTACTATCCGTTTCACGTCTAAAGGAGGCAGGTGTTCCATAGAAAAGGGGCATCTAAATATATAATGACATATTTTTTCTCAATCATAGGCAGCCAGTTCTTTGGGAATAAGTTTTTTGTTTTCAATTATAAATCCTTGTACATCCAAAACGAGTAGTTTCATATTTTCAATTGTGAGAATTTCACTAGCATCTGCTTTCCACCACTATAATCTTGAATTTGTTTTTTAATTCTTTCGATCTGTTTAAATGGTAAGATAAGCAAAGCTTCAATTCTGGAGACATACTGAACATCATTTAGAGAAATAAAATGGTTTATATAATTATTTGAGAACATGCGTATTACAATTGCTTGACTATTTTTGTTAAAGGATTGTAGCTAAATAATTTATCATGTAAAATCAGACAATATACTGATGTATCCTTTTTTGTATTATCATTTGTCTCGAATTCAACTCTCAAAACAACAGTGCCTGTTTGAAGTGTTTCTTTTTGGTGGGAACAATCAATATGTGCGATTGGACACCTATTTTTAAAAGTTTTGAGGGTTGAAGGTTCGTTTGGTATATCATAGTAGGAATTTTTAAAGTTTGCAAACATTTCATAGAGAGCTGAAAACTTGTTATCATTGAAATTCAAATACAAATCATGATATGGATATCTTTCAGAATTCAAAAATACTCTAATATTTGTGAGATTTATATTATCGAATTGACTAGCATCTTTCATGATGCGTCCTTTTCTATTTTCTTGAAAACCAATTATTATATGACGAGGTGCTTCAAGTCTTCTACTTGTTTTAACGGGCCAAGTATGACGGGTTGCTTCAGGTAGCGAGGAATATTCAACAATTTCCCAACTACGAAATCCAAGTAACAGATCTTTATTAGTTTCAAGAATTTGTGTTAAAGTTAGTTGTTGTGGTATATCAACTTGAATATGTGGTACTTTCCAATAGATCTTGTCAAATGTAACTTTTGGATTTTCCGCTTCGGGTGATGCATTTTGCATATCTTCAACATATAAAACTGCATCAACATCATCGCTGGCTCGGATCAGAACCAGTTCTTGTTTCATATTCAAGATTATTTTTTTATAGTCTTCAAAAAATCCCATCAACATTTTCAAAAGGTATAGATACATTAAATTTTCCTGAATCATCCACTAATATTTTTTCTTTATCTTCTCTGTTTGGAAACCAACCAGCATTTTGTAGCTTTACTAATCACCACATGATTCAACCCCACCTCCCACCTCCCAGGTCCGTACACATTTATTGAAATTTGATTTAAATTTTCAAAATTTTTTGTAGGTATATCCTTTAACTTCACAGAAAATTTTATATCACCAAAATTGAAATATTCGAAAAAGTTTGGATATGAAGAGGGTCTATCAAATGTTTATCTACTGGCACTATCGCACTAATAATACTCCATCCAAAACAAAATTCATCACGCTCAATAATTAATCGATTAAAATCGTAGAAATATGATTCTCAGATAATTGAACAACCAGTTTATAGCATCTTTGCGTTTCATATCAAGAAAAACCAGCGACTGAATTGCGGTTCTCGCCCACAAAATGATCCACAAATGATATGATGTCAGGTGTGAGATTCTATAGCGCAAATATATAAACACGTTACTTGAATATTAATTTGTCATCTGGTGATCTGCAACTCGTATACCATAACATGTAGAACGAGGATAATACAAATAAAGTAAACCTGTTCTCACATTGCAGCTTTCTTCAAAAGACTTCTAGTGTATGATGAGTAGATATTGATTCTTGGTAATGTAGTACTTTATATCAAACTTTGAATTAAAATACAGCCATTTACGAGAGTTTATTACCATGCAATAATAAGCCATTTAATTTAACATCTGCGTAGCAGATCGCATACCAAGCATGTACTAATGCAGACAGAGTAAAAACCTGTTTCCATCTGTGTCTTTGGATCTTTACATATCCCATAATATTTAAACGTTTCTATAACGCAATGGTTAAGGCATCCGACTGGTTACCCAGAGGCTCAGGGATCGAGCCCAGACGACGGAACTTATTTTCAAAAAGGTGAGTATGGTATAGCGCATAAGAGAGAGAATAATAATAACACACCAAATTTGTATAATTCATGATTATGTTCAAATATGATTAGCCAAATAATTAATTGATGAAAAATCATAAAAATATGATAATTGAACAGCCTAAAATTAAAACCCCCAAAAATATTTCAAAGTTCAGTGACCCCAATAAACCCCTAAATAATTAATTGATTAAAAATCATAAAAATATGATAATTGAACAACCAAAAATAATAAACCCCAAAAATAATTCAGTGACCCAAATAAAACCCCCCAAATAATTAATTGATCAAAAATATTAAATATGTTAAGGTCAATGACCTTCCATGGCCGCACTCTAGACAGGGGCATGAAAGTCGCCTGGCTAAGGTGCCGCCATACCTACTGACAGTACTGAATAGGTTCTCTACCGGAAGCGACCATAGACTCGTACGGGCTAAAGTAGTTATTGATATCGATAAAGAGCGCCACAGAATGGTCAAGAAGAAAACAAATAAACCTTGGACGAGACCAACAGATATAGAGGGATTCCAGCGCGCTATAGATGTTGGATTTGCAAACTGCGACGCAAAATCAAACGAAGATGTCAACACTCTCAATGACATATTAACCAGTGCCATGATAGAGAGCCAAAATAAATATTGCCCAAAAACACAAAAGGAAGAAAAATTGAGCCAAAATACAAGGCAAATGATCCAAGAAAGAAGAGACCTCAGAAGTAAAGGAAAGGCTAACAACGAGCAAAAAGAAGCAAATAAAAAGGTGGCGAAAGCCATAAGACATGACATTAGAACATTCAATACAAACCACATTCAACAAACGATCGAAAATAATAAAAGCTTGAAGGTTATCAGAAGGAAACTTGGGAATTGGGAAAAAGCATATAATTAAACTAAAGAACAAACAAGGTATAACAACAGCAAATAGAGACGAAATTCTGAAAATAGTGGAATACTTTTATCAGATTCTGTACACAAGCCAAAACGAGGATATGCATAACTCTAGTACAGATCCGGACATAGTGACAGCCAAAAAAGGGATTGTAAATCAAGGTTTAGAAGAATTACCATGCATCACAATAGACGAAATAAAGCTCGCGTTAAGGAGAACAAAGAACAACAAAGCTCCCGGGGAGGACAATGTAGTTGCAGATACAATTAAAATCGGTGGCCCACGTTTACTAGAAAAGATCACAGTGCTTTTTAACTTGTGCATATACAACAGTACAATACCAGACAAATGGAACAATGTCATCGTAATACTACTACATAAGAAGGTGATATAGCGGAACTTGAAAACTATAGACCGATAAGCCTTCTGAGCCACCTCTATAAATTGTTCGCAAAAATAATAACGACGAGACTTGAGAAAAAATTGGATTTTCATCAACCTCTAGAGCAGGCAGGATTCCGGGCTAAATTTGAAACAAACGACCATCTGCAAAGCATAAAAACGGTTATCGAAAAAAGCATTGAATACAATAGACCACTAGTTCTGGCTTTCGTAGACTTTCAAAAGGCCTTTGATACGGTAGAGCCGAATGCGGTCCTCAGCGCATTACAGGAATGCCAAGTTGATTACAGATACTCAAAACTAATTTACAATATCTACAAACATGCTACAATAATGGTAAAACTACATGAAAATACTAAATGCATCCAAATTGACAGAGGGGTTAGACAGGGAGATACGATGTCGCCCAAACTCTTTATCACAGTTTTGGAATATGCTTTTAAAAAACACAATTGGGAAAATAAAGGCCTAAACATAGATGGTCGAAACTTAATAAACCTACGTTTTGCGGATGATATAGCTTTGCTCTCAGATAACCTTAGAGACATTAAAGATATGTTAAAAGAACTAGAAAAGGTATGTGCTGACGTAGGTTTAAAAATGAATATTTCAAAAACAAAATATATGACAAATTTAGTTCCCAGTGAGCAAATTTTCATTGGTGATGAAGAAGTAGCTTTGGTGGAAAAATACAATTATCTTGGTCATGAAATCCAAATCTCACGGGACAACCAAACATGCGAAATGAAAAGAAGAGTTACACTATCTTGGGCAGCCTATGGAAAACTTGCGGAAGTCTTTGAAAGCGACATGCCACAATGTTTGAAGAGGAAGGTGTTTGATCAGTGTGTACTGCCGGTCATGACCTATGGGGCTGAAACCTTAACACTAACCACAGCAAGTGCTAAGAAACTTATGGTAACACAGCCCAAGATGGAAAGGTATATGCTCAGAGTATCACTGCGGGATCATATAAGAAATGAAGACTTAAGAAGAAGAACCGGCGTCACAGATGTAGTTATCCAAATTCGCAAACTCAAGTGGAAGTGGGCTGGACATGTGGCACGAATGCCGGACGGGAGATGGACGAAAAGGCTGCTGGAGTGGAGACCGCGCATGGATAAGAGAAGTAAGGGAAGACCCCCTACACGTTGGACGGACGATCTAAAGAGATGTGCAGGCAACTGGATACAGAAAGCTCAAGACAGGAGGGAATGGGCAGAAATAGGGGAGGCTTATGTCCAGCAGTGGACACAGAGAGCTGAATGATGATGATGATGATGATCTTGTAAAGGGCAAAAAGTGGCAATGGAGAAGTTCCATTCATTTCAAAATATCTCTTCAAATGTGGTCAGAAAAAAATGAAAACAATTTTGAAAAATTTCGGTTTTTTTCGGATAATTTCGGACTTAGTCGGAATTTCTTGGCTTTTAAAACGGCATTTTGTTGAGCATCGGAATACGCAACTTTGCCTCCATTTAACCGACCTTGTATCTCTCACGGTTTTCAAGATCCCCATGATAGACATCCTTATCTTGAACACACTGTATATCTCAAAACTGAGTAGAATAAATAAGTTCGACTGAATAACAAAAAAGTTTATAAATAACTCGTACTTTTGCATGCGCGTAATTTCAAAGTCCCTGCAATCGATTAATATTTTTGATGCGTCGCGACGCTTTACTCTTGGTAGGCGTCGAATGTTTTTAACTGTGAAAAATAACTAGTCGACCCCATACATTGACTACTTTTTATAGAAATCAAATATTCCTATTCGTTTCCGAGATATTGACGTGCGGAGTTTTAAGTGAAAAACCCTGTATAATATTCAATGGAATGTAATGCCATCTTATTCAGATATTTCTTATGGATTCTGAGTAAATTAAATCCTATACATTCAGGATACAGAGTAAAGTTCACACTTTTACGTCGCTGTTTGTTTTACAGTGACTAATTCAAGATACAAGACAAATGCAACATGGCGGCTGAAACCTGAGATTTTATTTCTTTATTTCTGGCCCCGGTGGCTCAGTGGTTCGATCTTGGCCTGGCGTGCGAAAAGTCCTGGGTTCAAATCCCAGCTCGAATATGCTTTTTCTTTATAAAGTCCTGTACTTTTTTTACTGTTTTTCTGTGTCTGCAGAAAAATAATGTGTAGACCACGGCTGAACACTTCTTGAAGCCTGGAGAAAAATCACTTTACCGCCTAGGACTACAATATACTATTTCTTCTGCAGGAAAAAAAGGGTTTTTTTTTCAAATTTCTCGTGTATGGCATATTTCAACAGATCAACATAATAAAACAATTTTAGAGTAAAAAAACAAAGCTATAAGAGCCGCTTTCCAGCTGCCCGTTTTGTGCACGCAATCGAGCTTTTGAGCGCGCAAAAACACTTAACGCGTGTTCCAGCTTTATTGCGTTTGGAGCTCCGCGTTACCTTCCCCTTTCCCCTGAAGCACCACCCGGAAAATGTGGGCTTGAAGCGCAAAACTAGCTAAACGTCAAATCAGTCAAATTCTGTCATATTTAAAATCAAAACATTGGCAAGTTTGATCTTTTTTGACTGGATCCATGCTTAAACATACTAAATTCAGCTCAGAGTCGCTTATAAACAATATTTTAACTAATTTTCACAATAATCACAATGTCGAGATGCCTTGGCTCAAACGTAAACAAACACTCCATCGATAGTTTTGACGTTTGTGTATGTGAGTAGCTCAAAACGTGTTCCAGGATCACTTTTGCGTTCCAAACACGGTGTTAATCGGCGCTTGAGCTTGAAGCACTTGCTGGAAAGCGGCTAAGGTCTACACGTACTTGATTGCTTAAATGAAGGTGCCATCTTGTTAAAGAAAACTCGGTTATTGTTGATGCATTTTCTACAGAATGAATTATATGATATATCACCTCCACCTACTTTGATTTTTTGTTCTTTCTCCATAGCATGGAAATAAATTTAATTTTAGTGCCTATGTTAAACGTTGGTTTCTTTTTTTTTTCTCAAAATACTTCCCAAGCAGAGCTGTCGGTAATTGAATTACAATAATTGAAAAATGTAATTTAATGACTTTTTGGTAATTGAATCACTTTTATTCAATTACTCTGCAAAATGAGTAATTGTAATTGTTTCTTCAATTACTGAGATAAAGTAATTGTAATTAGTAATTGGTTTCAATATATCGCAGATAATTGAATTACTCGAAGAGTAATTCAATTACCTTCAGAGGGCTTCAATCGCTTCAAAAAGTAATTGAATTACTTTCATAGTAGTTCAATAACTTTGAAAAGTAATTGAATTACTTTGAGATAGTTGGACTACTTTCGTATCTGTTAGTGGAAACGCTTTTTGCTCGAGACGTTCGGTTTTTGGTTTTACCGTTGTAAACGCTGTGGCGTGCGCCGTGGATGTCTTGAATCTTGAATCTCTTGAACTGATGTGAGTGTGGCGGTAGTAGAATACTTGGCCATTGTTTTTTGGTCACGAGACTGACATTTCGATAAACGTTTATTTCTTTTATTTATACAGAGTTGAGCACAAAAAACTTCCCACCCAGGTTTTCTAAGGTGATTAATCAAAAATCGTTTGGACACTTCAATTTGGGTATCCTGGGGTACACATTTTTTTGGTATTTTTACCCCCAAAATTTTGAATGGAAAGGGAGGTTGAGTGATAACTCATTTTGAAGTATTTTCATCAAGACTATATCCCCAAAGTTTCATGTCGCTACTATTTACATATTTTGATTTCTTATTATTTCTCATTTTTTAATATTTATCATGTTTTTCTGGGTACCTGGGACCCCCGTTTAGGTGAGTACAATTATCTCTTTTTAGGCCACAATTGACAAGATACCAATTATATTATGTGTATTGTTTTTGGTATCAAAAATAGTACTATAATCGAATAATAATATGTTAGTTTGGATCGTTTGGATTGTGAGCGAATTCAAATGCTTTCCACTGTACGTATGATGTCACAGTGTTGCCGATTGGGAGGAATTTCGCTATTATTTGTAGGGGATTTTTTGCTGATAGCTCAAAATATACAGTTTTTTCCCCCCGAAGGGAAGAAAACGGCTTATTTTGGGCCTTGCCTAGGCTTGACCCTTATAAGACTACGCCACTGCTTTTCCATAGTTCGTCCTTATATTCTCTTGCCAGCCCCACTATATCCACGTCAGTCAGTCTCCCACACACACCGCTCTCCACCTTCGCTCCAAGGTCTCGCGTGACTGTGTGATCCTTGTTCAGTACCTTTCATGGGAAAGTCGTCAAGAACTTACCCGGGTCAAGCCTAGGCAAGGCCCAAAATAAGCCGTTTTCTACCCTTGTTGTATATACCGAGAATGTGTTGCGCCAGCAGGTTCAGTTTCCAATGATGAGCAAAGTTGGTTATTGATACAAGAAACTGCTGTGCGATTGTCCATTTGGACTAGAACTGTTCGACCCTTCAGCTCCATGGCAGTCTCCTTCAAGGCCAGGTACAAGGCAAACATTTCTTGGTAGTTTATGTGCCAGTTTCTCTGACTCTGAGACCAGACTCCTCTCATAGCTCTGTCTCCAAGCTGGGCCCCCCAGCCGATGTCGCATCGGTTGTTATGAATAATTCTGGATTTTCTCTGAAGAGAACCGAACTCCGTTCGAGATTTTGAAACCACCACTAGCATTCCCGAAGTGCTCGCCTTGGGATTGGAAAATTTGACCTTGGGCTGTCCTCGGGAAGCACAAGGCTTGATCGTAGCATATCCCTCATGTGTAGTCTTCCCAATGGCACCGTAAAAGAAGCAAAGTTCATCTTTCCCAGGAGACGTTTGGGTAACTTCCAGTTCCATTGATGATTGATTAGAATAGGTTGCAAATCTTCTTTTATCGATTTCACATTCCTTGTTGGCAGATGAATCAAGTTGTTTGTGATGTCTCAATCGATTCCCAGGTATTCCAATCGTGCCTGAGGGGCTAGCACCAATTTCTTCCTGTTCATCAGCCAGTCTAAGGACTCCAGAAAGTCTATAGCGTATTTTGTTTGTGCCCTCAGAACTCCTGGGTTTTGACTGGCCAATAAAAAGTCGTGCAAGTAAACTATTATTCTGATACCCTTCTCGCGAAGACAATCCGCTAGCCAGTTGGAGATCCTTGAAAGCTCGAGGGGTGCGCTTGCTAGGCCGAATGGTAGACACGTCATTTGATATATCGTGTTCTTGTGACATAGGGACAGAAATCTTCGATATCTTTCCTCTATCGAGATATGGAAGTAAGCTTGGCATAAGTCGATTTTGGTCATGTGATCGCCGATTTGAAGATATGGATGCACTTTCTTGTGATTCATGAGATGGAACTTCTTTGGATTGAGAAATTCGTTCAGGGCCTTTGAATTGAAAATGGGTCTCTTGGAACCGTCCGACTTCGGAGCCAAGAACATCTGAGACAGGAATCCGGTTGAGAAAGGAGAAATTTCTAGAATATTTTGCTTGATCATACTTTCCAACTCTATTCCTATGGTTGCATACGTCGAACAACCTCACCCATCGAAAACATCCAGAGGGGGTTTCCTGACAAAAGGAATCGAATAACCTTGTAAGGTTTCTAGAATCTTTTTTGGTTCGCCTAATTTTCTCCAGTGATTCACATGATTTCTCAGTTGTCTTGCCCTGAACGAATTGTTCTCGATGACTGGTATTTTTGATTAGAAAAGGATGGTCTGGTTTGGGCAAGATGACCTTTTCCATAGGGCAATAATCTAGTGGTCCTTGGTTGTGCTTGGAGAATATTTCTGTTGGACTTATGGTTATGCCCGGGAGCCTTGAAGGGGATTCGAAAGGAATGACCAGATTGTTTATATAAATCCGCCAGTGGAGGATGGTGGAATAGCTTCTAGCTTCTAGTAAGCTTCTAGTAAACTTGCTACTTCCGCATTCTTCGGGAAGAAAGTCTTTCTTCTTTGCTCTATTATCTCCGCCCTACGCTCACATACATATTGTAGGACGTCATCAGAGAGATGTTTGAATTCAGAATCAGGGCCCACAAGGATATCGTGAACATCCTTCTTAATAGCTGGATGTTTTGTCATGAGAGCCTTCATAGAGTTTGGAAAAGCTTCCCTCTGAAGTAGAAGCCCATGAAGAATGACACCCAACGTCGTATTGGCTTTCGTCATCTGCCCCTGAGCCGGTGTATTCTCCGACGACCTATGAGAAAACTGGTGGTTCACTAATAAGGCTGTAAACACTGGAGATGCTTGTAACTTCTTTTGTACTTCCTAATATCTAATTCGTGAAAAGGCAGATTGGCCGAGCCTCATACACATTCTATCCCTTGTTTCTCAATGTGAGGTTTTGCAGGTTTGATTGCAGGTTCCTGCTCTCTTGGCAGCGGATCAAAGTTAAAATTATGTTCCTCAATGAAAGAATTCTCCTCTAGTTCCAAATCTAAAAGCGGAGGAATATTTCCCTGTTCCTCCTCTTCATCTGAGACATCCTGAATAAAAGGTTCGTCGTCGTCCAAATAATCATTTTTCTTTGGTGGATTAAGATTTTCTATGAAGGACTGGAACATAGCCTTAAGTTCCCAATTGGATCTCTAATAATTTATCCAATCCACTCCCTTCCTTTGGCTCTAAAGAACCAGAAGCTCTACTGGAGATTCTGTCCTGTGAATTTTCAGCCTCGGAAAGTTCTTCGGAAATCTGTTGTGATGCTTCCTTTCGAGAAATCAGAAGAGGTTTTAATTCCGCCACGGCAGCGATCATCAACTCATTCTGCACTGCTATGCCCTTATCCTAGCAGCTAGATAAGCTGGCCTGATGATTAAGCCCACCCAAAATGGCCAACTCAACATTCTCAGTTTCATATTCCTATAAGTTTTCTCCGAAAGGCTTGTGGCACCTGGATCAAATGCCTGAACAGAACCCACCGTGGGAAGGGCGAATCTTATTTTGTTGAGAATATGGGGGTCACATTCCTGGCCAAGAAGCTCCTCTTTAGAAAAGACGTAAGATTTCCATTGCTTCCATCTCTCAGGTAGGAGTGCACTTGTTAGCTTTTTAATCCGATCCAGAATGGGAGCATCCTCCGTTTTATCGGGAACTAGGCTGAACAACTCCTCCAGCGTTCAGATTTCAGACATTTTCTAGAAGTAGAAAAGAAGGTATTAATCACTCACCAATCGATTAGAGTGTTTATATAACAGTCAAAGGAAAACGTTTGAGCTGCTAAACTTTGAGACGCGCGGCACGACTATGGGCCCACACGTCCCGAAATTCGAGACGCGCGGCCCGATTACGAGCCCACAAGTTCCAAGATTCGAGACGACGGGCCCACTTGTCCCAAAGTTCGAGACGAACGGCCCAAATATCGTTTGCTCATTTCGAAATTGACCCTTGCAGCTCATCAGAAGAGGTATGTAGCCCTCTGCCTCTCATCGGATAGCAGCTGCCTCGGGCGCTGCTCAATTAACCGGGCCTTGCCGTTATACTTTGATGAGTTAAAAGTTTATATGGGCAGATCTAGTCACTATCAAGACTAAAGAGCGCTTGGATAGAGTATTTAACAATTTTCTTGCAAGCTGCTGAGAACGTACTTGCATATTCGTTGTAGTTTAGTTAGTTTGAAGCTGAAATAAATGGCAACAATCATATCTTTCTTACCTTTGAAAAACAAAAACAACACACTGTTGATAAATAACAACAATAACTACTATCGAGAAGTATCAGCACGCTAGACAATTTGTCGAATCGAGATGGCACGTTAAAATCACGAAGCACGAAACACGAAGCTGGGGAGCGGCGTGTGTGGGAGACTGACGGACGTGGATAAAGTGGGGATGGCAAGAGAATATTCATACGAACTATGGAAAAGCAATGGCGTAGTCTCATAAGGGTCAAGCCAATGGCACAGGCCTAAAATAGATCAATACGTTGCGGAATCTCCGAAAGTTACGATTTGTTATAATTTGTTATGTAAAATATCGCTTATAAGCGATATTTTACATACATCCACCAAAGATCTGACGGTGATGAGTGAAATATTTTGTTTTTGTTGTTTATTGTTTTTGACAAAGACAAGATAGAATACTTTTAGAGAATTCAAAATACGATTGTACACCTCAATTTTCCTAGTCTGTGGTGGATTTTCTTGAGCACACGTTCTCTTGGCAACACTGGCCTTCTCATTTTGAAAATTATAGGCGCTATAAAATATTTATTGTTTTGCAGGTTTTGGTACCTGTGATCGCTCGTCTAGACGTCATATCGGTTGTTTTCTTCTTTAGAAAGAAACAGACCAATCTCATTTTCTTCTCAGGCTAAAGAACAAACTTTCCTATGTATTATTGTTATTGCACATATTGTTTTAGTACTTGGATTTCGTAGTGTAAGATATCCCTGTTTTTAATTAAAAAAAATCCTCAAAGTATAGTGACAATGATGCCAGGAAAAATATAACCAATATTTTCCTCCAAACTGGGCGTTAATCCTCAGTCGACTCAGTTCCTATACCGGATAGGTTTTAAAAGAGGGCAAATGGACTGAAAATTTAAAGATACGACAAAAAGTCAATCTTAATAAAAGTTTTTGCTTAGATACATTTGGCGGAAAAAAGAATTTTTAAATATATAGGGCGACAAGAAAATAACAAAATTGTGAAAATCACTTAGAAGAAACTGCTGATATTTATTATATTTTTTTTTAATTTTGAACGGAAAACGATAGAGAAGAAATATAAGTATAATACAGGGCTGGTCAAAAAACACAAACATGTTATTTTGTGTAAAAGGAAAGTATCTTGGGAAATCAAAATCCAAAATGTCATTTCTGGTAGTTTTTACTTATTTTGAAAATCCATCTTTTCCATGAGTAACTTTGATCAAGAATTCCAGATATATAAAGTCAAACCACCATTGTGGTGGAGCCCTATTGTGAGCCCAGGTACCAGAACGAAGTGGGGCCACACTATGAGGCCAAGAGGCCTTCGGAAGCGAAGAAAAGAGTTGAAATAGCATATATGTATGTGGGAATTCCAAGTGGATGACTCTTAGTGAAACACCCAACACAAATAACGATATTTCTATTAACTATAAAGTTGATAATTTGAACAAATAGAGTGGAATCCAAATCAAAAGGCAGTCAGGGATGTTGGAGGATTGTAGATGGACTGATCATCTCACCTGGTAGTCTAAGAGGCTCGCCATATACCAGTTCCGCATCGGAGGCTTGCAAACAGTCCTTGAATGCACTGCGCATACCCAAAAGGACAACAGGAAGCGCTTTAAGCCAAGAAGATCCTGTATGACACATTAATGCAGCCTTCAGTTGACGATGTGGACGTTCAGCCATGCCGTTTGCTGCAGGGTGGTAGCTGGTTGTACAAGTGCGCTCGATCCCGGAACATACGGCAAGAGCCTTGAAGAGCGTTGACTCGAACTGTCGCCCTTGGTCAGAAGTGATCTCCGATGGGGTGCCAAAATGCGTGATCCAACCAGAGAAAAGTGCGTTGGCCACATCCTCTGCAGTGATGGTCTCCATTGGCCATGCTTCGGGCCAACGGGTGAAACGATCCATAGTTGTCAGGCAGTAGCGATATTGACCAGCTGGAGAAAGTGGGCCAATGATGTCTGTATTAATATGGCTTAAACGAAGTGATGGCGTTGCAAAATTGCCCAACGGGAAGGCAACATGGCGTGTAGTCTTCGAACGTTGGCATGTAGTACAGCCACGAGCCCATGTGCGGCAGTCGCGTTGAACATTGGGCCAAACAAATCATTCAGACACCAGACGTGCTGAAGCACGGATCCCTGGGTGGCTAAGTCCATGTAGAGAGTCAAAGACTTACTCGCGTAGAGGTGCTGGCACAAACGGGCGTGGACGAGGTGTTGAGGTCTCACAGTAGAGGGCAGTGCTGGAATCAGGAACTGGTACCTGTTGCAGCCGGAGAGCGGAGCCATTGGTCAGAAGATCCTTGAGTTCGTCGTCAGCATCTTGGGCTTCGGCAAGGGCGGAAAGATCCACAGCAGATGCTATTGCGGCTATCCGAGAGAATGCATCCGCTACGACGTTCTCAGCTCCACCGATGTGTTGAATATCGGTCATGAACTGGGCGATAAATGAAAGCTGATCAAGCTGTACTGGGGGAAGCTTCTCTTTTCGCTGCTGGAATGCATATACGAGTGGCTTGTGATCCGTGTAAATGGTCACGTGGTGCGCCTCAAGAAAATGTCGAAAGTGTTGGACAGCCTCATAGACTGCTTAGAGTTCACGGTAATAGGCAGGCCACTCCGTAGGATCATGAGTATGAGGCTGTTCCACGTTTTCATCAGGTGTTGACTTACAGTGACGTGGTGCAGCCATCCGCTTCAGGTGCTGAATTGATAGCTTTTTCGAGAAGAAAGCCAGTGGTTGCCAAGCATTATCCACAAACTGCATCAGGCTAGCGCCAACGGAAAGAGTAGATGCGTCGGTGAATAGGCCAAGTGGGACGCCTGGAGCAGGGTGTACAAGGAGCGTTGCGCTGTAGAATGCTTCCTTACAGGCCTTAAATGCGTCTTCAAGAGATGTTGTCCAGGGATGGATTGAGCACCACGAAGTTTTGCCGTAGCATCGTGAAGGGGAGCCTGGTGTGCAGCAGCGCCTGGCAGGAATCTCCGGTAAAAATTGACCATTCCCAGGAAACGACGAAGTGACTTTGCTGTTGTGGGTAAGGGATATTCCTGCAGTGCGGTGATGCTATCAGGGAGAGGGCGTGTACCTTCACTGGTAACTTCGTAGCCGAGGAAAGTGACGTGGTTTTGCCCAATGACGCTCTTGGAGATGTTGAAAAGAAGGCCAAAATAAAAAAGTCGTTGGAAAAGCAAGTGTAGATGCGTACGTTGTTGCTGGGCATCAACTGAGAAAACCAATATGTCGTCAATATGTGGGAAACAAAAATCAAAGTCTTGAATAACCTCATCAATGAACCTTTGGAAAGTCTGACCGGCATTGCGTAGGCCAAAGGTCATGTAGGGAAATTCGAAAAGGCCAAATGGGGTGATGATGGCGGTCTTCTCAATGTCATCAGGATTCACTGGTATTTGCGTGTAGGCAGAATTTTGTGGCGAACTTCACGAGGAGTACCAGCAGGACGTATCAGCTCCGGAAACTCGGCAATGATGTCATGATAAGGCGATGTTGGTTCGTTGAGAAGAACCTTGACGCAGACTTGTGGAAATCGGAACCTATTATGGGCAGCGATAAATCGGCCATAACAAAACGCCAGCAAAAATTTCGACATAGTCCAAAATCCAGATTAAAAGTTTGTGTGCCGTAGGTCTTGATTGAGGTTTGATTAGCGGCCCTCAGCTGTAAGTCCGTTGCGAAGCGACGATCCTTCAGGAGACTGCGGGAAAAACAACAGACGTCTGATCCTGTGTCTATAAGGAACTGATGCTTTGAACGGCGATCGACAACAAGCAGGCGTCTTTCTCCTGGCAGGCAGCTAGTTGACGCCATTACTGGCTGCCGGTTAAACTTTCCGATGACGCACAGGGGGTAATGCAGTGTTTAGCTTTAACACCAAACCGACGATGGTACCAGCAAATAGAAGTTGAACGATTGCGTTCGTTGGAACGAGTTCGTGAACGTTGACGCGAGTGCGTGGAGTCGTCGCAATTGCGTTCGCGTAGTTGCATGGAGGCTACTTTGACTGAAAGTTCCTCTACGCGCTCACTCAGCTGGGCAATGGCCAAATTAGTATGATCAGTTGAGGTAGAGGCCACAGGAGTAGTACCAGTAGATGTGACAGACGCAGCATGTACCGAGACAGGCAACGGTTGTGATACCTCCATAATGCTGTCGGCTATAGCTGCTAGCTGATCCAGGTTTAGAGCCTTTTGCGCCTTCAGGATACCTTGGATAAGTGCAGGAAGTCGTTGCATCTAAAGCTGCAGAAGAGAAATATCGATATTACTGCTTCCTGCCAACGCGCGTAGGTGTCGGAAAAATTGGGTTGGTTTACGATCACCGAGTTCCTCAGCCATCAGTAGCTGCATGACCTTCTGCTCCTCAGAAAGAGATAGACGCGCTATTAGTTCCGTTTTCAACTTGATGCAGCGCTCAGTTTCAGGTGGGCTGATTATTATGTCGTGGACTTCAGCAGCATATCGAGCATCCAGCTGTGCAACGACATGATTATATTTGGAACTGTCTTGCGATACACCGCTTATTAAAAATTGCGCTTCGACTTGTGCAAACCACACCTCTGGCTTATCTGCCCAGAAAGGTCGTAGTCGAACAGCGGTACGGAAAATTGCCGGGTTCACTTGCCCATCATTAGCTTGAACGGGTTGTGGTGCCTGTTGCTCTCGATAAGTCCGCAATTCCTGCCCAAGAAACTCGTTCCGAGCCCGAAGATCCATGAGCTGCACTTGGAGTACATCGACAGACATGACGTAGAAATTTTCTTTGCGCACTAAACCGGAATTGAGGCGGAGCCCGAGTAGACTGATGTTGACACTTCACTGATTTTCACTTGTCGGGGTCACCAATGTGGGAATTCCATGTAGATGACTCTTAGTGAAACTCCCAACACAAATAACGATATTTCTATTAACTATAAAGTTGACAATTTGAACAAATAGAGTGGATTCTATATCAAAAGGCAGTCTGACTTTTTAAACGTCACGCGAATCCCCTTGACATTTTTTGCTGGTGGCAGCTGTCTTGTGGATGCCTTCCTGCCACATCGCGATGTTGCCACATGTGTATCATATCTTTTATGTGTGTAAACGGCCGGATTGTTTGTGGGTGAGGTATAAGTTACCTACGTTTTGTGAATTTGTAATACATTTTTTAGGTAACCATGTTTCTTGATTTTTTTTATTGCCCTATTTTACTTGATCGTACGGTGATTGTGTATAATTTTGGTTAAGCCATTCTGTTTTGTTATACCTAGTATATTATAAAGTGATAAAACCTCTGGTCCCTTGAGATAAAATTAGAGGAATCCGCTTTCAAGAATTTCTCCTGAAGTTTGTGTGAAATTTTCGGCACGGGAAGATTAAAATATGATGACAAAGTACAACAGTGATTCTTTCGGCTGCCACCGAAAAACTATCCTCTTTAAAAAAGTTAATGTAATACGTATAGCTTTGACAAAATCGTACGAAGAGCGATATTGATGAAATTGTAACATCTACGCAAAGAGACTACGACGAAATGTGATAAAAGTACGTTGTGCACGTAACCCGAGCAATATAAAGTAAATAATAGACACTGATTCTAATTGTTTCCGAGATTCTCTATTTGTGAAAATAATATCAAAACTTCAGAAGCAAAAAAACGAGCGCTGTATAACTTGTTTGAATTTGACTTTCTACGTTTCTTCTCTTACACGATAAGGTGAGAACGAGATGTGCGCGATCTGTTCCTCATGGTGCGGTTACCTATTATAATAATAATAATAATGATTATTCAATTCAACATTGATAACAGTCAGTACAGAAATGACAAGCTTTACATCTATGTAGAAAGAATAAACAGAAAATACAGAAATACACAGAAGCAGTGCAGAAGTAGTGCAGTACCTACTTTAGCATTTTTCCAAAAAGAGGATAAAGGTGTTATTTTTGCAGAGCGATCAGACAACTTATTTTTATCAGCTGAGATAAGATGAACACCACGATAATTTAGGGAAAGGTATAAGTTTAGTATAATGTTGCTGGAAATGTCCTCCAGTAAAAGTAGCTATAGTATGTCTACTTTCTCCTGTTTGGCTTCCTGTGCAGAATTGTCTTTAATTATTGATTACTGATTACTGGTTACTGAAGTAATCAGTAATCAGTAATTATTGATAGGTACTCCCTAATCTGGAAAATCCCATTTAAAAATATTCGGTGCTTTCTTGCTTTCTACCAATTTTGATCAACTTTTGTGTGATTTTTGAAAAGTCCCAATCATCATTTTGGTTAGTGCCTAAATGATACGTAATTATTTATCCAAATAATGATTTATTTCCAGTTTTTTCTCAATTCTAAATCAAGATACGCCTTCTAGAGAAATAAAGAGACTTTCTCGTTGTCTCTTCATTTTTCTTATATTTTTAAATGATAAAATAAAAAGAAATTCAAAGAAGAGGGCTTTCGTGGCGTAGGCACAGAAAGGGAAATGAGAAAAGTTGGCACCAGGCGGGATTTGAACCCACGACCTTCGTCATCCAGGACAACGCTCTATCAACTGAGTTACATTATTGGCTTGAAATGAAAAATGTTTTTCCGAATATTTCCAGAAGTAAGTGGCGTGTTCGACTCCTAAACTGGACAAATTCTCTCCAATTTAACCGACCACCTATCTCCAAAATCACATCTTTGTGTACTTTTTACATACACTTGTAGACAAAATAGAATGTATTGATCGGCCCTCGTATAGGTGACTAGAAGCATACATGAGTCATGTCAGAAAGTTATCAGCGAAACTTTCAGCTCATTATCTTTTATTGTTGGCATGAAAATGGATTCATATTATTCAATGTGGCTCAAACTTTTATACTGCGCAGTTCTGTATAGAAATTTTACATTAACTTCCCAATTCCTACGCTAGCTATAAAATTTTAATTGACAACTGGAATCTTTCTGAATAGATTGCTATTCATTAGATTGGGTATAAATAAAATAGAGCATCCCTGTTTTGACATCAACAATATACTATATGCTACAGTACAGCGTCTTATCTGTCACCTCGCAGTAATGTAATAATGGTGGGTAACATGCATGTTTTATTTGTACTTATCGGTATTGAAACGGGAGCTCCGGTTCTCAATACCGTCCATCAGCTTGACACGAGGAGTGTCGTCATAAGTTTTGATATAGATGCACCATTTACTATCTTCTCTATTGTCACTGGAATTGCTTTAGAGTGTTACATTTCAACGTTATACCAAACAACGCAACGTCCATGGCAAATCTCTCAATGGCATGGGTGCTTAAGGTGAAGTTTCTGGGGTTTATTCTGTTGATCGAATGAACAGAATCATTAACTGATATCTTGCCAAAGCAGTAGTCTATCCGAGCATCAGTTGGTATATATTTTATTCTCGGGCATCAGGCAGACTGGGTTCAATTTGCTGTTGCTTATTATGGCGTATCGTTCCACTGAAATGAATCGACTTGGACAGACTCCATGCAGCCATCAGAGTAGAGTATCTTTATACATTTTGGTCTTATCTCCCCATGTTATTCTTATGGACTTCCGGTGGTTGGAATTAGTGGGCGGAGCCAAGAATGGAGCGTTCTGATTGGTCGGGATAGTGTGTTATCTCTGTATACGGGGTGTGCAAAAAAAGTATGTGGAGATTTGAAGGTATGACGTCATGGCGTTACCTTCCATACGTGGTGGCGCCATACGTGGTGGCGGTTGTTTTGAATGTGTGGAGATTTGAAGGTATGACGTCATGGCGTTACCTTTCATACGTGGTGGCGCCATACGTGGTGGCGGGTGTTTTGGATGTGTGGAGATTTGGAGGTATGACGTCATGGCGTTACCTTTCATACGTGGTGGCGCCATACGTGGTGGCGGGTGTTTTGAATGGGTGGAGATTTGAAGGTATGACGTCATGGCGTTACCTTTCATACGTGGTGGTGGTGGCGGGTGTTTTGAATGTGTGGAGATTTGAAGGTATAACGTCATAGTGTTACCTGTCAGCACGAGAAGAATCTATAGAACCTACCTTGATAAATAATGATCATGTTGAATGCATATGCAACGTTGCCGGATCCATTAAAAATTCAGTAAAATTCTGTGAAAACCGTGGTTAAACTTGGAACACTTGGAAGTTATAGTACAAATAAGGTATAACCTACCTTAATAAATAATGATCATGTTGAATGCATATGCAACGTTGCCGGGTCCATTAAAAATTCCGTAAAATTCTGGGAAAACCGTGGTTAAACTTGGTCTCAGGTACCACCACCACCACCACCACCACCACCACCATACCTACCACACTTTTTAATAATAATAATAAAAGGTTTGAGAGGAAACACATACGACTTTTATTCAAAATTTATATATATATCACACAAAGTCAGTGATAGCAACTTTCCTTATATATATTGTGTAAAAAAGCAGCACTTGAAAGTTATAGTACAAATAAAGTATATAAACATAAAAAAAACTCAACTGCCTATCATATATTCTAAACATTTTTGATTAAGCGAATAATGTCCCCATGGCAATGTTTTAATATTATCACTACAGATAAATCGTTTATCATCAGAAGAATCCAAAGCTAGTTTGTTTACGTTCAGCGTATACATTTGACAATTTTTATTTCTAATAGTATTAAAGTTAGTATGTAAAGTGGACTTATTGAGAAGACACTGGTAAAAATCTTCAAATTTGATGCTCTTTGTGCCAGATTTTGATATACCTTTAATTTTCGTGACATTTGTTTCCAAACTCTTATAACTATAGACCTTAGCCCGAAGAGCAACAAACTTGGTTAGAATATTTCCGAATAATTCATCTTTCATCAACCCCTGAACTTTCTCATTGACTCGTGGAATATTATAGATATTATCCTCCTCATAATCCGAAGTATCAAAAAATTGCGAAGCATGCTCTCTTATCAAATCGTATATGGACAATTTTTCATTCAATTGTTTATTCAACAGAGTAAATTTGAAAATAAATGAATCAGTATCCATATAACAGAGTTGTGATTTGAAATATGGTGATATTTTTGCGCACACAAAATCATAGTAAAAACTATACATGTTAAATTTAGATAATTCCAATAAAGAAAAACCCAAATGAATCGGTTTATTGAAAAAAATGTTAGTTTTTTGCAACTCTATCGAAATCAGATTTTTGGAAAAAATACGCAAATTTTTAAATTCGGGTCTGGATATATATTTTCGAGCAGATTTCCAATTATTGACTAGAACAATATTACGTTTTTTTCGATCGCGTTCAATGGTTTTCCCAAAGTTAGCATTGATAATATATTTCCACAAATCTTTTTCAAATTTACTCTTGGCTAATGTTCGTTTCTGAATATTAAAATCTATAAACGGTTTCAACCAATTTTTCTGCGAAAACTCCAAAACTCTGTGAACTTTTTTCAATATAAGACCATGTTTTAGAACTTGACAAAAATTTTCAAAATGAATTACATATTTAATTTTATCTCCAACAGTACAAAGTAATTTTTTCTGTTTCTTGGACCTATCACAATTTTTATGTTCAGCACAAAATGGGGGGTCTTGATGTCTATCATGTATATCATGAGGATATATCAAGTCAACTTCTAGAATGATGGATTTTTCTCTACAGGAACCATACATTTGTAGCACTTTATCAAAACAATCGAAAATATCAGATTCTAAAACTTCAATTTCATAGTCTTCCATCCACCGGAAATCGGTAAAAGGTAAATTCTGACACTGCGCCCACCCATACAAATTATTAACATCCCAGTAAGTTAAATAAACAGCGTTTGAATCTTTATCGTACATTTTCGGATAATACGGATTATTACAGCAAGCATATCGGTTTATGGCTTGCGTAATACCACCGCGTATACCTTTTTCAATAAATAAAATTTGATCAATATCTGTTAAGAGTGATAAAGAAATTTGAGTCATTTTCAAGGCGCTAGCCCAAGCGAAAGATGGTAAGCTCACAAAACTAGCAGCTTCAAGTCCAAAATATTGAAAAGTGACATTACGAAAATTTTCGAACATTAACGTTAACAAAAGCACATCAGTTTTCAAATAAATGTCACTATATTCTTCCAAGTTTTTCACATTAAATGTATTCCACACGAGTTTAGCATGTTCATAATCGCTATCGGTAATATGCTCTTTAGTCAAACTACTGTAAAATGCAGTTTGCGGTGGCAGGCGCGTGTCTGATAAGCGTTCTTGGTGATTCAGAAAGTCGTATGGAAAAATCCCTTTTCTCGTTGCTAGTTTGAATTCGTTTTCATTATTGTAATATTTCCTTAAAGCATCTAATTGTTCCAATTCTAAACTTTGAGCCAAAACTTCCAAGGAAGCAGGTAAAAATCGAAGTGAATCCAAAAATACCACTTTTGTCCTATCAAAATATGTACTAAAAGAAATAAGTATATGAGCGTAGAATTAATTGACTGATGTTTCGTGGTAAACTGTCTGGTCTTCATATTCATAATCCATATTTCATTACCGTATATAACACAAAGATTTGCGGTTTTTCTCTGTATAAAAACAACATCTTTCTTGGATCAAGGTCACAAATATCTTCAATTTCGCGTTTCATTGAGTTTGCTATTGTTGTTGTTATTGGTGGTGGTGTTGGTGTGAGTGGCGTTGGTGTGGGTGGTGTTGTTGGTGGTGATGGAGGTGGAGGTGTCATTCTGTTAATTGTTCTTTTTGTTGTTGTTGTTGATGGTTGAGAAGGATTTATTTTTGGTTTCTTCCCGTAAAGATATCTTACTGCATTTATATCATCTTGACCTAAGACTATCTGACCATTGTAATAAGCATACATTATTGAAGTATTATCATATGTATTATGCTCCAAACCCAATGCATGGCCAATTTCATGTATTAAAGTTCCCAATAAACTTATCTTGTTATTGGGCAAATTTGCATCTAGACCATAATACCAATCTTCACTTGAATCAATATGAATTTCGCGACAGGGGTTATTCGTTTCGGGATAATATGCATGACCCAATACCATACCTCTACCATCAAACTCCCATGAACATTTCCCTTTCATACATCTTTGGTTATTTGAGTGATTCAGTTTCAAAAATGATATCAAAATATCGGGTTTTTGCATTGAATTTACAAATGTCACATTACCCGCGGCTTCCCAGATACTGAAAGCTTTATATATCACTTTGATCACATCCTTAGAAGGTATTTGACTATAATACCACTTCAACACGGGTTTTGTCCAATGACTTCTCACTACAAATGATTCTGGAGGATAATCTGGAAGACCGCATCTAGCTTCACTCATCAGCTCTAAAGTTTCATTATTTGCATGTCCATCAACTTCTAAAGAGTAGCGATCTTGAAAAAGAGCAATGACTTCAGAAATATCCACTTATGATTTATTGCTCGGTTTCAAATATCCATATTTAACCAAAAAATCTGTAACGTTTACATCCACATTTTCTGCTGAAGTTAACTGACACACCTGCAGCAGGATGATAATGATGAAAACTTGAAGATACTTCATGTTTGCTTGTTGCAAAGAGACTGTCTAAATCAATTCAAAACCTTTACTTTTAAACCAGATTTTTTTATCACCTACCTTCGTTACCTTGTATAAATAAAAATGTTAGACATAATATTTTAGATTTTATTGATATACAGTGTGTCCAGAATAAAATGATGTTTATGGCACTATATGGGGATATTGGAAACTTTAAAAGATACGACGTTGCGTAAATGGAAGAAAAGCAGCGTATTTGTATGCCCAAAAATATTCCACCTTTGTTTTATTTTAAATCGATACCGTAATGTGGATACAGGGTGAAAAGGGAAAAGGCAAATTTTGAAAAACCACACAATTTTGCTTATTATAAATGCTAGAACTTTCAAATTTTCAGGATATGGTTAAGAGGATACGACAATTCTAAAAACGACGTCAAAAAAATTTTAGGCCCACTATGTTGCGTCCAGCCA
Organism: Orchestes rusci; assembly: GCA_958502075.1. NCBI lineage: Eukaryota > Metazoa > Arthropoda > Insecta > Coleoptera > Curculionidae > Orchestes > Orchestes rusci. The sequence goes on along the minus strand of OY293308.1, from coordinate 27,132,448 downwards.
AAGTCAAGTCTGTTTTTTTTTATGAAAGTCATATTTTTGAAAATCATTTTCAATGCGGATTTTGAAAATGAAAAAATTCAATATGGCGCCCATAAGAAAAACAAAAGTTGACTTCGGCCGGAAGCAACATAGTGGGCCTACAATTTTTTCGACACAATTTTCAAAATCACCGTATCTTCTTACCCAGATCCAGAAATTTTCAATACCTCATCTTTTATAATAACCGAAATATTGTGCTATTTAAAAAATGGCCATTTTTCTTTTTCACCCTGTATCTCCATTACGGTATCGAATCAAAACAAACCAAAGTGAGATTATTCTTGGGCACGCAAATACGCAACTTTTCTTCCATTTAACCGATACTGTATCTCCTGTAGTTTCCGATATCCCCACGTACATCATTTTATTCTGGACACACTGTATAATTGCATACATTTGTCACAAGCTACTTTGAATGTGTGGTATGGTCCATCGGGTACGTCTCCATTCCCATAATCTTCACAACAGTCTCCCCAGCATGGTTCCAAGATCTCGGCCAAAATGTTCTCGGGAATAGTCAATGTTGTTGTAAGTGTTTTGATCAGGTAATCTCGAAAGTGGGTAGCTGAATAAGACAAATGTTCAACCAATTCACGCAATGTTTGAACATCTGCCATGCTTAATGACAACATGTCTGCAATTTGCTGTTTTTGTATACTGTTGTTATAGCAAGTAAAGTGTTTGCAATTGCTATATAGCACAGCAATGGAAAGACTAGTTTTGTTGTACAAAAATCACACCTTTTATGTGCTTCCTCGATATTGGTGTTGTTGACATTTGGTGGTGGTTGTGGTAGGGGTTTCGTCGTCGTCGTCTGCGTATTTGATAGTACTGGTGGGTGATGATCTGAGGCACGATCACTTTGCAAAACACTTTTCCAATAACTATCTCCATGGGTACGGTTCCAAAATATAAATCTTAATTTATAATGTATCATGTCGCTGCTGCTGCTATTGCTGCCAGAGTTGATATGTGGTAGAGTTATTTTGAAAAGCTTTGTATCTTCAATCACAGCAGAATCCATGCCCATCCAAAAATCTGGCCAAGTATCGTTTGTGGTATTGAAGCAGATGTATACTTGTTTAACATTGCGAGGTTGTTGTACGTAAAACACATTATTCACTATTGTCGTCAATATAATTTATGATGAACTTGACTCAGCCATAGTGACAGGAATACTAAATAAGCCGACACACTCGCTAAAATATCACTGAGGCAAAAGATTCTTCATCCACTGATAAATAACCGCACAATTGGTCAGGCTACACATAAACATATCATTAGGTAAATGACTCATGCATTTCGGTATATCTTGTTCGAGTGTGTTGGTTGCGGTGGTGCCTGATTGTAAGAAAATATCCTCTATATTGAAAATTTTTGGGTAACGACTCCAACCCGAAGCCATTTGCTCGAGAAAGAACTTCTTTTGATGCCCACGCACATAAACCAGATCGCAATTCCATAAATGTTGTTTCAGAATGTTTTCTATCTTGTCATAGACAACAGCTCCTGATGATGTATATTGTAAACCGTGGATGTTGTAGGTTAGATAATCAACACTTTTTTTATCTGCCGCCGATAATGCATGGTATAGTATTGGTGCTTCAAAAATATAATGGTTGGTTTGAGATCCATTGGTAATTGCTAATTCCTTAGCAACAAATCTTTTTCTTCCATCATTTCCCCAATCATCTGATATATTCTCTGAGATTGCGCTCGTACTGATGTCGAAACCTTGAATGTCTACAACTAGAACCTTCATGTTTGTCTGTTAGATCTAGACTATTTTGGATTCATTCTACAATGCCAATAAATTTTTATTTTCACACACAGCAGAAAATAGATCTGGCAACAGCGCATTTACATCTTATCTGTTGGAAGCATACGCGGCAATATACGAGGATACTCAATTCTTCTCCACCACACTTTTGCAACCAAATTCAAGCGATTCAAAAAAATACACATTTTAAAATTCTATACATTGCGTGCCACATACTTTTGGTTCCACACACCACAAACAAACGCCATGACGTCAAACCTCCAAATCTCCACATTCCACATACTTTTTTTGCACACCCCGTATACAGAGAATTCCACATACTTTTTTTGCACACCCCGTATACAGAGATAACACACTATCTCGACCAATCAGAATGCTCCATTATTGGCTCCGCCCACTAATTCCAACCACCGGAAGTCCATAAGAATAACATGGGGAGATAAGACCAAAATGTATAAAGATACTCTACTCATCAGTAATGATGAGTCTGGTGCTGCGCATGCCTCATCTGTGATTTGAAATTCGGCTGTTCATCTGGGACCGGATTCCGTGTAGTGCGGCATTCCAAAGCCACACGTCGCTCTCGGTGTAAAATGATGGAAAAGCGACAGTAACACGGAATTCGGCCACTAGAAGACATCGCAGGTGTTGATTATGTCAGAGAACTGTGCAGAAGGATAGACGACATCTGAGATGTATGAAGAGAGAAGTTTTCAGGATATAAAAGCCCCGAGCGTCGATGTGTGGCTTGTCTCCGTAATCACACGCAGTTCTTAGGGATGACCGTATGAGTTTTTTTGGAAAGAATAAACGATGTCATCCACCGGATCAGAAAGCCTTTCCGAGGCATAAGTCAAGAGCGAATAATAATTTTAATCGTTTGATACCCCACAAGACGACCAGAAAGTTGCAATTCGAACTACCAGTCCACCGGATATTGTCAGTTCTATAGGATATTTCACTGGCATTCCAACTCCGATGGCGTAGTAAAAGAGCAACTACGTGGTTTGTCTAAGACGCCGACCGGATACTCATTGACTCAATATGTGTCCAGAGATCTTAGCATGTAGAAGGGAGAGCTGCTGCATTCAGAAAGTTGTCAATTGGGAGAATAATGTCATCCGGTCGGAATTGTTTGGTCTTGGGAATTAAACGACACCTGCATTCTCTCTACCATGAAGTCATCTGGGATGTCCTTGTCTAGCTGAGAGATACAATGCTATCACAAGACCTCATGCAAGCACTTGCTATTTCGAAAATAGGACAAGAGTATAGCCTGAGGATAAGCGGCTAGGTGGCTGAGTGGCCTAAGGCGCCATTCGCAAAAGTCACCGGAGAGGTAGTACGCGATGATCGGGTTCATATGGGCAGAAATTATTTCTGTTCTACATTAAGTGGTACTCTCATTGGCTAACGTTACTGAGTAGACTGCAGTATTATTAATCACTGACAGTCAAAAAGATTAAATAATTAGCCTTAATTAAATATAGCTGCTAGTTCAAATATATTTATAACTAGGTGATGTTCTCCATCATCAACATAGTTAGAACTACAGTGGTCCTGAGGTTGGCGAGAAGGGTCATTTGGCCTACTCGCCGGGCAGTGGTTTGCCCTCCCACCCATACCAATACCAACCAATATACTAATACCCTGAGGATATAACACTTGAATTAGAGAGTGGAACGACGAAGTATGCTAGAGGTTATCTTCGGGTTTAGCGGCATCGACATCTTGGTTTGTTGCTACAGTTTCCGTGAGAAGAAGGTACACTGGACTGCTACTTCTATAAAACCGCACTTTGCAAGTTTGGAGAATTCTGCAGCTGGCAGTGTATATTGGATGTTTGGTTCTACATCTAGTCCGTCGTCTATGCGTCCGTCGCCCTTGGCACGTGGAGTTACGAGTAATCATAAGCAAATGTAATAGAGTAAGAAGTTCAGTGTTGCTATAAGCGTTGTTTGGGTTAGTTGCAGGTACGTTATACTAACGTCTTCTAGAAATGTCTATGGATGGATGAAGACATAATATACTGTTTAGAGTAATTCCAGAGAGTTCTATGGGTGCATAAATAGAGTTCGAGCTCAACGGAGATATAGGTATCAAAAACAGTCCAATATGATTATGATTATCAATTGTACAAGTACGGTTGACATAAAATAGTGGGAAGTTGGGAAGTATTCAGTGTAAATAGATATTGTGAACATATAAATCGGGAATTTCCATTGCACTATAAAGTGAAGAAATTCACATTACGAAATTTATTCATCGAGGTCTGGGATCTGATTGGGGTTGTAATGCGCATAACATTGCGGACATTGAATGACATTTGACAAACTTATCCAAATGGCTTCGCTTAGCCTGGCCTAATCAATTCCGATTCTCATCTCCACATGACAGACACTGATAACCTATGAGGTTGAGGCATGTTGTTTTGCTGAAGAATGGATGGGTTCAGCAGGGGTTAACTATATCCATTCAGTATAAAGCTTCAATTTATAGGTGAAAAGTGCGAGACCGATTTTTTCTTGACATCCTCAAATCTCGAATTAACGATAAAACGAGAAAAGAACCTATATCTTCTTGAACTATTGAATGAATTGCGATAACTCCAAGAACAGCTCTCGGAACTGAACGCAGATTTTGTTCAAATGATCCAGCCCGATAAACGCACTTGATATAATATAATAAATTATTATGTCGCGGAAGGATATACACTGTGGGCCAAATTAATTTAGAACCTAGTTTGATCCTTGATAACTTTTTTGTTTGTTTATGGATTCAGATGAATTTTGGATATGATATTGGTCAATATGTTCTGGATGTTTCTCCAGAATTGAGTTTCTGAATTTTGGACAGGACCGGACCTACGACGTTTTTATAAAATTGGTGCATTTAAGCTCGTTGCAAAAACGAACTGCGCTACGTACAGACCAACTGATATAGTTTTTGAGAAGGACATTAGTGGAGAAAGGTATCCTGATAATATCAATATTTTAGAACCATAACCTAAGAAACTATGATTTTTTCTATGTGATGGTGCTTGTCGGCATAAAAACTATTTCACTTCATTTTGATCAAAGTTTCTAAAAATTTCATAGCCACGTGGATTTGTAGCATTTTCAAATTTGGATAAAATAATAATGCTACTTTCGCTTCTGGTTCAATTGACTTTTATAGTACCTACTTGGTTTAGAGTTGATTTAGGGGACAATTCGTTATACTTGAATGAGCCTTCATTCGTTGCTTATTATTTTCCATTTTGCATTTCCCCATTATGGCATTCCATTCCTACAATTTGTAACTGGGCCCATATTGCTCATCTAGTTTCAAAGTTGCTTGAACGAACTGGTATTTAATTAACTTATTTTTCTGACAATCCGGAATCAAAACAATGGTCAGCTGTTATTGACAACGCTTCACACCTGAGAAATGGTGATTGATTGTTCCCGTGACCCATAGACTAATTGACCAGTGGAAGTCAGGTGGACCGGTTATTATTCGGTATTGTACCTTAAGGTATGCGACCAGTAATTCTTGCAAAGGACGGAAAGATGACAAATGTCATGATGGTTTGGGGGAAGTTTTTTTCGGGGCTTGAACCGTGAACGACGAGGAGAGTTTTCTCGTTGGCCCTTTTGGAGTTGGTTTTTGAGAGCCATGATTTTGTGTCCTAAATACATTTAGGATCACGATTATGTAGTCTCTTTGCATTTCAAATTGATTTTTTTGAATGGTGTGCAAAAAGTGCAAATTTTGGAGTCTTCCTTACCATGTGGTAAGTTTTCAAACCTAACATTTTTTTCTTTTAAACAAAGCCTTTTGTTCTTCAATAGTTTTGACTTTTAAATCAATCAAAAATCCTGTTCCTGTTGACCAGTTAATTGGAGATTTTCGCTGTGAGAAAATGGTATCGTCACATAACCTCACATTAGTCTGTGTTGGCCATGTGCCGCACATTTCTGGTTTGGCTGTTCTCGCCCCTCTGGTATTATTCTAGAGGTAAGAAATTGTTAATATACGGACAATTTGCCAAGACGTGGAATTATTATTAGGGTCCAACTTTGGGGTTCCAAGTTCCAATATCTCTCACACCAACCTTTGTGGTGGAGCCCTAGCAGTCCAGACATAATCAATTGCAGCCATCCGGACTGAACTAATAAATATTTTCCCGATTGCCCCAGACCAGCCTTTTGATGACATACCAGGTACTTTTTCAAAAATAACCCCATCAGTTTATACCTGTGTTTAATTTTCCATTATGCGTTCTTAAACTACTTACCTGTTTTTTAAACTTAATGTTTATAATGTTTAATTAATAATTTTGAACTTGCACAACTGTAGCGGCAAATGTTGTTTAGATTCGGCGGCACCTACGGAAGAATTCTAGAATTTTATCCCCCGGCGCGTCGCGTGGCTTGAATCATCCTAATTTACATTTTTGCCCTGCGGTTTTCTAAATTTTGCTATTGAACCCCTTTTCTGGTAGATTTGTTGATACTGTATATTTGAATACTTATAATATTTCTAGTTTTGTTGAACGAACATTTGAGCTTCTGTAACTTACTGACTTTCACCATTTTTTTACGAATGCGTTTATTGGACGCAGCACGTGTTTGAGAACTAAATAAATTTGGCACCATTCAAGCGAAGGGTTTATTGAAAAGCATTCCACTATGTGTTGAACAACTGAATTTCTTTTTCTAATTTAATCAGAATAAATTAGATGGCGCCCTAAACAATATCGTAAGTATCCGACCCACGAACCCAGCTCTAAGAATAAGTTGGTTGCCGTTCGCTGTAATAGGCAAGTAAGTATCACCCGAGGTGAAAAAGTTGCTATACAAAAATTGGCGCCCAACGTGGGGCCCGAGAAGGAAAAAAAACAAACTTTCAAAAGTGGTCAAACACTTACGGTTGTTTAAAAACAAAGTAAAGAGGAATGTGGCTCAATAAAATTTAAAGTTCTTAACTGGAATGGGCACCTCTTATTTTTTTGTGTAAATTCGAGAGGTGTAGCATTTGTTACTTTTCACGGTACCGAACCGTCAGCTGGACCAGGTAGCTAATTCGATTTATCATTTTTTTTGTTGCTTTCTAAATTTTAAAAATGGAAGACACATTTAAACCTAATCATATTCTGGATTTTGAGCTTGACTACGCACTAAAAATTAGGTCCGTAGTGACGCAGCGTAATGTGACTGACAAACGAAAGATTCTTGGCACGTTACTCTACAAGGAGCGTGTTTCTGAGAAATCTTAAATTTTGACTGAGATCGTTCAAAAACTTGATCTGGTTCAGGAAAGGGTTGATATCGACAAATTCTTGAAGTCAATTTCCGAAATCACAGGGGATTTCGAGGGAACTTGTCAGGATTCAATTTTTTTGAGATTGAGGTCCAGGTTGAACCATCTTTCGGGAAGAATTTCAAGGTTGCCAATTGCTCTTGATGACGCGGAGAGCGAAACTTTTAAACAAGAATCAGCTGCTTCATGTCTTTCCTTGGAGGGTGATCTGTGGGAAAAAGCTTCTAAAGATTCAGGGGACCATCAGGCAACTTTTATCAATTCAAGTTTTCAGCAGCCGGTTGTCCATGTTCAACCTCCAAACGTTACTTGCATGGCCAATGTTCCCGCCATTGGGGATTGGCAAATTAAGTTTAATGGAGACGGTAAAAACCTGTACAATTTCCTGGAACGTATCACTGAATTGGCTCATTCCCGCAAAGTATCAGAAGAGAATTTGTTTTTGTCTGCCTCTGAATTATTTGTCGGTGATGCTTTTGTTTGGTTCAAGAGTGTCAAGTCTTCGCTGCATGGTTGGCCCGAATTGGTGACTCTTTTAAAAAAGGACTTTTTGCGTTCAGACGTGGAGGATGATTTGTGGGATCAGATCAAGCATAGGAAACAGAAACGCAGTGAATCTGTCGCCGTATATATAGCGCACATGAAAAATTTGTTTTCTAGGTTATCCCATCCTCCTGCCGAACCTACCAGAATTAAGCATATCAGACGAAATCTTTTACCAGAGTATATATCTTAGTTAGCCTTGGCTGAACTTGATTCCATAGACAATTTGTCGCGGTTGTGTCGTAAACTAGAGGACGCTTCCTATTTGAGGGGTAAAACGCATTCCGTTGACGAGTTGAAATTAGAGGAATCTTCAAGCTCTCATCAGTCTCGTAATCCCGATTTCAATTCCAATTTTCGTGGACGAAATACGCGCCCCGATTTCAGAAGAGGTTCTTTTAGAAGTACTCAGCATCGACCAACTTCTCATAATTTTAGTGCAAGGGCTGGAAATGGACGGGGAAATAACCCTTCCCATCCGCAAGCTCCTGTGGTTGGTACCAGCTCAAGGTCTGAAACCGTCCTATGTTGGAACTGTGAAATGCCGAATCATCGTTACGAAAATTGTCTTTCTAAAAGAAACATTTTTTGTTTCAAGTGCGGTTTCAAAAACGTTAAGTCGTCTGATTGCCCGAAATGTTCAAAAAACCAAGTGAAGTACAGTTACAAGGCAGCTGTACTGAGTCTTCTAGAAAGTCCTTGCCTTCTCGACTTGGCTCAGATTGGAATTCCTGGCTACAGATTGTTGCGGACTTTTATAAAACGAGGCAGGTATCCCTACTTTTTGTTCCAAAACCCCTCGATAATCGCCCATATATTTCCGTGCAGTTGTTTGACCAGGAAATTGTTGCTCTTTTGGTTTCCGGAGCTACTGCTTCAGTTGTCGGCTCTAGAGGTGTAGAAATTCTAGAGCAATTTGATTTGCGAGTATACCCTTCTAAATTACCTCATATAAGTACGGCAGACGGAACCGCAAAGTCCGTGGACGGACTGGTTGATTTACCGATTGTGATTGGTAATTTTTGCCGTGTTATTACAGCCCTTGTTGTGCCTTCGTAACCCCATAGTTTCATATTTGGTTGTGATTTTGCTCAACAATTCAAACTTACGGTCAATTTCAAGGAAAACTCTTGGAATATTCACAGTTCGCATTCCAATCTTCAGATTAAAACTTTAAGTCATTTTTCTGAGTTTTCGTTTCATTGTCTCAGTTCTCTTGATGATCTTTTTTCTTCACAGCAGGATTATGCGCAGAAAGTCATTGCCTCTTTCAAAGACATTGATAGTCATGATCGCTTGGGTAGGACCAATAAATTGACGCTGTCTATCGATACCGGCGAAGCTAAGCCATTTCATAAAAAGTCGTTTCCCATGTCACCATACATGTCCCAGATTCTTAATAAAGAAATTGACGAAATGTTGGATTTGGGGGTGATTCAACCGTGTCAAAGCCCGTGGTCCTCACCTATTCTTTTGGTGAAAAAGGCGCATGGCGAATATAGATTGTGCTTCGATGGTAGAACCTTGAATTCTGCGACAAAGTTTGATTCATACTGCTTGCCCAACATCGACAGAATCTTGAACTCGTTTAGAAACGCTCGCTTTATCTCCTCTATTGACCTTCGTAAGGCTTTCTGGCAAATTCCGCTAGATGAATCATCTAAGGATAAAACTGCGTTCAATGTTCCAGGGCGAGGTTCTTTCCGATTCAATGTAGTACCTTTCGGATTGTGCAACGCTGCTCAAACTCAGCAACGGCTCATTGACTCGATTTTTGGATCCCAATATGAACCCCATGTCTTCACATATTTGGATAACATTTTGGTATGTAGTCCAGACTTTGACCATCATATCAGACTTCTCACTGAAATCAAGGAGAAATTGAAGGAGGCTAATCTCACAATAAATTTGAAGAAATGTGAATTTTTCAAGACTTCGTTGAAATTTTTGGGTTACATTGTTGGTTCTAACAGTTTGAGAACTGATCCCGAAAAAGTGTCGGCAATGGTCAATTACCCTCGACCAAAAACTGCAACGGAAGTTAAGCGTTTTATTGGAATGTGTTCTTGGTACCGGCGCTTTATTAAGGACTTTTCTACCTTGGTTTCACCCATAAATGATTTGCTGAAGGGTCGTAGAAAAAGTCAGCCTATTTTGTGGTCTAGTGCCGCAGAGGATTCGTTTGCGAAAATCAAGGAATTGTTAGTTTCAGCCCCAATTTTGACTCAACCTGACTTTTCTAAATCTTTCGTAATTCAGTCAGATGCCAGTAATACTGGATTGGGTGGATGTCTCACTCAGGAGATAGATGGTCAAGAGTATGTAATTGCTTATGCAAGTAGGTCGCTCTCTAGAACTGAAAGAAATTATTCGGTGGTGGAAAGAGAGTGTTTGGGCGTTTTGTTCTGCATTGAGCGTTTTCGGATGTGGATTGAGGGTGCTCCCAAATTCAAGGTTATTACCGACTGCTACTCCTTGTTATGGCTTAACAACCTTAAAAATCCTACAGGCAAACTGGCCAGATGGGCAGTTCGTCTTCGCCGACATAATTTCGATTTAGTCCATCGGAAGGGTGTGGAAAACGTAGTTCCTGACGCTCTCTCTCGCATCCCTCATGAGGAAAACTCTTCAGACTTTCCCTCAACTTCAACCCCTTGTGTTTCCTTGTTGAATCCTTACAATATTGATGTGGAACGCATTGATCCTTGGTACGACAATATGCGTAGCAGTGTGATTCAGTTTCCGGATAAGTATCCTCAGTGGAAGGTGAATGAAGGTTTTATCTTCAAATCTGTTTCCAATCTATTGCCTATGAATAATGGTCTTCCCGAATGGAAGTTAGTTGTACCTTCTCCACAAGTTAAAGAATGCATAGACCCTTGTCATTTCCCGTCAGTCTCAGGTCATTTTGGGTTTTATAAAACGTTGAGTAAGGTTTAGGAATATTATTACTGGCCCAAAATGAGGAAGGATATTCTGAAGTTTGTTAAGAGTTGTTTGATTTGTGGCGCTCAAAAGGTTTCCAACACTTCTAGGATGGGGCAAATGGGAAAGGAAAAAAACATTGATCTACCATTTCAGTGTATTGCGATTGACTTGGTCGGGCCTTTTCCCCGATCCAAAAGAGGCTGTAAGTGGCTCCTGGTGATTGAGGATTGGTTTACCAAGTACACCCTCTTATTTCCATTACGAAGTTCAAAGGCTCCTCAAGTTGAGAAGGTGCTCGAGAACAATGTTTTCTTAGTTTTTGGTTGTCCACAGATCATCATTTGTGATAATGGTTCTCAATTCGTCTCGAAAAATTTCAAATCACTTTGTTCAAAGTATGATGTTAAAATTTGGTATAATGCCCTCTATTCTGCACAATGTAATTTTGTGGAGCAAAACAACAGAACTATAGGTACAGCAATTCGGTGTTATGTTAAAGAACATAAAGATTGGGACAAGGAAATTCACAAAATTCAACAAGCTATCAACACGTCGAAAAATGAAGTTACCCATTTCACTCCCTCGTTTTTAGTTTTTGGAAAACACACCCCGTTGTCTGGAAGGTTCTACTCTGACCCGGAGAGCGTTGAGTTGAAGGATTTGGAGCTTAATATTGGTGATAGAGACACATACTGCGCAAACCTGTCACACTTGAAGGAAATCTTTGTCGATGTTAAAAAAAGTCTTCATCCCGCCTATTTGAGGAATTCCAAGGCATATAATTTGCGAAAACGACCATTTTCCTTTAAGGTGGGTGATTACGTATGGCGACGAAATCGTGTTTTGTCTAATGCTGGAAATCAGTTCATGGCTAAGCTTGCTCCTAAGTATGTACTCTCGATCGTTGTCAGGAAGATTTCAAACCTTGTTTATGACCTTAAGAATGTGGATGGTTCAAGGTCAGGCAAGTGGCACATTAAGGACTTGAAGATCTATACTGGAGTAGATTCTGATGCTGGAGATGATGCATCGGAAGAATCGTCCTAGATTTGTTTGACTTCAGTGAGTTTTCGTCATGTCTCCTTGTCTTGCTTGATTTTGATTTTGGAATTTACCTTTTAAAAAGGAAAAAACTCGAGACCGTTACATTCGCCACTCTGATGTTGATGTTTTGTTCTTTTGGATTCAGTCCTGTTACTGGTTGAATAATAAATGCGTGCATTTGTATCATTTTTCTGGTACTGTAGTTGTTGTTCATTATTGAGGCATCTGGCCAATGCCCAATAAGCATGTTTTGGTTGGGATACTGGTGTATGTCTGGGGATTTTTTCAATAGTAGTTTTAGGATTTAGGTAATACCTACGCATTTTTCATGCTTTAGTAGGTTGTTTTCCGATTGTGAGGCTCTGGTTATTTCTAGATGGACATTCCGAACTTAGTAAACTCCTGATTTTGACTTCCCGAATATGACCCTCTCAGAGGCGGATGATACACGAAAGATATCGAGCTAGATTCAATCCAGAGATCCTCTCATTCATTTGAAAAAAAAAAAAGAAAAATAGAAAAAAAAAATGTTCGCTAGGTGTACTTATGTTAAGTTGCTGTAAATCCTTGTGTTCCACCTTGCTGGTTGATGTGAAACCTGGCTTACCTTGTAAAATATCTATCCTTTAGATAGACTATTTTATTCCTTGGAAGGGGGTAGTGTAGCATTTTCAAATTTGGATAAAATAATAATGCTACTTTCGCTTCTGGTTCAATTGACTTTTATAGTACCTACTTGGTTTAGAGTTGATTTAGGGGACAATTCGTTATACTTGAATGAGCCTTCATTCGTTGCTTATTATTTTCCATTTTGCATTTCCCCATTATGGCATTCCATTCCTACAATTTGTAACTGGGCCCATATTGCTCATCTAGTTTCAAAGTTGCTTGAACGAACTGGTATTTAATTAACTTATTTTTCTGACAATCCGGAATCAAAACAATGGTCAGCTGTTATTGACAACGCTTCACTCCTGAGAAAAGGTGATTGATTGTTCCCGTGACCCATAGACTAATTGACCAGTGGAAGTTAGGTGGACCGGTTATTATTCGGTATTGTACCTTGAGGTATGCGACCAGTAATTCTTGCAAAGGACGGAAAGATGACCAATGTCATGATGGTTTGGGGAAAGTTTTTTTCGGGGCTTGAACCGTGAACGACGAGGAGAGTTTTCTCGTTGGCCCTTTTGGAGTTGGTTTTTGAGAGCCATGATTTTGTGTCCTAAATACATTTAGGATCACGATTATGTAGTCTCTTTGCATTTCAAATTGATTTTTTTTGAATGGTGTGCAAAAAGTGCAAATTTTGGAGTCTTCCTTACCATGTGGTAAGTTTTCAAACCTAACATTTTTTTCTTTTAAACAAAGCCTTTTGTTCTTCAATAGTTTTGACTTTCAAATCAATCAAAAATCCTGTTCCTGTTGACCAGTTAATTGGAGATTTTCGCTGTGAGAAAATGGTATCGTCACATAACCTCACATTAGTCTGTGTTGGCCATGTGCCGCACATTTCTGGTTTGGCTGTTCTCGCCCCTCTGGTATTATTCTAGAGGTAAGAAATTGTTAATATACGGACAATTTGCCAAGACGTGGAATTATTATTAGGGTCCAACTTTGGGGTTCCAAGTTCCAATATCTCTCACACCAACCTTTGTGGTGGAGCCCTAGCAGTCCAGACATAATCAATTGCAGCCATCCGGACTGAACTAATAAATATTTTCCCGATTGCCCCAGACCAGCCTTTTGATGACATACCAGGTACTTTTTCAAAAATAACCCCTTCAGTTTATACCTGTGTTCAATTTTCCATTATGCGTTCTTAAACTACTTACCTGTTTTTTAAACTTAATGTTTATCATGTTCAATTAATAATTTTGAACTTGTACAACTGTAGCGGCAAATGTTGTTTAGATTCGGCGGCACCTACGGAAGAATTCTAGAATTTTATCCCCCGGCGCGTCGCGTGGCTGGAATCATCCTAATTTACATTTTTGCTCTGCGGTTTTCTGAATTTTGCTATTGAACCCCTTTTCTGGTAGATTTGTTGATACTGTATATTTGAATACTTATAATATTTCTAGTTTTGTTGAACGAACATTTGAGCTTCTGTAACTTACTGACTTTCACCATTTTTTTACGAATGCGTTTATTGGACGCAGCACGTGTTTGAGAACTAAATAAATTTGGCACCATTCAAGCGAAGGGTTTTATTGAAAAGCATTCCACTATGTGTTGAACAACTGAATTTCTTTTTCTAATTTAATCACAATAAATTAGATGGCGCCCTAAACAATATCGTAAGTATCCGACCCACGAACCCAGCTCTACGAATAAGTTGGTTGCCGTTCGCTGTAATAGGCAAGTAAGTATCACCCGAGGTGAAAAAGTTGCTATAGATTGTCTGTTAGACATTTGTCGATTTTTTCACATTTAAGATTTTTTTATTTGGAAAAAAAATAATACCCAACTATTATTTTTTTTCGTTTTTAAACTTTGTTTAATTTCACTCGATAATTTGAAAGGGGCCGCAACATTGCCGTGCATTAATGTTCTTTTCCATTAATCGTTTGATCGAGATTTTTTCTTTCATGGATAGAACCATGACTACGTATTCAAAATCAAACAGGCAAACTCTGGAATCTCAAAAATGTTAACAATTCTTAACAAACAATCCACGTTGCAATGAAATTTCAAGAAATTTTGGTCAGAACGAAGTGAAACAGTTTTAATGCCGACAAGCACCATCATATAGAAAAAATCATAGTTTCTTAGGTAATGGTTCTAAAATATTGATATTATCAGGATACCTTTCTCCACTAATGTCCTTCTCAAAAACTATATCAGTTGGTCTGTACGTAGCGCAGTTCGTTTTTGCAACGAGCTTAAATGCACCAATTTTATAAAAACGTCGTAAGTCCGGTCCTGTCCAAAATTCAGAAACTCAATTCTGGAGAAACATCCAGAACATATTGACCAATATCATATCCAAAATTCATCTAAATCCATAAACAAACAAAAAAGTTATTAAGGATCAAACTAGGTTCTAAATTAATTTGGCCCACAGTGTATGTATGTTTGTTCATGGAGAATTTCAAGTCACTCTACAAAGTTGTCCCATATAACTTATCCGCAATAGAGCAGCAGGTGATAATGTAAATGAAAATAAGAAGATTTGTCTGATAAATGTACCTAGTGGCAAATGCTGGTCGTTAAAAAGATACAGGGTGATGTGTATTTTCGACAAATGTCAATGATTTTTAAACGGATAAAGATGTATTGAGTTAAACGACGGACACTTTCAACATCTATTAAAGTGAATATAGAAATGTTTCTAGATAGTTCGAATAAATTTTGAGTTCTTGTTTTAATAACCGGATTTTTATTTTTTTTCCGGTATTTTCACTTTTAAAATCGAATATCTCGCAAACAACTTGAGATATTTATATTCATCAAGAGTACCTACATTTTCTACGTAGAAAGATTGAATATTTCCCAGTAAGAAGTCAAAACAGTCTCACATCGATCATTAAGTACATACGTAGAAAGCGCCTTCTAGGAATTAGGTTCAAACCAATTAATACCTGTTGAATATATTGCAAAATAATTGAACAATGTGGTCACTAGTTAGATTTTAGTATTTGTTGTCACTGTCATTCATTAAAAACATCAATTTCAGTTATCACTGTTCGACTCTTAATTCTTAACAAAATCCATTTAATTATAGTAGAATACCCAGATATTTCACAGGTTATGGGCCCAGTAACGTTATAAGCCAATCTATATTATAGAGAAATGGATTTTAAAGCTCAAATTGAGAAGCTTGAAGGAGCCAGTAACTGGACGAAATGGAAAAGACAAATTTCGTTGCTTCTCCGACATCAAGGTGTCCTGGACATTGTAATTGGTGAGAGGAAGGTTCCTGAAAGTGTAGTAGAAGGTGCATCAGCTGAAGAGAAAACCAGGTACGAAAATTTAAGCAAAGAGTTTGAAAAACACGACGCATTAGCCCAGTTAATCTTGGTTAGTTCATTGAATGATTCTAATGTTGAACTCACTGCAACATGTTATTCAGCAAAATCAGTTTGGGATAAGTTAATTTCAATATACGAACAAAGTTCAGGACAACGAGTAGATCGTCTGATGGAGTTATTTTTCACGTGTGAAAAAACTACAACTGAGAATTTTGCCACGTATATTGGAAGGTTACAACGTAATTTTGCCGAGTTAAATGATGAACTGGAACGGCTAATAAAAGTCGAATTGCCTGACCTATTGCTGATGAGTCGCATAATGTCCACCTTACCTACTGAATATTTTGAATTCAAGAGTGTTTGGGAATCAGTTCCTGTAGAAGAACGAACAGTTAATAAATTGATGGAGCGACTGAGGTTGATTGAGATGAGACTACCTGAAAAACCCAATGATTCGAGTGCGTTAATGGCAAAAAGTGGTGAGGAAGAACCCAAGAGACAGAAAAAGTGTTTTCGATGTCATGTGGTTGGCCATTTTGTTAAAAATTGTCCAATGAAGCAAGAGCTAGAAAATCAGAAGAAAGAAAAGTCAAATAGAGATGCTTTTGTTTGTACAATTGATATGAATGATGAAAAAGCATTGTGGTTGGCTGATTCTGGAGCGTCTGCACACATGACTCACAGAAAAGAGTATTTTTCAACGTATGAAGCTTTTTCGATGCCAAAACAAGTCACAGTTGGAAACAAAGAAATAATTTTTGCTCATGGTAGTGGAATAATCAACGTAGAAATGTGGATCAACAGGAAATGGACCAAAAATTATTTGGCTGATGTATGGTATGTGCCTGAGATTGGACGAAACTTGTTTTCTGTGAGTAGAAATATGGAAAGAGGGTTCAATTTTCCACCAATAAACATGGTTGCACATTTATGAAGAATGGGGTCGATTGTATGACTGGAAAGAAGACTGACAGAGGGTTGTATGCATTAAATTTGAGAGTGGTTCTACCAAGAGCTAGTGGAGAAATACATGTAGCCTTTGAAGAAGACACTGTACAGCTATGGCATGAACGTTTATGTCACCAAAATAAACGTCATGTGAAGTCAATTTCGAAGAAAAGTCAATTTCGAAGAAATATGGAATGAATGTGAAAAATCAAGAGGATTTTTGTGATGGTTGTGTGTATGGAAAACAACACAGACGGAGTTTCAGTACGAGAGAAGACTACAGACCAAAAGTAGTTGGTGAACTTATTCATGCCGATGTTTGTGGACCAATGGAACAAGAAAATTTGGGTGGGGCAAAATACTATGTTTGCCTCAAAGATGATTTTCAAGATTTCGACGTGTCTTCTTCATCAAGAAAAAGTCTGAAGTTGCAGAATGCCTGAGAACGTTCATGAATGAAGTGAGGACAATGGGTCATGCTGTAAAAAAATTCATGAGTGATGGTGGTAAAGAATTTGACAATCACGATGTGAAGAAAATTCTTGAATCCAGGGGTATTAATTTTAGAAAGTCAATGCCTGTAACACCAGAGCAAAACGGTGTGGCAGAGCGAGAGAATCGCACATTGGTTGAAAGTGCACGATCCATGATACATGCCAAAGATGTACCAATAAAATTGTGGGCAGAAGCAATCGCTACAACAGCTTATGTTTTAAATAGAACAGCTGCAACTACCGTCGAAGAAAAAGCTCCGGTTGAACTATGGACAGGACGAGAAGTTGTGAGTTTGGATCATTTACGAGTATTTGGTACTACTTGTTTTGTTCACATACCAAAACCACGCCGTCGTAAATGGGACAAGAAGAGCGAAGAGGGTTGTTTTGTCGGGTACTGTGGTGACAAGGATGGATATCGTGTTTGGATACCAAAGACAGACAAGGTTATACTATCTCGAGATGTCATATTCAAATCAGAAAAGGATAAACCAGAAAAAGTAGTGGCGTTTTCTAAAGGAAAGTTGGATATAACCATGAACTACAGAAGATCTGATATTGAATATGAAGAGGAAGAAAGACAATGTGAGATAGTAGATGACGAAATTGCCGCAATCATAAATCAAAGAGATTCATCAAGTAGAAGAGAACCAGAAATTTCAGAGGAAGTATTATCTGATGGTTCAAATCAATGCAGGTCTGATCAAGAAGTTGCAATCGGAACACTTGAAAAACGTCAGTCTAGATGTCCTTCATGGATGCAAGATTATGTCATGGTTGCTGAGGGCGATATACCAACGTCTTACAAAACAGCAATAGAATCCAAAGAAGCAGATCATTGGCGTAAAGCAATGGAGCAGGAAATACTGTCGTTGGAAGAAAATAAGACCTGGCACCTAGTAGAGCTTCCAAAAGGAAAGAAGATCAATGTTGGGAGTGAGACCGAAAAACGAAGTTGTTCAGTGACCAGATGATATAAGTTATTTTGAGAGAAAGTGTTGAATATATTGCAAAATAATTGAACAATGTGGTCACTAGTATTTGTTGTCACTATCATTCATTAAAAACATCAATTTCAGTTATCACTGTTCGACTCTTAATTCTTAACAAAATCCATTTAATTATAGTAGAATACCCAGATATTCTACAATACCGAATTCGTATTTCTCACCTTCAAAAACGCTGGTATAGGTACCAATTTTGAACATGTCGTCTTTATCTTTTTCAAAAAATATGTAGATTTTTCGAAAACAAGGTTTCACATTCAACACCCTGTATCTTTTAAATGATAAGCATTTGCCACCGAATTTATTAGGAAAGTCTTTTTATTCTCATCTATATAATCACCTGCTGCCCTACCTGCATAACTGCCGATGAGCAAAACGACAAAACTATGATAAATGATACCACTTTTCTTTTGAATTTGCTCCGGTTAGATAAACAAACAACGTGTTTATTGGGTGAACTATTCACAAAACGCTGTTGAAACCATAAGGTTGATACGGGAGTTTCACATGCATAGCAGTCATTGCGATAGAAACGACTGTTGGGTGGGCTTTGTCACAACAAAGTCTATATATTCCAATATTAGACTTTGGTCTCAATGTCAACTGTGATAGTGGTCATCAGAGGTACACTAACTTGCACAAAAAATGCGTACATTGAAATGGTGAAATTGCTTTGGTTTGAGCAGTGTATGAAGGTGACAAGTAAACGTCAAGTTTTGTCAGTTGCAATAATAATCCACTTTTGTGAAAACACAAATTGTCGCACGCTTCAGTGGGACCTATGGTCGATAAGAACAACTGAAAATGACTAAATGACCAAATAGCCAGATCTATATCCGATGCATGGAAAATGTGTGGGGACCATTGGTAATAATTATTTACCAAAGAAACTGGAGGCCTCAGCTCAGAATCAGGCAGAACTATTAGATGCCATTCTTAATGTGTGGAATGAGCTTGCCAATGATGTTCAATATTGTCAAAATTTATCAAACTCATGGTTCGACGACTTCAAGAAGTTTTAGTTAGAAACGGTTCTGCTACCGGATTTTAAGAAAACTAATCTACATTTTTATAAGCAAACTGAGTGAATAAATTAAAAGTCGTACCAACAATATATCGTTTTCATTGGAAAAAAAAAAAAAAAAATCAAGTGCATGGCATGTGAATATTTTCACTGTCTGTGTACGGATTTTTTGTGCAAGTTAGTGTACCTATCGCAGTGTTTCTTTATAAGGTGGGGCACGAAAAACTTTCCACCCGGGTTTTCTCTCTCGTGAATATCGCTCGGACACGTCCATTTTTTTCTTTTGGTGGACACATAATTATCGTAACTCCACCTCCATAACTGTCAACCCCTAAGCGGATTAGGTGATAGGTAACCCCAGAAAATAAATAAATTATGAAAAATGATGAATATCAATAAAAAATATTTAATAGTAGCAACTTGAAACATTGGGGGTAATAATATGATCTTGATAAAAATACCTTATGTCAAATGAACGTTTATCCACAGCTTGAATGTGGTAAATCACTCAACCTTCCTTTCCATTAAAAACTATTTGGGGAGAACCTGTCACCCCCACCAAGAAAATGTGTCCAAGCGATTTTTGATTTAATAGTGAGTAAGTAAGTAAGTAAGTGAGTAATTCCTTTATTAAGCAAAAGCTACAAGGGTATACAGAAAAAAATATATTAAGTGTAAGAAACTATGTATCTAAGAATAAGCATGCAACAAAAAATATGAAAGACAATATCACATTATGATTATTATTCACTTAACACCTGAGAAAACCTTGGCGAAAATGTTTTTGTGCTCCTCCTTGTATGATTGCTATAACATCAACAACCATGCACATGTATCTGTAAAAATAAGTCCTAACAGAAAATTACCACATATCTCGGAGGTCAAAATAAGCCGATTTGAAGCAACATTTCAACTCAATTCAAAATTATTGCTCCGTTACCTAGATACAGCAGGGTGGTGAAGTTGAAAAATGAAAATCGAACTTTTCTTATGTGGACATTTTTTAAACGTAGGTATTTCTTTGAAAATTGGTACCCGGGTTTTTTTTGTGATGCGAAACCTCAATATGAACACCTTTTCATTGTCTCCGTTAGAGGGCAATGCACTTCTGATGGTTCAAGATGACCGTAACTTTATTCTTTTTTCACTTTCTTGTCAAGAAAATGATTTTGTAGGCATTTCTTAGCAATGCTGAAATTTGTTCAAGGCTGAAATTTGGTCAGAGCATATGCACAAATAGTACCCATTCAAATTTTATAGGTTGACTTTATGAGGCAAAAAATCATATCAAAATTAAGATTAATATCGGTCCACGTCCTGTCATTATTTTCTTTATGGTCCACGTCCACGCCCATGGATTGATATCAATCTTAATTTTGATATGGTTTCCTTGACCCATGAAGCTATGTCAACCTACAAAATCAAAATACTACTGTAATATTATTTCGCTATGGAAAACACTGGTCCAGTTTTAATTAAATTATTCAAAGTCACTACAGCACAACCACAAATATTTATGTTCACAATCGCAGCCCATTTATGTTTTACGATCTATATTTCGCGGCCAATCAATAATTGAACTGATCTGAACTGGCTTCTGCGCCTCCAAGGTCTTATATACCCAAGCTGGCCCCTTCGCTGAAAATGCTAGAATACCCCAAATCTTTCTAGAGCTGTCTATAAGCTTCCACCGCGTTCGCGCAGTAACACAGTGGCGTTGCGGGGCAAATATCGGCGACAAGATGATGTCTCGTCACATTGCACCCTCCTTAAAACATTTCGTCCCAACCCTCGGTTTTCCCCGTGGTAGCTTCTTGATCATGTAGACGACGTTATCGATTCGCTCCTGGTTCTCACACGGGCCCTCCCAAGAACTTTGCAGTTTTGGTGGAAAGCCACGTCGCCTGTACAGGGTGTCCCAACGATATAGTATATAGGATATGAAAAATATCAATATCAATATGCGTCACAGGTTAGGGGTGTAAATAGCGCACATTCTGAAAATATTTGGAAACATACAGGGTGCGTCACAAAAGTATGGCACGAAAAAGTATGATTTTTTTAAATGGAACCCCCTGTATATTAATTGATATTTCAATTCTTTCTTCAATTTGGAACAAAAATTGTGATACAACGAATGTTCCTAAATTCCACCGTTATCGAGATATCGCGTTTTAAAAATGGCATTTTTGCAACTTTGACATGCTATAAAACTCAAACTATTCAAGTTAGAGGAAAATGGTTTGCACTTTCCTATCTTAACTTTTCAAGAACTCTTTTGTCATTTGGATAGAAGGTAACGTCAACTGTCAACTTTTTTCGGCACATTTTGACATTTTTTCACAATAATGGATTTAATCTCCTTGAATAGCTCTTGAAAAGTTAAGATAGGAATGTGCAATCCATTTTTCTCTAACTTGAATAGTTTGAGTTTTATAGCATGTCAAAGTTGCAAAAATGCCATTTTTAAAACGCGATATGTCGATAACGGTTGAATTTAGGAACATTAGTTGTATCACAATTTTTGTTCCAAATTGAAGAAAGAATTGAAATATCAATTAATATACAGGGGGTTTCATTTAAAAAAATCATACTTTTTCGTGCCATACTTTTGTGACGCACCCTGTATGTTTCCTAATATTTTCAGAATGTGCGCTATTTACACCCCTAACCTGTGACGCATATTGATATTGATATTTCTCATATCCTATATGATAAAACCTACTTTACTCTATCGTTGGGACACCCTGTATGTGTTGTGTAGCCAAACCAGATACCCAACCTGGAACTCGCCTTCCACGACATTCACGTCGCAGGCCTCATTCATCCTGTCGCTGGTACCTTAGATGTTCAAACGGACTCGTTGATGAATATCGTCCATCTTTCTTCGTCTTTCCCAGCGACATCTTCACCAGGTGGACAGCCAAACCTCAGATCACAAGGCAGCCGGAGCTCATATCTCATGATGATTTAAACCGGGGTCTCGCCCGTTGATTCGTGAACTGCAGACCGGTATGCCAGAAGAAACAGATGACTATGTTCGTCCCAGTCTCTTTGATGGTCAGAGACAGCATTGACCAGGTGGCGATTGATGGTCCGGTTCATCCGCTCCACCATGCCATCCGATTCTGGGTGCAGCGCTGTCGTTCTTGTCTTCTTCATCTTCAAGTCTTCACAAACATTCTGGAACAACGCCGATTCGAAGTTTCTGCCCTGGTCCGAATGCAGCACCAATGGAACACCAAAACGGCAGATTCATTCCTTAACTAGTACATCAGCTACAGTTGCTGCCTCTTGGTTCGGCAAGGCATACGCTTCGGCCCACTTGCTGAAAGAGTCCATCACGACCAGGATGTATTTATTTTCTTCATTCGACTCAGGAAAAAGTCCAGCAACATCTATGGCGATCCTCTCAAACGGGCTTTCAACATTGTTCTGGCGGATAGGAGCTTTTGGGCGTTTTTGTGGTCCATTGCTTGCAGCACAAACGGCGTATTTCCTGCACCACTCCCGGACATCGGCCTGGCAATTGATCCAGAAAAACCTTTCTCGCAGCTTTCCTAGCGTCTTGGTTACTCCCAGATGTCTAACCGTGACGCATCACCTCGGCCTGTCTGCTTCGAGGAATCACTATCTGCCTCCGATTCGTGTCGTCCAGGTTTTTCACCAGTCTCAGGATGCCGTCGCTTATAACCAGTGAGTTCCATTGGGCCCAGTAGGATTCTACTATAGTGTGACGTTGCATGGTGAATGCGCCGCCGCAGCCACCACATTGTGTAGAATTGTTTAGCATTCTGATACATTCTAGCAAGGCTAGATTGTGTCGAACATTCTTCGCTTTTCCAAAAGTATCTGGATTGTTCTCTCAATCCTGGCGAGGGTATATAATGAGATCCGTCATTTCAAGTAGTTAGTTAGTTCAGTTCTGAATACGTCGTGAAATATAAATCGTAGAACATAAATATTTGTGGTGTTGTAAATCGTGTGTGTAGTGACTTAAAATAAATTAATTAAAGCTGAACAGTGTTTTCTATAGCGAAACTCGTTACATTGGTGTCAAAAGTGGGATTTATTGTGTGCTATAGAAACGGACATAAATATTCACTGCAATGGCTATGAAACTAGTGTTTTTAACCGGATTGAAGGTAACCGAGTTGAAGAGGGAGCTGGAGGAGCGTGATTTGGATACAAGCGGGAAGAAAGCTGATCTACAACAACGGCTTCGTGATGCTTTGATGGAAGAAGGCATGGATCCAGATACGTTCCAATTTGAAATTCCTGATCCGAACGCTGTGGAGAAATTGTCGAAAAACTTGAAGGATCAACTTCAAGAAAATTCGAGGAAAATGGAAGAGAAGCTCGAAAAATCCTCCAGAGCTATGGAAGAAAAGCTCGAAGAATCTTCCAGAGCTATGGAAGAAACCAAGGAGCAATTGGCGGATAACTACAACTGCTTGAAGGCTCATGTAGCAGAGGAAATCGAAAATCTGGAGAAACAACTAGGAGAGACTGCAAAGGCTCTGGAAGACGAAATCGACGAAGTGAGAAGGCAAGTGGCAGTAATGATGCAACAACCGGAAGTTACTTTCGGGAATCACGGTGCGAGTGCCAAGATGGAAGCTGATACCATCAGAATCCACATGAAAGCCCCACAGTTTGATGGCAAACTGTCCTGGAACAATTACCATCGCCAGTTCGAGGCAGCAGCAAGGGCAAATGGATGGACTGGACCGGAAAAAGCCCTGGCATTGACTCTGGCACTTCGTGGGGAAGCTACAGAAATCCTGCAGACGCTCAACACCCAGGAGCAGGAGGACTACGATGTACTAGTCAAGCATCTGGAACTGCGATATGGGCAAACTCACTTGGAGCACGTCTACCACTCTCAGTTGAAAAATCGCATTCAGAAGACCAACGAGACCTTGCAGGAGTTTGAAGCGGATGTTGCTCGACTTGCACGACTGGCTTATCCAACCACGCCAGAGAACGTTATGGAGAGGCTTGCAGTTCAGGCCTTCTTGGATGGACTTCGAGACCAGGAGATTCGGCAGTCCCTAATACTTCATCGTCCTGACAGACTAGTGGATGCACTGGCAAAAGCCTTGGAGTTTGAAGCGGCTAAGCAATCCGTCAAGCTTCCTGCACGCGTGCGAAGGATGGAGGACCGCGGAGGAAGACTCCTTCGACGCAAATGTGAGGAGGGTCGTCAAGAAAATGGAGGCGTCCAAGCGAAGGAAGCTACGATGCTGGAATTGTGGAGAGCTTGGGCATATGCGTGGCCGCTGTAGGAAAGAGATACGGGCACCTGCGTTGGCATGGAAAAAGAATGATCATCGAGCGAGATCAAGCCTCAAGATCTTGGATGGCTTGTCCAGGAGACCAGAACTGTCTCACACAGCCGAGGAAAATGAAGCGAGCGTTCGCAGGACAACTGTAGTGGATGATTCCTGGCAGTCCAAGGCGCTTCGCGAGGACCAGGAGGAAGATCCAGATCTGAAGCTTGTCATCGGATGGAAACAGGCAGGCCAACGACCAACCTGGCAAGAAGTCGCGCGGTTCTCGACCACCGTGAAGTCCTACTGGGCTCAATGGGACTCGATGGTTCTTGATGACGGCATCCTGAAGAGGCTGGTGAAGAATCTGGATGGCACGGAAGATCGGAGGCAGTTAGTCGTTCCTGGAAACAGACAGGCAGAGGTGATGAGAGAGGTCCATGATGGCGTCACGGGTGGATATTTGGGTGTAACCAAGACGCTGGGAAAGCTGCGAGAACGGTTTTACTGGGTCAACTGTCAAGCCGATGTGAAGGAATGGTGCAGAAAATGTGCCGTATGTGCGGCAAGTAACGGACCCCAGAAACGGCCAAAAGCTCCTATGCGCCAATACAACGTGGGAAGCCCCTTTGAAAGGATCGCAATCGACGTGGCTGGACCGTTCCCTGAAACGGACAAAGGAAATAAATACATCTTGGTCGCCATGGATTACTTCAGCAAGTGGGCTGAAGCGTATGCCTTGCCAAACCAGGAGGCGGCTACCGTTGCCGATGTCTTGATTAAGGAATGGTTTTGCCGTTTCGGTGTCCCGTTGGAGCTGCATTCGGACCAGGGCAGGAACTTCGAATCGACGCTATTCCAGAACGTCTGCGATGTCTTGAAGATCAAGAAGACAAGGACAACGGCGTTACACCCACAATCGGATGGCATGGTGGAGCGAATGAACCGAACCATCAATCGACACTTGGCCAAAGTTGTCTCTGACCATCAAAGAGACTGGGATCAACATCTCCCCCTATTCCTCATGGCGTACAGGTCAGCAGTTCATGAATCGACGGGCGAAACACCTGCCAAGATCATCATGGGTCGTGGACTCCGGCTGCCCTGCGATTTGAAGTTTGGCTGTCCACCTGGTGAGGATGTCGCTGGGGAAGACTACGCAAGTGATCTTCGTAGAAAAATGGACGATATCCATCAACGAGTCCGACTAAACATCCAAAGTGCCAGCGACAGGATGAAGGAGGCGTACGACGTGAAGGCCGAAGAAGGAGGGTTCCAGGTTGGGGATTTGGTTTGGCTTCACAACCCACAGAGGCGACGTGGATTCTCCCCAAAACTGCAAAGTTCTTGGCAGGGCCCGTATGAGATTCTGGAGCGAATCAATGACGTCGTCTACAGGATTCGAAAGCCACCACGAGGAAAACCGAGGGTTGTTCACTTCAATCGTTTAGCTCGGTATGCTGGAAACCACGACGATCAGGACGCTGAAGTGAGGCAGATCAGGCCACCCAAGAAAGACATGTCATTGGAAACTTTCATGTCTCTACACTCCAATGGCCAGAAAGTCCAGAATGGCGTTGTCCAAGAAAGGCAGCTGGATTTGTTCAAAGCACCGGCCGAATATTCGTTGGCTCACTGGGTCACTGAAGACCTTGGTATGAGGAGTGGACTTGCTGCAGCTTTTAAACGAAAATTTGGACGATTGGACCATCTGCGGCGACAAAAGCCAGAGGTAGGGAAGCCGCTCCAAATCTCGAATGGGACACGACACCTGTTCTACCTTGTGACGAAGAAGCTTCCACATCATCTGACCACCTACAGTGATGTCTGGAAAGCCCTCAGTCATCTTCGTGACTTGATGCTGTCACAGGACCTGACCCATCTGGCAATTCCGAAAATGACGAACGACCAACTGGACTGGAGAGTAGTACGGAGCATGCTGGAGGTAATCTTCAAAGAAAGCGGCATTGACATCCTGGTGTGCTGCTATCCTTCCCGGAGGACGAACCAGAGGACAGTGGACTGCTACTTCCATAGGACATCAGGCTGCCGGTTTGGGGAAAGTTGCCGATACCGACATGAAGGCAATTCGGGACGAATTGCCTTAAGAAGGGGGCAATGTGACGTTGCATGGTGAATGCGCCGCCGCAGCCACCACATTGTGTAGAATTGTTTGGCATTCTGGTACATTCTAGCAAGGCTAGATGGCGTCAAACATTCTTCGCTTTTCCAAAAGTATCTGGATTGTTCTCTCAATCCTGGCGAGGGTATATAATGAGATCCGTCATTTCAAGTAGTTAGTTGGTTCAGTTCTGAATACGTCGTGAAATATAAATCGTAGAACATAAATATTTGTGGTGTTGTAAATCGTGTGTGTAGTGACTTAAAATAAATTAATTAAAGCTGAACAGTGTTTTCTATAGCGAAACTCGTTACAATAGTTTAAAATCTTGCGACTTCTTGCAAAGTTGGTCGTTGGCCTGCTAGCTTCCATACAATGATAAGCTTTAAGATCCAGATCTTTCTCCTGGTCCTCGCGAAGCACCTTGGACTGCCAGGAATCATCCACCACAGTTGTCCTGCGAATGCTCGCTTTCTTCTCCTCGGCTTTGTGACCAAGCTCTGGTCTCCTGGACAAGCCATCAAAGCCCTTGAGGCTTGATCTTGCTCGATAATCCTTGTTTTCCGATGCCAACGCAAGTGTCCGTATCTCTTTCTTAGAGCGGCTACGAATATACCCAAGCTCTCCACAGTTCCAAAACCGCAGCTTCTTTCGCTCGGATGCCTCCATTTCCTTGTGCGACTCTTCTTACAGTTGCCTCGACGATGTTCTTCTCCGGCAGATCCTTTTCCTCCATCCTTCGCACGCGTGTAGGAACCTTTACAGACAGTTTCGCCACTTCGAATTCCAAAGCTTTGGCCAGTTCTTCAACCAGTCTATCGGGACGATGAAGTATTAGGGGCTGCCTTATTTCCTGGTCTCGAAGTCCATCCAGGAAGGCCTGAACTGCAAGCCTCTCCATAACACTTACAGGCGTGGTTGGGTAAGCCAGTCGGGCAAGGCGAGCTACATCAGCTTGAAACTCCTGCAGGATTTCGTTGGTCTTCTGAGAGCGGTTTTTGGCTGAGAATGATAGACGTGCTCCAAGTGAGTTTGTCCATATCGCGGCTCCAAATGCTTGACCAGAAGATCGTATTCTTCCTGCTCTTGGGTGTTTAGCGTCTGCAGGATTTCCGTTGCCTTCCCACGAAGTGCCAGTGTCAATGTCAAGGCTTTTTTGGTTCCACCCCATCCATTTGCCCTTGCTGCTGCCTTGAACTGGCGATGGTAGTTATTCCAGGACAGATTGCCATCAAACTGAGGGGCTTTCATGTGAACTCGGACGGTATCAGACTCCATTCTAGCACTAGCACCTTTGCTGTCGATTGTGATGTCTGGTTGTTCCATGATCACTGCCACTTGCCTTCTCATTTGCTCCATATTTCTTTTTCAAGGGTCTTGACTGTGTCTTCAAATCTTGCTTCAAATCGTTGCTCGATGTACTAGATTTTTTCCGCTACTTGATCCTTCAGACAGTTGTAGTTGTCCGCCAAAAATTAGTAGTAGTTATTGTTCGTTGATTTCCTCTACTGTTCTAGAAGATTTTTCCAGCTTTTTTTCCATAGCTCTGGAGGATTCTTCGAGCTTCTCTTCCATGGGTCTAGAAGATTCTTCGAGCTTCTCCTCCATTTTCCTCGAGTTCTCTTCCATGGTTCTAGAAGATTCTTCTGACTTTTCCTCCATACTCCTAACAACTGCATTGGGATCAGAAGTCTAGAATTGGAACCTATCGGGATCAATGCCATCTTCTATTAGCTGCTTTCCCGGGACGAGTGAGTGACCCTAGTACAGCTCGAGTGCGTGACGCACTGTGTCTCCTAGCCGTCATGTTCACTGGAACGCAACAGGACTTCAGTTGGACCAAGTTGGACTTTAAGTCAAGATGACAGTGTCAATTATTGTTATAAGTGGAACTATCACCTATCCTATCTTGTTTTAGGTGTGTATTGTTTTTGTAATTTTCATCATTGCACAACTTAAAAGTAAACATATATCGTGAACTTGAAATAAAACCGTCAAATCAAATAGATATTCCGAAACATGTCACATTTGGCATTTATCCACTGTCAATATGTGGTTGCAACAGTGGAAGGGGAAAGGTAAAATAGACTGCCTGAGTCGTGACGTCACAAACGTATGTCGGAGTTTATAATGTTTCCATACAAACAACAAACTCGTAACCATGGTAACCTATGTCCACATCTCATGAGAAAAATTTTGAATTTGTCGAAATAATGAGACCAAACGGTATTTCCTTGCAAGTAACCACTCCTCATCCAAAGCCTGACCAGTCGGCACAATCGCCGTATGTTTTATTTTATCGTCATCAATTGCGCACATTTCTTTCAATTTGAAAATTTTATCTGGAGCCTCCAAAAAGGCTTTGGAAGAAATTACTTCTTCGATGATTGGGAATAAACTGGTAGTATCCACAGGTTCTTCACTCAATAACCAACCGTATTTCCAAAACTGCCCAACTTTTCTATCAATCTTGCTTGACATTGATTTATCAGACACCTCACTTTCAAGAGCTGTACAAGGTTCTGTTGGATAAAGCTCTTCAGCAGATTTCACAGGTCCAGATTTTGGCTTTGGTGGTTCATTCCATGAGCATATTCATATCATCTGTTACAGAGATATTGTGATGCCCAAAAGTGCTAGAGCTTCAATATGATGACATTTGATGGCTTTTGAACATGAAAATTCTACCGATAAAATATCAAAGCTCTTCTGAAAAATGTCCAATTCTATCCGATAATATCCACTCACCAAGCTGTTTAATCAACGACTTGACACTTCGATCGTGGCAACACCGCCGACTTTTGAAATTGGACAGTCAACGCCGACGCAAACAGTCACCACAGCAACGCAGATGGCGACTTCGTTTTTTGGAATAGCAACGAAAAAAATTAAAAGTTCATTGTCAATAATTTTAGATTTTGTTCACGTGTTAAACGAAAAATAGAGTAATTTTTCGATTTAAAAAGAAGTTTTATTGAGGAGAAGTCCCTCAACAATTTTTAAGTACGAGTTGTGAACATCATCTTGGTCCTTTAACCCAGATAATTACGAGAACAAGCTTCAATTTGAGTGGAAAAAATGGTGGCCGAACGAGTGTGATTTACACATGGAGATTGGAGGCAATTTTGAACGATCATCTAGTTGGAGTGAAGAAGACGCTTACGATTGAATTTGCCAGCAGTATTCCAGAAGATATAAAGTTATTTGGTCAAGCCAATGTCATAGGAAATCGCAAGTACCCTATTTCACAATTTTCCTAGGCATTTTTCAAGTCTAAGTTTACAATTTCAAGTCTAGTTTTTTCAAGTTAAACTCATTTTCATTTAAGTATCATATTCAATAATTTAAGAATGGAATCTGATCTAAGAATTCTAATTCGCAACAGAGGATCTATAAAGCATAAATTGACGATTCTGGAAAAATTTATAACGAATATCAAGTTATCTTCACCAGAGGAAAAAGCCAGTTTGGTTGATGTTGACACAGGCTTCAAAGTGAATTCCAATCTGTCACAAGATTTTGAGGTCATTCAAATGAAAATTGAGTCTTTGTGTGAAGAAAATGATCTAGAAACTCAGAACGATGAGCGAGAAAGTTTTCAGAATAGATTTTGTGAGGCGCAAGCATTTTTATCGACTTATTTAAACAAGGAATTGATCAGTATGAAAGTTTCCAATACAATTGAAACCACGTCATCTGTTCAACAAGCGAGTAACGTTTTACCAAATTCAAATTCTCAAATGGAGGCCTTTCAAAATATTCTTTTGCCAAAACTCAAACTCTCTACATTTTCGGGAAATTTTGAACATTGGTAAAATTCCAAACTAAATTTTGATTCTATTATTTCAAGTTATTAAAGTCTAACAGATAGTCAAAAGTTCCAATTGTTGAAAGCGTCATTAGAAGGATATGCATCGAGACTAGTTGAAGGTTTGGAAGGTGCGAGTAAACCTTTCGAAGAAAGTTGGCAGATTCTTTGTCAAAAATTTGACAAGAAACAGTTCCTATTAGATACGCATTTTCAAGTGTTATTTAAAATTCCACAAGTGCAAAAGGAGAATTTTCATCAATTCAATAATAATCTGGACATAATAACAAAGCATATCAATGAAATTCAAAGCCTTGAGTTAACTGTAAAAATTCTGTTTGACTCCTCAATTATTCATGTGTTATCCAATAAATTGGACAAAATTTCTTTGAGAGAATGGAAAGAGTTTGATTATCATGGAGAATTACCGATGTTTGATGAATGTATCACTTTTCTTAAAGACAAGGTTGATTTATTGCAATCACTGGAACAATCGTTTTCAAAAAGTCATGATTTATCCACAAACTCAACTCCCCAGAATAAGTCCAATTTCAGAAATAATAGACATGATAATCAATCTCATGTCAATCTCGTAGCACAACAGTCACAATTCAAATGTAATTTTTGCAGTAAAGACCATTCAATTTACAAGTGTCAAGAATTTTTGTGTTTACAAATTCCAGAAAGATTGGAAAAAGTCAATCAGCTCAATTTGTGTGTAGATTGTTTATTGACTGGTAATACTGCTGACAAATGTTCTCGTAGCTCGTGCAAAATTTGTAAAAGCAAAAACAAAAATTTAAAACATAATTCGCTATTGCATTTAGATAAATCAAGTCAATTACAAGAATCCCCGAGTTTGAATCTGTTAGTTGCTCCTAATATGATAGACCTACCGAGCAATATTTTGTTGTCCACTATTTCATGTCAAGTTCAAGATTGAAAAGGTAACATGCATACGTGTTGTGCCTTACTAGACTGTGGCGCACAGTCAAATTTTATTTTCCAAAGAATTTTGTAACAGATTAAAGTTGCCATGTAGTCCAGCCAAGTTAGAAATTGTAGGTATAAACAAGGTAAGCTCCACATTAGAGAACGAATGCAACATCAAGATCTTCTCCAAGTCTACTGATTTTAACTGCAGTATTTCTTGTTATGTAATTTCAAGTATCACAAATGTCCTTCCCCATTTTCCTGTAGACATGCAAGAGCATCAGGTGCCCAAACGAATCGTATTGGCAGATCCAGAGTTTTATCGTCCAAAGAAAGTTGATCTTCTGATAGGTGCCAGTATTTTTTGGGATTTAATTCAGGAAGGCAAAGTTAAATTGGGTGATGATCATCCTATCCTACAAAATACGTCTTTCGGTTATATTGTAGCAGGAAATTCTCCCATTAACGTTGATAGAGCAGTTTGTCATTTTGTGAAAAAACACGTTCCAGAGGATGAGCAATTAAAACAATTTTTGGGAAATTGAGGAAGTCCAAGTTCCTGATTGCTTATCAAACGATGACGTCAAATGCGAAGAACTTTTTTACAGAGATACCTTTCGCAATGAAGAGGGCCAATTTGTTGTGAAGTTTCCCTTAAAACATTCCCCGAGCCTATTAGGAAGTTTCAGAGAGGTAGCCACTCGACGATTCAAATCTCTCGAGAAGAAATTTGTTGATCCCAACTTCAAACAATTATATTCTGAATTTATTCATGAGTACGAGTCTATGGGACACATGTCTAAAGTAATTGCAGATGTAGTATCCAATTCATCTCCAATGTATTTTTTACCTCATCATGGCATTCTCAAAGAAGATCACATCACGACTAAATTGAGGACTGTGTTCGATGGAAGTTGTTCAACTTCCACTGGATGGTCTTTAGACGATCTCCAGTATATTGGACCAAAAGTTCAAAATGATATCTTGAATATTCTTCTTCTTTTCAAAAACTTACTTCTATGTTGTCTCAGCTGATGTGTCTAAAATGTATAGATGCATTCTAATGCATGCAGACCATCGATCATTACAGCAGACTGTATGGCGTGATAGTCCTGATGATGATCTCTCTATTTTTCAATTGAATACAGTATCTCACGGTACAAGTTCTGCTCCTTATCTAGCTATCAAATGTTTACAGAAGCTGGCTGATGAAAACTGTTCCAGTTTCCCAAATGCAAGTGAGACAATAAAAAAAGATTTGTATGTGGATGATCTCTTTACAGGATCTAACGAATTGTCTGAGTTGAACACAAGATGCCAACAAATTTTCAGCATTTTAATATCGGGCAATTTCATTTTACGGAAATGGATCTCTAATGATTCTGATATTATTTCCAATTTTGAACAATCAAACATTTCCAATTCAACCTTGAGTTTCGGAAAAAATGAATGTTGTAAAACCTTGGGTATTCAATGGTTGACAGACTCGGATGAATTGAAATATGGAATTAAAAACGTTCTTCCGGAAAACTTCTCCATAACCAAAAGATACATTTTATCCATCATTGCTCAGATTTACGATCCAATGGGATTAATAAAGTCCAATTATTATCAATGCAAAAATTATCATCCAACTTTTATGGTCTTGTCGAGTATTATGGGATGATAAAATACCAGTTGAAATGGAGAAGCGTTGTCTAGAGTTCCACAAAGAATTATCAATTCTCAGTAATCTTCATATACCAAGGAATGCATTTCCTCAAGGTTTCATGTTAAAAGAAGTACACTGTTTTTGTGATGCATCTAAAGATGCATAAGCATCATGTGTAGAGAAGTGAAGATGATGACAAGAATTTCGCAGTTCATTTATTATGTGCAAAGAGTAAGGTTGCCACAAATGTCTAACTATTCCTAAGTTGGAACTAAGCGCATGTTCACTTGGATGTCAATTGGCAAAATTAGTGAAAGAATCTTTCTCCACTTTGTTTTCGGTTGATATATCCACTATCAAAGTTTTTATGTGGAGCGATTCTCAAGTTGCGTTAAATTGGATAAAAGTCGAACCAAAAAGATTACAAATGTTTGTCCCCAACAGTGTCCCAAATTCGATCATTATCAAATATCGATTCGTGGAAATATATCAACACTAAAAATAATCCAGCAGACCTTGCATCAAGGGGCATAACTCCAGAAAAATTTATTAATTCTACATTTTGGTGGAATGGTCCCGAATTTTTGCAATGTCCAGTTCCACAATGGCCAAATTCTGACCATTTGTCCATGCCGTTTTCTGACGTTCCCGAGTTGAGAACGAGATCTATAATAATAACAATAATACTGCAAACGCCAGAGACAACCCACTATGTGAATCCGGCCAAGTCGAAGACAGAAGAGTTATCTAGTTCTCTGTCGAAGATCTCAACCATATGATGCTTGAGTGCCCCATTAACCTTATAGCAGACTTCAACATGTACAACGAGCTCACCAACATCCACCGCAATAACCCCATTTCCATAAACACCGTCTTAGCAACTCCAAAAGAAGAAGCAATCGACATGATTATGCACTTTCTTAGATACAACCACATCAAATTGTAATGCTCAGCTTAACCTCTCCTTTTCTCTTCCAGATGCCAATGTATATGTCTTGTGCTCCCCCTCAAACCTGTGTTGTAATAGTCTAACTAACAGCCCATGTAACAATCTACAAAACCGCAGCAATAAAACGCCTTATCAAAAAATTTCCAACAGTCAGAGGTCACCATATGGTACACGACCAGACAACAGGTGATCTCTACGAAATCGAGCTGGCAATTGCCTAGCAGCAAAGCCATACCAGGAAAGAAGAAGAAGGTAGAAAGAATGGTTTTTGGTAGTTGAGAGATTTTTTGCTGAGTCGTTGATTTTTCTTATGTGGAATTATTCATTTGTGTTTTGAAAACTGTTCATAAGTGTCTTAGCCTTAGATTTGTCCATCAAATATAGTGGTTTAAGCCAGGGTTTAAGGGTAGGTCTGTCTATAAATTTTAAAAATAGAGTTTGTTTACATGTGTTAAACTCAGTTCAACTGTCTACTTTATGTGTATTTTACGTCAATTACCCTCTTATTATAGTTCAATACTAGGTTTCTTAGTAGAATAATGTAGGTCTAATATGAACTAATAGATAAAAAGCTGTTGAAATCTGAGCATTGATTTATTTGAATATACATATTATAGAAAATACTCACATTTGGAACAGTATTCTCGCTTTCTTTACTAAACTATTATTCGATAATAATGGATTAGATAAATGATAATTTCACACCTGTAAAATAGCGTTATTTGGATTTAAATGATAAAAGTAGCAACAAGCCTACAAATCCATACAAACAAATCTCATCGATCGAATGACACATGACACGATACAATGCAGACCGATGCAATCGAACGACAAGAATGACAGGATTCAGTCTACTGCAGCCGCTCGGAACAGATGTCATATTTTCCCCCCTCCAGCTCTATCTCAGGCGAAGTGAGGCAAACTATTGTATAGTGATCTTGGATTGAGCCCGCTTGTCAAATTTTTACTATTTTCCATTGACTTTAATGCTTTATAGAACTCAATGCTATTTTCCATAGTATCCACAGCAACCATAGGCGTCTCATATTAAATAGGTGGGTATAGGCCAAGGTTTCTTTATAAGAGGTTGCCTCACTTTTACGGTCATGACGTCATTTGTGTCTACTGTAGCGCCACTGCAGCCATTTCTCGAACCATTCCATCATAAAATCAAGAATGTCATTTATCAATGTCATAACCTCACTATTTATTTAGTGGTGGACGAGAGATTTTTTGCTGTCGATGGTTTTTCTTTTGTGAAATTATCCATTTACGTTTTGAAAACTGTTTATAAGTGTCTTATCCTTGGATTTGTCTATCAAATATAGTGTTTTAAAGGTAGGTGTTTCTAGAAATGATCATAATAGAGTTTGTTTACATGTGTTCAACCCAGTTCAACTGTCTACTTTCTGTATATTCTACGTAAATTAAGCTTTTATTATAGTTCAATAGTTTCTTAGTAGAATTAAAATAAGGTAGGTCTAATATGAACTAATAGATAAAAAGTTGTTGAAATCTGAGCATTGATTTATTTGAATATACATATTATAGAAAATACTCACATTTGCAGCAGTAGTTTCGCTTCCTTGACCAATAATATACAATGATAATGTCCCAAAAGATAATTATACACCTCTATTAATATTTTATTTCGATTTAAATAATAAAATTAGCAAGAAATTCAACCTTTCATCAATCATTGATCGACACGATGCAGTCCGATTCAATTGCATGACAGGAATGACAGAATGCGGACTGTTTCAGACCGCTAGCCTCAAATGACGTCATATTTTCCCCCTTCCGTCTTTACCTCAGGCGAAGTGAGGCAACCTCTTATATAGAAACCTTGGGTATAGGCATGGTAGAAAGAAACAAGGTATGCCAACGCGCATCTCACTGTGACAAGAAACTCTATTTCGCATATACAGAGGGTGCCTCAGAAAGTCTGGGCGTTGCCCAACTTTCTTATTTCGAATGAGAACCCTACTTCTGTATTTGATTTTTATATTCTCCTAAAAATTCCAAATATTTCCTATGTATCATACCTTTTACCTAAAATTGACGTATCAAAAGATATTGACCTCGAAAAAGTGCCTGGTTATCGTGATTGTTTTAATGTCTGATGGATTTTTTGGCAGCGTTGTTGAAAATTCCTCACAAAGATGAGACAAAATGTGATATTCTTCGAATATACTATCAAAATAACAAAGATGCATACAGGTTGATGCCAGTATGTTTACCTGATCTCAGCAATTTTTATTAAATTGCCACTTTTTCGAGGTCAATATCTTTTTATACGTCAAATTTGGGTATAGGGTATGGTATATGTATAGAAAGTATTTAGAATTTTTACGAGAATTTAATAATCGATTAAAAAGTAGGGTTCTCATTCGAAATAAGAAAGTTGGACCACGCCCAGACTTTATGAGGCACCCTGTATATGCGAAATATAGTTTTTTGAAAAATTCGCTTGAAACCATTAAACTTTTATTCGAGACGTTTTTTCCAGCAACGTCAAATAAAAAATATAAGGAGGGTGTCAATATATAAAGAAAAACCTTGTACAGTCGTGTGCATAAATCCGTTGTGAAGCCACGTCCACATTAGCAAAAACTTACATTGTGTGTCGCATTTACCCCAAACTCTTGTGTCCGATAAAAATATATGCGTGTGTGGACGTGTCTTCCGCAAATTTGTCCTTCATTTGTACAACGGGTTTTTGCACACGACTGACACGACGTTTCGCTTGCAATAGAAGATTCAAAATTCAATTCACTAATTTTCTTGTTCACTGTCATCTGTCCTATTCATCTTTATTTAAGTCTACTCCAGTACTGTTTCGTTTTGTACATGAATTAAGTTTTACGGTTGGAAAATACTTTTCCGGATTGTTTTATAATACTTCATACATAATATTATGAAGAATAGTGAATAGTAAATTGAAACAATTATGAATAATGAATCAAAAATATAATGTAACCGTGAATAAATTCGGATTAAGTTTAAATCTAGAGTAACAATTATGAAGTTTTTCCATCTGTCGGCCAGTTCGCCCCTGTCTAAGTCGCCATATTGCAGCTACTCTAAGCTCCACCCACCGATCACATTTTTCTATCACTGTTTGAATGTTCCTTAGCGACTCTTATGATTCTATCTCGATGGGTTTATATTTGTCCATCGACGTAGACAGGGGTGAACAGGCCGACAGGTGAAAAAAACTTCCGAATTGTTACTCTAGATTCAAACTGTATTCGAATTTATTCACGGTAACATTATATTTTTGATTTATTAATCATAATTGTTTCAATTAACTATTTACTATTCTTCATATTATGTGAAGTATTATAAATCAATCCGGAAAATTATTTTCCAATCGTGAAACTTAAATTTACTATTAAGGCGATTTTGGCTTGTTTTGTACATGGTTTGGTACTTGCTTTGGTCTGTCAAACACCTACCAACCAAATTCGGATCCTTAAATATGATGACGTCACATCAAGTTTGGTATGTGTTTTGGTCTGTCAAAATGCCTACCGCGGTTTGGTGCACGGTTCTTTGGTTTGGTATAGTGGTATCTTTCTTCTTTTCTCGCTCGGGAGTAGTAGGTATATAGTAGTTATGAATGATCAAGTGAATGATGTAAACAAACAAATCGACCAGTTTTATTAAAACTTCAGCAAGTACCTACTTACCTACTGAATTACCAAGCAATTTACTGAATGTTACGGGATTCATTTGGAATAAGGCGAAAAAGTGCTCTGCAAAGTCGTCTGTGAGTCGACGACGTTTATACAATTCCAAAACAGCCAAAACCACACCTGCTTTTCTTTAAGGCATTTTGAATATTATACGACCACAATCTTCTTATCAAATCACCAAGCAGTTTAAACCGTATGACAAAGATGAACTAAATAGTAAAATAAACTGTAACCTTCAACTAAACATAAACAAAAAAGTTGGGTTATATAACCACGGCTCTTTTGACAGTTTTGACCAAAAACCTACCAAACGAAACGATTTCGGTAAAATGTTGTTCGTGACGTCATCACAATGACGGGAGTCCGGCACTTGTCCTAACCGGCAAATGTACTAACGAGCAAATGTTCTACTCATGTTGCCGGTTGTTTGCATTTTTCTCTTGCGTTCTGAAATCCGGTATGTGTCAATTGCGCGTGGTGGCATTTGTACGAAAATGCGTTTGTGCTATTTGTGCGAAACATATCCTACGTCATCGCGTTACTCGCGGTCTGTTGTCAAATTGTGCATTGGTTTTTCTCAGGCATTGGCGCGATTCATGTTGCCATGCACTTTCCAGATAACTATATATTTTTTTATCTATGCAGATAACCATTTGACACATTCATTTCACACCAGCAGGTTCGGTGTCCCGTTGGAGCTGCATTCGGACCAGGGCAGGAACTTCGAATCGACGCTATTCCAGAACGTCTGCGATGTCTTGAAGATCAAGAAGACAAGGACAACGGCGTTACACCCACAATCGGATGGCATGGTGGAGCGAATGAACCGAACCATCAATCGACACTTGGCCAAAGTTGTCTCTGACCATCAAAGAGACTGGGATCAACATCTCCCCCTATTCCTCATGGCGTACAGGTCAGCAGTTCATGAATCGACGGGCGAAACACCTGCCAAGATCATCATGGGTCGTGGACTCCGGCTGCCCTGCGATTTGAAGTTTGGCTGTCCACCTGGTGAGGATGTCGCTGGGGAAGACTACGCAAGTGATCTTCGTAGAAAAATGGACGATATCCATCAACGAGTCCGACTAAACATCCAAAGTGCCAGCGACAGGATGAAGGAGGCGTACGACGTGAAGGCCGAAGAAGGAGGGTTCCAGGTTGGGGATTTGGTTTGGCTTCACAACCCACAGAGGCGACGTGGATTCTCCCCAAAACTGCAAAGTTCTTGGCAGGGCCCGTATGAGATTCTGGAGCGAATCAATGACGTCGTCTACAGGATTCGAAAGCCACCACGAGGAAAACCGAGGGTTGTTCACTTCAATCGTTTAGCTCGGTATGCTGGAAACCACGACGATCAGGACGCTGAAGTGAGGCAGATCAGGCCACCCAAGAAAGACATGTCATTGGAAACTTTCATGTCTCTACACTCCAATGGCCAGAAAGTCCAGAATGGCGTTGTCCAAGAAAGGCAGCTGGATTTGTTCAAAGCACCGGCCGAATATTCGTTGGCTCACTGGGTCACTGAAGACCTTGGTATGAGGAGTGGACTTGCTGCAGCTTTTAAACGAAAATTTGGACGATTGGACCATCTGCGGCGACAAAAGCCAGAGGTAGGGAAGCCGCTCCAAATCTCGAATGGGACACGACACCTGTTCTACCTTGTGACGAAGAAGCTTCCACATCATCTGACCACCTACAGTGATGTCTGGAAAGCCCTCAGTCATCTTCGTGACTTGATGCTGTCACAGGACCTGACCCATCTGGCAATTCCGAAAATGACGAACGACCAACTGGACTGGAGAGTAGTACGGAGCATGCTGGAGGTAATCTTCAAAGAAAGCGGCATTGACATCCTGGTGTGCTGCTATCCTTCCCGGAGGACGAACCAGAGGACAGTGGACTGCTACTTCCATAGGACATCAGGCTGCCGGTTTGGGGAAAGTTGCCGATACCGACATGAAGGCAATTCGGGACGAATTGCCTTAAGAAGGGGGCAATGTGACGTTGCATGGTGAATGCGCCGCCGCAGCCACCACATTGTGTAGAATTGTTTGGCATTCTGGTACATTCTAGCAAGGCTAGATGGCGTCAAACATTCTTCGCTTTTCCAAAAGTATCTGGATTGTTCTCTCAATCCTGGCGAGGGTATATAATGAGATCCGTCATTTCAAGTAGTTAGTTGGTTCAGTTCTGAATACGTCGTGAAATATAAATCGTAGAACATAAATATTTGTGGTGTTGTAAATCGTGTGTGTAGTGACTTAAAATAAATTAATTAAAGCTGAACAGTGTTTTCTATAGCGAAACTCGTTACAATAGTTTAAAATCTTGCGACTTCTTGCAAAGTTGGTCGTTGGCCTGCTAGCTTCCATACAATGATAAGCTTTAAGATCCAGATCTTTCTCCTGGTCCTCGCGAAGCACCTTGGACTGCCAGGAATCATCCACCACAGTTGTCCTGCGAATGCTCGCTTTCTTCTCCTCGGCTTTGTGACCAAGCTCTGGTCTCCTGGACAAGCCATCAAAGCCCTTGAGGCTTGATCTTGCTCGATAATCCTTGTTTTCCGATGCCAACGCAAGTGTCCGTATCTCTTTCTTAGAGCGGCTACGAATATACCCAAGCTCTCCACAGTTCCAAAACCGCAGCTTCTTTCGCTCGGATGCCTCCATTTCCTTGTGCGACTCTTCTTACAGTTGCCTCGACGATGTTCTTCTCCGGCAGATCCTTTTCCTCCATCCTTCGCACGCGTGTAGGAACCTTTACAGACAGTTTCGCCACTTCGAATTCCAAAGCTTTGGCCAGTTCTTCAACCAGTCTATCGGGACGATGAAGTATTAGGGGCTGCCTTATTTCCTGGTCTCGAAGTCCATCCAGGAAGGCCTGAACTGCAAGCCTCTCCATAACACTTACAGGCGTGGTTGGGTAAGCCAGTCGGGCAAGGCGAGCTACATCAGCTTGAAACTCCTGCAGGATTTCGTTGGTCTTCTGAGAGCGGTTTTTGGCTGAGAATGATAGACGTGCTCCAAGTGAGTTTGTCCATATCGCGGCTCCAAATGCTTGACCAGAAGATCGTATTCTTCCTGCTCTTGGGTGTTTAGCGTCTGCAGGATTTCCGTTGCCTTCCCACGAAGTGCCAGTGTCAATGTCAAGGCTTTTTTGGTTCCACCCCATCCATTTGCCCTTGCTGCTGCCTTGAACTGGCGATGGTAGTTATTCCAGGACAGATTGCCATCAAACTGAGGGGCTTTCATGTGAACTCGGACGGTATCAGACTCCATTCTAGCACTAGCACCTTTGCTGTCGATTGTGATGTCTGGTTGTTCCATGATCACTGCCACTTGCCTTCTCATTTGCTCCATATTTCTTTTTCAAGGGTCTTGACTGTGTCTTCAAATCTTGCTTCAAATCGTTGCTCGATGTACTAGATTTTTTCCGCTACTTGATCCTTCAGACAGTTGTAGTTGTCCGCCAAAAATTAGTAGTAGTTATTGTTCGTTGATTTCCTCTACTGTTCTAGAAGATTTTTCCAGCTTTTTTTCCATAGCTCTGGAGGATTCTTCGAGCTTCTCTTCCATGGGTCTAGAAGATTCTTCGAGCTTCT
Organism: Orchestes rusci; assembly: GCA_958502075.1. Lineage (NCBI taxonomy): Eukaryota > Metazoa > Arthropoda > Insecta > Coleoptera > Curculionidae > Orchestes > Orchestes rusci. Next base: position 27,091,328 of record OY293308.1, on the reverse strand, counting down.
CCTCCATTTTCCTCGAGTTCTCTTCCATGGTTCTAGAAGATTCTTCTGACTTTTCCTCCATACTCCTAACAACTGCATTGGGATCAGAAGTCTAGAATTGGAACCTATCGGGATCAATGCCATCTTCTATTAGCTGCTTTCCCGGGACGAGTGAGTGACCCTAGTACAGCTCGAGTGCGTGACGCACTGTGTCTCCTAGCCGTCATGTTCACTGGAACGCAACAGGACTTCAGTTGGACCAAGTTGGACTTTAAGTCAAGATGACAGTGTCAATTATTGTTATAAGTGGAACTATCACCTATCCTATCTTGTTTTAGGTGTGTATTGTTTTTGTAATTTTCATCATTGCACAACTTAAAAGTAAACATATATCGTGAACTTGAAATAAAACCGTCAAATCAAATAGATATTCCGAAACATGTCACATTTGGCATTTATCCACTGTCAATATGTGGTTGCAACAGTGGAAGGGGAAAGGTAAAATAGACTGCCTGAGTCGTGACGTCACAAACGTATGTCGGAGTTTATAATGTTTCCATACAAACAACAAACTCGTAACCATGGTAACCTATGTCCACATCTCATGAGAAAAATTTTGAATTTGTCGAAATAATGAGACCAAACGGTATTTCCTTGCAAGTAACCACTCCTCATCCAAAGCCTGACCAGTCGGCACAATCGCCGTATGTTTTATTTTATCGTCATCAATTGCGCACATTTCTTTCAATTTGAAAATTTTATCTGGAGCCTCCAAAAAGGCTTTGGAAGAAATTACTTCTTCGATGATTGGGAATAAACTGGTAGTATCCACAGGTTCTTCACTCAATAACCAACCGTATTTCCAAAACTGCCCAACTTTTCTATCAATCTTGCTTGACATTGATTTATCAGACACCTCACTTTCAAGAGCTGTACAAGGTTCTGTTGGATAAAGCTCTTCAGCAGATTTCACAGGTCCAGATTTTGGCTTTGGTGGTTCATTCCATGAGCATATTCATATCATCTGTTACAGAGATATTGTGATGCCCAAAAGTGCTAGAGCTTCAATATGATGACATTTGATGGCTTTTGAACATGAAAATTCTACCGATAAAATATCAAAGCTCTTCTGAAAAATGTCCAATTCTATCCGATAATATCCACTCACCAAGCTGTTTAATCAACGACTTGACACTTCGATCGTGGCAACACCGCCGACTTTTGAAATTGGACAGTCAACGCCGACGCAAACAGTCACCACAGCAACGCAGATGGCGACTTCGTTTTTTGGAATAGCAACGAAAAAAATTAAAAGTTCATTGTCAATAATTTTAGATTTTGTTCACGTGTTAAACGAAAAATAGAGTAATTTTTCGATTTAAAAAGAAGTTTTATTGAGGAGAAGTCCCTCAACAATTTTTAAGTACGAGTTGTGAACATCATCTTGGTCCTTTAACCCAGATAATTACGAGAACAAGCTTCAATTTGAGTGGAAAAAATGGTGGCCGAACGAGTGTGATTTACACATGGAGATTGGAGGCAATTTTGAACGATCATCTAGTTGGAGTGAAGAAGACGCTTACGATTGAATTTGCCAGCAGTATTCCAGAAGATATAAAGTTATTTGGTCAAGCCAATGTCATAGGAAATCGCAAGTACCCTATTTCACAATTTTCCTAGGCATTTTTCAAGTCTAAGTTTACAATTTCAAGTCTAGTTTTTTCAAGTTAAACTCATTTTCATTTAAGTATCATATTCAATAATTTAAGAATGGAATCTGATCTAAGAATTCTAATTCGCAACAGAGGATCTATAAAGCATAAATTGACGATTCTGGAAAAATTTATAACGAATATCAAGTTATCTTCACCAGAGGAAAAAGCCAGTTTGGTTGATGTTGACACAGGCTTCAAAGTGAATTCCAATCTGTCACAAGATTTTGAGGTCATTCAAATGAAAATTGAGTCTTTGTGTGAAGAAAATGATCTAGAAACTCAGAACGATGAGCGAGAAAGTTTTCAGAATAGATTTTGTGAGGCGCAAGCATTTTTATCGACTTATTTAAACAAGGAATTGATCAGTATGAAAGTTTCCAATACAATTGAAACCACGTCATCTGTTCAACAAGCGAGTAACGTTTTACCAAATTCAAATTCTCAAATGGAGGCCTTTCAAAATATTCTTTTGCCAAAACTCAAACTCTCTACATTTTCGGGAAATTTTGAACATTGGTAAAATTCCAAACTAAATTTTGATTCTATTATTTCAAGTTATTAAAGTCTAACAGATAGTCAAAAGTTCCAATTGTTGAAAGCGTCATTAGAAGGATATGCATCGAGACTAGTTGAAGGTTTGGAAGGTGCGAGTAAACCTTTCGAAGAAAGTTGGCAGATTCTTTGTCAAAAATTTGACAAGAAACAGTTCCTATTAGATACGCATTTTCAAGTGTTATTTAAAATTCCACAAGTGCAAAAGGAGAATTTTCATCAATTCAATAATAATCTGGACATAATAACAAAGCATATCAATGAAATTCAAAGCCTTGAGTTAACTGTAAAAATTCTGTTTGACTCCTCAATTATTCATGTGTTATCCAATAAATTGGACAAAATTTCTTTGAGAGAATGGAAAGAGTTTGATTATCATGGAGAATTACCGATGTTTGATGAATGTATCACTTTTCTTAAAGACAAGGTTGATTTATTGCAATCACTGGAACAATCGTTTTCAAAAAGTCATGATTTATCCACAAACTCAACTCCCCAGAATAAGTCCAATTTCAGAAATAATAGACATGATAATCAATCTCATGTCAATCTCGTAGCACAACAGTCACAATTCAAATGTAATTTTTGCAGTAAAGACCATTCAATTTACAAGTGTCAAGAATTTTTGTGTTTACAAATTCCAGAAAGATTGGAAAAAGTCAATCAGCTCAATTTGTGTGTAGATTGTTTATTGACTGGTAATACTGCTGACAAATGTTCTCGTAGCTCGTGCAAAATTTGTAAAAGCAAAAACAAAAATTTAAAACATAATTCGCTATTGCATTTAGATAAATCAAGTCAATTACAAGAATCCCCGAGTTTGAATCTGTTAGTTGCTCCTAATATGATAGACCTACCGAGCAATATTTTGTTGTCCACTATTTCATGTCAAGTTCAAGATTGAAAAGGTAACATGCATACGTGTTGTGCCTTACTAGACTGTGGCGCACAGTCAAATTTTATTTTCCAAAGAATTTTGTAACAGATTAAAGTTGCCATGTAGTCCAGCCAAGTTAGAAATTGTAGGTATAAACAAGGTAAGCTCCACATTAGAGAACGAATGCAACATCAAGATCTTCTCCAAGTCTACTGATTTTAACTGCAGTATTTCTTGTTATGTAATTTCAAGTATCACAAATGTCCTTCCCCATTTTCCTGTAGACATGCAAGAGCATCAGGTGCCCAAACGAATCGTATTGGCAGATCCAGAGTTTTATCGTCCAAAGAAAGTTGATCTTCTGATAGGTGCCAGTATTTTTTGGGATTTAATTCAGGAAGGCAAAGTTAAATTGGGTGATGATCATCCTATCCTACAAAATACGTCTTTCGGTTATATTGTAGCAGGAAATTCTCCCATTAACGTTGATAGAGCAGTTTGTCATTTTGTGAAAAAACACGTTCCAGAGGATGAGCAATTAAAACAATTTTTGGGAAATTGAGGAAGTCCAAGTTCCTGATTGCTTATCAAACGATGACGTCAAATGCGAAGAACTTTTTTACAGAGATACCTTTCGCAATGAAGAGGGCCAATTTGTTGTGAAGTTTCCCTTAAAACATTCCCCGAGCCTATTAGGAAGTTTCAGAGAGGTAGCCACTCGACGATTCAAATCTCTCGAGAAGAAATTTGTTGATCCCAACTTCAAACAATTATATTCTGAATTTATTCATGAGTACGAGTCTATGGGACACATGTCTAAAGTAATTGCAGATGTAGTATCCAATTCATCTCCAATGTATTTTTTACCTCATCATGGCATTCTCAAAGAAGATCACATCACGACTAAATTGAGGACTGTGTTCGATGGAAGTTGTTCAACTTCCACTGGATGGTCTTTAGACGATCTCCAGTATATTGGACCAAAAGTTCAAAATGATATCTTGAATATTCTTCTTCTTTTCAAAAACTTACTTCTATGTTGTCTCAGCTGATGTGTCTAAAATGTATAGATGCATTCTAATGCATGCAGACCATCGATCATTACAGCAGACTGTATGGCGTGATAGTCCTGATGATGATCTCTCTATTTTTCAATTGAATACAGTATCTCACGGTACAAGTTCTGCTCCTTATCTAGCTATCAAATGTTTACAGAAGCTGGCTGATGAAAACTGTTCCAGTTTCCCAAATGCAAGTGAGACAATAAAAAAAGATTTGTATGTGGATGATCTCTTTACAGGATCTAACGAATTGTCTGAGTTGAACACAAGATGCCAACAAATTTTCAGCATTTTAATATCGGGCAATTTCATTTTACGGAAATGGATCTCTAATGATTCTGATATTATTTCCAATTTTGAACAATCAAACATTTCCAATTCAACCTTGAGTTTCGGAAAAAATGAATGTTGTAAAACCTTGGGTATTCAATGGTTGACAGACTCGGATGAATTGAAATATGGAATTAAAAACGTTCTTCCGGAAAACTTCTCCATAACCAAAAGATACATTTTATCCATCATTGCTCAGATTTACGATCCAATGGGATTAATAAAGTCCAATTATTATCAATGCAAAAATTATCATCCAACTTTTATGGTCTTGTCGAGTATTATGGGATGATAAAATACCAGTTGAAATGGAGAAGCGTTGTCTAGAGTTCCACAAAGAATTATCAATTCTCAGTAATCTTCATATACCAAGGAATGCATTTCCTCAAGGTTTCATGTTAAAAGAAGTACACTGTTTTTGTGATGCATCTAAAGATGCATAAGCATCATGTGTAGAGAAGTGAAGATGATGACAAGAATTTCGCAGTTCATTTATTATGTGCAAAGAGTAAGGTTGCCACAAATGTCTAACTATTCCTAAGTTGGAACTAAGCGCATGTTCACTTGGATGTCAATTGGCAAAATTAGTGAAAGAATCTTTCTCCACTTTGTTTTCGGTTGATATATCCACTATCAAAGTTTTTATGTGGAGCGATTCTCAAGTTGCGTTAAATTGGATAAAAGTCGAACCAAAAAGATTACAAATGTTTGTCCCCAACAGTGTCCCAAATTCGATCATTATCAAATATCGATTCGTGGAAATATATCAACACTAAAAATAATCCAGCAGACCTTGCATCAAGGGGCATAACTCCAGAAAAATTTATTAATTCTACATTTTGGTGGAATGGTCCCGAATTTTTGCAATGTCCAGTTCCACAATGGCCAAATTCTGACCATTTGTCCATGCCGTTTTCTGACGTTCCCGAGTTGAGAACGAGATCTATAATAATAACAATAATACTGCAAACGCCAGAGACAACCCACTATGTGAATCCGGCCAAGTCGAAGACAGAAGAGTTATCTAGTTCTCTGTCGAAGATCTCAACCATATGATGCTTGAGTGCCCCATTAACCTTATAGCAGACTTCAACATGTACAACGAGCTCACCAACATCCACCGCAATAACCCCATTTCCATAAACACCGTCTTAGCAACTCCAAAAGAAGAAGCAATCGACATGATTATGCACTTTCTTAGATACAACCACATCAAATTGTAATGCTCAGCTTAACCTCTCCTTTTCTCTTCCAGATGCCAATGTATATGTCTTGTGCTCCCCCTCAAACCTGTGTTGTAATAGTCTAACTAACAGCCCATGTAACAATCTACAAAACCGCAGCAATAAAACGCCTTATCAAAAAATTTCCAACAGTCAGAGGTCACCATATGGTACACGACCAGACAACAGGTGATCTCTACGAAATCGAGCTGGCAATTGCCTAGCAGCAAAGCCATACCAGGAAAGAAGAAGAAGGTAGAAAGAATGGTTTTTGGTAGTTGAGAGATTTTTTGCTGAGTCGTTGATTTTTCTTATGTGGAATTATTCATTTGTGTTTTGAAAACTGTTCATAAGTGTCTTAGCCTTAGATTTGTCCATCAAATATAGTGGTTTAAGCCAGGGTTTAAGGGTAGGTCTGTCTATAAATTTTAAAAATAGAGTTTGTTTACATGTGTTAAACTCAGTTCAACTGTCTACTTTATGTGTATTTTACGTCAATTACCCTCTTATTATAGTTCAATACTAGGTTTCTTAGTAGAATAATGTAGGTCTAATATGAACTAATAGATAAAAAGCTGTTGAAATCTGAGCATTGATTTATTTGAATATACATATTATAGAAAATACTCACATTTGGAACAGTATTCTCGCTTTCTTTACTAAACTATTATTCGATAATAATGGATTAGATAAATGATAATTTCACACCTGTAAAATAGCGTTATTTGGATTTAAATGATAAAAGTAGCAACAAGCCTACAAATCCATACAAACAAATCTCATCGATCGAATGACACATGACACGATACAATGCAGACCGATGCAATCGAACGACAAGAATGACAGGATTCAGTCTACTGCAGCCGCTCGGAACAGATGTCATATTTTCCCCCCTCCAGCTCTATCTCAGGCGAAGTGAGGCAAACTATTGTATAGTGATCTTGGATTGAGCCCGCTTGTCAAATTTTTACTATTTTCCATTGACTTTAATGCTTTATAGAACTCAATGCTATTTTCCATAGTATCCACAGCAACCATAGGCGTCTCATATTAAATAGGTGGGTATAGGCCAAGGTTTCTTTATAAGAGGTTGCCTCACTTTTACGGTCATGACGTCATTTGTGTCTACTGTAGCGCCACTGCAGCCATTTCTCGAACCATTCCATCATAAAATCAAGAATGTCATTTATCAATGTCATAACCTCACTATTTATTTAGTGGTGGACGAGAGATTTTTTGCTGTCGATGGTTTTTCTTTTGTGAAATTATCCATTTACGTTTTGAAAACTGTTTATAAGTGTCTTATCCTTGGATTTGTCTATCAAATATAGTGTTTTAAAGGTAGGTGTTTCTAGAAATGATCATAATAGAGTTTGTTTACATGTGTTCAACCCAGTTCAACTGTCTACTTTCTGTATATTCTACGTAAATTAAGCTTTTATTATAGTTCAATAGTTTCTTAGTAGAATTAAAATAAGGTAGGTCTAATATGAACTAATAGATAAAAAGTTGTTGAAATCTGAGCATTGATTTATTTGAATATACATATTATAGAAAATACTCACATTTGCAGCAGTAGTTTCGCTTCCTTGACCAATAATATACAATGATAATGTCCCAAAAGATAATTATACACCTCTATTAATATTTTATTTCGATTTAAATAATAAAATTAGCAAGAAATTCAACCTTTCATCAATCATTGATCGACACGATGCAGTCCGATTCAATTGCATGACAGGAATGACAGAATGCGGACTGTTTCAGACCGCTAGCCTCAAATGACGTCATATTTTCCCCCTTCCGTCTTTACCTCAGGCGAAGTGAGGCAACCTCTTATATAGAAACCTTGGGTATAGGCATGGTAGAAAGAAACAAGGTATGCCAACGCGCATCTCACTGTGACAAGAAACTCTATTTCGCATATACAGAGGGTGCCTCAGAAAGTCTGGGCGTTGCCCAACTTTCTTATTTCGAATGAGAACCCTACTTCTGTATTTGATTTTTATATTCTCCTAAAAATTCCAAATATTTCCTATGTATCATACCTTTTACCTAAAATTGACGTATCAAAAGATATTGACCTCGAAAAAGTGCCTGGTTATCGTGATTGTTTTAATGTCTGATGGATTTTTTGGCAGCGTTGTTGAAAATTCCTCACAAAGATGAGACAAAATGTGATATTCTTCGAATATACTATCAAAATAACAAAGATGCATACAGGTTGATGCCAGTATGTTTACCTGATCTCAGCAATTTTTATTAAATTGCCACTTTTTCGAGGTCAATATCTTTTTATACGTCAAATTTGGGTATAGGGTATGGTATATGTATAGAAAGTATTTAGAATTTTTACGAGAATTTAATAATCGATTAAAAAGTAGGGTTCTCATTCGAAATAAGAAAGTTGGACCACGCCCAGACTTTATGAGGCACCCTGTATATGCGAAATATAGTTTTTTGAAAAATTCGCTTGAAACCATTAAACTTTTATTCGAGACGTTTTTTCCAGCAACGTCAAATAAAAAATATAAGGAGGGTGTCAATATATAAAGAAAAACCTTGTACAGTCGTGTGCATAAATCCGTTGTGAAGCCACGTCCACATTAGCAAAAACTTACATTGTGTGTCGCATTTACCCCAAACTCTTGTGTCCGATAAAAATATATGCGTGTGTGGACGTGTCTTCCGCAAATTTGTCCTTCATTTGTACAACGGGTTTTTGCACACGACTGACACGACGTTTCGCTTGCAATAGAAGATTCAAAATTCAATTCACTAATTTTCTTGTTCACTGTCATCTGTCCTATTCATCTTTATTTAAGTCTACTCCAGTACTGTTTCGTTTTGTACATGAATTAAGTTTTACGGTTGGAAAATACTTTTCCGGATTGTTTTATAATACTTCATACATAATATTATGAAGAATAGTGAATAGTAAATTGAAACAATTATGAATAATGAATCAAAAATATAATGTAACCGTGAATAAATTCGGATTAAGTTTAAATCTAGAGTAACAATTATGAAGTTTTTCCATCTGTCGGCCAGTTCGCCCCTGTCTAAGTCGCCATATTGCAGCTACTCTAAGCTCCACCCACCGATCACATTTTTCTATCACTGTTTGAATGTTCCTTAGCGACTCTTATGATTCTATCTCGATGGGTTTATATTTGTCCATCGACGTAGACAGGGGTGAACAGGCCGACAGGTGAAAAAAACTTCCGAATTGTTACTCTAGATTCAAACTGTATTCGAATTTATTCACGGTAACATTATATTTTTGATTTATTAATCATAATTGTTTCAATTAACTATTTACTATTCTTCATATTATGTGAAGTATTATAAATCAATCCGGAAAATTATTTTCCAATCGTGAAACTTAAATTTACTATTAAGGCGATTTTGGCTTGTTTTGTACATGGTTTGGTACTTGCTTTGGTCTGTCAAACACCTACCAACCAAATTCGGATCCTTAAATATGATGACGTCACATCAAGTTTGGTATGTGTTTTGGTCTGTCAAAATGCCTACCGCGGTTTGGTGCACGGTTCTTTGGTTTGGTATAGTGGTATCTTTCTTCTTTTCTCGCTCGGGAGTAGTAGGTATATAGTAGTTATGAATGATCAAGTGAATGATGTAAACAAACAAATCGACCAGTTTTATTAAAACTTCAGCAAGTACCTACTTACCTACTGAATTACCAAGCAATTTACTGAATGTTACGGGATTCATTTGGAATAAGGCGAAAAAGTGCTCTGCAAAGTCGTCTGTGAGTCGACGACGTTTATACAATTCCAAAACAGCCAAAACCACACCTGCTTTTCTTTAAGGCATTTTGAATATTATACGACCACAATCTTCTTATCAAATCACCAAGCAGTTTAAACCGTATGACAAAGATGAACTAAATAGTAAAATAAACTGTAACCTTCAACTAAACATAAACAAAAAAGTTGGGTTATATAACCACGGCTCTTTTGACAGTTTTGACCAAAAACCTACCAAACGAAACGATTTCGGTAAAATGTTGTTCGTGACGTCATCACAATGACGGGAGTCCGGCACTTGTCCTAACCGGCAAATGTACTAACGAGCAAATGTTCTACTCATGTTGCCGGTTGTTTGCATTTTTCTCTTGCGTTCTGAAATCCGGTATGTGTCAATTGCGCGTGGTGGCATTTGTACGAAAATGCGTTTGTGCTATTTGTGCGAAACATATCCTACGTCATCGCGTTACTCGCGGTCTGTTGTCAAATTGTGCATTGGTTTTTCTCAGGCATTGGCGCGATTCATGTTGCCATGCACTTTCCAGATAACTATATATTTTTTTATCTATGCAGATAACCATTTGACACATTCATTTCACACCAGCAGGTTCTTAGGTTTTTTTTCTTTTATTTATGTTTTGTGATTTCTTGGTATGGATAGATATGGCTGTTTTCTGTTCGTAGGTATCTAATATATTTAAAAGTTGATGTCATTCTCGATGTCTTATATGTCTCCACAGCAAGTCACAGCATATGTATGATTCCATCATTGAATTAGCATAACTAATGTTAATGAAATGTACATTTTATATTCATAATGTTTGTAGAAGAGAAATAAGAGTGTGAATCTGTGAAAGATTGGACTGTTGGACTTTGGACTACTCGTTTTGGTTTTATATGCGGCCGGCATGGTTTTAGGCATACCTACAGGTGTTTTAGGAATCAAACTGGTGGATTGAAAGAAGTATGTAATTATAAACTTGTAGGTAGTAGCACCTCAAATTTATTTTTGAAATCAAAAATAGGCATATAACTTTTCAACAATGCTTGTTCCTTGTTGCCTTCCACTAATTTTTTTCATCAGTTTAAGGGGTGTGTGTTACTTGATGTGCCGTAATTCCCAAGACGCATTCCTGAACCAAATTTAAGTAAAAAAGGTTTTATAACTAACGTGTCCTAGATATACTACCTAAACCTTTTCCAGAAATAAAGATCATATTATATTTTTAAAGCCGAGCAGGCCTTTTTGCTACATTCAGTTTATGCTATAAAAGACAATAAATTAGTCAATTATTCTTAAATAATAATATAATAAAGAATAAAGGCTCACCAAATACAAAGTTGAAAATGAATGAAAAATTTCATAGGTAGGTACATTTTCAAATGACTTGAAAATCTATATACGTTTTTTACCCAATATTTAAAGGTCGATCAGCAAAAAAAAAAGAAAATAAAAAAGAGAACGCGAATTTTGCCACATAATCGAAGAAGGAAATAAGGGTGTTAAAGCAATCCTCTCTCACTCGCCAGATAGACAGAGATAAATGATAGATCGTACGTGTGACATCATCATATCGACACCTCATAGGCCAAAAGTCGTAACCCACAAAATTGCTGAAAATGGGTTAATCCCAGAATTGGATCCCTAAATGAAAAATACATGAGTTTTCGCATGAGTAGTTCAAGGGACGTAACCCACAACAATGCATAAAGATATAAAAACCTGAAAAATATGAATGCTGATTATTTGGAGTAAGGTTTTTTCGTCCTCCTGAAAAATTTACTTTTTGTGGCTTACGTCATTTGGCCAATGAGGTGTCGATATGTTCTATAGGATGATATTATTAATTCATTGCGATATCAATTATAGAGGCCGTAGATTTATCAATAATACAATACAAAAAATACAAAATACAATAATTTATATTGATTCAATTATTATTTAATTGTGCCCAGACCATTGATTGTATGAAAATTTGGCGAACACGTCAATCTAGATATCAAGGGAGACAACTTTTGAGGTATCTGTTGTGTGTTTTCTGGATTCAAACACTCGAACCCTCTCACGCCCACTCTCTGAAATTTACAAATAGCAACGCCCACTTATTTCGGGAATTTTGAAATTTTCATGTTATTCTTAATAAGTTACATCCATATACCTATAATAATTTTAGGTATATATCTTTATGGTTACATCACTTTTTTTCCAAATTGAAGTACATAACCTCACAATTGTTTTTAAACGAACATAATTATATAATTATTCCATGAACTGCATGATATTATGAGTATGGAAATTTGACGAAATAATCAGTTCAAGGAATAATGAACTCTGTTCGTTGGAAAAGCAATTGTGAGGTTAGGAACTTCCATTTTGCAAAAAAGTGATGCAACGAAATACCTAAGTAGGTCCTGATACTTGAAATTTTAGAGGGTGGGTTGAATCCAGAAAAACAACAGGTACCTCAAAAGTTGTTTTCCTTGATATTTAAATTGACGTGATGACGTGTCTCGTGAAATTTTCATACTCTCATTGGTCTGAGCCGCTTTCCAGCTGCCCGTTTTGTGCACGCAATCGAGCTTTTGAGCGCGCAAAAACACTAAACGCGTGTTCCAGCTGTATTGCGTTTGGAGCTCCGCGTTACCTTCCCCTTTCCCCTGAAGCACCACCCGGAAAATGTGGGCTTGAAGCGCAAAACTAGCTAAACGTCAAATCAGTCAAATTCTGTCATATTTAAAATCAAAACATTGGCAAGTTTGATCTGTTTTGACTGGATCCATGCTTAAACATACCAGATTCAGCTCAGAGTCGCTTATAAACAATATTGTAACTAATTTTCACAATAATCACAATGTCGAGATGCCTTGGCTCAAACGTAAACAAATACTCCATCGATAGTTTTGACGTTTGTGTATGTGAGTACCTCAAAACGTGTTCCAGGATCACTTTTGCGTTCCAAACACGGTGTTAATCGGCGCTTGAGCTTGAAGCATTAGCTGGAAAGCGGCTCGGCACAAATAAATGCTAGCGTTCGTTTTCAAATTGACACCCTGTATGTTTGAATCATCGCAAATAATATTGAAAAGTGTTGCCAATCCAAGTGACGGATTAAAGATTAAACGTAATTAATAATTGTGATAGAAGTTCATTCGCGGAATAATTGGTGAGTTCGAGTTTACGCTCTAAACACTCCAAGCACGAAAAATTGTGCTTGGAGTGTTTGGACTGTTTGGAGCGTAAACTCGAACGCCCCTAATATAGGATAATTCTTTTCAACACAAAAAGTGAGAATTGAAATTACATAAAAAGGAGGTATTGTTAAAATGTTATGCTCCAATTATCTTTAAATAAATAAATTGTTATACGATGTGTTTTATAAATTGTATGCTGACCTGTGAGTTGTGTTGATTTGAAAATATATCTTCTTAGACTCATATACAAAGATTCAATTTCATGAAGATTTACCAATAACGTTTTTATGCAGTATTCAAATCGATTCCAGTGTGACATTTTTGTCAACTTTTACTGTCAGTTTTGTCTGTTTACGTTCTATTCACAGTCAGTAGAGGATTTCCTGAGCAAAGAATATCTCAAACTCCTCAATCATAAAATTTGAAAAGAAATTTTTGTGTTCAAATCTGAATTGAAAACAATAGCTTTGAGATTTAAGTTTCAATACCAAAACGGTTTTCAATCCGAACTGAGTTCTACATGAAAACGTAAGTAATTAATCCAACTTACCCATTATATTCAATAAAATGTAGGATTTATTTATTGATCTTTTATAGATATAAATTGATTCTAGATGACGAATACTAATATGATAAAATTGTGTACATTATTTTTAATAGTATCTGTCTGTAAAGAGTATAAAGGAGGAAACAATTTTTCACACCGCTTCAAGCTGATTGTATTGATTGTAGTTTTATGAAAGCAATAATATATTTTGTAATGAATACATATGATACTATTTTCTATGTATTAGTCGCTAAGAGGTTGATCCGTACCTGGATTCCATATTTAGTTTTAAAGCCGGAACCAGCATACCAATTGATGCAAATAATCCAGTTATGTATTCAATATACACGTGCAAACACAACAAAGGCAGGCATATTTCCGAATTTGCTAATTCTACACTCAGCGTTGACAAACGGTCAGTCTAACAAATTAATCTTGTCCCTAATTTTTGTTTTAAACTACAGCTTCAATGTGCTTATAGCAGCATGAGGAGTGCTTGGCATCACAAAATAAATATTTTCGAATGTGTGATATGATAGATCACCGGTGAACTACATTGGTTTTGTACAACACGGGCACTCGATTCAGGCGAAGTGAGAATCGAAAATAGGGGCCCTGAAATAAATCAAAGGCAAGAGGCTATTCTCATATTATTATCATGGTGAATGCGTCTTCAAAAATGTTCGCATGCAGGGCTTTCAATATCAGCATTCACCTATCAAACATCCCCGGTCTACTCTAGAATAGGTCTGTTCGTAGAACGATCACAAACCAGTCAGAGCCAATCAGCTTTTGCATTTTGCAAACTATTTCTGACTATGACTGATATTGACCAATCGATAAACGCTGACTGGTTTGTGATTGTTCCACGACAGACCTAGTACTTCTCCAATTATGAAGGTACCTACCTAGTTAGAATATTGAATTTAGGTTTGCACGAGGGGTTGCAACAAAACTTTTTTGACATTGTGTATATATACCCATCACAATGATGTTTATGTTTACCGCAATAGAGATTTTGTTTCAACAAAATGTTTTGAATACTGTTATTTCGGAGAAAAGTTTGAAAAAATTAGAGTAGATGTTGCTGCCACACTGGGGAGTGTAGCCAGCTACTTAACAATAACAGTTTGCAGACATTGAATTCTTTCGTTTAGACTTCAATAAACACATGTGATTGTCAACAACAGAAAGACTAACGAAGAAAAAGTCGAAAACAAAACTACACTCAACCAGTTACAATAATTTTTTCAGCGGTTCAACCAGAAAAACCTGATGAAGTTCGCATCAGGGCGTCACATCGTTCTAGACCACAGAGCCATATACGTATTATTAAAAATAAGTATATGCACAGAGCACATATACAAAGTTCAGAACAAAAACATAAATGGAGGGCGGGGCCTAAGTGAAAGCTTTGACTCGCATCCACGGAGAGGCGCTAATGTGTCTGAAGTTTGTTAGATCTCGAAAAGATGGCGGTATGTGGAATGCCACATATAGTCACTGTATGCCACATGACAGCTTATTAGCTTGTAATGATGACAGATGAAGTCATTTGAACGTCACCCTTTATCTTCATGTTGTCTTTCATGCTTTGATTCCTCTCTAAGTGAAAAAATGCCCTGGTATTCCTCATCAAAAAACCTATAAGAACGCAGAATACAACCCGGAATACTAGAGGCCCATCAATGTTCCAGCCGCCATCGGAAAAGTTCCGGAGAAATGCATCCTCCACAAAATAAGGAAAGTCACGATGGCAAAAAAAAATTCTACCAGAAGAACAAATGGAATTTCGCCCAGTGTAGTCTAGAAAAACCAAAAAAACTACATCTTTCTGGACATTCAAGAAAAACCGAAAAAACTACATCTTTTCCAAGTTTTTGTCTTTATTCATTAAATAAAGACATTTTCAACGTCAAAGTCAATGTCAGTGCTTTTATGTAAAGGAAACTGTATAATATATCACAGAAATCTTCAATAATACATTATCCAAGTCTGATAGTTCGATTCGCATCCACTTCATTCCATGGCGCATTGTTCCGTAAAATTTCATACGTCAGTTTGTCTTACAAACTTTGTATATGTGTTCTGTGTTCTAGACTGTACTTCAGTGAGTCGTGAGTCTAAATAAAAATAGCACCACTGTGGACGCCCATATCATATAAATATATGATCTAAGCTCAAAGCTGTAGACTGTACGAAGCCGATGATGAAAATGGTATTCTTGAAAATTTGGCACCCGCCCGGAAAAGTTCAGTTCAAATGTGCGAAGGAATAAATTAATATAATAACGATACAAAGCTACGTTTCGAAACAAAAACAACTTCTTATGAGAATAACGATGAAAAGCTACGATCCGCATATTATTATGGTAACTATCGAAACTGTGTCACTTCGCATTTCATTCTCGAGGTTTTCGACATACCGTGTGTGTTTAGGTGTATCGTGCGTGGGTTACGCTGCATAAAGAATCCTATAGGAAAAACAAAAGAAACACCTATAGTTTGGTCAATGCTATTCAGCGGTTACGTCATACTTCCCCGTCTGTCTCTCAAACATTTACAAAAATTTCACGTATGTCTTGAATTAACTGGACGTCAAAGTCGTTCGCCATAAATGTTGACAAATGTCACGTTTTGACAATAATATTCATTGGTTGCGTTCATAAGACGGAACAGACCACTACGCTCCGGGAGCGCTCAATTGGTAACTGTTGAGTCTTATGAACGTCTGTCATTAGATTCCAACGACCTAATTTATATTCGACGTCGTTGTTAGATTCAATATGTTCCCATGGGAACCTGCTACCAAATAAGCGCTTTATTATAAGAAAGAGCGGCCAGTTCCACAACTGTACCGTCTTATGAACGCGACCGTTATTTTGAAATTTTCGAATTTAGACGACAATCTATAAATTTCACAATGCAGGTTATAATAATTTTGAAGCTAATAATTGATCAATTAAAAAGAGAAAGGGATTCTGGTCAGAAACTTTTGCGATGACTCTACGACGACATAATGGCAAACGTCAAATACTGTGTGACGTAACCGCAAAAAAGCTTTGAATAAACTGTCATTACGCTGTTAAATTTGTATTGTTAACAAATGGAATAATAAATTTCTCATAAGTAAAAAATCCTAACAGATACGCCAAGTCAACGTTAACGTTAAATCATAGCTACCAATATTTCCCGATGGATAAAAAGCATGATCAAAGATCTATTGTGTGTTTAAATGTTTAGATCTTTGGCATGATGATAAAAAGTGATACTTTAGTTTTGGTAATAAGTGATTGGAGTGGTCACTTTAGTCCCGGAAGTACAAAATTGTATAGTATAGTATATGCCGTGGGAATTGACTAGCACTTTAGATCCAGAAAAACAAGTTGAAGGTCCAACCGTGGAAATGGGCATACTTTTCCTGAGGGATCAAAAGTACTTTAGTTGTAAGGTATAATATACGATATTTTTTGTGCTTCCGGAACTCAAACGTAGAAATAATATAGGAAAAGTACAAAGGAATGTTTATGGACTGACAGATAATTATTCATGTTGCGATGGCGAAGGCGTTTTTCAAGTTACAATACTAACCGTTACGACTTATACTCTTTTTTTTATAGTCGATGCTCTTATACCATTGACAAAAGAAAGTTTTTGGCTTCTTTCAGTTAATATTCAGAGTCGCAGATATTAATTTTATAGTACGTTTTCAACATTTAACTTGATGTATATTTCAATATGACATTTTTTACAAAGGTAAGAGTCAATTAAGTAGAAGTGTATTCAATAATCTACCCCAACACTTCTTTGTCTCCAAAAAATGTCGTTCGTGAATTTGTATTACCTTTGTGTTTTTTGTTCAAACAACGCGTGCCCCGCTAACTATAATTGTGGAAATTGCTAATTACGCAGTTTCTATGGTTACCATAATAATATGAGGATCGAAGCTTTTTATGGTTGTTATCTTCGACCATACACGAAGCGTGTATGGTCGTAGGTTGTTATGGTCTGATATGAAGTATGGTTTTTGTTGGGGAACGAAGTTTCTTATGGCTATTATTTTGAATTCCTTCACATATGACGTCACAGCCACCTGCTCGTGAGAATTCCGTTAGTTGAGTGTATCGCGATAATTCCGGGATTTTCATCGATATTGTATCCCGGAGGGATAATCTTAGGTCCCGGTGTCATTGATGTTTAATTGACTTGCAATCTTTATGAATCTCCATTTCGTTTCACCAATATACCCTGAGAATTTCCCCGCTAGTCGTCGGATTCGCTGCCCTGGTTTTGGCAGATTGCAGTGCCCTACGCCCTTCCTCTCACCTGAAAGTGGAAAGTAACCTCCCAGCAGGTATGCGCTGTACGATAACGGGGACTCAGTGCGTTGACCTCCACCCATCTGCTGTCCTGATACATGAAGCCTGCCAAACTTTTAGTTTTTAAAAATCTATTTTTTTTATGTCGATATTTTCGAAAAAGTCCGTCAGGAGTTCTCAGACAGATTATTTCATTGTTTGGGGGTCAACATTTTTTACAATAAAAATTGAAGTATGCTTTCTTTGTTCTTATTTCACGAATGTCTTTATCTTGTTAGTTTGACAGTCTGTCATATCCGCACGGATGCGTTTAATCCTATGAAATTTTCACACAATAATCAACCCGATAAGAAAATGCCGGCAATGACATTTTTACATCTCAAAAGCTATCCAAGGACATTGAATAAATTCTTGTCAAAAAATGTGAAAATGTGTCGGAAAAAATTGACAGTTTGACAGTACCTTCTATTAAAATGACAGAATAGCTCTTGAAAAGTTGAGATAAGAAAGTGTAGACCATTTTTCTCTATCTTATACCGTTTGAGTTTAATAGCATGTCAAAGATGTAAAAATGTCATTTATAAAACGCGATAACTCGAAAACGGCTGAATTTAGGAACATTACGTTTATAACAAATTTTGCTCAAAAATAAAAGGAGAATTGAAATATCTATCAATATACAGGGAGTTCCATTTAAAAAAATGCAACTTTGGTCTACCACAACTTTATGCCCGACCCCGTATATTCCAATTTATCACTGATATGTAGACTTTTAAAAGCCCTACAACTTTTGTAAAAGACACTTTTTGCCAGCCCCTGTACATTTTGAGATAAGCGACCGTTTTGGTACTTTATCCTAACCCTGGATAGTATTTGCACCAATGTCGATCTTTTGATGAAAATTGGTGTTGGGGAGTTTCTTGTCATGCAAAATTTGAATTTGATCTTAGTATGGCTCTAACTTGTATACACTTATTTTTCCTATTATTAACAGCCGCAACTTTTTTGGACGTGCCTGTATTATATTTTTAAGTAAAAAATCAGATTTCTTCATCATTTTTACGCAGAAAAAGTATACTTGTTAAAAGTCGCTAAGTGTAACCATTCTCGAGATATTTGGATTTGAAATAAAAAATACACGTGATTTTGGGATTATCGTCAAGCAAGGTCTTGCATTTTTTTGACAAAAAAATCAGGATGAGTCTCCCTTGTTGAAAATAAGAAGAAAACTTTCCATAAACATGTGTCCGGATATGCTCCGTTACGCTACAGGTTGTTGATTCTTTTCATTTTCTCCATTTTTTATAATATTTTAATAAAAATTGTTGTTTACATCACTCATCAGTTGAATTTTATCTTTTCACTAAAGATATGTAGCATTCATACGAAATAATTTATAACTTCACCTCCGCCATTATTTCAAAATCAGATATGTATTTATTATTTCAAATCCGAATATCTCGAGAATGGTTGCCTGTAGCGACTCTTAACAAGTTTACTTTTTCTGCGTAGAAAATACAAATAAATCTGTTTTGTCAAAATTTTATGGCTCTTAATAATTGGAAAAATAATTCTAGGTAGCGCCCTCTACAAGTTAGAGCCATACTAAGATCAGACAAAAAACCCCTGAACACCAATTTTTATCAAAATATCGAGATTGCTTCAAATATTAATAGGAAAAAACAAAAATTAAAACTTTAACTCTCTGTAATGAAGCATTTCCGGATACGTGTCAATAGGAAGTTTTCTTCTTATTTTTAGACTGGGAAAGTCATACTGATTTTTTTCGTAATATTAATTAAACACCCTGTATATTGGTGGTTAGTTTGAGCTAGTCCTAATATAAATTAGGGTGAAGATAAAGCTCAAGAAATACAGTTTCTGTAAATAATTTTTTTTTTTACTTTCACAACAGATTTTTCAAAATCAAACCGACATGCTCAGTCTGAATAATTTATTTGTGTTCGTATCATTCTAGATGAGTAGTATTTTCATGATACTTGGAAAAAGTTAAATTAATTTTCTATACTTACCCATATCATTTTCAATACGTCAGAGTTAAAACATTTCAATAATTTTTTGACGAGATGCATATACATATACAGGGTGTAACAGAGTAAGTGTTACAACGTGAAACTGTAGATTCGTTATTAACGGCTTTCGTTTGGATATACAGGGTGTCAAAGTTATGAAAAAAAAGTTTGTACTTTAATTACTTCTAAACCACTTGGAATATTTTTATCAGATTTGATACAGTGTCGAAGCTTACTAGTTAGTATCATTTTATTGAAAAAAAATAAGTGGCGTAAATATGAGACACTCTGTATATCGAAAAAGAAAGCCCGCGGAAAATTTTCGTTTAGGAAAAATCTTTTTTTTTATAACGAATCTACAGTTCTACGTTGTAACACTTACTCTGTTACATCCTGTATAATAAAAATCACTATTAATAAATATAATAGAAGGTAGGTAATTATCATTTCAATTGATTGAACTGAAGTTGATGTTATTGGTATCAATCTGGTTATAAATAATGTCAAAATTTTATATAGCATGGAAATTAAATATCTCGGAGTGATATTTGACCCAAATCTGACTTTTCGAACGCATATTAGATATGTAATGAGGAAATTTTCCACCAAAGTAAACTTCATTAGGAGGGTAGGAAAGCATCTGTCAATGTACACCAAACTACTGCTATATAATTCTATAGCTGCTCCACACTTGGAATTTTGCACCACATTATTCTACAACCAGCCAAAATATATATTAGACGAATTTCAAGTTGTGCAGAATCGAGCGATGCGGGCAATCCTCAAATGTAACCGGTATACACCAATCAAATATATGTTGAGTACTGTAAATATCTTCTCTGTTAAACAAAAAGTCATGTTCAATGTATTCGTCTTTATCTTCAAGATCAAGAATAAGTTGTTACCACCCTATATCTGTAACAGAACAAACACATTCCAAGATATTCACAGGTACAATACCAGAAATCGTTGCGACTTCATCCTCAACACCAGAAGCAGAACCAACCAACTCGCAAACTCGATCTTGTGTAAAGGTCTGCAGGAGTTCAACAACCTGCCTGCATTTCTAAAAAACTGTGATAATCTACCAAATTTTAAAAAAATTACCAAAGACTATATTTTAAACAATGTCCTGCCAACCTAACATGTTTCACTTTTAATCACTTATGTATTTTTATCAATGTAGGTATTTTTTTTCTCTCTGTCCTTTTTTATTCATTTAACTATATGTATATACTTTTTATATTTTTTAAGGTTTATTATATTATATTATTATTTATTGTACTCCTTGAAGCTTGATGCTTAATAAAGATATATTATAACATAAATATTCAGGATTTTTGATTGGCATTGATGAGATACTATTAGGTATGGAATATTAGATCTACATTCATTTAATGATACTGTTATTAATTTTTTCATGTTAAATCAGGCTTTCCCAGTCCCAGTAGACTCAGACTCAGACTCAGACCCAGTAGACTTTTCCTTTTACAGTCTATATTCTAGACATAACCTATTTTGATATTTTGACGATTAATGAATAAAACTCAGGAATATATTTATTAGGTTTATCCAGTATTATTATTCAGTATTCGTCCTTGCCTTTTTCCGTCTTTCAAATGACGTAGATTGGAGAGGAATTCTAGCGTTCCTTCTTATTCTGACTTGTACCTATAAATTATTATATTTTATTCAATTATTATTGTAGAATAGAATATGCCCATTTGTATGGTTGTGACTTGTGTCGAATAGCGAGTTCACCTAATAAGTGAGTTTTTAAAAGCAGTTTTGACAAAAATGGTCTACTTATATTATATGAATCCAATTCTGATACCTAGTTCTGTCTCTATCTCTACCATAATCACCAGAAACCATGCAAATGGGCGTTAAACATACAACTTTCTTAGCAAGATTTACAATCCACTCACAAGCAAGATCTATACTGATTTGAAATTCAGAAAGCATCAATAAAATTTTATATGTACAGGGTTATTCATTATATTTTGACCCCCACCAGCTCTTATTCTGAGTGGTATTGCTGAGATACGGTAGAATCCAAAAGATCAACGTGGTGTAATTTTCATTAGATTTTGAACTTGAATAGCGCAAAAACAGCTGGACCAAAACCAACATATATTAAAATATATTTAGATCAATTTAGAATCAGAAAAATATCAAACACTTTAGCCAGAAATATACAGGATGTTCCATTTAAAAAAATATAATTTCAATCGATGTTTTCAACTTTGTAAATTCGATTCTCTATTTCCGCTATTACCAAAAGATACTACGGGAAAAAAACTAAAGCATTTGTATTTAAAGTTTTTTCTACCACTCGTAATAAGAGCTGTAGGTGGGGTCAAAGTGTAATGAATAACCCTGTACATGTACAAAAAAAAACAGATTCTTATTAGGGCTACGTCAACATGCATTTAAAATTCAATATGTTACATACGTTATGTGGATCAACCACTCAAAATCAAAATCATTTTTCCTTAAAAATAAAAATTGTCACTAAAGTTGACATTAAAATAACGGCCCTAAGTCAAGTATAATAATATCCTGTATAATATCAATGTGATCTATACTTCTACATATTTCTTCTCAAGTAACCTACGAAGCAATATTATATAGGTACCTATTCCATTTACAAGAAGTGGACAGTTCATAAAATATTTTTTTGGAATAAAAGTAGGTACCTCCATAGGTACCTACTTCTATAGTCACTGTAAATTTGATCAAAAGTTATAAAAGATAAAGGATAATGCCCATGATTTTCGATGTACGTGATTTGCATTCAGATCAGGTAGTTTTAAACAGGATGAAGTCCATCATTGACTATATACCTACCTCAACCTCATTTTTTTTGCGGAAAAACTGGCAGTATATTATCACATTTTTGATTGTTAACTTGATATCTAAAATACCTTAAACATAATGGAACTCAAGTGTCCTACCTACTTGCATCTACTTTAATCTATAATAATATGCTTTTGAGATATTTGTGCCCGCACTAACCGCCTCGTGAATATCAGAATTGGAAGGTGGAAGGAATACATTCAACATCAACTACTAACATAATACCCATTCTATTATAATTTTTGACCATTTACCTACCTTGAAACATCCTCATATAGTAGGTACTATTAGTCTATGCAACAAACTGAAAATCCGACTTTAAAGTGCCAACAATAAGTAAGTAACATACCTAGATAAAAAATATATATTATTATATTTTTCGTAAGTAAACAATCAAATCAACAGCTGATCACAATCACATGTTGCATGCATCAAGAGTGTCAAGTCAATCTGGCTCCGCCTTTTTCGGACAAATGAAAAAGCTGCCTGAGAAAAGTAGAACATACAATTTGGCAACAAAACCCGATGACGTAGGATATTTTTAGTACATTTGCCTGTTAGAACTTTTGCCTGGTAGGACAGTCGCTATGGACCCCAATGACGTTGCAGTTACCGTTTGATTAACCAAAATGTAAACCAACCTCGAGCCGAAAGCGACTTATGTACCTACAAAACGAAACAATAGTGGAGTAGATACTTAACAAAACAATAGGAAGTACATAAAACTAAAACGAAGCTACTAACAACAGATGTATAACAATTATTAGTTATGCCGAGAGTTATGCTATAATAATCCAAATCATGCAGGTCAATATTCACTTGGACATAAATAAGGAGGGATAGGAAAGATGATAATAATTATTATTCCAACATGTTCTATTATATTTTGAAAGATAAGAAAAGTTCTGGAATATTTTCATGTATTTAAGAAATTAACAAGTATTTGGAATCTGCAGAAACAATATATTCAATTGAATGGTTGCTGGATTTTGGGTTTAGTATAGTTTTATCACTTTTATGTCTTATACCTTCTATTAGCTTTAAGATTACTAGATTTATTTAAAAAAAAAGTCTCTCGTATATCTAGGTACTTTGCATAAATGCTTTTCATCAGATGATTGTCCAACACAAATTGATCATAGCCATGGATAAGTGAATTGGAAAAAACATTGGAATCTACAATATACGGTGATTGAACATCTACAAATCTCAACCATATAAATATTTCAGTGAGCTCGACACAAATTTCTTATCCCGGTCCTGTATTATGCTATACCAACCTATGAAATGTCATTTCAGTCGATTTTTTCTTATCGATAGCGTCTTCACTCGCACAACTTCTCAGGGCACATGAAACAATAATTGAGAAATGTAACAACACACAAAAAAATCACAAAATAATCCTCACAGCTAAAACTGAGAAAAACCGTTCTACAAATGTAAACTGACACTTTGACAAAACGATCTCATCCATCAGTAAGATGGCGAAAGTGTTCACATTTTAGTCACGTGATGTCGTCTCCACCCCCTTCTACCTCCATGTGTTTGTCATATAAAAAACGGACGGGACTGCACTGCTACCGTCGTCGGTTGGGAGTTCTCCCAACCGAACAGTCATGAAGGTCACCAGCTCAAATGTAAGCTACGTCACGAGATATATTACTGGTGAGTGTTTATACTGTGTCACAACTGTACGGAAATGAAACCATTCTCTAACTGTTGCCATGGAAACGAGTGCAAACTGAATGGAAATGAAATGATCTGGCACCTCCGCCAAAAACAATAGTTAAAAATCTATTTTAAATAGGGTTGTAATAAACTGAACAGTATTTAATTCATTATGTACAGTATAATATCACAAGCAGTCAGTATAATATTCTAAAAGACTCAGTATTTCTGTTAAAAATGATAAGTAAAAATGGAATTTTTGAGCAGTAAAAGTACTATTTGGCCTGTATTTCTATGTTCACTATTGTGATTCTAATGGTCAGTAAAAATTTATGAAATGTCAGTATGACTTAGCTGGTGATAATTCCACAAATGTACTGTAAGAAATAATAAATGGCCAGTATGCAATAGTCAGTCATAATTTTAACTAACTCAAACTAACCCAAACTTGATACACATAATACCAATACAGAACACGTCAATTATGATATATAATAATAATTGTAATGTTAACCTGGTGCTTACCAACGAGCCGCTGCATATTTTTTATCAATTTCGATCACCAACACAAACTAACCCAAACTTGATCCACATAAAACCAATTCACAACACGTCAATTATAATATACAATAAAATTGTAATATTAACCTAGTGCTAACCAACGAGCCGCTGCATATTTTTCATCAATTTCTATTTCCAACACAAACTAACCCTAACTAACCCAAAATAAATTCGCCTCTCAAAAGAACCTATCTGACTACTTCATCATGACATAAAGGCAGAGTGTTTTCTCTTGACTAAGTTGTGTTTTGTTCCGTTGTAAAATTTTTGTATTTATACGAAATAAAATATATGACCAACCATTCATTATTTTAATGTCGCTTTATTAATTTTATGGACTGTCCATTATTTTCACCAAGCATTTACTAATTTATCTGATCGTTTTTTTATGATACTGACTCTTGATTATTTATATCTACCATTTATTATTTTTACTGACCACTTCTGTATGTTACTGACCCTCCATTATTTTTACTGACCATTTCTTTATATTACTAACCGTTAATTAATTCAACCGACCATTTATTATTATACTGACCATTTATTATTTTTACTGACCACTTCTTTATGTTACTGACCCTTCATTATTTCAACCGACCATTTATTATCATACTGACCAAAGGAAATAAAATAATGGCAAAAAGTACTATCCATAAAATTGAAATACTGACCATTTAATTTGTTGCCTTTTAATTACACAATAGTGATAATAATTAAGAGTCGTAGAAAAAGTATAGTGTACAACTCGCATGGAATGACCATTTCCTACTCGTATGAATTGCTGCCCTCGCCTTCGGCTCGTGCTACAAACCTTCATCCTCGTGGGAAATGGGTATCATTCCATGCTTGTTGCACAATAATATACTATTTTATACATCAGGATACTTACACTATCGGACATTTTTTACATTATTAAAAGAATCCATTTCCTCATCCGCCTGTCTTTTCAAAGGCTATATTCACCGCCCGCGAGGATGTGATGTTCTTTGAAGGTCCCTGAAAGGTCTCACCAATATCCGAATGTCCGCCACATCACTCACCTTCGGAGTCTGTTATAGGGAGGTAACATTCAGTCTGTTTCATAAAACTTCAAAGAGAGGTTCATAGAACATATGATTGGAAGTGTCTTTCAAGATATCTCCAGAACATCCCAATCTCCGCAACAACGTACATTCATTCAGATTCAGTATATTCGTACGTTTCAAGAGAGTATATAATTCGAAATGTTCTTTTGAAATGCCTTTGCACTTGTACTAGGGAGGTTTTATAATATAATCTTTCAATAGTCATTGTTGTTTATTTACCATAAAAACAAAATTAAATGCTGGTATCGGAAAACCGATAATCAGAAGAAAATACATTTCATGTTTGGTACATCAGTGAGATGATTGTAACGCCAAAAAAATACTAGAATAATAAATATTTTCGTTTTGAATCTTATGTCATTGGATTTAATATAATGCCTATTGATAATAAATAAGCCATATGAAGCATTTCAGTATTATTTAGTTTTCTGATAAACCTCAAAAGTACCTACCAACCTACCCATGCAGTGTTTTTGAGGACTCAAGACATGTTCAAATTATCGCGAACAAGGTATATGCTATACGGACGTTTGTGTTTTGGTTTTGGAATTTGAACAAAATTGTTATATTGAACAATATTGGTGCTTGACTCAATTCTACTTTTGGCAATAAAATGAATAGGTACCTATGTTTAGTATGTTAGCTATATCAAGGGTTATCTATGAAAACTAAACTTTGGAAAAATGAATGTTTATTTTCAAAATAGCATATAACAATTTGTATTTTCCTATAAAACCATGCAAACACCTTGGATGATATACCTATTTGTACTTGGTACAGAGTCTTCCTGATGTGACGTTCCCCGAGATTTTCCGGATTCAATTCCCGACGGGGATGAGGGAATCGTTGATGTTGAACAAAAGCTCGAGCGCCACCCCCTGTATTTATGTGGTAGAGGGCCCACAGTGCCTATCGGGTAGCTTTTATACAGTGAAGAAAGTCCAAGCATTCATTATTTTCAAAAATTCCGCAAATTTCCGCTCTGAAATGGATTACTGAACTTTTTTGAAATAAAAAACACGGTGTTACTGAAAATTAATCAATCAGTCTATTTGTCCCAAAATTAAACCACAATCGAGACTGGTTTTCAACCAGTCGGTAAAATAATAAAATTTAATCAACCATAGTCTGACCTTCAATGAGCAAAACAAAATCTAATATCACATGAAAAATACTTTATAAAAAAAAACAGTCTAATCTCTTCCGGCGGAGAAACAAAATTACAGCCAAGTGAAACATGGATTTTGCAGTCTAAAATCGGCAAAATGAAACGCGAAAAAGAGGTGTGTAACGTAGATAATTTACAGCAACGGGACGGTTTTCACGGCGAAACTTTAAACAGAAAAATAGCGGTCAGAATAGATAGAGTTTTCCGACGACGTAGTGAAAACGTACGGGATAAACTGACGCGATCGGGTTATTTCCACGAGGAGAAAAACGGGTTCGGGGCATAGAAAAGCAGCGGGAAATTTATTGAAAAAAAAATATTGGGAATTTAACACGCATGTGTCGTAACTCCAGAGGCCTCTCTTTGATGATTTTTCCGGAACTACCTCAAGAAAATTATAGAAAAGGAAAGAACGGTCGAAAGAAAACGCGGAGTTGAACATTAGTTTTAACATCTCCAACCCAACAAAGTTCGTTCCCCTGATAATCAAAATAAAATAATAATAAAAAAACCCAATAATAGAAACGAACTGGAAAAGGTTCCGTGAATCTGGAGAAAATACAGGTTCACCGAAGGTTTCCAGAATTCCGTGAGCCTGGAAAAAATACAGACCCACCGAAAACTTTCAGACATCGAAACTACTTTCCCACCCTTTTTTTTACTCAACTTACCTAGAACGCGACACTAGTTTGAGAGAATTTCGGTAAAAGATCATAATTATCGATGAATAGTTCCTACCTCGTGTTTGAATTAAAGAAGGATAAAAAAAAACGGGTTTGGAAATAGATCGCGGAACGGGAACGGAAGGTCTACTGCTGCAGCTTGTCGTCTTGGTCTCGGTACAACCTGGGTATATAATATTAGTCTATGGGTACAACTGCCTGCCAGGAGTGCCAGGCCTGCCTCCTCGCGTCTCTCCGAGGTTTCGTATTCAGACCAAAAGTGGGGGATCTACTTGAATTGTGCGCGAAATAAATAACGTTTGTCGGCCGGTTTGTGAGCTAAATAATTAATTTGTTTGATGCGAGAAACTAAGGAGGAATATTTCGGTCAGAAATTAATTAATGGCTTATTACTTATTACTTGGTCAACATTATTTTAGAAAAAAATACGGGATCTTTTGATAGATAAATAACTAAACTACGGGAACATACGATTTAACTAGTAAGAGACGGAAAATGAATTTGAAAATTTGAAAATGACGGTAGACTAAATCCGGAAATTTTGTAACTTCGTTACACTGAGTTGAAACCAAAGTAGCGATACACACTAAAAACTCACTAGGTATATACTCAATGTTCACAAAACGATCGATCACTTGATATGAAAACCATAAACACATAAAAAATTTTCAGAAAAGGCACGCTTTTCATTTTTAGCTTGACTTATGGCTTCGATGGATGATGAATCTTGATCACTGAACTTGTCACATAGAGAAAATAAACCTGTCATATGGTTTGGGCGTGAGGGGGTAAGCAGTGTTCCCAGTCGATACGGAGTTTGAAACAACGTTCAAGTGATCTCTAGGGAACTCACATCCAGTCCTCCAATGATCGTTTGCAAATATACATTCGTGAGATGTAAAAAGAGCAACCTCTAAAGGATGTATATGTCACAGTGAAACCTGGTAATCAGTAAAAGCTAACTGTTACTAGGAAAAGTAAGCTTTTCCTGATTTGGAAACATTTAGCTAGTGAAAGTTGAATTCGATCGAATTCATCATACTTTTACTAGTAATTGTTAGCATTCACGTAACTTTTCTGGTGAAAGCTGCTACACTGAAAATTATTATCGTAATTATAAATATCCTTTTTGGTCCGAGTTGGAATTCGCCGACAGATTAGACGCTCTGGAAAATACGAGACTTATGAATCGCAGGTGTACAATGTGAACATTGTTCAGATACCGTATTATAGAAAATACTTGAGTATTCTCAGTAGGGGTTAGTCTGGGTTAGTTTGGGTTCGTTTGGGTTAGTGCCCCGTACACCTTGGGATAGTTAAATGGCGGAAATAAGTTTTAAAAAGAACTTTTCCTAACTGCTTTCCGTAAAAGTTGATTTGATAAAGTTTCTCCAACATTCACTAGTGAGAGTGTACAATATTCTTTAAAATTTAACATTTCCTAACGGATCAAGTAATTGCTAGCATCAACTAGTGAAAGCTAGCTTTCACTGAATTCCTAACATTTACTGTAACATATATAAGCAATTCAACGCTTGCATACTGTAACATATAGTTGTTTCAGTGGGGATTTATGTTACAGTATGCAAGCAAGGGACATTAAACGTGAACAGTAAACATCATTTGAATGCAGCCAGGAACTCACAATCAGAACGTTCTGTTGTTGACAAAAAAAGAACATCACAAAAAGTAAGTCCTTGCCTTGCAACGTTTTACGTGTTTGCTGGGAGTAGTATTCTTTTTCCTCGAAGATGTCCATTAAATCATCTCGTTTACAAAAAGAGTTGAGAACTATACTGAGAACAAAGTTATGGGCAATTCAAACCATCAGATCTTTCAGAAGTGTATAGTGTGCAGCGAGAAAATGTTCAAACATATTATTTAATTTCGTCGTTTTAAAATCTATTTAATTAAAAAATCTATCACGTTATATTTTGATAGATAGGGGTATTTTGCCTTTATTCAATAATTATTATTCAGTAATAAAAATTTCAAAACGGATTTAGTTGGGTAGTTAGGTATCCTACAATTATTAAGTACTACTATAACCCCAGGGTACGTGTCTCGGATTAAATCGGCACTATTGCTTACTCCGCCGTTATTATTGCAGCTACGATGATGTATAAATCAGCAAACTAGGTATAGTACCTAGGATTTTTTCTGCTGATAGAAATGGTGAAAATAGAAAAATTGAACATCGCGTTTTCGATTTATCTCATGAAATGTATTTTTGTTAAATGAGATATTGAGTATATTTTTGCACAGTAGTGAATAATTTTCTTAGTAAAAAAGTTCATTTGCACTAATTTACAGAAAATTTCAGTTATAAAAATTCTCTATAGAATTCCAAATAGTGAAACAGCTGAATAATGGTTGCCATTGACTATTGATCAGCAGAATTAATCCTACTAGTTTGCTGATTTAAACATCATCGTAGCTGCAATAATAATGAAGTTTGCAATAGTGCCGACTTGATCTGATGCACCCTGTATAGGTATTTTCTGGGGATTCTGTTTTTTTTTTAATACCTATTGAAGCTTTAAAAACTACAAGGCAAGAGTTACCAATGAAAATTCTGGATATAATTAGAACTCAGTTAACGAAATATTTTGTTAATTATTATCTATTTCGTTTTTTACAATTCTAGATATTTTCTGTGTACATACCTACACATCACCTACCACCTCGCCTTTCACGAAAGATAAGCCAGTCAGGAGACGCCGGGAACGTGGTGAGTTCATCATTTGTTTCTTGAATTACTCACGAAATTACCCAGCTTCATTCAAATTTCCTTTCACATTCCTATAAATATATTCTATTTTTACTTCCTTTGTAAAGAAAAGCTAAATTATTTATCGGAAATATGACTAAGAAACAAATTTAGCTAATCAAATCTTCCTTTTATCCGGGTGTCAGAGGAAAACTATTGTTATAATTTTCTGAAAATTTAAATTTTCAAATGTACCTATGCATGGGTATGGTCATATTTATAGAAAAGGCCTCAAATTTGATTAAACTCTGATCCTGCATCAGCTGGTGCATCAGTTTATCTAAGAAGTAATGGCGCATTCAAGAACTTCAATCCATTTGTCAGTTTACGTACCTTGTCGATTTTTTTTTCATAAAATGGTTTTGTGCCCCTTTGTCACGTTTAAACACGGAAACTACTCAAAACATTTTTCTGTGTAAATTTTTATGAAAATGGCTAGCACCATTCAAAAGAGGGACAAAATTTAAGCATGAATTCTTCAAAAATGTCATTTTTGTCAAGTTTAAAATTTCATAGCTAGACTATCCTTTGTTCAATTATTATAACATTTCCAGGAAGTACATACATTTAGAAAATAGTTTTAAGTAGTACCCTTTTCTAAAACGTGACAAAAAGGCAAAAAACTATTTTTTGAAAAAAATTGCCAGGACATGTAAACTGACAATTGGATTGAAGGTCTTAAATGTACCATTACTTCTTTGATAACTGCTGCAGGTTCAGAGTTTTATTAAATTTGAGGCCCTTTCCAATTTTCATACAACTTGACCATAGCTGTATGACGAGCAAATAAATGATTTGAAAAATCAGAAAATGACAAAAAAAAACAATGTTTTGGTCAACTGGGCAAAAACGGATTTTTGTTTTTTTTTTTTTTTTTCGAAAAATGTATCTCTATGGCTGGTGATTTTAAAAGACATTTCGACTACCAAAAAGAGGGGTTTATCAAATGTTTTTGAGTCTTATTGACTACGATGAAATTATATTATATTGTATTATTAAGGATATAACAATCTCATAGTCCGTTATTACAGGGTCATTCCGTATATATTGACCAATATGCTAGCGGCGTTATCTATGGAGATATGAAAATTTTGTAAATATGAAAGTCTTGGATATTCATCTGAACTTTTCAAAAATCTTATCAAAAAAAACAAAAGACTATCGGAATGTCAATATTTTTCCAAAAGTAGCATTTTTTTCAATGGAATATTATCATATATTATGAAAGAGCTTATTTTCCCAATTTCAAAAATATATAGTTTGATATCTTTCTGATGATTCGTTCAGTAGATTTTTAGGTTTAAAAATGTGTTAAAATTGTTATTGAAATCCCGGTTGCCATGGATGAAGCTGCACACATTTATTAACTGGTGAATATTTGGAGTAACATCCAGAAAATAAAGTTTATCTACGAGCGTGCGCAAAGTAGCCACTTCGCACACTCATTTGCGTGTGCAAAGTAACCTTTTCCCGCACTAGTGCGGAAAAATTTTTTCCCGCACTCAAATGTCAACTCAAATAAGTACCTACCAATTTGTTGTTTTAAACTTCGTTTCCATACCAACCAAACTGTAGATAATGCACTTTGAATGCACAAAATAATGTTCTTGTTACTTTTCCCTTTTCAGTCAAAATCAAAATGAAACACACAATTCTTTTTTTGCGTTAAAAACGCATTCGCCAGTAACGTAAACAAACATTGATAATGACGACTTTCAATCGGCATTTGTGAGTTGTTCATGCTTGATTTTGGTGCAAACTACTGTGTTTATCGGAAATCTTCGAAAGATTTGAGCTGAATACTGGCATCAAAAAAACCTGATCATGTATACAAACGGACAAACAAATTTATAAAAGTATAAACGATTAAACGAAGACTGAAGACTGACTGATCTTAATGACGCAGCTGTCTAGAGTGTGTTGTCAAATCAAAACAGTGTTGCCAATAGCAGAGAATAAGGCGACAAAAGAGGAAATTTCATGAACAGTGATCGGACATGCCCTTGCATTTCAAATATAAAATAAATCAATTATGATTTTGATTATACCCATATTATCCAATTTCCAGCTGCCGCCACAAACTGTTCTTTCAATATAAATATATTGTTAAGCATAAATAATCATTATTCTCAAGTTCTATGTTTTTAAGTGCGTTCAAATAATATATTATCTAAAGTTTTTCGTGTCTAATCTGTGGACGCTCGTAGAAAAAATATTGTTCCTAACAAGTTCGCAAAGTGTCTTTCCCGCCCTTTCGCATCACTTTGCGAACTTGTTAGGAAAATAACTATATTTGTCCTCCATTTCTATTGACTCAATCTATATAATCACGATTCTATCATTTTTTCCATACCAACAGGAATGTGAATTTTAATTTTTGAACATTTTTAAACTTGAATATCTCCTGAACGACTCATCAGGAAGGTATCAAACTATATATTTTTGAAATCAGGAAAATAAGCTGTTTCATAATTATATGATAATATATTAACATAATGGAGGTGCCAATATACACGGTGTAAATTTTCGCAAACTTTAAAGAGTGACTAATTTTGAGAAAAAAAAAACATTGATATAATATAAACATGGGTCCACAACGGTTTTTTTGTTAAAAGTCCCGATGTTAATGAAGGATCTTTACTAAACATATAAACTAAAATTTCATCAGTCATATTATACCATAAAAAAAATCGACTCTTCAATGGATCACTATACTTTAGGCTTAAAGCATTTGGATCTTTTGAGATTTTTTACAACTCTACCATATAGTATTTCAGACATTCACGGAGAATGTGAGATGATTGTTCTGAGGATTTATTTACTTGAGTTATAATCTTCTGTTCTATCAGTCTGAACATATTCGATATACATTGTTATATTTATTACCAGTGGTTTTGCGAAAATTAATTGATTTGAAATATCCAAAATTTAAAATTTGGTGGTGCTTTCTAATAGAAGCGTCAAGGCTGCATCGTTGAAAATATTTTAGACCGATAGATTAGAGGCCATCATCCAATAGTCCTTGATACAGCCATATCAAGCTGTAAGTTCGTGTATAAATAGCTTATCAGTGACGAGTGAAACAACCTCTCTACGTGGGAAAACTTTGTCCGTGGGAGGTTTTTCTTCGGCACCTCGGAAAATATTTCGATGTCATCATTTTAGGTTATATGTATACCCACAAAGTGGAAGTACCTAGTATTCTTGTCGGACAAAGTTATACTGACACATGACTACACCTAGTTAAGCATTCCTGGAAGTATAACCTAAAATCATGACATCAAAATATTTTCCGAGGTGCTGAAGAAAAACCTCCCACGGACAAAGTTTTTCCACGTGGAGAGATGGTTTCGCTCGTCACGGATAAGCTTTACACGAACTTACAGCTTGGTGGTAATCAACATTTTTTTTGTACGCTGTATCAAGGACAAGTACCTACTTAATCACATTTTCAGAACAAGCCTATGTCCAATTCTTCGTACACGTCTAACCTGATAAGAAAATTGAGTCTCTTTATAGTACATTATTCACTATATTTTTCTCTATAACATTTTGTCATCACCTTTTAAAGTTTATTGTTTCTCTTTTTTTCTAGAATCATACTGGGATCAAGAAAATGTTTATTTGGAATAAAATTTTATGTCAATTATTTGGAGAAAAATGTTCAGTTTTATGGTAAGAATGTTTGTTTTTTTATGTTATGCAGAATATATATTTTATGTTTGTTTTTAAATAAAGAGATATTTTATTTTCTAATGCAGTTTTCAATTTTTTTAGCCCCTTTATCCTAAATTCCTCTCATTAGAGATAATATTTTTTCAGGTAAAGTCTATTTATAACTAAAAAGCACGAATATGAATAAGGGGTTACTGTAAATCGTGAAAACAACAAAATCACTCATCTCATTTTTGAACTTCTTACATATCAGAAATCCAAAACTGAGTTTGGCGATTTGGTTTTTTCACGTTGCTAAGTAGCTTTTTGTTTATATTGGTGTCTCTAGGCTATGAATGAACTTTGGAAATACTGTCAGATCAATAGAAAAATTAGACTTTTTCAACGTCACAAAAACGTTGGAAATATCATTAGTTCAGGTGGAAATAATGTTAAAATAATACATGAATATCGATTGATACAATGTCACAAAAATATCAGGAATATTGAAGTCATCAAGATACTTTCAAGTGAAAAAAACGTTGAATATATGCAATTAAAAATGTTGTCAATACTGACGTTTTTATAAGTATGTTGCAAGTAAGTTAAAAATAAGTCATGATTATACATTGAAAAGATATATCAAAAACATCATAAACTATAACGTTTTTGAAAGTGACGTTATCTGCGCTATACAGATTAATCGTTTATTAACGTCATTACGCAAATGGACGTTTTTGGACATGACATTAGATTGACATCATTCTAATGTTATCTGGCTATGTGAGTTAATTTCATTTTTTTTTTCAGTTTTTCAAATTGCTTTTGTTCAAACAATATTTGAATAAGAGTTGTTGATAACATCCATAGACGTATAACCAAGGATAGATCAAAGCACCCATTCATAAATTGCGTTTTCGGCCGATCAATCATCGAATTTTAAAAAAAGTTGTTTCGAAGTCTCAGGCAACAACGCATTTCAATATCGCGCATGTTGAGTGGGTGTGGCCATCGAAGTTCACAGAGAAGACATAGGCGTAGGCAATTTTTAGTGTTTCGATCATTTATTTTGCTCTATTCCATGATGGTAGAATTTATGACCTGATAATTTTTTCAGTTTTTTTAACTCATAAAATCGAAGAGTACCTTAATTCTTTCTCAGTTTTGGTTCTGGTACGGGAGTTTCGGATCAATTACGTGACTGTCGTATATTTTGAGAAAAACGCCAGACTTGTCAGATATTTCTAATTTCGAATAATATGTTTTCCAATTTTCATTTCTTTCTCAAAATTTCTATTTTTACTTTCCTCAGGAAGGAATTTATTGTAATCATGTAAAAATTACTTCTCCATATTCTTATTTTTTTACACGTTTTGAGGTTTCTACACTGTGGGCCAAATCAAGTTAGAACCTAATTTGACGCTTGATAACTTTTTTGTTTGTATATGGATTTTGATGATTTTTGGATATGATATTGGTCAATATGTTCTGATTATTACCCTAAAATTGAGCTTCTGAATTTTAGCCAGGACCGGACTTAGAACGTTTCTATGAAGTGGGTGCATTTAAGCTCGTTGCAAAAACCAACTGCGCTACTCACAGACCCACTGATAAATTTTTTGTGAAGGGCATAAGTGGGAGAAGGTATCCTGAAAATATGAATATTTTTGAATCATAACCTAAGAAACGATGTTTTTTTCTGTTTGATGGTGCTTGTCGGTATAAAAACTGTTTCACTTTATTTTGATCTAAGTTTCTTGAAATTCCATAGCAACTGTGACTGTTTGTTAAATACTTTTAACTTTTTTGAGATTCTAGAGTTTGTCTGTTTGATTTCAAATATTGTAGACATGGTTCTATATTTGAAAGATAAAATCTCGATTAAACAATTAATGGAAAAGAATATGGATGCACGGAAATGTCGCGGTCCCTTTCAAATTATCGAGTAAAATTTGACAAAGTTTATTCAACGAAAACAATTTTTTTTTAAATTATTAATAATTTTTTTTTCCAAATTAAAAATTCTAAAATGTGAAAAAATTGACAAATCTCTAACAAACAATCCACGTTGCTATGAAATTTCAAGAAACTCGGATCAAAATGAAGTGAAATAGATTTTTATGCCGACAAGCACCATCATACAGAAAAAAACATCGTTTCTTAGGTTATGGTTCTAGAATATTCATATTTTCAGGATACCTTTTCCCACTTATGCCCTTCTCAAAAAATATATCAGTGGGTCAGTGAATAGCGCAGTTTGTTTTTACGACGAGCTTGAATGCACCCACTTCATAGAAACGTTCTAAGTCCGGTCCTGGCTAGAATTCGGAAGCTCAATTATAGGGTAATAATCAGAACATATTGACCAATATCATATCCAAAAATCATCAAAATCCATAAACAAACAAAAAAGTTATCAAGCGTCAAATTAGGTTCTAACTTAATTTGGCCCACAGCTTGGCCCACAGTGTAGAGATCGAAAATGACATTCACTCCAATCGTTCTGTCTGTTGTCGAACTAGCTCTCAAAGGCTTTGACCAATTGAGTCCAAATATGGTACATACCAAGTAAGTATCATAAAACTTGAGACTTTCGTTGGGCAAAAACGTCAAATGCGAAGGAATTGGAATGGACTAAAAAAGAGTTTATTGAAAAGGAAACGTTTCCATTTGAAAATAACACGGCTTGTTAGGTATCATATTTGAGGAAAATCACTAAATATTATTAAAAATATATTGGGGTAGCAAAACTGAAGATGAAAAGGTTATGTCAAGAAAATACCACTTGTGGGGTATCATAATAAAGGAAAGTAAGTACCTATAGATCATAGACGTATAATCCGTGGTTATACGTCTATGGTAAAGATCACAACGCGATACTAATGCATGAGAAAAATATACGGGGTTGCGATACAGGGTGAAACAATTTTTTTCAAACATTATATCTCTTGGGAAATTTCATAATGGAGGAATCTTCGTCAAGACACATTTTCAAAATTTCAATAGGAAAGATTGGGATTGCGAGACACGGTGAAAAACAAAGTGCGGTAATATTTTTTTTTCGAAATATTTCTTATTCAAGAAAATGCGATGAAAAAGGTGATTCCTTTCATAGAGAAATTCAAAATGAAAGGTAGATGGAGGTTTTGTGTGAAGTGGCTTCACAGTTTTTTGTTTCACATAAAAAAACAAGCGTTTATTTGAAATTAAAAAATTGATGGCTATACCAAGCTTTGCCTTGTGGGTGGCATGAATTGGAAGAACGAGTGAAGAAGTTGTTTGACACTTTGACAGCAGTGTTGGATGTACCTATAGCATTATAGCATTATAGCAATGATTTGGCTGCACTCACTCACTCAACTCAGAGTCACAGAGACCGGTCAAAAAAACAACTTTGTGGTTAAACACAAGACGTTTAGTAAAAATCTTGAGAGGTGAGCATTGATCCATCTTCATTGGTTTGGGATATAAGAATTTTTGAACACCTTGCAGTTTTCCATTTATAATAATTGTGTAGGGTGTACATGAAATTTTGTTGCAGGTTTTTACTCAAACATTTATTTTTCGCAATTCTTGGATAAATAGTTTCTGAGATCTGACACCTTGCCATTCTTACTAACCACCCTGTACTAAAAAAGGTTTGCCAACCTTGAATCTACAATTTTGATCTGTCACTAATCACTAT
This sequence comes from Orchestes rusci, assembly GCA_958502075.1. NCBI lineage: Eukaryota > Metazoa > Arthropoda > Insecta > Coleoptera > Curculionidae > Orchestes > Orchestes rusci. The sequence goes on along the minus strand of OY293308.1, from coordinate 27,053,595 downwards.
GATCCTTATTAAAAAAAATTAACTGTGTATTCAAAATGTACAGTGCTTTTAGTTTAATTTGTCACACACTTTCAAAAGGAAATACCTATTCATTTTTTGAGCTAAAAGGTCGAACAAAAAAAAAAGAAATGTAAGGTTTTTCGTAAAGTTTTGTGCTATTGAGTCAAATATTTTCTAAACTGTCAAATTTCAAGATTATGGACATAGCTAACTTACTTTTTTTATGGAACGGACACCACATATATCATTACATATTTGGAAAGGCATTTTCTGTTCACGAAAATATAGCACAATTGGCATAAATATGATTAAAATTGTAATTTTCCAGAATGAAAATACACGAGTTTATTCATTTGTTTTCAATAATTGTCAGGGTTGCACTCGATTTGTCAAATGTGTTACGTGAATACTGTCCCTTTACAGTTAAAGTAAATACTTGATTTGTGTAATTCATTAAAATGCTGTATTTACAAACCAGAAAATTTTCTATATCTTAATGAATATTTACAAGAACTATAACAATTATTGGAAACAAAATACAACACGCCAGGAAATTATAATTTTAATCAGATCTCTATACCAATAATTGACTTTAAACTATTGAATAGAAAGGGCATGTGTGCTATATTTCCGTGATCAGAAAAAAGATATGCCCTTCTAAATATGTAATGATATTACGATGTGCTATTTAAAAAAATAAGTTTTGTTAATAATTTGACAGGTGAGAAAATATTTGACTCTGTAGCACAAAACTTTACGAAAAATACTAAAAATCGTTTTTTTGTTCGACCTTTTAGTTCAATAATTAATGAATGTTTCACAGCCTTTTGAAATTGTGACAAATTAAATTGAAAGCACTGTACACGGCGATTTTTAACTTGATGCACGATACAGAATTCGAGAAAATAAAATCTCCAAAATTGATTCGTTTCCGAAATGGACTTTTCTGTACACTGATGTAAGATTCCCTTATTCAATATTAAACTTATACATGATGAGCTTAACGCAAACAAACGTGCCAGTTAATGGTAATGTTATTGTTCAGTTTTTAAATCTGATATTTAATAGATATTTCCATTGTGTACAGATGTCATCAAAAAAAAAAAAATTCATCCAACTATCAATGACCGGGACTTTAGTTTTGCAGTTGTCGACTGGTTCGGATTTGCGAATCAGCGCAAAGAAAAGAGTGATTATTTTGTGATTGAAAAGATATTTTTTTAAGAACTGTCTCAGTTTTTGAGAATAATTGCTTTGTTTTTAAGAATGCTATGTTCATTTTGCTTATGTTGTTAAAAAAATGTACCTTGACTTTATTTTTATACGGTTTCTGTTTTATTCATGTTACTTAATTTGGTGTCGTTTTGAAAAAATGTATTTTTATAATAAATTTATAGTTTGAGTTTTTAAGAATTTTATGTTTATTTTGTTTGTGCTATTTGAAAATATGTAGGTATCAAGTCTATTTTTATATGAAGTTTCAATAATGTTACTTATATGAAGTCAATACATATTTTTCACCTCTGAATGCGTTTTCATGTTTTTCATTTTTAATAGGGCATACAACGATTAAAAACTTCATACATCAAATTTCTTCAGTTTGTGCATATCTGCTATCTATGCGTAATGATTTTTTTTTAGGATCCCACAACATGCAGTGACTAGGAAATGTATTAAGCTTATTGGCCACTGAAATGTTCACACATTTTTATGGCAAATTCGTCGAATTATCGATTGACGTTATGGTACCGGATCCCTCATTTGAAGAAAAAAGTGACTTACGACTCTTCTGCAAACTTAGTGAGAAAATTCATTTTGGCCAGCCTGACAATGTTTTTTTTATCTGTGAAAAATCTGGTTCTCGCTGCGTTCTATAAATAATATCAATTTTGACCAAAAGTTTTTTCTAAATTATATGTTGAAGTTTATCAAATGATTGACCCATTACTTGGTGATCTTGAAGAAATATATTAGAAAAAATTCTTAGTCAGAAATGTCATGAATTTTAAATTTTCCTGATTTTGGAAAACGCCGCGATTACCAGTCTTTTCGCAAGTTGAAAAATTGACAGACCAAAATCCCAAAATGAATATTTTCAAAAAGATATACAGTGGAGTAGTAATCACTTTTTTATGATAGATCCCGGACTATATCTATGTTTCAAAGTTGTCCCTTCTAACAACATTTCTGCAATGTCCAACAACAACATTTTCGTGTCATTACATTCCCGCTATAGGGATGCTGCGAAAATGTAGCAGCCACGTTAAAAAATTGTTGCTATAACGTTAAATTAGAAACATTCCAATCCAGTTGAAAAAATGTCATATTGAAACATATCATAAATGTTGATGCAACGTAACGCAACGTCGAGCAACGTTAAAATAACTAAACAATACATTGTTTTTATAATGGAGAAACGTTAGTTTTACGTTGCAATGATGTTTTTGATTTGCAACGTTACCATGATGAACGTTTATGTAGTGGACATAAGCGGTAACAGAAACGTTATATTAATGTTATTGTTATCTTTTGAGTAACGTTACATTGTAAGTGTGTTACGTAACTTTAACGTTGAAGTTATGTTTTTATGTTTAGTAGGCAAAATGCTCACATTTACGAATACTTTCTTGGAATAAAAAAGGATCCTTGAAATCCAATTTGAATACGTTCAATGAGTCATTATGTAACCTTTTTCCAGAATAACTCTCTCTCAAATGTGTAGGATCCATAGACGTATAATAATTACGAGTAATTATTGTTAACCTACAATAATAAAACTAGTCTACAAATAATGTATTCTTTATTCGCCTCTAAAATGTACAGTATTTGTATTTACACTCCCAATTCTATTGCGTTTGAGGATACTTAACGCTAAGAAACACTTAACTTGACAATTTTGGGCCATGAGGATTTTGATATTTTTATCATTTCAACTCAAGGGACGCTACTGATGGCAGCCCATCAGCCATCCAACTAATCGATATCGGTTTGACGTTTGAAATAAACATGTTTGCTTACCTATGAAAAGATAGATTATCTCCCAAAAAAATAGTCTTTTGGCACACAACACACTTCATCACTATAAAAAAGTTCAACACAACACAAAATATCACCACAAAACGTTCAAAGTAAGGCAAAAGACCGGAATATTCGCAAACAAGCTATTCAGTAACGCCATGCAACGCTGTACTCTGAAGATGAATGATATCGTAGACGAAAACCTAACCTACTACGGTGAGTCGCCCAGTTATTGACCACATACCAGTAAATGACCAATTTTTTTTTGTTTTATTCATTATTAAGGATTTCAGACAATTTGAAGTAGAATAATGTATATCAATCTGATCCTTACAATCTTTTCAAACGTCTCTTTATCTTTGGCAACCTCGAATAATCATTAGTGTCTAGCAAATCTCTGTTGATAGAGGTCCTGTTTCTGTTTGCTTTGAAGGCAGTCGCTACTAACTAAGGTAAGTGGAACAAAGAAGCTATTTTATTTTGACAAAAAGTTATATCAGAATTATGAAATTGTTGTGTTTGTTGCTTCACTGCATGAAAAAATGTATAATTTATGATTATTCAGGCTATAAAATTCAGTCAACCTCAAAAAAATATATTTTTTCTAGGTGGTCAGTTACAGAGTAGGTTTTGATATAGCTAGGAAATCCAGTGAATGACCGGATGTAGTCATTCACTGGGTTGGCGGGATTTTTAAAAAACATCGTTTTCTGAAATTACTTCATGCACAACAGGTTTTCTTATTTTATGAAAGCATTAAGAAATAAATGGGGAATCAACTGTCCTATAAATGACCACTTTTTTTACTCAAATAATCCTCCAGTCATTCACTGGTTTTCTGGCCCAGTGAATGTATAATCACTGTTTGTTTAATGAAATTTCATTTTTGCAATTGTCCAGTGGTGGAATATTCATTTTCAGATGGCAGACATACCAGAGATAACACCAAAAAGGCCATACTCGAGATTCAAATATTCAATTGAAGACCTAAAAGCTCCGGTCAATGCAGTCCAAGAAGAAAGAATGAGTGCTACCAAAGCTAGTTAAGAATTCAAAATCCCCAAAGGAACTCTAATCAATAAAAATAATAATAATAATAAAGAAAATAAAAAACTCAAAGTAGGAAAAAGAAGAGAGTCCTCATCTAGTTCCAGTAATATGGATATTTCCGAAGATATTTCAAAAGAAGACTCTCTAGAACACACTCAAGAAAAAAAAGAACCGGAACACGCAATCCATGGATCTGTGACACCAACGAGAACATTCACCGTAGCTGATTTCGTAATAGAGAGAAATGAGGCGAGCTATTTTCCAGGAGTTATGGTGAAAAAACAAAAATCAGAGTATGAGGTGAGGGTATGCAAAAGTGCTCAAAATTGGAAGTGGCCTGACAAAGTCGATCAAATATGGTATATAAAGGAGATGATTTGTTGGAAAAGATAGAGCCACCAATGGTAATTTGTAGTCGTGGAAATATTTATTCAGTTCCTGAGATTGTCAAATATGCCTAAAATATAATATGTCAATTTTTATAAATTATTGTATATTTCAGCACTGTACTGTCTTCAAGACTATTTTGTTTGTGTTAGCTTTGATGTGGGGATCAAAACGTTACTTTGCTACATGATATTGTACCTGTTGACCAATTAACCAAGGAGAATAATTATTTAATTTAAATCGATTTTCAAATATTATATTACTATTATTAAAATTACTCGATTTACTATTGTTATAAGTTAAGAATTTGTACTCATTTATCAATGTTGCATTTACTTGCAATAAACTGACTGTATGAATGTCATTTACTGAGTTTTCTATTTGGTCATTTACTGAAATCTACTGGTCATTTACTAGGATTTTATACAAAAGATCTTGAAATGGTTAGATCCTTAAAACAAGTAGGATAATCTAGTGATCAATATACAACAAAAGCATAAATATTGAACACATTTTTCAACGCTTCTTCCGGATTTTTCTTTCAATGAAAGCGTATATTTTGACAGTAATTTGTCTGTCACTCTAACCTTAAGTGGTCATTTACTGGGCGGCTCACCCCAAGGTTAATACGCGACGTTTTTGAAAACGTCACAGGCACCATATGATTGGTCGTGGCCGAATTTGGTATCCAAACAAGCTTTTGTGACTTGTGGTTTTGTATTCTGTGAGTTTTAAATCAGTGTTTGTGTTCAATTTGGACTTCTGTGGACTATATTTTTGGGTTTATTACAAATATCGTGTGTCCCGTTAGTGCGTATATGATTAGCCGAGTGAAAAGTCAGCTTTTGAGGTAATAAAAAATAGCTTGTTTGGATATTTCCGTCTGACATGACGTCATGACGTCACAGAAACCTAGCGTATTGATAGTAATAAGGTTGCGTCGTTATACGTTCGGGTTTCGGACGAATCAGAATTCAGACAAAAATGACGTGAGTCGGCATCGATTCGGTTCTGAAATTCAAATACACATCTAAAAAAAAGATAGAATATGGTTCACACTTGGTAATAAGAAGATATTTCACTGTATACCAAAAGCTGTGTAATAACTTACTCTCAAACACGTTTAAAAACGGCCGAAACTCGGTAAAAAAAGTTTTAAGACGCTGAAATACGGACATGTTATGACATTAAGATGACACACCGATGACAGGAATGTCAATAATGGAGCTCGGTGACGGGATTGATTCGGTTTATCGTTCGTGGATTTGCGATTCATTAGTTACGGCGCAACCTCTTCATATCAATTAACCTTGGGTCACAGAAGAAACCAACTATACAGAAGCGAAGGCATTTGTCGGCGCCTTTGATCTTCTTGTTCCCGTTTTGAACAGCTGACGATTACACATTTTCACGCTGGTACACTGAAAAAACTTTCTGGCTGGAAAGTTGGTCGCACACTGAGAAAAATCTCTTTTATTTTGAATGGTTGATTTTCTTGTCATTACAGTATTCTTACTTCTGTTTCATGTTGTTATGGCAAATCAAATTAGAAAATTTTGATCGATATTGGTCTGAACTATGGAAAAATATGATTTTAAAGAAAAATCTCGAGAAAAATAATTTATCCTTTTAAAAACTTTTTAAGCTTCCAATGTCCAATGTTCCTACCTATTTTCTTCGCATTATCTTTGAAGTTGTCGGGAAGAGAATTTAATGACTTTTGAGAATTCGAAAAAAGTGAATAAAGGTTGTGGTGATACCTATCTTCTTATATTTTTCAGTTTCTTCCAGGTTACGGATTGGTGATCGACAAACTGGAAGCTCCACAATATAGTTTTTAGTTTTTTTAATACACCAGACACACACAGACAAATAAACACAAACCACAAAATACAGTAAAAAAACACAAGATACTTATTGATAAACAAACAGATCGAACATCGAAGCAACGCTTCATCTACCTTTTGTCATCAAACGCTTCTTGTAATCTGACAGTATTGTCCGTTGTGTAATGGCGGACTTGATCATGCGCACTGAAAATTGGCACACGAAAATTGCAGAGCCTTCGCTTCTGTATAGTTTGGTTTCTTCTGTGCTTGGGCTCACCTATGGAGGACTATAACTAGGAGACGAATCGACATACGAATATCCCTGAATATCTGTCCCTCTTTTTGCTTAGTTCATTTGAGGGCGCTGTTGCTAGTAGCGCTTTTATTTATTCATTGTGATGGTAACGTTTATTGCTTGTCAATAATTTGTCAAGTTACTTTTATCACATTTTCATTCATTTTTTCCAAATTTGCACTTCACATTCCACATGCAATGCATTCTCTATAAGGAAAAAATTGAGGTTGAATCGTCCCAGCATCGTGTTTCAAGCCCATGGTTTATTCAATGATGACTGTTGTCAATGGAGGATATGACGTCACTCAGTTACTCTATCAATTAATGCAATTAAACAAAAAAATATGAAAATTCTATACATTTCAGAATAATGTATAACAAGAAATATATTCATAGGTACCTATTATCATCAAATAGTGAGAGTTTCGATGCAACCTGGCCAATAAAAACTTTTGCATATTGATAGAGTATTCGTAACGTTGTTTCAATTATGTTACCTAGGTAACATTTTTGTTTGTCATGAAATCGCTAACGACTCTTCGCCATCTGGGGGTAACAATTGAAGCTGAATTACGATTTGAAACCTGGACCACTTTTATGCATTTTGATTACTCTCCTAGTTACAGTCCTCCATAGGCTCACCCTACCTACCTGATGAGAATGTTGCCGGCTTGTCGAAATAGCAAATTGATTGAAAATAACATCATGTCTTACCAGGTTTTGTGCCCTGGATAATTTATGATCAAATAATGTTATTGATAAATGATAGCAATTTTCACAGTTTCTATCATATAAAAGATAAAAATGGATGCGTAGTTTTACGCACATTAACCTAGTTTACACCGATAACTCGTTTAGTTCGGTCCGATAGAACCAAGTGGGTGGGGATAGTTCGGTAGGACCAATGATTGCTTCTCGTCCGTTTACACCGTCTTGCAACGCGTGAACTAAATGAGTACGCGCTCAATTCGTCAAACGTCAAAAACAAGTCGAAATTATTTATCAACACACGTCATCAAAAAACACATAATTGAGTACGCTCAGATTGCCTTGAGAAACTCAGAACCAACACAATTCACAATAATAACAATCAACATAACCCCATAATTTTGATCCAGATCGAACCAAATTTGGTTCGGTACACCTGCTGGCAAGTACCGAACCAAGAGCGGACCAGCTTAGTTCGCAACTGTTTACACCATTCGAACCAAATATTTGGTTCTGATATAGTACGAATCTAGTACTTGGTCCGCGGACCAAGTTGTCGGTGTAAACTAGGCTAATGATAACATCACACACAGGTCGACTTTTATCTTTTTTACTGAAAATATAAAGCAATCATACGAAAACTGTTATAACTTCTAGCAAAGTTGCCTTCGCCATAATTTCAAAATCACATGTATTAATTACTATACATCTACTTATACATTTTCTGCGTAAAAATAATGAAGCAATCTGTTCTTTTATTAAAAATATGATACAGGTTCGTTCAAAAAAGTTATGGCAGTTCATAGCAGGTATAAAATACGTGTAGGTAGCGACCTCTACGAGTTAGAGCCATACTAAGGTCAAATTCGAATTTCGCATGATAAGAAACCCCCAGTCACCAATTTTCATCAAAAGATCGACATTGGTTCAAATATTATTTAGAAAAAACAAAAATGGAAATAAATTTTCAACACCATGTGGCTCTGTAACAAAGTATTTCCGGAAACATGTTTATAGAAAGTTTTGTTCTTATTTTGAAGCGGGAAAACACATCCCGAATTTTTTCGCAATAATAATGAAACACCCTGTATAAAACTAAAATATTTCAAAAACGCTTATACTTAGGTATAGGACATATTAGGTAGGTATATGATATATCAAATCTATCTAGAATTTTACGTTGAATTCAAAAATGTGATAATATAGTTTATTTGATATCATCAATAATCTGTCAATATTTGACAGCTTCCAACATTTTTTTTGTCTAAAAATTTTCGAAGTTCATAAAAAAACATGAAACTTTTGTATTCACCTTATTTTGATATCTTTTAAAATTAACTCTCTAGATGGAGTGCAAGAATATACGGAAAAAGACCCTGTAAAGTGGGAAAGTGAAAGGTTGCAACAAATTCATTTAAAATTCAGGGGTTTATTTTGGAAGAAAAGGTTTGGATACGTCGATTTTGATTTTTAACTGCGGTTTTTTGATAATTATTTTATGGGTACAGGGTGGATCAAAAATAAGTTTCGACCATCAACTTTATTTTTTCAAACGGAAAACCCCTTTTTTAATTTTATTTCCGAATTACGTCAAATTCTAAGTGAGTTCCATGTTTCATGTACCAGGCCCTCAACCTAACTCCATAAGTTATCGAGAAATTTACGATTGTTCAGAAACACATTCCTATATACAGTGTGGTCACTTAAGTGTGCAACATATGGGATTTTTTTTTATTAACTGCACAACCAAAATACAAATATTGCCGAAAGTTGGTGCATGTTCGATAATCATATTAGAATGGTTGCAAGTCAGACAGCCCTGTATGCTGTAGGCCAAAAAATATGAAAATTGTACAAGAGTAAAGTACCATTATTTCAGAAAATTTGACAAAATGTTATGAAGAAAAGTGGTTTAGAATTAAAAGTTATGCCTAAATACCAAATCATGGCCTCCTAAGGTTATAATTTTTTTAAAACATCAGATTATTTCCAAAAAAAAAATTCTTTTATATTTACCCTAAACAGTTTCATGAATTATTCAAAATCATATCAATTTCGCATAACTCAGTTTAAATTTAAGCATATTTAGAAAGTTTATCCAAATTTTAAATTTTTTAGGGAATCACGCTTCATGTTTGTTGCAACGATATTAAACACACCTTTAAAATATCGCAAACATTCTTTTTCACAAGGTAGATCATTATTAATGATAATATGCATATTAAAAAACTCGCATATGTCATATAAGTGATTTTTTTTTAAGTGAATTTTGTGATCACCTAAGAAATTTAAAATTTTGGTAAATTTTCTAAATATGCTTAAATTTGAACTAAAATATGCGAAATTGATTTGTTTTTGAATAATTTATGAAACTGTTTAGGGTAAATATAAAAGGAGAAAAATTTTTTTAGGAAATGATTTGAAAAAATATATATTTTTTTTCTTGGGAGGGCATGACTTGGTATTCAGGCATAACTTTCAATTCTTAACAACTTTTCTTCATAACATTTTGCCAAATTTTCTGAAATAAGGGTTCTTTACTCTTGTTCAATTTTCATATTTTTTGGCCTACCCTGTATGCTTTTTGACTTGCAACCATTCTAAGTGCACCTAATATGATTATTGAACATGCACAAACTTTCGACATTTGTATTTTGGTTGTGCAGTTAATAAAAAAAAATCCAATGTTGCACACTTAATTGAGTGACCACACTGTATATATAGTTATTTGTTGAGTTATTTTAAGAAAGCTGAACTTTCAAGTGCGTATCTTGAATAAGTACTCAAATATAAACGCACTCATAACAGGAGAACTGCACGCAGTCGTCACATGGCTTGACGAAGCCTGATTGGTTGAAATCTATTCTAGAATAATCCATATGTATTGTAACGGGCATTTTGGTCATTTTTAACAATTAGTCTTGAACATAGACTAATATTATATACCCATGAATAAACTTTGTTTCGGTCCGGTTGTCTTTCAATTTTGCGTCTAGAAAAGCAATAGCACGAACAGGTTATGGGCCCAGACTACGTTGTCTAGGGGATTTAAGTACGATTATTGTTTTTTTTTCGTGAGTTCGCGGTTCGCGCGGTGTTTAAAGTTAAGGACAATCATGGATGTCGAAAAGGCCCAAGTGGAAAAACTCCGAGATCCAAGTAACTGGTCTCAATGGCAGTTTGTTGTTCGCACCTTGTTGGACTGCAACAATGCATTGGAGGTGTGCGAGGGAAGTTTTGTCAGGCCGACTAGTGCAGGTGATGAGTTGAACAGGTGGCTCAAAGCTGACAGAGTGGCGAAGAAGCTGATTGTGACCACAGTGGAAGCCAGACCGCTGCAGTTTTTGATGAGTTGTGAAAGTGCAGCTGAAATGTGGCAGAAACTGCATGCGGTGTATGATTTGAAGTCGGATGAAACGTTGTCACTTGTTCAGAAGCAGTTTTTTGATTATTCTTGGAATGCATCTGTGTCTATTGCGGAGCATATCGCTAAATTGGAGCAGATGAGTAACCGGATGAAAAAGTTGGGAGGAACTATACCGGATTCCATGCTGCTTACCAGGATTTTGTCTATACTTCCCAAGGAATATCAACATTTCCATAGTGCTTGGGACTCTACAGACGCAGCTCTTCGTACTTTGGAAAATCTGACGACACGATTGTTAACTGAGGAGCAAAGGCTTCAAAATCCGGTGGAGAACGTAACGGCCTTACTTTCAAAGTGCAAAGTTGGTGATGGTTTCAAAAAGAACGGATCGAGAAAAAAGTCTGGGACTGGGGCTGGGTGTTATACGTGTGGAAAACGTGATCATTTGAGAAGAGATTGTACTGGTTGTTTCAAGTGTGGTTCAAAGAGACATATCGCAAAAGACTGTCCAAAGAAGAATGAAAATGTACCGCAAAGCAGACCAACGGCGTTTGTGGGCTTGAAATCGATATCGCCTGAGTTTCAGGGGAAGTGGATTATAGACTCTGGAGCGTCAGATCACATGACCAACGATGGTGGCGTATTTCACGAATTTGTGATGTTTGACGAACCCACAGTAATTCAAGTTGGAAACGGAGAAGCAATCAGTGCAGTGGGAAAAGGATCGATAGTTATAGAGACATTAGTGGAGGGAAACTGGCTGCCTGGCATTATGTATGATGTACTGTATACTCCCGATATAATGTGCAACCTTTTCTCCGTGAAAAGTTCGGCTAAAAGGGGAATTGATTTCACAATTATGAAAAATGGTTCCAGTTGTGTTTTTGAAAAGGAAGGCAAGATAGTGGCTACTGGAGTGGAGTTCAATAACCTGTATCAGATTAACTTGCGTATTGTTACACCGATGAAACCACTATGTCTTGTTGCGAAGAATAAAGGAAGTATGTTGCAGCTCTGGCATGAACGATTGGCCCACCAAAACAAGCGTCACGTAAAAAGTTTTTTAAGTGATAAGGACCTTCCTTTTGAAGTTGTCAGTGAGTTTTGTGACGGATGTGCGTTTGGCAAAATGCACTGGGAAAGTTTTGGAAATCGACATAATCGATCGAATGAACCGAGAGAACTCGTTCATTCAGATGTTTGCGGGCCTATGGAGACCGAATCGTTTGGCAAAAAACTTGGCAAAAAACGGTACTATGTCATGTTCAAGGACGATTTCAGTGGTTTTAAAAGCATGTACTTTTTACGAGAAAAATCTGAAGTTCGGGAGAAGTTAGAACAGTTTTGCAATGAAGTGAAAAATGTTTTGGTGGATCAGTGAAGGGGCTCAATAAGATGGTGGCAAGGAATATGACAATGCTGAGATGAAGGCGTTCTTGGAAAAGGAGGGGATTAAGCACACTATTACTCCACCATATACGCCAGAACATAATGGAGTCGCTGAACGCGAGAATAGGACAGTTGTCGAAGCAGCCAGATCAATGCTCTATGGAAAAGAGCACTTGCCGAAGGCATTATGGGCCGAGGCTGCTAATACTGCTACGTATGTTTTGAATCGGACTGGATCGACCAAAGTCAAAGGCAAAACACCGTACGAGTTGTGGTTTGGAACAAAGTTGGATCGTCGAGTTATAGAAAAATTTCGTGTTTTTGGAACAGAATGTTTTGTGCACATCCCTAAACAGCAACGATGTAAATGGGACAAAAAGGCGGTGAAAGGTTTTTTCGTTGGATATCATGAAGGATTCAGTGGATACCGAATATATGTGCCAGAAAAACACGATGTAGTTGTGAGCCGGGACGTTGTGTTTAAGGATGAAATCTTGTTCAGTGACATGAAAAATAATGCAATCTGTGAGTTTGAAAAATTATCGTTGGAACCCTTGACAGACAATATTGAAAAAGCTGAACCAGAACCTGAAATGTCTGAAGACTTTGAGTTTCAGGATCTTGACTATGATGACACCGACTCTGACTTTGATCCTTCGTTATATGAAGAACCTGAGCAACTTGATGGACAGCTGCCTGAGCGTATGAAGCTACGAGGACAGCATACATTGAAAAAACCAGCACGATATTTATGTTTGGCGTTCTTGAGAGATGAAGAAGAACCCAAGAGTTTTCAAGAAGCTATAAAGTCAAATGATGCCGAAAATTGGAAAGCAGCCATGCAAGAGGAAATCAACTCGCTTTATGAAAATCAAACCTGGAAATTAGTGGAAAGGCCAAAGGACACCAAAATTATAAGCAATAAGTGGGTCTACAAGTTGAAACCGAATGATGACGGATATGGTTATCGTCACAAAGCGCGGCTTGTTATACGAGGTTTCCTGCAGAGGAAGGGAGTTGATTATACAGAAACCTTCAGTCCGGTAGCACGCTATGAGACAGTTCGAGCTTTGTTAAGTGTTGCAGCCCGTGATCATCTTCATGTTCGTCAGTTCGACATAAAGACTGCATTCCTGTATGGATATTTGGAAAAAGGTGTGGATATATTCATGACGCAGCCAGAGGGTTTCGAGGACGATACTTCACGAGTGTGCAAACTTGTGAAAAGTCTCTACGGACTCAAGCAGGCTCCTCGATGTTGGAATCAACGATTTACAAACTTTTTGTCATCATTTGGACTCAAGGAAAGTGAAGTGGATCCATGTTTGTTTGTATGTGTAAGGGGGTCACATAAAATTTTCGTTGTGATCTATGTGGATGATGGGCTAGTTTTTACAACAAGTGAAGCTGATGGTGCTAAGTTTTTGGTGCAACTGACTCAAGAATTCAAAGCAGTCACTACAAGAAATGTGAAGTCGTTTTTGGGAATGGAGATTCACTTTCAAAGTGATGGATCTATTTTCTTGAACCAGAATGCTTATGTTGATAAAATATTGAGGCGGTTCAATATGCAAGACAGTAAGCCTATGTCAACGCCAATGGGGTCGTTGCACGTACTTTTTTTATTGCATATTCTGAAAATATAATCAAAAATATTAGACCCGTATTTTTTTTTTTTTTATCGATTTTTAAGGGCATAAACTAGCGTAGAAGTTTGTCAACAGTCCTTTTAAGCCTTTTAAATGATGACGCGTGTACTAGGGATTTCTCAATTTCGAATTCACGTTCGTGGTTTGGATCAACTTTGCTTATATACGATTCAATATCGTCAAAAAAGAATGGGCCAATAAATAATATTGCCTACCAGCTTTAATTTGCAGGTACCAATATTTGCAGTTTTTGTTTAGTATGCAACGCTCCTGGTAGTTATTTATCAGACGTAGGGATAAATTCAAAGAATTGTGTCTTTGAGTTTATCCCTACGTCTGATAAATAACTATTCTATGCGTCTGCATTAATTTGGGTCTGAGAAAAATAAATATCTTGAGGGTTTTATGATACGGTCAAAGGTATCATAAAAACCCAGTCTGGGTGGTGTCGTATGATTTCCTGGTTAATTTTTGTATTAAATCACCTTATTTACCATCCATTTTGAAGTTAACCTAAATGTATCGATTATCTTTCGTTCATCATATTGAGCTAGTAATTCTTGTTAAAATACCATCAATAGTACATCTCGCAACGCCGCATTTGTATCAAGCAGCGCGCGTGCATTTCAGTGTCAAGCGGATAAAGGATATTGATCTGTGGCGTCAATGCGACGATGGGCCCAGGTTGATGGACTTATTTATTTCAAAGAGGCGAAGAGGCCTAGTTTAAATGTTGTGCATTATTTTGGCCAATTCATGTAACCCATGTTATTAAGAAACCCACAGTTATATATTCTACACAAAATCAGCTTTGATTTTGATATAGTGCAACGACCCCATTGATGTTGGTTGGTGCAAAAGTGATAATATGAGTAAATGTGTCGAAGATGTGCCATATAGAGAAGCAGTAGGAAGTCTCATGTATCTGCAGATTATCACACGTCCAGACATATCATTTGCGGTGAATATAGTAGCAAGAAATTTGGACAATCCTACACTGGCTCATTGGGTGTTGGTGAAGCGAATTTTCCGTTACCTGCAAGGTACGAAAAAGTTCGGACTACTATATCGAACCAGTGGAGAATTTGAAGTCTACAGTGATGCAGACTATGCAGGCGATGTTCAGACCAGGAAATCAACTTCCGGAGTTCTGTGCAAGTTTGGAAGTGCAGCAGTCATCTGGAAAACTAGAAAACAGCAGAGTGTTGCCCTTTCAACCACCGAAGCAGTGTTCGTGAGTGCCGCCTGTGCCGCCAAGGAAGGTGTTTGGTTGTCGCGTGTGTTAAATGAACTAGGTTTAGTTTGTGAAAAATTCAATCTTAAAATTGACAATCAAAGTGCTATCAAAATCATAAAGAACCCTGAGTTTCACGATAGATCAAAACACATTGATGTTGAATACAATTATGTACGAGATCTGTATAAGAAAGGCATGAATCATGTGATATATGTTCCAAGTTCTGATCAATGTGCTGATATCCTTACAAAGCCTTTATCACATCAATGTTTTGTTAAAATGCGAGATACATTGGGTATTGTAGATGTGTAGTTTTAGTTTTGTATCTGAAAGGTTTAGCTTTAGGGGAAGTGTGGAGTTATTTTAAGAAAGCTGAACTTTCAAGTGCGTATCTTGAATAAGTACTCAAATGTAAACGCACTCATAACAGGAGAACTGCACGCAGTCGTCACATGGCTTGACGAAGCCTGATTGGTTGAAATCTATTCTAGAATAATTCATATGTATTGTAACGGGCATTTTGGTCATTTTTAACAGTTAGTCTTGAATAAACTTTGTTTCGGTCCGGTTGTCTTTCAATTTTGCGTCTAGAAAAGCAATAGCACGAACATTATTTAACTTGGATCAATCGTGAATTTCGCGATAACTGTTGTGGTTAGGTTAAGGACATGGTACAACATGAAATTTTACTTGGAATAAGGAGTTGATAGTCTTTAGTTATTTTTGGTCAGCCCTGTACACGCAAACATTTATCGAAAATAAAAAACGACGTGTCCCGAGCGTTTTCCCACAAAAGAATAAAGCCCCTGCATGAATTTTAAATGAATTTGTTTCCAACCTTTACGTCCGCATTGTATAATGATGTAAATAAAATTATTTAATATATTTCCTATCAATTCCTGATCAATTTTCGAAAACCATTTTAATGCCATAAACTGTCTATAGTCTTAGTGTAGGAAATATCATTCTTTTATCATTGAACGTTTTGATTTTTTTTTTTTAATCATCACACTGTATCTCGTAAACAGAGCATTTTTGGTGTATGACGAATACGTATATTATATTTCAAATCGGAACGCAAGCCTATGTCGGCAGATTCTCAGCATTGCCTACTGCGGCGTTGCCAACTGAGCCGAGTATACAGCTACGGTATCTCAGTGATCCCTGGACCTTTAGAAAACGAAGAGAAATCCGAACATAACCATCAAATGATGGTTGCATTATTTTTTATTTATTTTTGATGAAAACTTGTGTATATGAATTAAAAATGGACTTACTAAACTTTATTAACAATGTAAATAGCTCCACAACATGCAATTCATCGATGTCAGGTATAATATTCTATTTATTCGTGAAGATATTGCGAAATAATGCGTTTTATTGTAGATGTTTACTTCCTGATACAAAGATTTCTGTCCAATGGACCTTTGAGAAGAACCTTACAGGTATGTTTTTGGTACAAACATTTTTCATCATTCGCAAAATCAAAATACTCTTTTGAACATGTGGTATTTTGAGATGATATCTGTACATGTGTAATCTAACTTCTACATTCAATGACCTTATTTGCCTTTAACTATTTTTCAGGTATTAAATGAGGAATTGCATGATTTCAAGGTATGTTTTCTATCTCTGGTGTAAAATTGGCTAATAGAAATTGATTCTAGTTATTGCCGAAAAGAATTGATTGGCAGGGAAATGAACATGAAAGATCTGTGGAAGATATGGTAAGATCAAAACATTTTATATTACGTTTGGAACTCGGTTTGGAATAATGACACACATCATATGGATTTTTTTTGTTTAATAAATTGAAAATTTAAGATCGTACGACCTACAGTTTGCGATATTGTGTAACTTTTTTGTAATTTCTTGCTTGAAAAAATTTGCTAAGCTATTTTTTATCGTTATGTTCTCTTTATGAATCATTTTATTCTTATTTTTCACCAAAGAATGATTCGCGGAATTCATATTAACGATAAAAATTATTGGATGTTTGTCGCCATAGTTCTTGAAACTGAGATTAGCACGGTTCTTATTGTTAATGGAAACAATCAAATTGGCGATACCGGATAGATAAGAAATTAAATCGGCATTGTTAGACTCTAGGACTATTTTTTATCTGCATAATTTTATTCTTCAAAGATAGGTGATCCATGTCCCATTTCCTTACTATCACATGTTGGTTCAGTCTTTAATTCGAGGGATATTTTACAAACAGGATTTGTATTTAGTACTTATCTATAAAGAACGTCTCCTGATAAGATGCGGATCCTTAAGGAATCGAAAGAAAATTAGTTCAATCTTCAGTTTATGAAGACTACTTTCCGGGCTATTCTCGATATTTTGTTGCAATTAGGTGTTTTACAATCACTGTAAACAATTTTTGGGGTGAAAATGATCAATCAACTTTCATCATCAGCGTAGGCATGATATTGGATGTTTTAAGCAAAATACTGACACGCCACTTTCTTGTCTAAGACTTTTTTAACAAGAATCAAACTAGTACCTATTCATCTTCTGTTTGAAATTATGATTTTTTTTCGTAGGACGAAAAGTTTTGAATAAAAAAATGCTTTGTTCATGTCGTGAAGGGGCCATGAACATTTTTGTTAAGAAATCATTCAAATGACCAAACACTTAATAATATTATCAAATTGGAAACAAAATCATTGTTTTCTCAATCGATATGCAGGAGTCATGCTTATATCGGATATAGAATTTTCCGAGGAATTTTCCTAAATTCTGACAAAAGAAGGTGAGGACTCTCCCCCTCGCCAAATTTTTAGACGAATATGTGGGAGGTAGGTAGGTAGGTATTTTAAAATTTGCAACACATTATATTTGTCGTTTCCTAATCCCAGCCAATGAACTAATTAGAATTTACACTTTCTTTTTGGACACAAAGCAGGGTTGCGACGATTTAAATCAAGTGTTTTAAATCAACTGATTTTTTCAATTCAAATCGTGATTTAAATCAAATTATGCGGGGTCCGTGAAACAGGTGTTCAACGTTTGATGGCAGAATCCTGCCGTCAAACCAAAATTGCTTTAGTTCACCTACCTACACGGAGCAAGACAGAGACCGTCAAAGATTCAAAAAAGATGGTTTTTCCTAAATTCTTCAAAAACGTGCAAATTGTTTGGAACAATTTTACCCAGTACCCAGTACCCAGTCTTAGACCATGGAATTTCGTTTTTTGTTGGCATATCGACCGACTGTTATAAAAGTGACATCATATGGTCGTTGATCTTCCAAGCTGACGTATCTCATAAGAATACGAAATTGTGATTTTTTTTACAGCAACTTGCTTCTGAATAAGTGAATTTTCATCTCAAAAAGTGGCATCGCTCTATTCTCATTGGTTGGTTGGTAAACCAATAAGACATTTTGTTGTATCTCAAAATATTTCACCTTTTAGTTCTCACAAAGAGACGAAAATCGTGATGCGTCGGTTTTTGAGATAATTATTTTTTTAAATACCCAAATACTTGAAGGCGAAACTCAGTTTAAACGAGTTCTGAGACAAATATTCCAAGTGCGTATTCCATGCAGATTGCAGATAAGACGAAATGCAGTTTTTGCGTGTGGTTGTTGATTTTAAAGTTATAATAAAATTGTGCTGTTTTTGATGGATGTGCTTGTTTTGTGGAAAGACGTTTTACATAGTAAAAATATAGAACAAATAACCCTGCGGTATTTTGAGTCATTTCATGGCCAGAACGAGGGAAACTCTGTTCATAGTACTAGTTAACATGTTCTTGCCCTCTCAGCTGTATCCATTCTTTAGACTTGCCAGAAGACGACATCCTTACCAAATTGACCCCCTTGAATTTGCTGACTCTTTGGATTTTAAAGACCTTTCAAGACTTTAAGACTTCTATCAGTAAAAACAGCAACTACTGGAGAACAGATAAAATGGTCGGAGATTATAGGATTAGGGTGAGAAAAAATTATCCTGATGAGATATTTTTCAAGACATCCACCTTGAAGAAAATTATAAATTATTGACACGCCTTAAAGTCAACTCAAGAAACGTACACCCCGGCAAGCTGAATCAAGAACCAATTAAATTATTTAAGGAATAGTTCTCCGATTTTTAAACATTCTGTAGTGGGCAGACTCTCATAATAAGACTGGAAGAGCACAAGAAGTTCTATCGTTCACTTCCACATTAAATATCGGTGTTATTTGTTTTTTTCCCTTCTTGACAGTATTGATCTTTTTGTTTTTTGTTACTCACAATATTATTCTCAAGATAAACTTTATGTATTTTTGTCAAAAAAACCTTTGTTCAGTTTTTTATTTGACCATTTTTTTATAAAGAACTTTCCATACAAATATACGGGTTTCATAGTTTGATTTTTTAATTTTTAGTTTTTTCAAACGAAAAAGTATTCAAATATACAAGCGACTATGCCTGTAAGTTAACTGGTAAAACTAATTGATTGGCAATGTTTAAGCGTCATCTGTCCCGCTGCCTTACCTCCCCCCTTTTTTACCCTAACCCAAAAATATTTTTGAATCTACAGGGAGTGACAAAACGAGTATGTTCTTTAGAAAATGATTTTTTTTTTAAATGGAACACCCTATGTTTTTACATTGAAACGAAGCTCTTGGTCATTGTGCATTCAACCACAATTTTCCATGTCCATTTTCCATGTCGATCTAATGCTGCACTGCTGCGCAACAACAACTTTTATCTAATAAAAGAAAAAAATCCTGCAAAATTACCCTTTTTGTAAAGTATATCAATATTCGTTATTTCTTCTTCAAAATATGGGTGCTATGCAATTATGTCCCAATTCTTCCTGAAATATTATCATTATTTAATTTGACTTTACAGGGTGCGCCAATAGTGCGTGGGCGGGATATTGCCGGTTTATAAAAGCACATCTTTAAAAGTCGTTGCCGAGGCATGATAGACAGACCTTCAGGCTACAAACCTAAAATAGTTTCACTTCATTTGCATCACGTATACAGGGTGATTCATATCAAAGTTACATTTCTTTGAATGGAGCCCTCAGTATATTATTACATATTTGGGTTCCTCAGTCAATTTAGATTGACTTTATGTACCACACATGGTATCTTAAACGAACCGTTCAACCGCAAATCGTTATTTTTTGAAAAAGCTGATGTTTAAAAATAAAATGAATATCGCATTGATCCTAAGAGTTAGAGAATTGGGATTTTTTGGTGATGCTAACCATGAAATGTGCATGCGGTCTATGTACTAGCTTTAATTCCTTTTTAGTTATGAGAAATCGTTATGCCAATTTAGAAAATGTCAATCAAGGCTAACTTGTTTTTTTCAAGTGAAACTAACTATCTTTTTTTATGCTATCGAATGTAGAATTTTATAAGCTTTCTGGCGATATACGGTTGCTAGTATCTATCTCTGGTAGTTTTCTTTCAAATCTACATTCTCCTATTAACTCGACGTTTCTATCAATTTTCAATACCAGGTAGGTAGTTACTGAGATCAAGTAGGCCGTGGAAAACAAGCAATATAATTGATTGATTGAAGTTATAAATGTTATTATTTATTATGGATCTAAACACTGGATCACTGACAGGAGACCAAACATAAAAATAGGGAACAAAAACAGTATAATTATTAGAACAAGATATGATGCCACTTTTTGGTAAACATGGCTAGCACTATTCGAAAGAGGGGTAAAATGTATGGAATAAAAATTTCACATCAATAACTGGACAAAGGATATCCTAGGTAATTTAGTTTTTGCCAAGTTCCAAATGTTATAGCTAGACCAACACTTTTCAGCGTCACTGTATTTCTCCAGAAATTTAATACGGTTGAGAATCAGAAGATTCATTGATTTGCGCATAGAATAAAGGGGTCGATATTTTGAAAATTTTGAATATTTTTTGTTATAATAATTTTTAGACTGCCCTTCTTTCTTTCTTTTGATCTTCTGTCCCCTGTTTATAATTTGCTGTCTAGTGTTTAAATCCTTGACACAATATTTGAAATTTTGATACTCAGTCTATTTTCCACGGCCTACTTGATGGGGTAGGTATTGAGAATTGAAAGAAACGTCGAATGAATGGGAAAAAGTGGATTTGAAAAAAAAACAACAGGGATAGACACTAACAACCGTATATCGCCTGAAAGATAATAAAATTCTACATTCGATCACATAAAAAAAGTAAGTTGGTTTCATTTGAAAAGATCAAGTTATCCCTGATTGATTTTTTCTAAATTGGTATAAAGATTTCTCATAAGTCAAAAAGAATGGAAGCTAGTACATACGGCCTACATTAGGTCATTTCATGGTTAGCATCATCAAAAAATCCCCATTCTGTAACTCTTACGATCAATGCGATATTCAATTTTTTTTAAACATCATCTTTTTCAAAAAATAGCGATTTGCGGTTGAACCGTTCGTTTAAGATACCATGTAAGGTACATAAAGTCAATCTGAAATGGAGTGATGAACCCAAATATGTAATAATATACGGATGGTTCCATTTAAAAAAATCTAACTTTGATATGAATCACCCTGTATAAGCGATGCGAATGAAGTGAGACTAGTTTAGGTTTGTAGCCTCAAGGTCTGTCCATCATGCGTTGACAACGAATTTAAAAAATGTGCTTCTATGAACCGACAAATCCCGTCCACGCACTATTGGTGCACCCTGTATACTTAGAGTGTCCACAATATTTGTTCAAACGTCCCTGCTTTCATTTCAGTTTTTCTTGATAGTTTTAAATACAACACCCTGTATGTTATTATAACGTTAGAAAGCTTAGACGTAGAAAATATCATGGATGGCTATCTATCGCATCCTTTTTTTGAGACATTGAGGTATTTGCTTAAATCCGCAAAAAATTGTGCGACAACGTAGTCGGCGTGGCTCAAAAAATAGATGCTACTGTCAATATAATTACTTATAGTCACCCTGTGAGAGGTGACATCAATACATTAAAAAATAATAATAATAAAAAAATTAACAATTGAGCTCACCCTGGTTAAAAATAACAGATTGATAGAAACGAAAACGAATATTTGATTGAACAGCAGACATTTCGAAAAATTACAAGAAAGTACCTAGCTAACAAAAATTGCGGGGAGATCATTTATTTCTAAGATAGGAACGTGATTAACTGACGAGCTTGATACTAAAACACAAAAGATATGATCGATTGCTGGACGAAATCAGAACCTAGCCGCGCATGTCGTCACCGCGAGCCAAAAGTGAGCTTAGATGTTAAACATCAATACCGTAACATAATAGCCATTTGCTGATTGAAATTTGAATTGGCTCACGCATGACTTCCCCACGTGACATTGATTGTATAGGTTTGAGGTAGATCACGTGATGATATCTGAGGGGGATGTGCGAGAGTTATTGTATTATGGCGTGAGCTTATCTTGTTTTTTTTAGTATCATAGTAAACCAGTTACCTAGGTAACCTATGAATTCTGGGATTCGGACACGCAATGACGTCAGCGAAACCTGCGCGTGAGCATATCTTGTTTGTTATAGTAACGAGTGTTCAATAAAAAATACGATCAAGTCACCTCTGCATTTCTTCTTCTATCATGAACGTAGGTCGTGGCTAGTTTGTATGGTTTCTCATCATGGCATCTGTGACGGTTAGAAAGTGGATGTCATGTCATAATTGCGATGTTAACCAAGACATACGTTTTTTGAAACAATTGCAATCCATAGGTGACTTGATCGTATTTTTTATTGAACACGCTTTATCATGACCAACGAGTGACATATTTCTCTAGCTAAATAGGGGGTTAAGTTATTCAAGTTGCTTGAAAACTATGTAGGATCAGCCCAATTTGGAGGTCGCAGACTCTTATACAAAGGGCAATAAGACATGATATGGGTTAGCGTTTCAGGGTCAAGTATGTTACTACAAACCCAACAAATTTCGTCCTGCTTTTTCCAATTCGAAGAACCCCGGAAATAGAATTTACAATGGAATTTTGAGCACATGCGAAGTCAACTTCGCAAGCGTGAAACAAAGAAGAGGCAATCAAAAGAAAGATTATTATCAGCGTCGGCGGAGAAACTGAGACAGCTGTAGAAATGAGTAAAAGTAGAGTAGTATTTGCTATCGAACAATCCGTCAGAAAACACTTGTATCGGAAACGAAGTAAAATAGTTTCACAATTTATTTTCAGAGTTTTCGCGATCAATGACCATAAATCAGAGAGGTTGGATCTGACAAACCAATTCTTAAATAAAGACAACCAGCTATATTTTGACGAAGAGTGGGTATTGAGAAGTAGACTCAAACATATTTTTGGGTTATAGCAAAGGTGAAACATTAAAAGTGTTACTAAAATTTTTTATTTATACGTCCAGTGGTTAAAAAACTAAAGACCGACGCGTGCTTATTGGACCACCCTGTATTAAACTCTAACGGTTCAAGATAGAGAAAAATGGTATACACTTTCTCACCTTCACTTTTCAAGAGCTTTTTTGTCATTTGGACAGAAGGTACTGTCAACTGTCAATTTTTTTCGAAACATCTTTATATTTTTTGTCAAGAATAAATTTCATGTGCTTTGATAGTTCTGGAAAAATTAAGACTAGAAAGTGCAGACCATTTTTCTCTATCTCAAACCGTTTGGGTTTTATAGCATCTCAAAGATGCAAAAATGTCATTTTCAAAACGCGATAACTCAAAATTGCTAAATCAGGAGCATTATGTGGATCACAATTTTTGCTTAATTTGCTTTATCGACTGTTCTGGTAACTTCTCATAACCCTATACAGGGTACGCCATAGTAAGTGGCCTATTAGAATATCTCGGGAAATAAAGCGATTGGAATTCTTAAAATTTGTAGGGAGAGATTTTCGGAGATGCTCTTTTCTAATGAAATAATAGTGACGTTGCGCGACTTCCGGTTATACCGGAAGTAGGTGTCAACTCGCTTGTTTCAAATGGAACACCCTAAATATTATTACATTTTTGGATTCTACGTAAAATTCTAGGCAGATTTGATGTATAATGTCCTATACCTCAGTATAAGCGTTTTTGAAATATTTGAGTTTTTATCAGAGAAAAACCAAACTAATAGAGAAGCGACAGCATCGGCTCCGTTTTTGTATGCGCATGACCCAAATGTGTGGTAGAATGTACCCGCTTATCGGTAAAAGTTTAGTCCGTGAGCTTATTCTGTTTTTATTCGACTTATTGACTGAGGCGTATTTAATTTAGATGATTGAATCGATGGAACCTATTACAAATGATATGATCCGTATTTGATTGGAAATGGTTCAGTATCTGCACCACCTCTGAACTGATCTGTCTTTTATGTCTGTTATTTAAAGGATCAAAAAAAAAATATTCGTTGAAAAATACCAATAGAGATCTTATTGTTTGAAAAGTGGGCGATAAGATTAATAGAAAATGGAAAATATTGTACCATTTATAATTTTCTTTATTCACTCACCACGATTGGTTCTTATTTTCGTGTTATTTAGTTTTCTGTATCAATAAAAAATAACATTCCGTATTCCAAGCTTGTTGTATTTTTATAAACAGTGTTTCTGGATAAGTTGGAATCATATGGAAAACTTTTTTATTATTAATATTAGGAAAATGTTCTGCATGTTCTAAAATGTGAAATGCAATCACTATACCTATATCAATTTCGATTTTTTTCAGTAGTATACATAAGAGGTTTATCATAAAATTTGAATTTTACCCAGGAGTAAAGTACCTTTATTTCGAACATTTTTATTAAAAAAAGTTGATCAGAACTAAAAACCTTGTCTAAATTATGATATTGCTCCCATTTATTTTGAAAAGATTATTTGTATGCATTTTCTTATTGGCAATACCAAATGCAAAATAATACTTCAAATTTGTAGACAAAATTGAGAAACGGAAAGGTTATCGCGTTTTTAATCATCACAAGAGCCAAATCTTCATTCATAATTTCAAATGAAGAAAAATTGGTGAAAACTGTAAAATGGTGTAATTGCATATTTAAACGTGGTTTTTGGTTCTGGTTCTGATCAAATTTTTTTATTGACAACTTTCAATATTGTCAAAAATGAAGGTCCTTCACTCTTGGGCGACATTCATATTTTTTGACAAACCTCGTATACGACTGAAAAAAATTGATATCCGATGATTGTATTCCAGATTTTAGGTCATGCCGAACTTTTTATGAAGAATATAATTTCTCTAAAAATTAATAGTGAGACACACTGAATATATACTGATTTATTGAAGTTTCCGTCGATTTTGTGAAATGAAAATAAAATGAAGAAATAAGAATGAGAGATAAAGTACAAATGCAACTAGATATGCATTTATTAAAATATTCTCCTGAATGATATAAAAAGATATCCTATAAATGAGCTATCAAAAAATAGTCCATTAAAAATCGAACACCAACTTCTTGTCAGTGTTGCCGAGTAGCCAGAGATCTTTTGCCCACCGTCTATTACCACAAATTTCTTTCTCTCGGTGTTAAACGTGGTAGGGTCGTCAAATGGCTCGGCCGAAAACGGAACACCGACATCAAAGAAGTCGACGAGTTTTGTCGCTTCTCTATTAGTTTGATTTTTCGCGGTTTTTATGTCAAAACTGACGTTTGTAGGTTCGTATTTAAATGTAAACTTCTCGTATAAGAAAGCCTCTATTGTTTAATTTGTGTCGGATTTCTTGTTGAAAGGGACCTCCTTTAAAATATTTTTTACATTATTTTGAAAAATATCAATACAGGGTGACCCAAAAATAAGATTAAGAAAACTGCCAAAAATCTATTTTTTCAAATGGAGACTCAAAATTGTTATCATTTTATCTTATTGAGTATTGAAAATGAAGTCGAGTTTGTTTAAGATTGTCCATTTCAAAAATTCTTATTTTTATTTTTTTTTTTTTGGAATTTTGGAATGGACGATATTATATAATCTCACCTTTATTTTCAATGCTCAATAAGATAAAATCATAAGAATTTGGGGTTTCCATTTGAAAAAATTGATTTTTGGCGGTTTTCTTAATTTTATTTTTGATCTTATTTCTGGGCCACCCTGTATTAATATTTAACAAAATATTTTAAAATTAGTCCCTTTCAACAAAAAATCCCAGACAAATCAAACAATGAAGGCTTTCTTATACGAAAAATTCACATTTAAAAAGGAACCTACAAACGTCATTTTTGACATAAAAACTCAAATATTTCAAAAATGCTTATACTCAGCTATAGGACACTATGCACAAAATCAGCCTAGAATTTTACGTAGAATCCAAAAATGTTATAATCTATAGGGTGTTCCATTTGAAACAAGCAAGTTGACACCTACTTCCGGTACAACCGGAAGTCGCGTAACGTCACTATTATTTTATTTGAAAAGAGCATCTCCGAAAATCTCTCCATACAAGTTTTCAGAATTTCAATCGCTTTATTTTCCGAGATATTCTAATAGGCCACTCACTATGGCGTACCCTGTATACTGTGTGTCCCCGGATCGGGTGAAAAAGACAAAACATTTTTGAATTGAAATTTCATCTTCTGGTGTTCAGCCCTGCTTGGATGGAAACTAATTTATGTATGTCATGATTTTAGTTTCGAAAAATCCAGTATTTCTTGGAAATTAACCTAAAAGCCATTTCTCTAATCAGTAAAGAGGTCCTTCTATAAAAGATACGACAACATGATATTGAAGAAAGTTGTTCAGAATCAAAAACTAAGTGAAAATGCAAAATTTCGAAACCCTCCGAAGGGTTCTTAAATTTTGCATTCCACTCAGCTTTTTATTGTGAACAACTTTTTTCAATAACATTTTGTCGTATCTCTTATAGAAAAAGCTTTTTACTGATGAGAGAAATAGCTTTTAGGCTAATTTCCAAGACATACTTGATTTTTCGAAAAAAAAGTTATGACACAAATTAGTTTCCATCCAAGCAGGGCTAAACCCCAGTAGATGAAATCTCAATTCAATTTTTTTTTGTCTTTTTCACTAATCATGCGTCGATAATACCAGCAGAATTTTTCAAGAGGAAAAGATTCTCTTACATTGTGCTATTAGAGAAAAATAATGAAAATAAGTGATTTTTTAGTTCATTATTGTCATATTCATGAAAAAAAAACAGTATCTTGATAAAAAACAAAAAAAACATGATTTAATCGAAAAAATCAGGCTTTGTTTTTTTTTTCAAAAAACTCGTGATTGTTTGCAACCCTGGTACAAAGTAAATTACTCAAACCTCTTACGATGTATCAAATATCACTTAAAAATGAGGCCGGGCTGGCGCATCGTGTAAGGGGGAACCGGTCTGGACCGCAATTCTTGACATCATTCGCATGCACGCGTATGCGATCGTCTGCGAAGGGGATTTTTACGAATGGTGCAAGCAAACCATATTCTTAACCGACCTTCGAGATATAAGTTCGCAAGTTCACAATTGCGAGTGCGGCTAGATTCATTCCAATAATTATGTGTCAATCAATTGTCAATGAGTCAGCTGAGAAAAACATTTGTTTGCATGACGTTAATGCTAGACCTACAAAAAATGGGACTTTTTTACCCCCAACCACATCAGTATGACGCACTCCTGATAAACAATTTGACATTTTTGAGCTCTGGATTATTTGGCGTCAAAAGTTTATGCAGAGGTACTAAATTTCGATAGTTCAGTGTGCGCGGTTTCACAAATATTGAGGAAGGCCCGTATTTGGGGTGCCGATGCATCGATGTAAAAAATTTCAATTTTGTCGAAAACTACTAGCTTTATCTATGTGAACTGAGTATACCTTTTTCACCTTAAAATCCTTCAGGTATTCCTATTCTAAAATCTGAATGTTGAAAAAAGTATACATTGAAGATGTATTGAATCGCATGATCATTGTATGAACGATTTCTGAAATATTAAAAAAAACCGTCTCATTGTGCCCTATTTGAAGGGGCGTATCTACCTGAATCGCATTTTTCAGAAAATATTCACGGGAACTTTTTTTCATGAAAATACCTACCTCAGAAATGACCCCTCGAATGTTTTACCCGTGTTTAGAAAATACCCTGTAAACTCGAGATTTTCAATGTTTGCAAAGAGCTCCAATCAACATGATCTCGAGTACGATGCGAGCGAGAATACCCGCTCGTTGTCAAATTCGAGTACTCGTTCATGAGACGAGTTCTCAAGAATGACATGCGAACGATTTCGATAGCGGCACGAGTGATCTTGAGCGATACGATCGGTCAAGAGTCGGGCCCCTGGTGTTAGGTTCGAACCCCAGCAATGGCAATGGACCGTGAAACGTTGACTGCCTGGTATTTTAGCGGCACGGCAGAGTGCAAAAGGTATAATGGACAATTTGCATACATTTTCAAATGACCTGGAATTTTTTATACGTATTCTTCATAGTATTTCAAGCTCATCAGCGAAAAAATTTTTCGAAAATACCCAAAAATATACTTAAAAAAATGAAAAAGAAAACGCAAATTTCACTGTATGATCGAAAACGGGACGGCGCTATATTACCCCCTCGAGAGAGAGAGACTTATCATAGACAATAAGCCAGACGGAGAGAGATAATGTATCTTGTGACGTAGTGGATGTTGATTTGCGCACTTTGATTGGTGATTACTACATCAATAATAGAGGTCATAGGTTGATTTTTAAAACATTAATGGCATCAGTACCTACTAATCCTTATATTTTTCATATTTCCAAAAAATGTGCAAATTGTCCATTGTCCTCCCTATTCACGCCGGTAACCATGCCGGGAAGAATCAGATATTATAGTTGAAAAAAATAAAACAGGCAGAAGCTCGACCTTCTTTTGGTTGATTCTAATTTCAGTATTTTTGAATCCAGAGATAAAAACAGGTAGCTTGGGCATTGTCTCTTCTTCAAGAAACGACTCTTCATTCTCAATCTGTAACAATTTATAATTACGATTTACAATCTACGCCATCTACTAAAATGTACCTTTTTATTTCCACTATTTGTTCCCTGAGATGTTATAAGCTCCTCGGAAGACAACTTCTCATTCTCAATCTACAGTGAGGACGTAAATAGTCCCTCCCCCTCTAGCTTTTGAACGCATTAATATTTTTGGCTCAAATTTGGAGGTGTTGTTCAGGGAAGGCTTTACTAAGTTTTGACCTCCAAAAAAAAAATTTCAAAAAAACCTAATACTAAAGATAATTTACCTGATTTTTTTGGGTATTTCGCCACACCCTATCAAAAAACAATCAAACTAGTGGTAATATACCGGATCTTCTATATTACGTTTCAAAAGCGAATCTGCTTTCGTCGTCAGTGGAACCTAAAAAAGAAACAATTAATTCAAATTCAAAAATTATTCTACGTTTTTTCAGGATTTCGCAGTAAAAAATTGTGTTTTTTTGTGTTTTTGGCAAAAACACAAAAAAACACAATTTTTTACTGCGAAATCCTGAAAAAACGTAGAATAATTTTTGAATTTGAATTAATTGTTTCTTTTTTAGGTTCCACTGACGACGAAAGCAGATTCGCTTTTGAAACGTAATATAGAAGATCCGGTATATTACCACTAGTTTGATTGTTTTTTGATAGGGTGTGGCGAAATACCCAAAAAAATCAGGTAAATCATGGATGCGCCACAAAACTACAGAGCATATCTACTAAAGATAATATTAAGAACGAAATCATGCAAAATTATTTCCTTATGAAAAATAATATGGACTTCAAACTTTGGGGGTGAAAAGAGAATGGAAGGACCTTTCAAATAAGGTATCACATGACCCCCTTTTCCATTTAATTTTTTGTTTCAAAATGGTGCCCAGCTGTCAGTTTGACAGATGAAAATTTTTTTTGGAGGTCAAAACTTAGTAAAGCCTACCCTGAAACACACTTCCAAATTTGAGCCAAAAATATTAATGCGTTCAAAAGTTAGAGGGGGGGGGGACTATTTACGTCCTCACTGTATAATGATTTATAATACGCTAGGTTTCTGTGACGTCATGACGTCAGCTGTCAGACGGAAATATCCAAACAAGCTATTTTTTATTACCTCAAAAGCTGACTTTTCACTCGGCTAATCATATACGCACTAACGGGACACACGATATATGTAATACACCCAAAAATATAGTCCAAAGAAGTCCAAATTAAACACAAACACTGATTTAAAACTCACAGAATACAAAACCACAAGTCACAAAAGCTTGTTTGGATACCAAATTCGGCCACGACCAATCATATGGTGCCTGTGACGTTTTCAAAAACGTCGCGTATTACACAATTTATGCTTTCATTAGTTGACATACAGTGTAATCCTTAAAATCTGATTCCTGAGCAATGCTGGAACTAGCGCGAGGCTTACACAGTCATGCTATCCATTATTGTCAAAACTAGAATTAATAGTTTAAATGTTTAGATACATAGAATAAATTATTTATACCGCTCTACTTACCTGTAAACCAATAATAAACAGATTAAAAAGCTTCTTTAAAGTCCGAATAAACTATGACAGTATCTTGAAAATAATATGAACAATATCAACGAAATGAACACCAAAAACACGAAAACTCAACAAAATAATGTCACTCAGAAAAATTCGGAAATTCGATTCCGTTCTAATATTGTAAATCGAGGTTAAAATTTAATGTCAAACGCTTGACATATCAACAAATGACGGTGATTTACTGCTATATGCACCGTAGAAATCTAATCCGGATGAAGTCTTCATCGCGATTATATTCCAATTTTTTGATGCACCGCAGCGCTTAAGCCTGAATCGGTCGCTTAACTCTGATCGCCTCATTTTCTAGGCTTAATCGAAGAATTTCAACGAATTCTAACCTAGTCTTTCATTTGTTTATGTTTTTCGTAGAGATTTTGCGGTTTTGCGACTAAAGACAAAACTATGAGAGTGAAATATTAACGGAGGATTAATTAGATTTTTAAAAAATCATCGATTGGTGTAGGATTCTTTTCCAATTCCAATAGGTATAGTCAAAGCTCGAGTCAATGAGTACTTTACAAAATAGATCTCAATATCAAGCAATATTTATTGCTCCACAATACACTCATAATAATGCGAATTGCTCAATAGAATATTGAATTGAATAGGTACCCATTTTTGTGGGTAGGTACCAAGGTTAATTGATATATCAACTAACCTTGGTTAGGTACAAAAAAAAACAGTGTACCTATCACACTCGAATATCTACCGCATATTTTACCTATGATTTTTTATCATTCAATCGATCGGCTCAATTTGGATTAGTGTTGAGAATAGGTAACTACCTATCTATATCCTGTAGAGGTATCTAATGTCTACCTATCTCAAAGTTTTGTCTTATTCTAATTCAATTCAAAATTTTAAGTTTATGGGTAAACCCAGACTCCCATAAACAAATAGACTTTTGTTGATTCCCTTTTTTTATTCAAGCTTTAGATACTAATCCTCTCTACAAGATAAACTAAAATAAAAACCTTTCAAACTGATGGTCTCATCACTTTTTATTTATTTTCCCAAATGAGATTTTTTCATTCAATTTTCTTGACTTCATCCAAGTTCCAATTTATAACAGAAATTCCAATATAAGAAGGTTTGTGTTTTTATCAACTATACAAGAAATTATTTTACCTAATTATATTTGTTTTTCCTCTTTCCTTGAGTTGTACATATTTGTAATAATTTCAAAGTAGGCAGATAATGATTTTGAGAATTATACAATATTGTCAATTTATCAATGGGCATTCCTCGGGGCATTCCTTACAAAATCATTTAATTAAACACTTGTTTCTTCTAAAATATATATTTTTTTGTGTTGTAAAAAGTGATGTTTTCATTTATCATCAGGGGGATGGGATTGTTATTCTTGCTGTATTAGACCAGGTATACAGTAGAATATTATAATCACTCACTATCATGAAATCTAAGCCCAAGAAAAGAGGAACAGGAAATATGGGAATGATTCAAGAATAAAAGTTGATACCTACACCAAATATTGAATTTACAAGAAAAACCCCTTGGCTAATGTTTGCTAAACGTCATATCAGGCTTGCAGATGTAACTGATCCATATAGTTGCTCATCTTTCATTAAAACTTGTAAGCAAATAGCAAAACTCAATACAAATCACTCAACATAAATTTCAAAATTGTAATTGATATTTTTTTCCAGGTTATTTTGTGACGTTGTCAAATGTCTCACCAGGGATTAACGATCCTTGCAGCGAATTCTTCGGTGCATACAAAACACCGCTTAATCTAACTTTGAAAATTAATCGAGATTGGCTAAGCTCACATACGGTGCATATGGCTGTTAGGGAATTTATTATCATTACCTTGGTGAAAATAACGGTCAAATCGTCCGTTCTTATAAAATATGGACTATAT
The DNA here is from genome assembly GCA_958502075.1 of Orchestes rusci. NCBI lineage: Eukaryota > Metazoa > Arthropoda > Insecta > Coleoptera > Curculionidae > Orchestes > Orchestes rusci. The sequence goes on along the minus strand of OY293308.1, from coordinate 27,021,325 downwards.
CGTGGGCCCATTGCAAGGAATTTAAAACCGGTCCTTACCCTACGATCCCGTCTGTCGTCTATGACGTGCCTTCACGGAGGAGGCAGTGACAAAGTGTAAACTATTTTAAAATGTCTTTTCAAACAAACGCAGGAAATGATGAAAACGTTTTTGCGAAATTTCGGTTTTTTCCGAAGTTCTTCGGGAGTAGTCGGAATTTTTCAAATTTCAAAATGACATTTTCTTGAGCATAACACTGCGCAACTTTGCACCATTCTACGGCTAGATCTTTGTCAAGTTCTTTACTATGCAGAAGAAGCTTTTTATCTAGTATAAACGAGAATATAACTCTTGCGATGACAAATTAATCCCAACAAATTCATTAAATAACAATATCTAATAGATATTCCCTTGGACATCCCTATTTCAAATTATAACGAACCAACAGAACAACATAGGAAAAATGAACACAAACTTTATAAAAAACTCAATAAATTAAAATAAAATTAATACACTGGGTGGAACAGTAGAATGATGGAATTGCCTCCCAGGTCTCCCGACCCAAATCCCCCCCATATTTTTTTTACTGTTGGAGTTCATCAAAGGCGAAGTTTCGTCGAACCAACGAAGAAGAACTGCGCGTTAGAAATGGTGATTTAACTAAAAAAATCATGATTCAAAGTCTGTAAATTTCATTTTATTTTGATATAGGGATGCGGTTATGTTATGTTATTGAAGTGAGTACATATCTAATATTTATTTGACTATCGCAAGAGTTACGACTGCGAGATAAAAAAAAACTTCATAATGCATAATAGACCACTTGTCAGCCGTAGAATCGTTTCTAGGGCGCGAAATCCAGTGGCGATTTTTCCTAAAACAATCGCTAATATGGAAACTGGCTTTTTCAGCTCCCACCCAAACGAAAAAAATACCATATCATAACTGAATAAAATGTTCAATCAAAAATAAAAAAAATAAACAACATGTACAGGGTTTTTCCGTATATCTCGTCTGCAGACTAACTCGCTTATTATGCAAGATAGATAGGGACTTTAAATACAAAGTTGGTAGGTATTAACATGAACCGCCAGAAAAAAAATATTTTTTTGTATACCGGGTACACGAGAAAAGTGTGGCAGACACAACTTGCATTTTTTAGATGAAACACCCTATATATCCTTTCATAATCAAATAGTCATTATTTTTTTGATCTCAAAAATATACAACATGTAGGCATTTCTTCCAGCCGTTTTCAAAATATTTGAGTTTTAATGTTGGTTTTTTGGTATTGCCAAATTGTAGTATCTATGACTACAATAATTGTTTGAACATTATTCATTAATTTGTATCCTTTCAATAATCAAAAACAACGAATAAAACAAGTGAATACATTATATTATTTATACATTGATATCATAAAATGCATTCAAGAAAATGTGTTGTGAATAATGGCGGGCATATTCAATAATTGCATTTCATGATATCAATTTATTAATAATAAAATGTATTCACTTGTTATATTCGTTGTTTGAGATTATTGGAAGGATAAAAATTAATAAATAATGTTCAAACAATTATTGTAGGCATAGATACTAAATTTGGCAATACCAAAAAACCAACTTTAAAACTCAAATATTTTGAAAACGGCTGGAAGGAATGCCTACATGTTGCATATTTTTGAGATTAGAAAAATAATGTCTATTTTATTATAGTATAATATATAGGGTGTTCCATTTAAAAAAATGCAAGTTGTGTCTGTCACACTTTTCTCGTGCACCCGGTATACAAAAAATTATTTTTTTTTCTGGCGGTTCATGTTAATACCTACCAACTTTGTATTTAAAGTCCTCATCTATCTCGCATAATAAGCGAGTTAGTCTGCAGACTAAATATACGGAAACACCCTGTACACATCAATTTCTCTTCTGTAACTATTGGCGATCCAAATAGTTATTGGAGCGGCCTCTGGCGTCATCCGCTCCAACTTGCGAGAACGTGCTAGACGTCAGGTGTATCCATGATGTTTCTATTGGGATCGTGTTAACTTAAAGATATACTTCCGATTGTGTTATTATTTATGAAAAGATTTTGATAAGCCGCGTTGATAAAATTGATTTTGTGCTCACTGAATGGTATTTCACGGGTTTTGTTATCATTGTTGAGATCATAAACTCAAGGGCATCAGTGTTGAGGATGTCGATTTCACGAAACCTCAAGTATCATGGCCTTTAGCCAAAAAAAAAGACGACTAGTGCATATTTTCAAAACATACAAACGATGCTGTTGATAATAATAATTGGAAATATCCGATGTTCATAAAGTGAAAATATTCAAGTGAAAAGAAGAATCGGAAATATTCATTTGACCATCCTAAATAAATCAAGACCAACATGGCATGTTTGCAGCAGTGCTCTATATGCAATATCTGTGCAGCTGCCTGAGCGAGATTTGATTTTCCCTGTAATTTCAGAAGCCTCTCGATCTATTTGAACAGTTATTGTGACTTATTCAGTTGTTTTTGAGCGAATCCCAACACACACTAAACTTTCGACCACTAATCTTCCTTCTTGAAGTAGACGGTTGAATTAATTCAGAGCGTGTCCACTAAATGTTCCACTTCAATGAGATGGACTATTTCTCAATTCAAAAAACTTTGCACTTGACTGATACGAAAACTAGTAAACGAACGACAAACATCAATTCGGTCGCACGATGTCGCAAGTTCGCGCGCTTTCCGTTGTGGCAAGAGTGGATGACTATAGTGGCATTGATGCGCCTATTTAATTAATTGCATTAGTGACGTGCAAGTGAATTTATTTTGTGTCAGCTATTATAGGTCCCCAACTTTTGAAAGCACTCGTATATTCAAACAAAAAGGCGGATTTTGGCGTTAATCAGGTTACGATTTGTCGTTACCAGATCTGGTAATTGATTGCTTATATTATCGATACCAGCTCGTGATCAAACGCCAAAACAATCTGGTTACTAAAAGTAACATTTATGGTATAAAGACACTACTTAATTAGGTACCTCCCAAGAGATTTGTCCCTACTGCGAAGGAAAGTTGGGTAAGGAAATTCGTTACCGGGTTAACGCCAAAATCCGCCTAATGTTTTATTATTGTCGACAAATTGTCCACGGATAGGGTTCACAAGAGCAAAAATGAATACAAAATGTCATTTCTCTGGAAAAAGTCATTGTGGATAAAAAAAAAATTGCTTAAATAAATACGATTCACGAAGAGAGCATTTTAATTTTTTATACAGATTTCGCAAAAACTAATTTTTTTCCAAATGCAAAATCTCAATTCAATTTGTTTTTGGACACTATTAGAGGTTGAGATACATACAGCATACATACAGCATTTATCTTTATCTTTAATACAGGGGTATCGTGTTTACTCAAAAGATTGTAGGAATGCATTTAGAAGATTAAAGAAAGATTCAATAGTCAAAGTGTAGATGCTAGCTGAAGATTTGAAAAAATAAAAAGTTACAAGATTTATTTCGAATCTTGGATTTCACTTACAAACATTATTCTTAATAACTTTTCTAAATGACATCCAGCTCCAGAATAAAATATAAATGTAGTTCACTCATTGAAAAAAAAACAGGTTTTTCTAACCCTATACAGGGTGCCACAGATTCGAGTGCATGCATGGGGATCTCAGTTATTATAAGAGATACAGGGTCGGTTAAATGATTGCAAAGTTGCGCATTTTTATGCTCAAGAAAATGTCATTTTTATATTTGAAAAATTCCGACTACTTCCGAAGATATTCGAAAAAAAACGAAGTTTTGCAAAAACGTTTTTATGATTTTCTGCGTTTGTTCGAAAAGACATTTTAAAATAAATTACACTTTGTCATTGCCCCTTTTTCTCCTCTAAAAGATGGTGGTATCAAATTGGAAATCTGACGTTTCGTCTTCGAGCTGCCATCATCAAATTAATTTTTCAAATACGGACCTGGATTTCTCATTTAATTTTTAGTTATCTTTTAACGTCCTTAGAGCATTGAGATACCGCAACCGTCAAAAAATATACCAATCTACAAAATAATATCAGAGAAAATTAGTCAGGCAACCCTTGTCTCCCTAAGACATAGTTTGGTTCATAACTCCATCTTTATTCGACATGTTATTCTCATGAAAAAACCTGCACAGCTAAACAAACCTTATTGACTGAACCAAAATCGAAATAACATCCAAGAACGATAAATTTAATTAAATTAAATTAAATCCACAAATGACATGGAAAATAAAAAAATTACATAAAAAACTGAATCAATTTTTGCTAAAGTGTTTAAAAGTATTGCCATTTTAACAAATAATTGGAAATAACAATAATAGTTGAATAATATTTGAAAATATTGAGGTTGCTAAGGCAACCCATCACTCTACATCCTCATCCAATCACCTCAATGCCTCACGGATGTCAAAAGGTTACTGAAAATAAAATAAATAATACAGGTCCGTATTTAAAAAAATAAAGTTGATGATGGCAGCTCGAAGACGAAACGCCAGATTTTGAATTTGATAGCACCATCTTGTAGAGGAGAGAAAGTTACAATGACAAAGTGTAACTCATTTTAAAATGTCTTTTCAAAGAAACGCAGAAAATAATAAAAACCTTTTAGCGAAATTTCGGTTTTCTTCGAATATCTTTGGAAGTATTCGGAATTTATCAAATTTCAAAATGGCATTTTACTTGAGCATGAAAATGCGAAACTTCGCAACCATTTAACCGACCCTGTATCTCCTATAATAACTGAGATCCTCATGCATGCGCTCGAATCTGTGGCACCCTGTATAGAAAAGCAAAATTTTTTCTTCGTGGATCGTAGCAAACTTTTTTATCAAAAATCTCTTCTCGAAAAGTTAAATTTTTATCCATTTGTGCTCTTGTAAACCCTATCCGTGAACAGTCATGAGGCATGAGGTTTACAAAATTTGTCTAGAATCCATAATTTAACTTTAATTAATTTAATTATTTGTTCGAATGAAAACGATTTTTTTAAAAGCATTTAGTGATAATAATTAACCTACTTGTTTCAAAACTCAGAAAATTGATGTGATTTTTGCTGATCTCGTTATTGATTGTATTTTCTCTCTATGATCGCTAATTTTGGTCAAACATTTCTAAAATCTTATTAATCGATAAAATCACTGTCTCTCATGAAATTCGGATTTTCATGGGAAACCGTGATTTTATGGACACTGTTTTGAATTTCAAGTTATTAAATAAGTCAAATTCAAATAATATTCTTGGTTCGATGTAATATCATGCAAAATTTGAGGAAAATACCCGTACCTCTGTTATTAGGCACTTCTCAAAAAAAAATTGCATGAGTTATGCTATTTTAGCCTCCCTTGATCGATTCCGCGAGGTTGATATAGATTTATGAGGCAACTTGTATAAAAAACTACTGTGCTGAAATACTTTTTTTTTCAGCGCAAACAATATCCCCACATTCATGAAGACTTCTTATACTTTTTATGCAGTCAGGCTTCCATTCACTTGAATCCCAACTCTAGCACTTCATCATCTCTATTGAGTTTTAGACCAAGAACACAGATTGTTGATGGTATATACAGTAATTTTAGGCAGTACTTTAATTATGTGAGAAGACATCAAAGTACTTCTCAGAATCTTAGTAAAGCGTCCTTCAATATAGGTATGTGAAAGTTCTCAATTTAGATGTGGAATGACATTTTCGAAAATTGCAGTTAATAGTATAAGAGGACAAGAAGTAGGAGGACCATATTCAAAGAAAAGAACAATAACGCCAAAACTATATTCTGCGATGCAAATGCAGAGGTTGACGATAGGACATTTATCAGCCGTTTATTGTCTATTATTTGACAATTCCGGGAGGTAGGTACATATCTGTAAATATTATATTGTTACTATTCCATGTATGTGTGTTCAAAGTCTTGGAAGATTTTATTGATTGAAGATCAAACAATGATCTTTTTCAGGTATGTCATAACTGGCGCCGACGATTTATTGATAAAAGTGTGGTCAGTTCATTCGGGTCGACTGATAGGCGTTTTTCGGGGTGCTTCGTCTGAAATAACAGATATTGCAATTGATTCTGAAAACTTTTTACTGGCTGCAGGATCTATCGACAGAATATTGAGGGTAATATTAATTATTAACAAAGAAACCAAAGCTCATTATGATGTCATACTTAGGTATGGAACTTGAAAACAGGAGTACCTATAGCTGTGCTCACAGGCCACACCGGTATGATAACTTCAGTAAACTTTTGTCCAACCCTTTGTTGGGGGCACAAGTACTTAATAAGTACCAGTACTGATGGATCAATCGCTTTTTGGACATACAATTCCAATGTATTGGAAAATAAAGTTGAATTTAGGTTAGTATCTTTGAAAATGTCTTATTATGCGGATCTAAACTATTTTTCTCAGGAATACCCCAATACTGTATCAGGAAAAAATCAGGCCTGGACAAGCACAAATGATTTGTTCGTCTTTCAGTCCTGGCGGTACATTTTTGGCGACAGGCTCAGCTGATCACCATGTGAGGGTCTATCACATGAAAGGTAAGGGTGAGTCTAGACATTGGAGAGATATTGCCAATCAAAAAATGTCAAGCGGTAATACCGCATGCGGTATTTTGACGTAAATCGGACTGCTTAACGTCATTCACGGTATGGAGAGGTGTTGTTAATCAAAAAATGTCAAGCAGTAATAACGCATGCGGTATTTTGACATCATTTTGACATAAATCGGATGCGCGATTCACTGCTTAACGTCATTCACGGTAATAAGGTCACCGCATGTAGTTATTTACGTTACGTAGCGTGGAGCGCTATTTCGAATACCGCACCAAACGTATGCCATACAACCTGACATAAACAAGACGTGTTTTTGTACGCTAGGTTCATAGAAAAGTGATTAAAATATACTGATATATTATATTCACTTTTCTATGGCTAGGTTTCTGTGACGTCATGACGTCAGCTGTCAGACGGAAATATCCAAACAAACTATTTCTGTATGCAAATACGTATGAGTCGATTCCTTTTTCAACAACAAAAAAATTATGGGGACATTTTTGAAACAGTTTCAACGATTATCAAATACTTGGATATCAAGTTTACTTGACGATTCGTCTGATTCGTGGTTCAAAATATATTATTTCCTTTTTATTACCTCAAAAGCTGACTTTCCACTCGGCTAATCAAATACGCACTAACGGGACACACGATATATGTAATACACCCAAAAAAATTAGTCCAAAGAAGTCCAAATTAATCAAAAACACTGATTTCAAACTCACACAATACAAAACCAAATGTCACAAAAGCTTGTTTGGATACCAAATTTGGCCACGACCAATCATATGGTGCCTGTGAAGTTTTCAAAAACGTCGCGTATTCAGGTGAAGAATGTATTCATCGGTTGTCAACTTGATCAAAAATACGCCCGCCAAGCACATGATGTCAATTGGAGCCTTTCAAATCTTCGCGCGAAAATTGCGTGCATACATTATTCTGCGACTTGAGTTCATTGGGTGTCATGTAAATACAAAACTTTTCTTCTCAAGATTATTCATTAAATCTACACTTGAAGTTTGGCCATATACTCATAGCACCTTGTTTTTTAAAAGTATTAGATGATAGGTAGTCCAAATGGAAATGGTGCCAAATGCATCATGAACCATTTTTAGGTATTCAAAAAAAAATGAATAAGTCTATAAATAGGAACTATAGAAAAATGTTTTCGATAATTAAAAGTACAAAAAATAATTTGGTTTATAGTGTTTATACTCAAATTAATCTTATATGTTGAGTTTTTGATATATTTTTTTAATCACATAGTGGGTATTGCAACAACTATATTATTATGATATTGAGCAGGTGTAGTATATGTATATCCGGAAATATTAGAAACATAGATTTTCAAGAACCAGGTTTTATTTTAAGAACCTTTAATAAAGCTTTCAACAAAAGACTCTTGAGAAGGAACTACAAATATTACACTCAAATAAATATTCATTAAAATAGTAAAATCAAAAAAATGTTTTTGGGGTCCAAAAAATCAGTCTATGCACTTGGTGCAGATGTGAGTTTTAAAAATGGGACTGTTTCGTATAAATTATCGTTATTTTGGAAAATTTAGTGAAACAATAGGTTAGAAGATAATATTTTCATCCATTATTAAAATACAAAACTAATGTTATAGCGAGTGCTAGACCATTCAACGGCGGTTCGGTAGCAAAATGTTGGGGAGGGGGGTTTTATCATGCGACATGCTTTAAAATGCGCCGCAGGTGATACATTTTTGAGCCTCCTATTTTTGGCAGCCAAAAATCAATACATTGGGTTTCTTAAGAGTTGATAGTGTTTTGGATGATTTTGTTTCTAATATGACTGTTCTGTTTTTCGTTCCAAAGAAATAAACTTCCCCGACTTTTTCACTCAAATTATGTTATTCCAATCTACTATAGACCTCCAACATGCATATGGGAAAACGATTTTTTGAAGAATTTGAGATTTCCAATATTTCCATTATTTCCGACGGAAATACTTACATCACTAAGTGTCTTGCTCCATGGTAGATCAATAGATCTAAAATAAAAGCTAAAACGTTTTAATGTGGAAAATGAGCATTCTGCTGAGCAAACTATTTAATCCAATTAATAAGGGAAAAGAGTAAGACAAAAAATCGGGTAGTTCTGAATTTTGAATATGTTGTTTAAAATGGTTGTTTATTGATGAATCCGAAGAGGCCACAAAAATTTTGACTCCGCGGCCGCCGCCATTATGAAGAAACCACCATTTTTGGTACTTTTCTCAGTTTATGGCCCATATCTCATTCCCTGTGCGTTTTTTGTCATTTGATGTAGTATAAAAAGTTGTAGAAGATAAAATTTACTACAAAATTTATTCATAAAGTTTTTCTGTATGATCAATAATAAAGTAGCTACGACAAACTAAAAAATTGCGAAATTTTTGTATTTTGTGAGATTTCATGTTTTTTCATGTAGCACTTGATGCCCGATTTTCGACATCCACATGCTCCCAAGCACCCACTTATGCATTTGCAAGACATTTTTTGGAGGATGCTAGAAGGAGCGGCATCTTTTTGCGTTCCGATGGGCTCCAGCGACCTGTCGCCTCTCTTCCATCCTCAATTTATGGGATTTTTGTAGATTCCCATCCACGCCATCACCTAAAATCAAAAGTATAAGCTAGACATGCAGACAATAATGTGTGATTTTTACCTGGTGATACGCTCTGAAGGAGTGGAATTTTGCCGCGTCTGATGTTGGTGGAAGCTTGGCCAAATTGAGGTTGGTGTTGTTCCTTAAAAATTTAGTGTGTCGGAGAATATTGATCGTCATACTATTGTTATCCACGCCATAGAGGGCTAACAAAATCTTCTCTCCAGCTTCAGCGATCGCATTTGAAGTTGCATTTGGCTTCCAAAATAATATAATAAAAATAATTTAGTGGATGTGCATGCAACGGTGTAAAATCAAAGAAACTTGAAATTTTACCAAATACAATAAAGTCGTCATTTTTTAGCGCGTCGTAGCTACGTTATTATTGATCATACAGAAAAACTTTATGTATAAATTTTGTAGTAAATTTTATCTTCTACAACTTTTTATACTACATCAAATGACAAAAAACGCACAGGGAATGAGATATGGGCCATAAACTGAGAAAAGTGCCAAAAATGGTAGTTTCTTCATAATGGCGGCGCCCGCGGAGCCAAAATTTTTGTGGCCTCTTCGGATTCTTCAATAAACAACCATTTTAAATAACATATCCAAAATCCACAACTACCCGAATTTTTGTCTTACTCTCCCCTGTTTTCAACCTCTATTAATTGTATTAATTACCGTCTTGGCCACGAATATGCGTAAAGCAGTTTTTACGTTCGGAAAAATTGCTTCCAGCTTAAGAGTACGAATATATGAATATCGGGTTTTTCAAATATTGCCAATTGCAATACCGCTGCGTTGCGGTAATAACTCCGCGTTATCTTATTACGCCAGGCGTTAAAGATGTCAAACAGACAGAATGTCAAATGTTTTATACAACACAACCTAAACCGACATACAAGATAATCAATGTCATTGAAAATTATAGTGGTATTCCAATAGCATCTTGAATGAAGCAGCAGTAATATTGGCCGGAGCTAACAAGAATAGCATGGAATATCTTATTTTGCATGATAAACTTAGACGGCAACCAGTGCCGTATTTTCCATTACGCACAATACGCCTCGGCGTAGAGCGGCGGCAAATTTTCAAAGAATAATCAAAGAAAAAATACGACGAAAGCCAGCGCAATTATTATAAAAGATTATTGAAGGATGTTCCGAAATATTATAATTAATCAAATAAGTAAGTATCTTGAGAGTCAATCCAAAGCGCCAAAAACGTACAAGAATGTTATATGACCTGGAAGATGATTTTTCAAAAGACTCAAAATGTTTTGGAAATGGTTGAAAAACCCTATATTCATATATTCGTACTCTTAATTTGGAAGCAGTTTTTCCGAACGTAAAAACTGCTTTACGCATATTCGTGGCCATGGCGGTAATAGTTTGCTCAGCAGAATGCTCATTTTCCACCTTAAAACGTTTCAGCTTTTATTTAAGATCTACCATGGAGCAAGACTAGTGATGTGAGTATTTCCGTCGGAAATAATGGAAATATTGGAAATTTCAAATTCTTCAAAAAATCATTTTCCCATATGCATGTTGGAGGTCTATAGTAGATTGGAATAACATAATTTGAGTGAAAAAGTCGGGGAAGTTTATTCCTTTGGGACGAAAAACAGAACAGTCATATTAGAAACAAAATCATTCAAAACACTATCAGAGCTCAAAAAATCCAATGTATTCATTATTGGATGCCGAAAATAGGAGGTTCAAAAATGTATCGCCTGCGGCGCATTTTAAAGCATCTCGCATGATATAACCCCCCCCCAACAATTTGCTACAGAACCGCCGTTGAATGGTTTAGCACTCGCTATATATTAGTTTTGTATTTTAATAATGGATGAAAATATTATGTTTATATATACAGGGTGGTGCAACCAAGATGGGGTGGACGATTGTGGGAAAATGGTGAGAAATTTGGATAATTTTTTTTTAGTATATTATAGTTAGTCAAAAAGGCTATGTTTTAAAAATATAGTCATAGTACAGGGTGTCCCGAGAAGTCTATGGCAAATTAAACTTGTATTTTTTTAGATGGAACCCCCTGTATATTAATTGATATTTCAATTCTTTCTTCAATTTGGAACAAAAATTGTAATACACCTAATGTTCCTGAATTCAACCGTTATCGAGATATCGCGTTTTAAAAATGGCATTTTTGCAACTTTGACATGCTATAAAACTCAAACTATTCAAGTTAGAGAAAAATGGATTGCACATTCCTATCTTAACTTTTCAAGAGCTATTCAAGGAGATTATATTCATTCTTGTGAAAAAATGTCAAAATGTGCCGAAAAAAGTTGACAGCTGACGTTACCTTCTATCCAAATGACAGAAGAGCTCTTGAAAAGTTAAGATAGGAAAGTGCAAACCATTTTTCTCTAACTTGAATAGTTTGAGTTTTATAGCATGTCAAAGTTGCAAAAATGCCATTTTTAAAACGCGATATCTCGATAACGGTTGAATTTAATGACATTAGTTGTATCACAATTTTTGTTCAAAATTGAAAGAAGAATTGGAATATCAATTAATATACAGGGTGTGACACCCTGTACTATGGCTATATTTTTAAAACATAGCCTTTTCGACTAACTATGATAAACAAAAAAAAAATATCCAAATCTCTCACCATTTTCCCACGATCGTCCACCCCATCTTGGTTGCACCATCCTGTATACAGTGTGACCCATTTGTTTTGGGAACACCCTGATAAAAAGTTTATTTCTTAACCGATTTGGTTCGTTTTTTTTTTGGATTGTAGAGCTCGAAAAATTGTATATTCTTGGCAAAAAGTGACCTTCGCCATTTTGACTTCAAGACCTACTATGTTAGTTTTTAAGAGCAAAATTTCAGGAAACCATATTAGCGATTTTTTCAGAAAAAATCTGTGTGCGCCACTGGATTCAGCATCCTTTAAAACGGGTCTATACAAATTTTCAACCGAAAATATCAAGTTAAAAAAAATTAAAAATTCGCACTTTAACAATCTTTGATTTTTTCAAAACAAATAAAAATGACATAAAACTAAAAATTTGTAACTTCTACCAAACCACCATCAACTTCAATGCATTTATCATTTCTTTTGATAGAATCAAAGATTGTTAAAGTGCGAATTTTTAATTTTTTTCAACTTGATATTTTCGGTTGAAAATTTGTATAGACCCGTTTTAAAGGATGCTGAATCCAGTGGCGCACACAGATTTTTTCAAAAAAAATCGCTAATATGGTTTCCTGAAATTTTGCTCTTAAAAACTAACATAGTAGGCCTTGAAGTCAAAATGGCGAAGGTCACTTTTTGCCAAGAATATACAATTTTTCGAGCTCTACAATCCAAAAAAAAACGAACCAAATCGGTTGAGAAATAAACTTTTTATCAGGGTGTTCCCAAAACAAATGGGTCACACTGTATACAGTGTGTCCAGAATAAAATGATGTACATGGCACTATATGGGGATATTGGAAACGGTAAGAGATACGACGTTGCTTAAATAAGAGAAAAGTAGCGTCTTTGTATGCCCAAAAATATTCCACCTTTGTCTTATTTGGAATCGATACCGTAATGTAAATACAGGGTGAAAAAGCAAAGGCACATTTTCAAAGAACCACAATATTTTGCTTATTATAAAAGCTAAAACTTTTAAATTTTCAGGATAATGGATAAGAGGATACGACGATTCTAAAAACGGCATCAAAAAAGTTTAGGCCTCCTATGTTGCGCCCAGTCAAAGTCAAGTCTGTTTTTTTTTATGAAAGTCATGTTATTGGAAAGCATTTTTGATAAGGATTTTGGAAATTAGAAAAACCAATATGGCGCCCATAAGAAAAACAAAAGTTGACTTCGGCCGGAAGCAACATAGTGGGCCTACAATTTTTTCGACACAATTTTCAAAATCACCGTATCTTCTTACCCAGATCCAGAAATTTTCAATACCTCATCTTTTATAATAACCGAAATATTGTGCTATTTAAAAAATGGCCATTTTTCTTTTTCACCCTGTATCTCCATGACGGTATCGAATCAAAACAAACCAAAGTGAGAATATTCTTGGGCACGCAAATACGCAACTTTTCTTCCATTTAACCGATACTGTATCTCCTGTAGTTTCCGATATCCCCACGTACATCATTTTATTCTGGACACACTGTATACAGGGTGTAACAGAGTAAGTGTTAAAACGTGAAACTGTAGATTCGTTATCAAAAAAGAAAAAGATTTTTCCTCAACGAAAATTTTCCGCGGGCTTTCGTTTTCGATATACAGGGTGTCAAAGTTATGAAAAAAAAAAAGATTTTTCTTTAATTATTTCTAAACAACTTGGAATATCTTTATCAGATTTGGTACAGTGTCAAAACTCACTAGTTAGGATTATTTTATTAAAAAATCGATTAAAAAAATTAACCAGTGGCGTAGTTATAATACACCCTGTATATCGAAATCGGAAGTCCGCGGAAAATTTTTTCTAAGGAAAAATATTTTTCTTTTTTATAAAGAATCTACAGTCTCACATTGTAACACTTACTCTGTTACACCCTGTATATAACATATAAAAAAATAAACCGGTGAACAGTAACGGGGCTACTGGTAACAAATAAAATAAGGTTTTTTTCAAAACTGGGATCACCCCACGCACTCAACAGAGGGAGCAATAAAGGTGTAGAACTGCTCTAGGAAGTGTATATTTGATCTTAACTCCAAGCTTTCGCTCACATAATTTTGAGCTTCTTCAGGAATCACATTACAAAAGACCAGAAACACTAGATAGGAAACTTACAGATCATTTACAATATCCTCCTCATAGGAGATTGGAACGCAAAGTACATGATTGAATTAGTAGAGTTGACATAGTTACACTAAACATCGATTAATTAACATAGATCACTACTAAAGAGAACACAGTGTCCCAATGCTGATGATGAGACTGCAAATTTAGTAGGAAGAAACTAAGGTTAATGGCCACATGGCATACATCGATTGATGAACATTTGTCCTTGACATAATGGACAAATGTCCATCAATCGATGTATGCCATGTGGCCATTAACCTTAGTTTCTTCCTGCTAAATTCTTGGTTCTTGGTAACTCCATCACTTGAGAACGGCTGAAGCAATAGATCGTTTCCAAGTACGTCATGAATCTCAGCTGATTCCTGAAAGTGACACATTCAAATCATTGTGACATATTTGGAAATTTAAGGTTGAAGTTATGCCTCAGTTACATTCATGTTAATTTCGGAGTGGAACTGTCAAATTTCCGCTTGGCAAACAGGAATCATATGCCACCATCCACATTGTATTTGGCGTAAGCGTGACTTTGACAACCTTGGCGACTTCAACCTAAAATTTTGAAGTGTCACTGTACTTCCAAAAAAAAATCACTGTAAACGTGTAACATGCTTTTTCAGGAATCAGATGTTTTCTACGTCACATGGAAACGGTCTATTTAGGTTTTTTTTTTAATGTTCTTTGAAATATGAGGAGTGATGTTATGAAAAGAAAAATTGGAAAATTTCCTTCAAGAACCCGAAAACACAACTTCACTTTCTTTAACATAGTGAGGTTATGTTTCCATAGTTTTATTACTTGCCAATGGATTTTGTTCAAATAATTATGTAGGTTCTAATTTGATGTTGGATCAAAAATTGACCAAGTGCGGTTATCTTTTGGAAAATAACAAAATTAGGCAATTTTCCAAAAGATTTTGTTCAAATTAGATAATAATATCGTAGGTTCTATTTGGGATTTGAACAAAACATTTTTTTGAAAAAATGACATGGTGAGGTTATGTTTGCATATGTTGTTTTTTGTTATTTTTCAAACGATTTTTTTCAAATCAGATATGTAGGTTTTATTTGGGATTCGATCAAAAATTTTTTTGAAACATCACATACATAGTGAGGTTATGTTTGCATGGTTTTGTAATTTGCCAAAAGATTTTGTTCAAATAAGCATGTTGACTCTAATTTGGGTTTTGGTCAAGAAATTTAACAAAAATTGACCAAGTGAGGTTATGTTTGCCTAATTTTGTTATTTTCCAAAGGATTTTGTTTAAATTAGATAATGTATCGTAGGTTCTATTTGAGATTTGATGAAAACATTTTTTTTAAATGATATAGCGAGGTTATGTTCGGAAAGTTTTGTTAATTTCCTAAGGATTTTGTTCAAATAAGATATGAAGGTTTCAATTTGAGGTTTGATTTTAGAAATTTACCAAAAATCGTCCAAGTGAGGATATGTTTGCATAATTTTGTAATTTTCCAAAGGATTTTGTTCAAATTAGATTATAGAGGTTCTATTTGGGATTTGATCAATTTTTTTTTCAAAAATGTGGGGTTATGTTTGCTTAATTTTGTTATTTTTCAAAGGATTTTGTCCAAACTAGATATGTAAGTTCTATTTGGGATTTGAAGTGTTGTAACAATAGATACGTTGTTAGTTTAAACATTTCAAAAAAAAGTACGCTAGAAATGTTGTCAGTTATTTAACATATTATCCTAACCGGAAAATCGCTGGAGAATTCTTATTATTTTTTATATGTTTGTTATGTCTGCGCCCCGAATAACAGAATATTTATTGAAACATCGGAAAAACTAAAAAATAAAAAAGAAAATTGTGGAACAAATTCATTTAGCTCAACATTAATTATTGATTATGAGGCAGTATGGAATTTGCCGGGTCAGCTAGTAAATATATTATATAATATAAATATTTTTTATTTGAGTGTTGACAATGTGCCGGTACAAAAAAGCAAACTGTAAAAAACACTCAACAGTTCAAGTTTTGGGCAGCGGTGACAGCACCGATTACTTGAAGAGCTGATGCGGATTATTGAAATTGAGTGGTAAAAGATAAAATGGATCAAGTGATAAATGATATTATCAAAAAGCAAAATGATGTAGGACTTGAAAATAAAACATTGGATAAGAATTCAGACCAAGTTGATGACTCTCAGCGAAAAATAAACAAGTCAAGAGCATAATATTGAAAACATGTAAGAACATAACACCAACTTTTGTAATAGGTAGGAAAGTACGTTTGATGTTTTCCAATTTCTAAAGAAGGTGATCAAGGCAAACTTACCTATATCCAAAATTGTTTTGTTAAGACTACAGAAGGCGTCAAAGATTCAAAAAAAAAATGGTTTTTCCTACATTTTTCAAAAACGTACAAATCGATTTTGATAAATTTTGATACCTAGTCTTGGACCATGAAATAACGTTTTTTTTTTCTATAGCGAACGGTTGTAATAAAATATTTAGTAAAACGTTTAAATAGGTACATTAACTTGAATATAAAACATAAAGAATAAACTAATTCTCTAGACATTAAATTAAAGATAGAAAACTCCGTCCAAAGGCTGTAGGTCGGGAAGTGTACCCAGGACAGAGGCAGCGTTACCTCTCTGAATGGCAAGACTAATCCTCTGCATCAAAAAATAAAAGGATCTAGGCTCGTGAGTTGACGAGTAAATTTTGGCACCAAGTTCTTTAACGAATAATTTAGCTTCTTCTCCCAATGTCCCAAAAGTTTCAACACAAAAAGGGATGAACAAATAATTGGAAGAAATTTCAGAATACTTTTTAATTTTGACTTGCTCAGAATGTTTTGCTGCTTCACCAGCTTTTTTTGAGGTTGAATCCAGATAAGAAGCTGTCATGGTGTCAGAGCAAGTTGCGTCCCACAACAATGGTCTTCCTCTAGACCATGGAATCAGTGAAAGGCTTTTTTACCATCGGACCCAACAATTCCAGGAGGCTCTAAAATAGCAGGAATATCTGCAGATACCAGAGCACGTTTTAATCACTGAGGCAACTATGCCGAGACTATCTACCTTCACTTTTCCGGCAGGAAAGGCCATGTAAACCGTTTGGAAGAACAGTTTCACCACAGGAGCAGGTATGAGATTCGCACACAGGTAACCCATTGCGAAGAGCGATAGAAATTCGAAAAGAGGTATCATCAAGATGAGTACCTAAACAGAAAGAGGGAAGAGCATCAAGCCAAACATTAATTTCTCTTTCTTGAAGGGCGAGGATTCGGGCCCTATCTTTAAGATCAATAGTGTTTTTCAGAATTTTGTCTAAAAAAAATTACAAAGTTTTTCATACAAGTCAAGAAGTTAGTCCGTGAAATTTCATTTTCGCAAAGAATTGATCAGTTTTGAGAAGCTTCATAAAAACATAGATCTGGTGAGTTTTGAATATCTAAGGGAAGAATAGCTTTAATTATATATGCAACGTCATTATTTGAAGCAATAAAAGCAGAAAGTCATAAAGATGAGATGTCGCGTATTCCTAAGCCTCCAAATTTTACAGGTAACTTACAAAATGACCAAGCGGAAGAATTGAAATTACAATTTGTAACGACCTCACAAGTGTTTTTTAAAATAAGATCGTAATTGTTCAAAAGATCAGACTCTTCCCAACATGGTGCCATCTAATCAGGTGTGTCATTCTAGGGATCGCAAAGGGTTTCAGTAAATAGAAAGCGGAATGAGATGATTGGATTTTTAAATTTTCGGAAAACTTTTTTAGAGTAGATTTTTTCCCATGAGGACAACCTAACAAATTGAATTGATCTTGTGTGACTATTTTTAAACCTGGAGAAAAGGAAATAAACTTCTGAAAATATGAATTATCATGACTAGGAAAGTTGGAGGTGGAAATCAAAAATAATTCACACTTACCGAAGTCTATTTCCATACCGATTTTTAGACAATGTTCAGTTAAATATTTGAAATCATCCAACACATTATCATGATCGCCACAAAGTGTACCATCATCAAGGTACCACAAATTAGGGTCACTTTTTAAAGATGACAGTAGCCTAGTCTACACCGACCACTTGGTCCGCGGACCAAGTACTAAATTCGAACTATATCAGAACCAAATATTTGGTTCGAATGGTGTAAACAGGTGCGGACTAAGCTGGTCCACTCTTGGTTCGGTATTCGCCAGCAGGTGTACCGAACTAAATTTGGTTCGATCTGGATCAAAATTATGAGGTTATGTTGATTGTTATTTTTGTGAATTGTGTTGGTTCTGAGTTTCTAAGGCAATCTGAGCGTACTTACTTATGTTTTTTTTGGTAACGAATTGTGTTGATAAATAATTCCGGCTTGTTTTTGACATTTGAAGGAATGCGCGCGTACTCATTTAGTTCAGGCGTTGCAAGACGGTGTAAAAGCAATCATTGGTCCTACCGTACTATCCCCACCCACTTGGTCCTATCGGACCGAACTAAACGAGTTATCGGTGTAAACTAGGCTAGTATTGGATGTAAACTTGAAGAAAACAAAGCTGGACCCAAAGGATCCCCTTGTTGTACGCCACACTGGGAAAGGATGATATGATCATTGAAGGAAAGTGAAGATGGATAAAAGTAGTACTGAAAATAAAGTTGTAGAAATCTGGAATGATTTTGGAAACTTCTGATAAAAGATAATTTCTGGAAAGCGTGTTGAAAGCATTTAAAAAATCTTTTTAATAAAAATTTTGGAGTTTGATGATCGAAAGAAATAGAACTACGGGTTGCATAAACAACGGCTTCTATGCCGCATTTGGTGCCAAAACCTAACTGAATTGGACGTAAATAGTTACCTAAGATCTCACCTATCCTCGAACACACAATCTTAGCAATAAGCCTTCTGAGGGTACAACCAACAGCTATTGGACGCAGTCCACCATCCTTTTTATTTAGAGCACAAAGTGATGCTCCAAAGAAAACTGGTCTAATTTCAACAGGAACTTCACTTAAAATTATAATATTGAAGATTTTGGATAAGTTATGTAAAAGGGAAGACGGTGCATCTCCAATGGCTTCATTTGTCATATCTTTTATGTGCTGAGGGCTGAGAGAGTCTATTCCTCCTACAGAGACAGGCTTAAAGGACGAAATTGCTAGTTTGATTTCTTTCGGTTGTAATTGGAAGAACGCTCTGTGCGAATATCACCTTTTGTGTAATATTGTAATATTGTAATTGATCGGAAGTGTTATAAAGGTGACGTCACATGTTGTTATTTCTTTTGATTTTTTTTTGGAATTGACTTTTTGATAATTCAGATGCTTTTATCGAATAGTTCAATGTGTTGGGGAGTTTGTCTCTCTCGGAAAATTTCGCTGGGATAAGTGGATGTGCCTGAAAAAATATTTTTAATTAGGTACACAGACTTTTTATTATTGATTTATTTTTCTATAGCATAACTTCTTATCCCAGCAATTTTTTTCAAGAGAGAAAAAACTTTCTTACACACTGGATTATTTGATGAAAACATCTGAATTATCATAAACTCAATCCCATAAAAAATCAAAAGCTATAGCTGCATAATGACGTCACTGATTTTTTATGGGATTAACTTTCTGATGATTCAGATGGTTTCATCTAATAACCCAGTGTGTAAGAAAGTTTTTTTCTCTCTTGAAAAAATATGCTGGGATAAATAGTTATACTAGAAAAAAATCAAATCAATAATAAAAAATCTGTGAAGCTAGTTGATAAAAATTTTTTTTGGCACAACCACTTATCTTCGCAAAATTTTTCAAGAAAGAAAAACTCCCCAATACATTGAACTTTTAGATAAAAATATCTGAATTATCAAAAAGTCACTGCCAAAAAAAATCAAAAGAAATAACTACATATAACGTCACCTTTATAACACTCCCGGTTAATTTCAACCGGTCGCTATAGAAACAAAAAACGTTATTTCATGGTCCAAGACTAGGTACCAAAAGTTATCAAAATTGATTTGCACGTTTTTGAAAAATGTAGAAAAAACCATTTTTTTTATCTTTAACGCCCCCAGTAGACTTGACGAAGCAATTTTGGATAAAGGTAAGTTTGCCTAGATCACCTTATTTTTGGTTACGGAATTTGTGGTTAGGCGTTGTACAGTCATTTCAGGGACACCCTGTATAATAATATTAAAAGTTATTCCTCATTAAAAGTTGTGCAGTGTCCGAAACCTAAAATGCAAAAATCAGATGGCAAACTTCAATCAACTACATACATTTTTTACCTATAAAATTGGTACCTATGACCAATCATGATCTTAGGCTTTCCAGCATTATTGTATGTTTTTTCTATTTCAACATAATTGACATGGATTGTCGTCCTTTCTTGTTCATATTAGAAAGACAAGGGGTCTTGTAAATATTAGGCATCCACACATTTATGAATTTTTTCAATTTTTCGGCATAGTTTTGGGTTTATAGAACTATTTCAACTAAAAAAAATGCTGGATGAACAGCTTTTAACAAAAAAAATAATCCCATAACAAATTAAAATTTTATCAGGATTCAGTGAGAAAAACTCCCTTAAATGGCAGCTTTGTCACATTGTTACAATCCATACAAGCTACATATTATAGAACAAACAGGCAATGTTGCCAAACTTACCCAAACTTCTTAAAAACAATGAATGCAATAGTTTTTGTCTGTATATTTTATTATACTATGGCAAACATAATAAAACAGTAAAAAAAACAACCATATGGGCAGGAGCGTTACTTTTTAAACGATATTCAAGAGAACATCCACCAGCCACGCTGGGCAGGAGCGTACCTTTTTACTCGGGCAGGAGCAGCCATATGGGCAGGAGCGTTACTTTTTAAACGACATTCAAGAGAACATTCACCGGCTACGCTGGGCAGGAGCGTTACTTTTTAAACGATATTTTAGATATGGCGGCATGATGGACATCTTAATATACACCACATTAATGAAGTTTCCCTTCTCTGGAGTGTACATTGCCGACGACACCGAACTACGGGACATCCCAATCTCCGACGCACCAAACCACAGTTCTGCAAACATCCGAACAAAAATTCATCCACTACAGACAAGAAGGACATCAGATGGAAAACATTTTCCACAGCATCCATTTTGAACCAGCCACTAAAACTGAATGATTTCTTCAAAAACACAACAAAATGTCAGCAAATGAAACCCCCGAATTTACAACATCAAACGGATGCGTCGCTATGTGCATAGAAAAAATCACAATCTAATGCGCACACTCCCCTTGGTAGCTTTCGCGATTCTCAAGCCGACCTTCAATAAAATGGCGATAAAACGAAAAAGCAAAATAAATGAAAAAGGAAAACTTGGCAAGACCGGGCGTATTTTTCACTCTCGGTCGTCATTTAGTGAGTAGTGTTTTGACAATATTGACAGTTATTGAGTTATTGATAATATCGAGTTCACCGGGATCGTCTGTTTCTAAAATTTATTTTTTCTGCTTAACTATATGTTTTAACTTCTTTAGTGGTTACGTGAGGAACTGTAGTACATGAGAACAACAGAAATTGTACATTTCAATGACCCACAACTCGAACAAATCAAGATTTTTGAAAAATGTTCGTATGCAACAATGTGCCTAAAATAGTGTTTTTTCTTTAAAAAAGTGATGCATCCAGCATTTTTTCTCTTTAGAATAGTTGAACGAAGGATAATTTTCCAAATTCGTCTTTGAAAAGTGAAAAATACGTGGATGCCTAATGTTTACAAGAACCAATTGGAAAACAATCAAACGTACTTTCCTACCTATTACAAAAGTTGGTGTCATGTTCTTACATGTTTTCAATATTATGCTCTTGACCTATTTATTTTTCGCTGAGAGTCATCAACTTCGCCTGGATTCTTATCCAATGTTTTATTTTCAGGTCCTACCTACATTATTTTGCTTCTTGATAACATCATTTATCACTTGATCCATTTTATCTTTTACCACTCAATTTCAATAAACTTCATCAGCTCTTCAAGTAATCGGTGCTGTCACCGCTGCCCAAAACTAGAAATCCGAGTGTTTTTTACAGTTTGCTTTTTTGTACCGGCACATTGTCAACACTCAAATCTTCGGTTTCGCTCTTAGTTGGACCGACAACCAACAACACTAAACGTTCGCGGCATTGTTTATCTGGGGACTTTTATCATCCACTGAATGAATGATTGTTATCCTTACTATTTCAATTTCTTCAAAAATTTCTTTGACCCTTGACGTTTGTCACAATGACATCTCGCAGTATTCGGTCTCCTGTCACGTTATATTCACAGTCATGGCCGATGATATGGCAATCATGTATCAGGTTTCGCGCGTTTTAATGCTTGAACGTGTCGTGTTACTTTGACAACCACCTACTAAACATGACGTCAAACGATCAGCACTCTGGCCTTTATATTTCAGGGGGTATTGTCTATAGGGGTCTCTTTATGACAACAACAGTCACTTTGAAGCATCTAATAACGTCATGGTAACGCATTTCAAATAGCTCGATTGATGCCCAACGTTGCCGTTTGTGAGAAAAATTCCTTTAATCAACTTTTTAGTTTAAAAGATCAAGGAAAATCGTTCGAGTATTTAACGACAAGTAGTAATCGCGATGAAAAAAAGTCTACAATCTCCTTGAATATTGAAGAGAAATACATTTATTCGATGATAGTGAACTTCAAGTCATTTTTATTGAATTGGTGTCAGAAAATCTGGTGAAAGGTATTTCAAGTAAGTAAATATGGCAAACCAGGAGCTTGTTTTTCCTCTTTCCCCCCATGTTTACATTGACATGTTTGACTCACACAATATTGTTTGTTGCTTCGAGTGGTTCTATATTCGAAGGTCCCGTCTCATGTTACAAGGAAAACCCCAACTTCAAATACAACCTGTATACTCACTACTAGACCAGGCATCTCATTCATAAATCGATGCTTGTTTTGACGCAAATCGTGCAGTGGGAAACACAAAGATAGATGATGATTCTTGGGTTATTGTTGGCAACATCGCAATCGCACTTGAATACGTATATTTCACCAAAAGCTACGTTTATCGTGTTGGCAACCTTGCACTGAGAACCAGATGCCCCGCATCCCTCAGACCTGTTTCTTCCAAATTTCTGAATAAGTGTCCTTTTATTCAACTTTGCATCAAGCTAAATCTTTTTTGTAAGAATTTTTGATAGAGTGTGGTTGCTGGTTCTAGTCTTTCAATGTCCTACGAAACTATTTGTGGTTAGAATTTTTTCCAGGGTGTTACAGGGTGGGCAACTAAGAATGCGAGGTACTGTATTTGGGAAACTATCCATCGTAGAAGCTTGCGGTAAAGATTTTTATCACTAAAACGGCCATGAGAAAATCCTGGAAAATATTTTCAAGTCTCTGAAATGGTCGCTAGGGGGCGTAACAACCAAAAGCAAGTAGAAAAATAGGATTTTTATAGAATTTTGCCCAATGAAAATATATCGATGATATTATTTTCATATACACTGACTATTTACCTTAACTTTTTGTCTAAATTTTTCGCCTGACCAATTTTAACGAACTTAAGCTCATATGAAAGAGCATGATCTGCTCTACAAAATGCTTATTTGGTTTTCAATTTGTTACCTTTGCCGTCGCCGCTAGATAGCGTTTACTGGATTGTTAGCATATTTTTGATTTTTTTTCCAAAAAAATCAAATGCAATGGAATATCCATTTTTACATAATTTAAAAGGGGGTACATTTTTCTATTAAAAATTGAAAAAAAAAACAAAAAATTCAATGATTTCTTTTTTTTTTGTTTTTTTTTTTTTTTTTTTCAATAGAAAAATGAATACTCTTTTAAAATATATAAAAATAAATAAATATACCATCACATTTGATTTTTTTGGAAAAAACTCAAAAATGTGCTTAGTTAACGCCATCAAGCGGCAACGGCGAAAGTAACAAATTCAAAACCAAATAAGCATTATGTAGTGCAGATTACGTTCTTTGAACGCTCATTTCAAATGGACCAAGCGAAACAGGAGAAATCTTCTTTTGTTTTGAAAATATAATTGAACTCCCTTCACCACAAAATTCTATAAAAATCCCATTTTTCTACTTGGTGTTGGTTGTTCCGCCCCCTAGCGACCATTTAACGAAATAAGTGCAGAATTTCATTCCCAGCATTTTTTTTCCATTTATTTAAATGGTAGCTGAAAATTTGATTCTGCATCACCTTCGTCCTGTCCGACTTCTTTTCACCAAGTAATCCCCCTGTAGATTTTTCAAATCTGATTTTAGAAAAAAACTTTTATAGAAATGTTATTAAGAATGAGAATTCGAACAATTTTGGTTCCATGATATTTTATCGTAGGTCTAAAATAGGAACGGAGAGAAGAAGTGGCACCCTTACTTCGAACATGGCGGAGTGAGCTCACCTGCGATTTTCCCGAAAACTCAGAGTTAAGCTACTGAGGGCCCTCCAAACAAAACAAATTTTGCCTATTTCACGAAATTCTCAGATGACCCTATTTTGAGCACGGATTTACTGAACTATTAATAAAATGATGGAAACATTGGACTCGTGATCACAAAAATATCAAGACATTCAGAATGATAATTTCAAATCGTTGCTTCACCTGTCAACTTCAAAGCCAAAATTTTTCTCAAATTCTACGGGAGATGTGATATTTTTAAAAGTTTTTTTCTACGAGCGTGCGCAAAGTAGCCACTTCGCACACTCATTTGCGTGTGCAAAGTAAATTTTTCCCGCACTCAAATGTCAACTCAAATAACTACCTACCAATTTGTTGTTTTAAACTTCGTTTCCATACCAACCAAACTGTAGATAATGCACTTTGTAATGCACAAAATAATGTTCTTGTTACTTTTTCCTTTTCAGTCAAAATCGAAATGAAACACACAATTCTTTTTTTGCGTTAAAAACGCATTCGCCAGTAACGTAAACAAACATTGATAATGATGACTTTCAATCGGCATTTGTGAGTTGTTCTTGCTTGATTTTGGTGCAAACTACTGTGTTTATCGGAAATCTTCGAAAGATTTTAGCTGAATACTGGCATCAAAAAAACCTGATCATGTATACAAACAAACGGACAATCAAATTTATGAAAGTATAAACGATGAAACGAAGACTGACTGATCTTAATGACGCAGCTGTCTAGAGTGTCATGTCAAATCAAAACAGTGTTGCCAATAGCAGGGAATAAGGCGACAAAAGAGGAAATTTTATGAACAGTGATCGGACATGCCCTTGCATTTCAAATATAAAATAAATCAATTATGATTTTGATTATACCCATATTATCCAATTTCCAGCTGCCGCCACAAACTGATCTTTCAATATAAATATATTGTTAAGCATAAATAATCATTATTCTCAAGTTCTATGTTTTTAAGTGCGTTCAAATAATATATTATCTAAAGTTTTTCGTGTCTAATCTGTGAACGCTCGTAGAAAAAATATTGTTCCTAACAAGTTCGCAAAGTGTCTTTCCCGCCCTTAAAGCATATCCGAACTCCGCTTCGCGTCGTTCGTCTAACTGCTTTTGCGTGCGGGAAAGCATCACTTTGCGAACTTGTTAGGAAAATAACTATATTCATCTTGTAGTGTTATTTTTGTTGAGTGTTCATTAATTCAAAGTATATTTCAATTGTTCTTTTAAATATTGAGGAATCCTCGTTAAATAAATAAATAAAATGAATAATTATTATCTTACCGGTCATCTTCATTGGCAAGATTGACAAGCGATATCCTCACACCAATATTGAAAACACTCATGTGAATTCTCTGTTAGACACACAAATGTGCGTACAGATCTGCGCTCCGGTAGTAAACAACATGTTCGCTAGATTTGTACGGAGTGTCGGCTTTTTGGTGAACACTTTGTGTGTTCGGAGTGCAAATTTGTACGGGAACGCGGGAACCTTGGTGTTGCGCGTCAATTCAGCGAGAGTAATGAAGTGGTTAGGAGAAAATGTAATCACATCAATTATCGATATTTACCGTAAGGAATCCAGTCTGAGTGATCCCAAACATAAAGATCATTAAAAAAAAACTCAAAGCGACAGATTCACGAACTGCGCATGCAAAACAGTTCTGAATTGGTTCGGAACTGGTTCCTGACCGACCCGCGAACAAAGCTATCATTGTTTTCCATTTTCAGGTGATGAAGGTCCTCAGCGCATTCTTGAAACAGAAGCACATACTGACAGGGTGGATTCTATCCAGTGGGCACATTCCGGTCTGAAATTTTTATCTGGAAGCAAAGACGGAACCGCCATCATATGGTGGTTTGAGAGACAACAATGGAAGAATATCTATCTGGATATGTCGACAAAACTACCAGGGTATGTTTATACATCCGATATGAAAAATATGCTTATCATAAAATCAAGAGAAAATTCAATCCTAGGTATTTCCCATAGACTTAAAATAACAAGACAAGTAACAAAACAAATATTGCTAACCCCAACATCTGTCTCATGAAGCTATTTACTTTATTTCAGCACCGTTGTCATGTGCTCTTGATGTTCTAGAGCTTTATGAAAAATACCGGCAAAAGTAATTTAATTCAACTACCAAATCATCAATCTTAAACACCTATAATTCCGTATTCTCAGTTTTCCGTCACAAATGACTTTTCTGTCGTTTAAAAACATTGTAGAAGGTGAACATTTGTATGGAGCTCTACATTTCATGTTGTATGGCAACATCCGGTCGCAACTTTGAGGACGAACCAGCTGACGCATTGTTTACAAACGTCCGCTTAAGGTGGGCGTTTCGCGGTCACGTGTCGGTAAGGTAATTTAATGATTTGGCGGAAGCGTCAGAGAGAGATTATTCGAGGGAAAATAAACCTGACGTGTCTGACACCACCTCGACGCCGACGGGGAAATTCCATGATTAGATATATTTTTTCAGGTACATACATACACAAAATGTTATTTTGTGGGCAAATCGTACACCCCCCGCTATTACTTGGTTTATTCTGGGTGTGTATTCTTGTGAATATTATTTTCGGATGCGGATATTTTTTTGTGGTTGCCGTTGAGTTTCTGCTTTTTGTGAACTTTGCAAAGTTTTTCTGGATCTTTGAATAAACATTATAGACAATTAATTTTTACGAACATTGGAGTATTTTCCCCTGAGGTAAGTTTTTGAAAGAGTAATCATTAGATAAGTAACATAATATCACTATTTATGAATATATACAGTGTGTCCAGAATAAAATGATGTTTATGGCACTATATGGGGATATTGGAAACTTTAAAAGATACGACGTTGCGTAAATGGAAGAAAAGCAGCATATTTGTATGCCCAAAAATATTCCACCTTTGTTTTATTTTAAATCGATACCGTAATGTGGATACAGGGTGAAAAGGGAAAAGGCAAATTTTGAAGAAACCACACAATTTTGCTTATTATAAATGCTAGAACTTTCAAATTTTCAGGATATGGTTAAGAGGATACGACAATTCTAAAAACGACGTCAAAAAAATTTTAGGCCCACTATGTTGCGTCCAGCCAAAGTCAAGTCTGTTTTTTTTTATGAAAGTCATATTTTTGAAAATCATTTTCAATGCGGATTTTGAAAATGAAAAAATTCAATATGGCGCCCATAAGAAAAACAAAAGTTGACTTCGGCCGGAAGCAACATAGTGGGCCTACAATTTTTTCGACACAATTTTCAAAATCACCGTATCTTCTTACCCAGATCCAGAAATTTTCAATACCTCATCTTTTATAATAACCGAAATATTGTGCTATTTAAAAAATGGCCATTTTTCTTTTTCACCCTGTATCTCCATTACGGTATCGAATCAAAACAAACCAAAGTGAGATTATTCTTGGGCACGCAAATACGCAACTTTTCTTCCATTTAACCGATACTGTATCTCCTGTAGTTTCCGATATCCCCACGTACATCATTTTATTCTGGACACACTGTATATCATATGTATGTACGAGCCCAATACATAAATATCGCAATTCATCAGTTTACGTCTCCTGGCGATTGTGTTTTGCTCTTTTTCTAAAAAAACTTTTTTCTATGTAATTTTTGATAAAAATGGCCATCGCCGTTCGAAATATACTATAAAATTATATACTTTCTGAAAATTGCACAATTATTGAACAAAAGATAGTCTAGCTATAAAATTTTGAACTAGGCAAAAATAACCAATAATTTTCATATTTTTTTGAAAAATCTGGGTTGCTAAGATATTGTAGAATCCAGTTCAACGCAATGTAATTTTCATGAGACTTATAACTTGAATATAGGGTTCAAAAAAAAATTACTCAATCAATTTTTTCAATGTTGCAAAGATTTTTTTTTTTCAAAAACGATACTACATGTGAAAAAACCTTAAACTTTTTCATTTAAAGGTTTTTTCTATCATTTATAATAAAGAGCTCTGTAGTTGGGTGTCAAAATATAATGAATAACCCTGTACCTTCTATGTCCTCGATGGTCATCTTGTTCATTGTCTATTCGATTTATTTAGTTTTACTCAAAAATAAATTCGTATGAATGTTTTTTGATCCGTCAATAATTATAGGTATTTTAGTGTTGGGCGTTGGGCCATTATTTGCATGATAAATTGGTGTGACGCCACATATAGCGCTGTCGAAAGTAACAATTAATTTTCCTGTAAAAATAAGCAAACTCATATAACTTATAATGATTTGTAAAGACATTTGTGAGAGAAAAAAGTGCGAAAACTGAATGTTTTTTTATAAAGTTATGGACACGGAGCGAATAGGGGTAGTGCTGGGTGGGGTAAATAAACAACTGTATGAATAAAAATACATAATGCATACAGTAGGACTGAGCAAATGAAGTAAAACAGCCTGCAATTTGATTAAACTTGAATCCTGCATCAGTTACTTTTTCATGATTTCCACAAAAATGGGACATTTTTTGCAAAGTCCAAAATTTCAAAGCTTTGTTCAACTAAAGGGGTGGCAAATTATGAGAAAAAACCCTGTACCTATGTGAACGCTCATTTTTATGAAAATAATGTATAACGAATATTTCTTTTTTCAATTTTCCTATCAATTATTATTTTATTCGGCGACTTGTTCTACAGCAATTTATAATTAGAATCAAATCACGATAAAAATTGAAAAAAAAGAACAAAATATTTGAGGTGTTGATACTTGCATTTAATCGTCATATTATTATCAAATCGTGGAAAATGTAAATAATAATATTCTTTTTTCATTCCTATAAATTAAATAGGTAGGTACTCTAGTAATTTGGACAAAAGTCAATACCTAGAACCATCGATTTGTAGTCCTGAATATAAATAGGTAGGTAACTGTCAAATATAAAGCTGAAGTACTAAGTCATTTTTATGGAAAAGTAATTCATATTTTTTTATAGGCAGAGTGTTTATTTAAAAAGTTACCATCCACGTTGTGCGAAACTAGACAGATTTTTGAAATTCTACGAAACAATTCACAAATCTATTGGGGGGAAGTTTTATTATTAAAAATTGGATGGTGCTAGTTCAACCTCCCTAACACCCAGTGCTTGCTGCCATTGGACGCGGGTGGTGATTTTTTTAAAAGGAATCCCTGTATTAGTATTCAGATTAGGTACAGAGTGTTTCATTATCTTTGATAACATTTTAATCAGCTGTAACTTCTTTGTTTTTGAAGGTATCGAAACGAAACAAATATCAGATTGTATAGTTCTCTAGCAAGTTTTTTTTCTGTACAAAAAATAATACATAAGACCAACGATTTTCTGAAATATTGACCTGACTTATGTTTTTTTTTTTAAATGGAATGCCCTGTATAATATTGAATATTTCGATTCCACACAAAATTCTAAGTATATTTTATAGAGCATCTCATATACCTATCTTCAATGGTTTGGGTGAAAATGACGTCCAAACATTTTGCAAAAATTGAATGGTTCACATACAGACAATAGTGACAATCATAAAAACGATTAATCACGTAACACCTCGTGTAATGAGCAAACTCTGTGATTTGTCAAAGTATTTCAAAGGCGATATTGTAAAATCTAATTAATTTTTATTGTTCATGGCACACTTTGCGATCAATAAGAAGACTCCAAAATTTTTGTGTGACAGGTTTCGACGCCATTTCCTCACAAACCGTCGAAGATAAGTATATGTTAGGCTTTATAAAATATACATAGAATATTGGGTAGAATAGAAATGTCCAATAATACAAATAGGTACAAGGGCATTTCATTTAAAAAAATTTAAGTAAGGTTATTATTTCGAAAAATTGTCAATTTTTTGTTTTATTTTTCAAACAGAAAACAACTTACGAGATAACTATACAATATGGTATTTGTTCCGTTTCGATACATTCAAAAACAAACAAGCTATAGCTTATTGAATGTTATCAAAGATAATGAAACACCCTGTACCTACCTATATTATTTTTCTATGGCCGTCTCATAAAACGGCTCACTCAAGTACATTTTCTACTATTATAGGTAATTTCATCACAGCACACACAAAAAAATATCATTTCTCTTGGGCGCCCATTCATCTGTCTCGAGAATCAGGTCCCCAAGCAAACCCATGTTCTGTAAATACAAAACGTACAATACAAACATAGGTAATACAGGAATCTATGAATACGAATTTCCGAAACCCCCAAATCGATAATGTTCAAATTACAGTTTTCTCTACATCATCACTCGTCGCATCTATGAGTGAAAAGCTGAACCCCAGAAAAATGCCAAATCGTGGTTCCTACCTGACCTACCCACAGATGATTCCTTTCCATCTCTGTTATCCTATGCAATATGCCCCATCTTCTTTCTTTGTCTACTGTAAACCTTGGAAAAATCCCAAAATATTTCACAAAAAGTTTCCCCATCCAAGAACGGATTGTTTGTTGATTAAAATCGCAATGTTATATTGATAAGCAAATCCATGTGCCTCGAATAAGTTATTTTGGTGATGAAAAATGAAGAAATAGCCGAGAAAACAGCGATTGATGTGACCGTTTCGATACACCCAAAAATAGGTCATTTTTGATTGCCGAGAAAACTCTTCAAATTGAATCTAGCTAATTCATGTTACTTCATTGGAATAGTACATCATTGTACATCATGTACATAACATGATCGCGTCTCAAAGTTGTGTTGTTCTTCCGAATCAAAACATTTAGTGGGTCCATGTCGGGTATAGGAGAATAACATTGCGATACGCCCACCTTAAGTGAGGTCAATGCGTTTAAAGTTTGCTTATTTCTTAATTATTCAGAAAAAGTCTTGCTCGGTCTGTTCTAAATTGCGGGATTTAGTGTTTTATTGATAAACAACCTAAAACGTGTATAGTGTGTGGCCAGAGAAAAAAAACCGGCGAAAATCGGGCGTTTCACCGGTAAGTAAACAAAAACAAAACTGGCCTATCATCATTGTGTTGGGACCAAAACATTCAATGCTAAAGGTATAGGCGTTACGTGTCTTGTTATTTTAAGTCTATGGTATTACCTATCAACATTTTTTAAGGAATATTCTTTTTCGAATTAAGTCAATCTTTGTCTTGACACGAATAAATTCGTTATCTTTGGTTATATATTAAAAAAATTAGTTATACAGTGTGACCCATTTGTTTTCGGGTCATCCCGAAAAAAAAGTTTATCAATTGACCGATTTGGCTATAGATTTTTTCTAAGAAAATCGCTAAAGTGGTTTGTCACAATTTTGCTCTTAAGAACTGGCAAAGTAGGCCTTGGATTTTGTATGAGCGAGGTCATTTTTGATGGGAAGAAAGAGTTTGACAACCTTTACAATAAAAAAAACTCGTGCCAAATAGGTCGATTGATAAACCTGTTGTTCATTGTGAAAACAAATGGGTCACACTGTATGAGAACCAGTATCACTCCCGCCCCGTTCTGGAGAATTAAAATTTGACCTCGCTCATGTCAATTCGGTTTAGACGTCGGGGACGGATTGGGAATATTTTGAATTTCAGCTTGATTGAGATGAATTCAAGAGATACAAATTATTGTATATTGAATTTGTTTACATTAATATTATAATTATTATATTGGGTTTTTTGTTGAAAATATGATGAAAACCACGTTTTTAAGGTAATAAATACTCCAATAAATGAAAGTGTTTTACAAAAAAACATCCAGATATCCTCCATGAGAAAAAATAATTAAGTCCACTACTGTATTGTATTGACTTGGCTCCCATCACAACGACATGGCCCATGACAAATGCTGATAGCTTCTAAACCGAGAAACGTCTTGCGCGTCGGAATGATCAGATATGAAAAAATTGGTTCCACTGCTGGTTCTTATTTATGCTGTGATTGAAGCTTGAAAATGACCAATAGATATCAATAAATAAAATAAAAAATAATAATAAATACCGGTGTAAACGCGTCTTTTTGAAATTTCATGATAACTGAATTTACTTTTTTAGTTATTTTAGACTAGGGATAATATATCAAGATACGGTTTGCACGAGCCTATTTGAACATCATTTCACTACAAGAAAGTAATATTATAGCGTTTAATTTTTTTGAGAATGTTTCATGTTATTATATCAAAAAACGCATTCTATCGCCATCAATAAGAACTGGACATATCACAGGTAAGATGGGTTTGATAAAGCCATAAATGTTTTCTCCAACGAGTCCAATTTTGTTAAAATACGTTCAGACGTCTAGAAGTTACAGCTATTTATTTGTAAAACATTAAATCAGCCACCACCACTTTATAGAAAGGAGAATAAACAGTCCTCTTTCATTGTGCCGGCTCATCGAAATTCTTGATAAAACTGATTTCTCACGATCGAATAGAGATTTAAATGTGTTTCAATATATTTCACAATGCGTACTTCATCATCACTCATACCATTGAAACGATGATTTTCAGTGAGAAGGAAAAAACAGAAACAGAAACCAAAAAAATCCGTGTAACAATGGTGGCTTGGGATAGATCGGATCTATTAGTTGTAACAGCGGTCAGCGATCACACGTTGAAAGTGTGGAGCGCTTCAAATGGACAGCTTCTTAGAGTTTTATCTGGTAATTTGATGTTATTTGGCTTGTTCAATATTTAATTATGGGGACCTCAGGTCACGATGACGAAGTTTACGTCTTAGAGCCGCACCCACATGATGAGAATGTCATTTTATCTGCTGGACATGACGGTCAACTCATCATATGGAATATCTTGAGTGGAGAGATCGTGTTCAAGTATCTGAACACTATAGAAGGTGAATAAGCGTTTATTAAACGAAGAAGTATAATTTTAACATCCCATCAGGTCAAGGATATGGGGCAGTTTTCGATGCTAAGTGGAGCCCAGATGGCTGCATCATATCAGCTAGTGATTCTCATGGAGATATATTGACGTTTGGTTTCGGAAGTGGCAGTCCATTTTATCAACAGGTTAGTATTTCCTGAAGAGACCAAATTGAAGGCACCATTGTCAAGTCTATTATCTATGAGATAAACCGTCAGTAATCTCTCCCCAAGAAGCTAAAGTTAAAGATGTTTCTGATGGTTAAAAAGAAAGACGTGATTTTGGCATCGGAATCTCATACTAATCCACATTCAAGAATTATTGATGTTTCCTCTTTTATTGTGCCTCCTTTTTATTGTAGCCAACGACATTTTTAATCTTAGTAACACAATCGCTTTAGCTTGAATATTTTACCTCAACAGCTTCCCAAAGAACTCTTTTTCCACACCGATTATCGACCTCTAGTACGAGACCAGAACTTCTGGGTACTGGACGAACAAACCCAGGTTCCCCCTCACTTGATGCCACCCCCATTTCTGGTAGATATTGACGGCAATCCATATCCACCGATGTTACAGCGATTGGTTCCGGGTAGGGAAAGCTGTAATGTGGAACATTTGGTACCAAATATTGTCATTGGCAATGAAGGTATGTGGGAAAGTTCTGAAATTTGACTTATTACCAGGGAAGTTCTGTATTCAAGGTGACCCTCACAAAAATATATTGCTATAGACCCCAACATGTCTATTGTCAAAGTTGATATAGTCCAATGCAATTGTCATTTCAAAAAAAGTTACGGGCGAGCTGAGTTGTCAGGGAATCTGTCTTCTAGGTAAAAAATTATCAAAATCGAAAGCTTTTTTCTTGCGGTTTTTGAGCAATAGGGTGGTTTTTTTGAATTGTGCTATTTGAAATTGAAGGGCTTAGGGTTAGAAAAACGTGACAAGTCACACTTTGAACAAAAATAAACATTTCAGGAAAAGCTTCGTGACCCAAGTTCTCAATAGTTTGTCTTGTGTTTTGTTGGATGGGGTCAGAAATAGAGCCAGAGGTCTTACAAGAAAATATTGCGATAGACCCTAATTTGTCTTATCCGAAAGTTATAGGTACTACATTTATTTCGACAGCTCGATCCGGATCGAAACTCAAGTGGCTTGAAAATTGAATCCTTAATCTCAACTGTTTATTTCGAGGATTGAAATTGAGATTGATAGTATTGAGTGACAAACATAAAAGCTAACCTCAAATTTTCCATTTTCGAACTAATTTTGACACTGTCAAAAGGAGTGAAGCTAGGCGCAAAAGTTGGATCCGGATAGAAAATGGATTGAGCGTTTATTTCGTGGATTGGGATTGACTTGACTCAAGTCAATTCTAAAAACTATTGGGATTGGATTTATTTCTCCAAGCCGCTTGAGCGCTCAATCTCAACCTTTTATATCGAGGATTAAAGGGTATTCAAGTGGGATTCACCAAACCACTTGAGTTTCGATCCGGATCGAACCGTCGAAATAGACGTAGTAATTGAGAAAGAAACGGGGTGTCAATGTTAAATTTCAATTTTTGATCTTTTCAAACTCAACTTTGACATACCAACTAACACAGATTGTCCCTTATTAAACTAAAATGCTATATAACGGATATATTAGGGTCCTTCAATAACAATTGTATCATTTAGTGACGGTAGTTGTCACAAAATACTCTCAGAGACAAAAAAGTGTTATAATCATGTAATATAGCTCCCTAGAAGACCATTTAATAAGCCTTTTATGAAACATAAGAAATTGAATTCTTATAGCATATTATAGCACCAATTTTATAAAAGGAATTACTCTTAAGTCTAATTTGATGTATGATTGGTTTATTAAGGTTTCATAGAGAACTTCATGAGATCGTTACAAAATATTTTTATTAGAGATTAATTATTTTATCATATCTATCTATCTTTAATAAAACCGGTAAGTCGCAAACGTATTCAAATCTGAATTGGCTTACAAGAATATCTTATAAAAATGTTTTATAGAATACTTGATTTCGAACGTACAAGACAGCACTATAAAACTAATAAAACACTTACAAAATAAAAATGAGCACGAAATAGCAACATTGTCTTATAGTATGTCTTGCCTAAAGATGAGTTACGCGACAATCAACTTTAATTTTTCAAATGAAACAACTATTTTTTATTGGATTTTTAAACTTTGCATCGAATTCGACATACCTACGATATAAATTTGCCAACATTGCGATTGATACGAATTTATAGAGGACCAGGATTTAAAGCTAACTGGTGGTGAATTTTGATTTGTTCGAAACACATTTCTCTTATAACTGTGCTGGTTGCGACAATGGACAATTTGCACATTTTTTGGAAATATGTAAAATATAAGGATTAGTAAGTGCTGATGCCATTGATGTTTGAAAAAATCAACCTACGACCTCTTATAATGTAGTAATCACCGATTGAAGAGCGCCAATCAACATCCACTGCGTCACAGAATACAATATCTATCTCCGTCTGTCGTATTGACTGAGATGACTCTCTCGAGAGAGAGAGGGTAATATGGCCCCACCCCGTTTGCGATCATACAGTGATATTCGTGTCTTCTTTTTCATTTATTTAGTATATTTTTGAGTAATTTGGAAAAATGTTTTCGCTGGTGACTTTCAAATAATGTCTTGAATAGGTATATAAAATTTCAAGTCATTTGAAAATGTAACAAGTTTGTCGCAACAAGCACAGTTATAAGAGTTCGCCATATTTGGTAGGCGAACTTTGTCGGTCATTTTTCAGGTTTGGGAAAGAAAACCAAATATTTATTGAGAAAATACGATGATAAAAACGTCATTTTGAGGAAAACATTGTAAATATCAGACAATTTATATTTAATAGAGTAGTTTTTGTTCGTAATTAAGATCTTGAGGTTATGAAATTCAAAATATCAGGATAAAAAGTCTTAAATTGCCTCAAAATGCAGGCGCATGAAAATTTAGTTAATAATGTACCCATATATTAACTGTAAAATCAAATTCGCAAGTCAAATCAACATATTATCATGCTTGGATTTTTTAATATTTCGCGATATGCTACTTGTCTAATAGAAGGATAGACTCCATTAATTTTTCGTCATTCACAGTAGTTGAAATACTTTTGCAACAATTCTGATTTATTCTGCTCTGAATATACACAAAATTGCAGTGTCAACAACAATATATATTCATAACTGTTTTGAAAATGTGTAACTTGGAACAAGTTCACTCCTATCAGAGCTCTATAGCAGTAGTAAAGAAGCTTTATAGTTGTTACCTAGAACCCATATACATTTTGATACGACAATTTTTTTTTATAAAGTGGTCCTTTCTGATGTTTATAAGTGTGTTATTAATGTCTATGAAAAATATTTATACGAGCAAAATATCTTACGAAACTGTTATATAACGGTCTATAAAATACTTATGAACATATTAGTGTTACTTGTGGTCCTCTTTCTCTTTTTCTCAATATCAACTTTCAGATAAGACAAATAAGGGTCTTCACAGTGCGTTTTTTTTAAGACGGAACATAGGGATTCCCATGTTAAATTCTCACTCCCGTGTTAGCAGTACTTCTATGCAAAGTACACGGCTAAAACTTGGCGTAGATAAACTTTGGTGCCTAGAGATTATGTTTTTTCATCAATCAACACAGAATAAATTTAAAAAAAGATCATCTTGGATTTTGGATAAACAAATTGACAATGAAGTTAGACACATCAGAAAATTGGTTGTCACCGTCATATACAAGGCATGTTAAAAGTATAACTTTCTGAAAAATTTAAAGCCTTTTTTGAGTTATTTTCCGAGTAATTCTAGCGTAATTGATGAACTTACTTAATCTCGAAGCACCAAAGTTCTTCTACGGCAAGTTTCAGCTGTATACTACGAATAGAAGTACTGCTAACATGGGATTGAAAATTTAACATGAGAATCCCTATGTTCCGTCTTAAAAAAAAACGCACTGTATATTTTCTTGTCAGGAATCTGTTGTTACCTTATGTCGCATTCATTACGGACCACCCTGTATAGTCGTCCCCAAGATACTACAATAATGAAAAAGAAATCTTATCAGGCGAATTTTTGATGTTAGTCAGGGTTGAGTGGTTTTAATCGCGATTTTAATCATGTGATTTTTTTTCGAATCGTTGATCTAAATCACATGTTAAAAAAAATATTTTCTCTTTTCTGCTTCCATTTTTGAAAAGTAAAATTAAATTGAGTCATCAAAATAAAATTGTTTAGTCTTGCCCATGCTTTATTTGTTGGTTTCGTTTTTTTAAAAATGATGAAATGCCAGTTGAGTTAGTATTTAGTTGTTTCACAAATTTTGTTAAATATGACCCAAGTTAAGTGTGAAAGTTGTTGAGTTGCGTTCTGTTATGTGTTGAAACTTGAAATGAAATATTATGTTCAGAATAAATCTATCTAAAATGTTATTTTTAAAAAATCAAAATAAAAATAAAAAACTCAGCAGGTTAGTTATGAACATTACTTTACATACCATACACTAACCATACACTGATCAAGCGAGTAGAATGATTTGTTTAAGATTGATTTTTTTTATATGTATATAAAATCTTGACGTTATTTTTTGAAGAAGTTGATGTTTAAAAAAAATTGAGTATCGCATTGATCCTAAAGTAAAAGAATTGTGGTTTTTGGTGTATCACTAATCATGGAATATCCCAATGCAGGCCGTACTTTCAAGCTTGAATTCTTTTTGTGCTATCAGAATTTCTTATGCAAATTTAGAAAATTTCAATCAAGGATAGCTTGATTCTTTTAGATGCAACCAACTTATTTTTTATGCTATCGAATGTAGAATCATATTGGCTCTCTGAAGATATACGGTTGTTAGTATTCATCTCTGATAGTTTTCTTTGAATTCCACATTCTTCGATCACTTTGACGTTTTTATCAATTCTCAATACCTAATAAAGTAGACCGTTGAAAATAAACAATAAACGACTAATATTGTAAAAATTCATTATGTATCTAAACACTAACTATGAAGGATGCGATACTTAACTTTTTCTGAACCTCAACTTTTTCAAAAAATAACGATTTGCGAATAAACGATTCGTTTAGGATATTATGTGTGGTACATAAAGTCAAACTGAAATTGACTGAGGAATCCAAATATGCAATAATTTACAAAGGGCTCAATTTATAAAAATGTAACTCTGATATGAATCATCCTCTATACGAGGTGCGAAGGAAGGGAAAATATTTTAGGTTTGTAGCCTTAAGGTCTGTCTACCATGCTTCAGCCACGAATCTTAAAAATGTTCGTTTGAATCGCAATATCCCGTACACACACTTCTGACCACCAAATGTATACTAACTTATCCCCATTATTTTGGAAAACATTTTTGAATTCATGTGATTTCTCGAATTTTGTATTATTAGTTCCATTTTTGTATAGGTATGTTTAATATTTCGTGCATCCGAAAAAGAAAAATTATATTCAACTTCAGTTCTTCTTGTGGGCATTCATACACTAAACAGCAACTGGAACGTACCTACGTGATGATGCGATAGATGACGATTTCAATTTCCTTTATTTTAATCTCTTCGACGTATCGTAAATTAATTGTTATTCTTTTTTTGCTTTGCGTGGTATACAAACAGAAGGTAAGTTATTGGTACGAACAGACATAGTAAGTTTATAGGATAATAAGTCAGAATATTCTTTTAAAACGTGAAAATGTATTTGTTTGACGTCGATCAAAATTCACCTAATGAAAATTCATTTATCTTATTCAAGAATAAAGAAAAGCTCAAATAGGAACAAGAATGGTTTTTTCAAAAAACTGTTTTGTGTATTCATTCAGATTTTGCTCATTCATTTTATCAGGAGTTCAAGAAGTGATACAGGATGTTCAACCGCCAGTGATGGATGATTCAGAAGATGAAGATGTCAGGGGAAATGCTGGCGGCTCATTGCGGAGTCAACGGTGAGTCTCATATCACCAGGGCCCGGACTCGTTTGAGGAAATAGCGATAGAGATTCTCTTCTCTTCGCATAAACATCGGTCGTTTCTTGAATCCAAAATAGCCGTCGAACAACAGCTGGGCCCGTATCATCTACTTCACCTGAATCAAGTAACGTCGGATGTTCATGCGAAGCGAAAAGAATCTCTATCGCTATTTTCTTACAGAGTCCGGGCCGCATTTTCGTAATTCGCCGACATATTAAACGATCGGAATAACTCGGGAGCTGCGAATCGCAAACATGTGAAATACAGACGCATTAAACTAAATGGGTTACTGAATAATATGTAACTGAAGCGTGTTATTCGATAATTGTAGTATGGGCTAATACAAGTAGCGTTTATTAACACGATAAATCTGGGAATGTACAAAAGATCAGATAACGATAACGCAATATTATTATTTTTTGGATGTGTTTCCTCTAAAACCAACATTATCTTCAACATATGCAGCTAAGGAGTGGGTTGCTTTCCAAGCGTCTTTTCTGAACTGATTCGATTTAATTTTCTTCCACTGCACATTGCTCTCTTTCCTCTCATTGCCGTCTTTTTACGACCGATTGATGTAGGCTGTACACAGAATGTCAACGAATAATGTACCCTATAGGTATAATGGACCAAAAATTTCATGTTTTCTTTATTTTCGACTCTCCCGAGTCCCCTGTATAATATCTTCAAATTAGAAGTCTGGCAATAGACTTCTAACAAAGCACAACTTCTTATATGGAGTGACTTTTGGTCGAAAAATAGAAATTATACCTATAGAGTACTCACTCTATCCGTAGACATACTGTAGATATGTGTTTGCCTTTTTTCGTGTAGCTAGTGTCATTTCTTCTTACACATAACGCCCTTGTATTTTAAACATTTTTGCAAACCAGATTACAAAGCCTGTCCTGAGTTAGCATATTTATCACAGTTGCTTAAATATGCTTGGATAGCAGGGTAAAATAACGATGGACTTCTTTCCAAATGTCCCATGATTAATAATAATCAAGATTTTCGTATGAGATTATGTCATCAATATTATTGTTATCAGCATCGATATTCAGAGCAAAATTAAAGTTTTGTGAAGAGACTGGATCTGTATTAGCATCTTCGTCATATCACTATTCTGCTTCATTGAAATCTGCTTAAATGTCGAAGATACTTATTCATCTGACTACTTTCCTGTTACAATTTGATAAAGATGAAATTTAACTTTCAAAGATAACGTCTCAAAAACTGTGTTTATATTAAACTTTTTCACCACTGCTGCCTGGTGCTTACAGTGTTTACCCGTAAAACCCTGTGGACACGTACATACAATTATTGAGAATAAGTAGATCAACGAAGTAGGAGACATTTCTATCGCTCTGACTTTTTACTTCATATTCAAAATTATTTAGTTGTATTTCATCTTCAGCGGCCAGAACAATGATTTCCCAACAACTAGATACAGCCCGACGTCTCTTTGTGTGTCACATGTTTATACATTGAGGGTAGAGAGGAATTCTTGCGAGAATTCTTGCGAGTTTGCCAAACTGCAAATTTATCAAGTAGCCACCTTGTATTCAAGGTATTTTTATTCTAATTAAAAATACTCTATACTCTATGAGTGCATCTCCGGTAGTTACCAATTATATAATATGTACATTTTAGATCACTAGTGATAATGAAACATTTTCAATGAGACCCATATTTTTCCATAAACCTTAGTTACTTATGTAGACACGATGCAACGAAATACATCTGGCAACACGACACAAATGCCTATTTGAGATCAACCAATCACAGCTGATAGTCATTTTAACTAATCATAGCCTGTAACTCCCTTGGAACACTGTTGTCGGCTTGTTCAAAATTCAATATTTTTGAAGGCCGAACAGCTGATTTATGTGAACAAAACTTGTCAATAATCAGTAAATTATAACAACTGTCCTATAACACCAACGATATTGAAACAAATAAAAAATTAAAACATATCCTCATTAATACACTGGTTAATACCTTTTGATAAAAAGTGAAAATTCTGAGTGCTTTTTATTTGCAACAAGGCAACGTTGAACGAATTCAACGGACGAGATGTAAATAATATCAAGTTTATTATAGTGACAAACAATTTGCCCGGAATCTAGGGTGTTCGCTAGTTCTAGTGGGTTCTATGTTCTAAGGGCCAGAATATCCAGAATGCGTTGCTTATAATAGGATTCAAAGTTGGTAGATATATAGGGTGTTCCGGTGATCATGTTACAGGGTAGATAAAACACAGGAAAATAAGAAAAAAAGTTCGTATAAACATGGGTCCGGAAACGCTTCCTCCCTTTGATGACCTTCAAAAACTACTCTTCGTTTTATAGCTTCGGTACTACTGCAGCTATCGCCACCAATTTCGGGACATGAAATCTAGTTGGTAGGTTCATCAATTTGAGACTTCCGGATTTTGTTACCTTTAATCAGGTACGTAGAAGTCAGGGGGGTATCTGGGTAAATCTGACCCTACTCCTCCTAGGCTTTAATTTCTTGCCATTTTTATATCATATTATGATTCTCGAATGCCTTTTACATATAAAAGATACTCTTAGTAAAAGTCGCTATCTGTCACCGTTTCCTCGGAAAATGGCAAAATCCAATCAATAATAAATTATTGGTCTTAAACAAATTATTATGTTGAAATATAAAAATGAGGTTCAGTACAGATAGTGAGCATCAAAAGTTAGTCAAATCTTCTTCTTTAATGAAAATAAATTAGATTAGAGAGATATTCAAAAAAAAAACAATTAAACCTACACAATCAAAACTAATAATACATTCAAAATAACAATTGCTGAAAATGCCTGCCACCACGTTCAATACATTCATTGCACCTACGTAGCATATTTAAATTGACGTCAGTGAAAACATCAGGCATGGTTTGAATCATTTCAGCCACAACAGAAATCCCAGCCACCAAATCTTCCTGCGACTGAACTGGAGTTTCATATACAAGACTTTTCATATGTCCCCAAAGAAAGAAATCCAGAGAAGTTAAATCTGGGGACCGGGCTGGCAAGTTGACATCGCTTCCACGTCCAATCCAACGTCGTCTTAAACGATCATCGAGGTGCTCACGTACGACATGTGAAAAATGAGCGGGTGCTCCATCATGCTGAAACCACAGATTCCGACGTATGTCGAGGGGCAGCTCATCCAATAACTCAGTAAGGTGTATCTTAAAAAAATGAGGTACACCGTCCCAGTTAGTCGAGGAGGCAACATGATTGGTCCAATTTGACTTTCTCCAACAATTCCAGCCCACATGTTCACCGAGAATCGATGTTGGTACCCTCTTATTTGAAGAGCATGAGGGTTTTTCTCCGCCCACACAGGGCTATTCCGTGAATTAAAAATAACTTCTCTCGTAAAAACAGCCTCATCAGAGAAAAGCACAAATATCGGAAATTGGGGTTCTTGCGTACACTTTTGAAGAAACTACTCGCAAAACCCTACGCGGGGTGCATAATCATCTGGTTCTAATTCCTGTACTTTTTGGCGATGGTAAGGATGAAGAAGTTGTTCGTTAACAATCTCCCATACACGTGTTATGCAACAGCTCGGGTACTGACACAAGGATTTTCCTCGAATTGTCGGAGTACCTCTTCCTCAAATTCTGGAGTTCGTACAGTTCTTTGAGCGCCATTATCTGGCCTCGTTATTTTCACGGAGCCAGTTTCCCTTATGCGCTGATTTACCCTCTCGAGCAGCGTGTGAGCAGGTACACGCCTCTCAGGAAACCGCTCCTGATACAATCTTGAAGCGGCTCTTCCATTGCAATGAACTTCGCCATAAATTAATAGCATACCGGCATATTCGGCGAAAGTATAATCCATGATTCACTGACGACACAATATTTTATTGACATATTTTTGACAACTAGATAAATTTTGATAATCCCACGCCAACGTAATCAAACTGCATAGGGGCAATAGGAATCAATTAATGTATCTGACTTAGTGGCGGTTTCCGAGGAAACGGTGACAGATAGCGGCTTTTACCAAAAGTACCTTTTTCGTGTAAAAGGCATTGGGGAATCATAATCAGATATAAAAATGGCAAGAAATTGAAGTTTATCGAGTGGTGGAGTGTCATAATATGAAGGGATATATGAAAAAAGGGGTCCAAATCTCCACAATTTCGAAATAGATTATATTTATCTATTTTGAATCTATTTTGAAATTGTGGAGATTTGGACCCCTTTTTTCAAGAAATTAAAGACTAAGAGGAGTAGGGTCAGATTTACCCAAATACCCCCTGGTTTATACGCCCCTGGTTAAAGGTGACAACATCCGAAAGGCTCAAATTGATGAACCTACCAACTAGATTACATGTCCCAAAATTGGTGGCGATAACTGCAGTAGTAACGAAGCTATAAAACGAAGCGTAGTGTTTGAAGGTCATCTTCGAAGAACACTAGCTCCCTGAGAAAGCGTTTCCGTACCCATGTTCATATGAACTTTTTTTTCTTATTTTCGTGTGTTTTATCTACCCTAGAAGTTTGTAACATGATCACCGGGACACCCTGTATAAAGCCACATAGTTGAGGAAAATTAATTGTACTTGAATCAATAATGGGTGATATGGATGTAACTCAAATTTCTTGAGATAAACTAATACACTTCATAAATAACTGAAAAAGATAGTGAGTATTATAGTGAAAGATTTCACTCTCCTTTATTCACACCACCCAATGTTCATCAAAGGGCAGACCTAGCACAGATCTGATTCAGAAAAATACTGATTTTGAGTTTGCAATATGCAATTTCATAAATAGGTAAATTGCCGACGCATTAGACTTTCACGTCAGACAATTACGAGCCTGCGATCCGCAGCACCCGAATTTTCCCGAGCGTCTTATCTGTCGGCGAATCACGAAAATGCG
This sequence comes from Orchestes rusci, assembly GCA_958502075.1. Classification (NCBI taxonomy): domain Eukaryota; kingdom Metazoa; phylum Arthropoda; class Insecta; order Coleoptera; family Curculionidae; genus Orchestes; species Orchestes rusci. Next base: position 26,977,209 of record OY293308.1, on the reverse strand, counting down.
TCCAGGCCCAGGTGGTATTGCAAAATCACAACATCTTTTTTTTTTCAGTATACGTCAAAGCACGGGCGACTGGCAAACAGATCACAATATTGAGTGGCAAAAAAATGTTCTGATTCCCCCTTTGTGTACAGCAGTATTGGAAAGATCTAACGAGATACGGTACGCTTCATGCTGTTTTAACTTTATTCATTATAATCTTTTTGATTTTCAACAGACGGCTGACAGAAGTATCTGAAACCAAAGAATATCAAAAGCAATTGAGAAGGAGGCCTCTTATGATTTCAACGGCAGGACCTAGTACAGTAAGAAATAAGGACAAGAAGAAAAAATTAAATAGTACACCCAAGAAATCCAGAGCATCTTGTAGGCCTTTTACTGTGAGTATCATAGAAATTGCTTTAGTAGTCTGAATGTGCTCAACCGTAATAAATATGTAAGGAGATACATTCGATTTTACTTCGAAGTAGAGCTGTCAAAATTTCCGCTTGGCTAACGGAAATAATATGCTAACATCTACATTGAATTTGTGTTCCAAGTCATGCTTACGCCAAATTCAATATCGAGCATATTATGATTCCCGTTTGCCAAGCGGAAATTTGACGGTTCCACTTTCAAATGAAATTGAATGTGACTCAGACATAAATCTCAAATCTTCTGAGAGAAGATAAATGTGTCGTCTTTATTATTTCATATTAGAAATTTGTTTCTTAAAAGTTGCTATAATCTTACTTATCTTTAATATAAAATACTCGAAAAGATACGAAAAGACATTATTTTACTCTCATGAATGTAACTCTCGGCATGGGATTCACAGAAAGGTGAAACGTTGAGAGTTATTGACGAAGACCTCCTCCGTTGTCACTGTTCTGTACCAAATCTTCCATTTAACATAAAAGGGACGCCAGGTGGCGGCTCGCTTCAGAAGTCAATACTTCAAAGGGATTCCGCGAAGTGAGGCAACTTGTATTATATCCCGTACATTTTGCTATAGCACCATACACCTACACACGATAGGGAAGTTTCGCGAACGAAAACCATTTTTATTGCGCAGTAACGTCATCTAGCTTACAGTTTATTTCTTCATAATAATAGGCGGAACGTAGCTTTTGAGGAATATCAACAAGCCAGATAACGGTAACCAGTAACTAAGGTAACTGACAAATTAACTGACCACATGACGTATAGCGCGACGCTCAACAAGCGCAATGTCATCTTATTTTTTCTGTATCATTGGAAAGAATAAACTTGACCCAGATGACGTCACATTAGACAGGCATAACCTAAAATAATTTCAAGCATTTCAAATACACTAAAATCAACTTCGCCAAAAACCAGTTAAGTCCAGTGAATATCAATTTCAACCAAATATCACTCCTAGAAGGCTGATTTGCATTTGCTCGTAACAAATTCAAAAACACTCAACACAAAGTTTCTGGTGAGATATAACCATGGGATATGAGTTTGATTGGACTGGAAGCTTCACCCACTTTTTCATAGCTCTATTCTCATTGCTATTAATAGCCACTGGGTTTCATAGAAAGTTGAAATTTCGAGAGTGAATGACCTTTCGATTGATATTGCATATCCATATACCTAAATGTTCCCGTTTTCGAAATAAACGCCTTTTTTCATAATAATCCACTTCTCACAGTAGATCGCCATTATCATTTCAAAAATATTTGAACGTTTCTCACGAAATAACTTGTACTGGGTGATTGTTTATATTTTACTCAATAGATATCTCAGTTAATTTTGGTTCTACAAAGAAGTTTAAATGAGCAAATTTGCAGTATTTTTCATGGACATTCAGAATCCGATACTAAGAAATGCCAAAATGCATCGAAAACCCATTTTTTTTAACAACATGGTATTTTTCAAATGGGAAAACCCTGTATATTTTTGGCTAGATTAATAGATCTTTTTCTTCTGATTCCAAATATACCATACATGTTGGTATTTGGTTCAGACGTTTTTGCTCTATTCAAGTTCAAAGTCTCCAAATATCTCATTAAGGAGACATTATCTCGATCTTTGTTGCTAAGATACGGTAGAAACCAGATCAACGTAATGTAATTCTTATGAGACTTTGAACTTGAATAGCGCAAAAACGCCTGAATCAAATACCAACATACAGGGTGTCCGGAAAGTCAACGATAATACTGAAAGGGGTGATGAACCAACTCATTAGCATCCAGAAAAACATAATATGACCTTTGTAAAAACTCTATGGTTTTCGAGTTATTGCCACTTAAAGTTTAAAATATTCAATAAGAAATCTTATCTTAGAGAGAAATAATTTATTTTCATTTTCTTTTTTACTAAGTACGTGGAAACTTTCGTGACTGGCTTGTAATTGCGAAGGAAAAGGTGGTGGGGAGCAGTCAAAAGTTGATAATATGTTTTTCTGGAAGCTTAGGAGTTGGTCTATCACCCCTTTCAGTATTATCGTTGACTTTCCGGACACCCTGTATATGTTTTATTTGAAATCAGAAGAAAAAGATCTATTATTCTAGCCAAAAATATACAGGGTTTTCCGTTTGAAAAATACCATGTTGTGTAACATTTTTAGGTTTGCGATCGCTTTTGGCATTTTTTGATATCGGATTCTGAATGTCCATGAAAAATACGGCAAATTTGCTCATTTAAACTTTTTTGTAAAACCAAAATAACTGAGATATCTACTGAGTAAAATATGAGCACCCTGTACGTGATTCAGTGACATTCAAATCCTTTTCAAAAGATATATCATGGCAACTCACTGTAAAAAGAAGGTTTTCATAAAAAAAGCGTTTATTTTGAAAATGAGAACAGATAGGTATAGGGATAAACAATAGAGACTTTTTGCACCTCTTAAAATAACATCAATTATTTTATTCGTTATGGTTAACTTTATTAAAAATGACATTTGCTTCATCCGTTATTAAGTGAGGTTTTGCTCCACTATACGATTTCACTTTATTCGTTATCTTGCGTCTGACCAACAGGGGAAACCGATGACAGTTTTCGTAATTATTTCTTGTTAATCAATTATTTCGTCAGTATTTATTTTTATATCTAGGTATAATCATTTTTTTTTAAACATCGGACATACCTGAACGATACCATACCAATAAAATTGGGGATTGATAAAATTATCTTTAAAAAGCACAGACTTTAAACTACACACAGCACCGGTGCTCAAAAACGAGATCCTCCTCCGACTTTCAACTATTTTTAAATGATCTATAAAGTACACATACACAAATTAGTAAGTGGTACAGAGCATCAACATTGAACAACAATAATATTTATAAGATAAGACGTCAGAAGTAGAGAAGTAAGGTTAGGTCCGATTTAGATCGTGTTCCGTAATTGAGTTCGTGACAAGATGTGTCAGATTGTTGAGTAGATCAATCCGGAAAAGTATGAAAGAAAGGAGAATATTGTACTAAGTTTATTTTTTGTATGTCAAACTAGTCAAACATTCCATGTTGGTTTCCGCGATCGTTTATTGTCATTTAAAGTAGTTATCTGCATCTTATTTTGATCAATTGCTTGAGAATAAATCAATATTAGCAGTAGTATCCATTTAATTTTACACATTACGGCAACATCGCTGTTGAAAAATAAGCATCACCATAACGATAAGCCCTTCCTCATTTCACCGTAATTAAAGGAATCCGTTATGGTTAATAACGATAAAGGATTGTGATTTTGTCACTGCGCATGCTCAGAATAACGATAACCACAACGGAATGAAAATTTAAGAGGTGCAAAAAGTCTCTAATATCGTTCAAAAGGTATTCTTATTGGCTTCCTAAATAGTTGATAATATAAAGTATGTTCTATTTAAAAAAAAACGCACTTTTAAGAAGCTTTTTTATACCAAGAGAAAAAAAAAAGTCAATTTTATACGACCCCGTATTATTCACGGAATATCTCGGTACACAGGAGCAATACAGGAGGTCTTCGTCAATAACTCTCAACGTTTCACCTTTTTGTGAATCCCAGTGGCGTAGTAATAACAATTAAACTAGAGCTAATTTTAAAGAAAAAAAAAAGGAAATTGATCAAATTCTCGAAAACCGCTACAGATAGGTATAGGGTAAAGGATAAATATTTTTCCTTCTCCCTGTATTGTAAGCAACCTATTTTGACACTGCTTTGACAGACGTAAGTGAAAGTCACTCAACAAGGTATTGGTTGCCCTTAACGACAGGATGTAAGTCAACTAATAGTGTTTTCGATTGGGAAAACAAGGGTTGCACTGGGTTTGACCTCGGGCAAAACCAGTTATGATGAAAATTTGCTCTAGGGCAATCCCAATCGAACATACATTTCTCATCGAGTGCAATAATATTGCACGGTAAAATTCCGATTGAATTGAAATTGGAATCATTAAACTTCTTGAAAATCAATATTATGTTGTCTCTGCGTTGCGGCTGAAGTGACTCTGAACTAGACTAATAATTAGAAGTCCATTTCTCATTGCCAAACGACAAAATCTTGAGACCAATCAATAGTTTTCTTTATATGGATCATAGATAGGTACTAGGAACAACTTTTTTGAGAAATTAGGTATATGCACCAGATCTTAAATGAAATTAATTCAGTTTTGAGAAGGTACTCGTTTTCCATAACTCGTCAACGCCAGTATTTTTTTTTCGGCACTACTAGATTCCAACAATAATAACTCTTACTCGAAATCTGTTGTCCACTCACAGAATCACTTCACGCGACGTTTATATCAACCATTTTTCATGATTTTTTTCAATTTTGCTTATGCACTAAAATTGCACTATACAAGCACGAGCTCAAAGACCTCGTGCCGAAAAATCTGCACTGAGTGCAAAACTCATTGACCCGGTTCCCCAATCGAACATAAAAATCCACTCGATTTCTACCAATCGAACATAACTATTGCACGAGTGTTGCACCAGTGCTGCCCGATTTTACCAATCGAAAACGCTATAAGTCAACTTACATCCCTAGGGAATTTGAATTGTCAACATGACGTTGTTGATAAAATAAATACTGCTTATAATAATAATAATAATAATAATAATAATCTTTATTGTCTAACATTTTTCCATTAGTAAGACAATATGACCTAAATAATATAGCATTGAAAGTTAATATACTGTGTTTTTACAGTTTCTAAAAAATATTGGGTATGAACAGGGAGAGAAAAGAAAAAAAACTTACATTTATGATGGACAATTTGCACATTTTTTGGCAATATGAAAAATATAAGGATTAGTAAGTAATGATTCCATTGATGTTTAAAAAAATCAACCTACGACCTCTAATAATGTAGTAATCACCGATTAAAGAGCGCCAATCAACATCCAATACGTCACAGAATTCACTCTCTATCTCCGTCTGACGTATTGACTGAGATGACTCTCTCTCTCGGAAGGGTAATATGGCCCCACCTCTTTTGCGATAATGCAGTGAAATTCGCGTCTTCTTTTTCATTTATTTAGCATATTTTTGGGTATTTCGGAAACATTTTTTCGCTGGTGACTTTCAAATAATGTCTAGAATACGTATATGAAATTTCAAGTCATTTGAAAATGTATGCAAATTGTCCATTATTACAAATTACAATGGAAATTTTGCTTTAACATTCGAACTAATGAGTGCCAACTGGTTACTTTATAAAAATCGATGTCGCTACAGGTGGTATTGTAAAGGCTCATTGCGTTGTACAAAGGGATCTTTAAAAGAAAATTTGTTGTATGGTTTGGTAAGTGGAAAGTTTGTGGGTTCCTGGTGGTTTTAGAGGGGACGTTAATTGTTGCTCAGGCAACGGATCACGCCTACCTTCATAATTTAATGAGAATGCTATCGAATGTAATCATAATGAAAATCCAAAAATCTATCCAGCATTTTCTCTGTAAACATACAATACTGGGAGGGGGTCTAAAATTATTGTTTCTTCGATTGTTCCCAAGAAATGTGAAGTAGTTTGAGATATATAGGAAGGAATGGCTGTGTTGCTCATCTCGGGATAGCAGGAAGAAAACAGTTTGAAGTACTCAGAGCAAATTAACTTATTTATTAGCTGGCAAGGCGCTTTTGGCTTGAAAAGCCATCTTCAGTGACCCAACTGAAAAGTGAGACCGGAATCAGAATGAGCTGCGATCTTAAACGATTCACTAAATTTTCAATATAATAGAGTCTGAGCTTTTTTTCTACCACCTATAAAATGATCCTTTGAAGTGTGAAATCTTCCAATTATCTATAAAAAATAGTAGAACACCGATTTCGGTCCTTCTACCGATCTATTTTCAGACTTTTACTAACTGTTAGTACAGTCATGCAGGGTTTAAAAAAAGAAAACATGATCAGTTGAAATTTGCTTGAAACCTAATGATGCTAAAAGATTCCCTACAGTTTTTTTTAGGTATGCTTCAGTGAATGCTTTATCATGTATTTGGATAACAATAGCATCAGAAATGTTTTTTCTTGATAACTTTTTTTTTGTAGCTGAGTATGGTCACGGAAGGATTGATCTGTTTATATGATTAATAATCAGAAAACAACTAACTCTCAATACAAGGCGGCTCGCTGGAGATGGTTATAAGCAAATCCAGCGACGAGCCGGATGTCTTTCGACAACGCATGCTATTTTCGGCGACACGTCGACTATAAAATGGTTTTAAGCCTTACACCTCTGTAGAAAGGTTGGTGCCTACCCAGAGAACAACTATGAATACCTGTGACAGGGTGTCAAAGTTGAATTTTCATTTTTGATACTTCAAATTCAAAAGTTTTGAAATACTTGTAACAGACCACCCACGTGAATCACCCTATATTATACAGTGTGTTCAAGATAAGGATGTCTATCATGGGGATCTTGGAAACCATAAGAGATACGAAGATGGTTAAATTAGAGAAAAGTTGCACATTTTCAAGCCTAACAATATGCCGTTTAGAAAGTTTTCAAAATTCTGAGTAGTTCCGGATATATGCCTAAAAAAGCGAAATTTGCCGTTTCGTTTTATTTTTTTCTGACGTTATTTAAAGAGATATGGAAAAACAAAAGACACTTTCTCATAGCCACTTTTTGAGCACTACAAATAGACCGTCAGATAACGACAGATTTTGCTGACTGATTTTCTCGCTTTAGGGATTTTAACCACTGAAAAGTATGTCAGTGTTGAGCACAAAAAATGAAAATTTAGCGATCGCAAGTGTGCTAGGCATATGGAAAATTAAGATTTCTTCTGCAAAAAAAAAGGTTTTTTTTTTCATTTTTTCGTTTATGGCATTTTAACACATCAAAAAATATTACAATGTAATGGTGGAAAAAAAAGCCATAATGATTGGACGTGCTTAAAGGGTTGAAATAAGGGTGCCATCTTGTAAAAAAATACTTGGCTGCTGATGCATTTTCTCGCTAATGGCAATCGAAAGAATGGATTTTAATATCATAAGGAACCAGACAAAAATTTCCTATAAGCCGATTGGATGTTGAGGTAAATTTTTCGGGCGGAAAATTTTGCAAATTTTTTCTTCCTATTCCGGCAGATTTTCTCGTGAACGAAATAAAAAGCAATAAAAATGTCTCAATCTAAAACTCTGTTATTAAAAAACCCATAAGTCTAGCTCGTGCTTATCATAGTTTGTGAAGCTACTCAACTTGCAGGAAAGTCAGAGGACATTTTTCAATTTTCTCGTTTATGGGAATTGGCATGTGGGATGAAAAACTGATTTCAAGATCGGACAAAAAAAGCCATAAGTCGGAAACATGATATCGACATTTTATTCAAATAAATACATATAATCATTTGAAAATGATGCTGTGAGAAAATTGAAAAAATCTGCTCATTTTTTTTTTGAAGTCCAGGACATCACAGCAACAGAACGACTCTGTGAATGGAAATCCAAAACCCCTCAAAAAGCTTAGTCAATAAGAAATCCTGATAAGTACCGAATATTGCCACTTATTGGTATTGGTAAAAATAGCATTAATTACGAGTTTACTACACATTATTCTATTTCTATATTCTATCAAGATTCAGACGATGAATCATTATTTAGCGAGAGTTTCCACGAATAAAGCATATTATTTTTATCCTTCAAGAATATATATTTTTTTAAGTATGATGTAGAAATTGAATGAATTGAATGAATCCTTTATTTATTATTATTCTTTGGTCAACATTTTATACGACTCAAGTCCATAACTATTTTTTTTCACATATTTCAATTACACCAAAACTATTTTTTTTTGTCGCACTAAACTTGACATTTCAATAAAAATTCTGTTACTTGACAATTCAACGAAAAAGACTGATATGATATGATTATGATTTTTGAGTTAAATCAAATTAAACTGCTAAGTTTAATCCGAGGGCATGATGACTTGAGTATAATTCGGTAAGACAATTTAATGAATACGTAAGTCCCTAAAATAACAAAAAGACGCATTTAAAAGTTCCGTTTTGTGACTCGAAAAAACATTGCTGGTCATGGTAATTATGGATACATAATTGTCACTCTCAAAGAAATATTTAATCAAATAAGTTCTGCCTGTATCCTGTATTTGACATTATTATCATGCCTCCGCCTTATGACTTTCAAAAAAAAAGTTTGCAATGTACACACCAAATCCCATGAAGAAATAAGCAATTTGTTTCCAATTATTGTCTCGCAGCAGTATTTTCAAATAACTTTATGTTTAATTTTCAATCACATGTTAGCAGTAGTTTTAGTCAAATTACACAGCTGAAACTTACAGTGGATGAACTTTGGTGCATAGAGATTATTCACTAGTTAGTACAGAATAACTCGAGAAAAAAAATTGAAAAAATGCTTTTATGAATAATTGGAAAATAATAGTTTTTTACATGCCTTGTATAAGCTACTGTCAACCAATAATTTCATTGTCAAATTGTAATTACATTTATTATGTATACCTAATACAATCACAAAAATGTAACATTATTTCTTGGATGAACTGTTCGAAGTGCTCCCTATTCACTGACAATATTCTAAACGGTTATAAAATTTAAAATGAAATTTTTTAGTTAAAAAAATTGACAATGGAGTTAGACACGTTAGGAAATTGGTTGTCACCACGCACTATATACATGTTTATTTATATAAAACGTCGATATCATGTTCCCGACTTATGGCTTTTTATTTCTGGTCTTGAAACCAATTTCCCTTCCCACATGCCAATTCCCATAAACGAGAAAATGAAAAAAAAAACACAAATTTTCCTACAACTTCACAACTTATGGCTTCTTTTGAAACACATTATAAGCTTATGGGATTTTTTGTATGATGTTTATCAATTATTAAAATCATACTGTTTGAATGCCATAAATGAGAAAGTTTGCCGGACGACGAAAAACATTTTCGCAAAATTTTCCGTCCGGGAGACTTACTTCAACAGCCGATCGGCTTATGGGAAATTTTTCTCGGGTTCCTTATGATATCAAAATTCATTCTGTCGTTTGCCATAAGCGAGAAAATGCATCAGCAGCCAAGTATTCTTTTGCAAGATGGCGCCCTTATTTCAACCCTTTAAGCACGTCCAATCCTTATGGGTTTTTTTTCTCACTATTACATAGTTATATTTGTTGAGGTGTTGAAATGCCATAAACGAGAAAATGAAAAAAAAAATCCTTTTTTTTTGCAGAAAAAATGGTAATTTTCCATATGCCTAGCACACTTGCGGTCGCTAGATTTTCATTTTTTGTGCTCAACACTGACATACTTTTCAGTGGTTAAAATCCCTAAAGCGAGAAAATCAGTCAGCAAAATCTGTCGTTATCTGACGGTCTAAAAACAACGTTGATCGATTTTCCGTACAACGTTACGTTTCGGAGATTTGATTTCCAAGATCCCTATGATAGACATCCTAATCTTGGACACACCGTATTCTGCACAAAATCTACCATGAAAATAAGGTTTTGTCTGGATATGTGATTTTCTCCTATAAAAATCAAAAGATTTTTCAATAAACACATCAGCAATGGACAATTTGCACATTTTTTGAAAATATGAAAAATATAAGGATTAGTAAGTACTGATGCCATTGATGTTTAAAAAATCAAGCTACGACCTCTAATAACGTAGTAATCACCGATTAAAGAGCGCCAATCAGCATCCACTACGTCACAGAATACACTATCTATCGCCGTCTGACGTATTAACTGAGATGACTCTCTCTCTCTCGGAAGGGTAATATGGCCCCCCAATTTGGCGATCATGCAGTGAAATTCGCGTTTTCTTTTTCATTTATTTAGTATATTTTTGGGTATTTCGGAGAAATTTTTTCGCTAGTGACTTTCAAATAATGTCCAGAAAATGTCAGAAAATCAAGAGTCTCGTCTTGGTCTTGGTCTTGATAAGAAAAATCGACACAACATTTATCAAAATCTGCAAATGTCTGTATCTATACTTTCAATAAGTCTTTTTAATAAATCAATTCCTCAAAAATGTATAATAGGCCATTTCAGAAACCTCTCAACATAATAACTTGTGGTAAGCACCGAATAACTAATTATGTCCATGTTAGTTATTTTTGGAAACCCCGGCAGACCTGCATCATAGTCTGAATCACTTTAACTTAGGTAGGTATGATGCAACCTAAAAGTGGGGTTGAGGACATTAAATGAAACTCCTTAGATTTTCAAATTGCCGACGTTTCGACTTCTAATTCGAGTCTTTATCAAGGCTACAAAAGAAATGCACATATAATGTCTGATATGACAATGAAAAAAAGAACATGAAAACAAAAATCTCAGATGATACATTAAAATATTACAATGGATAAAGCAAATAACTCATATAAACAAACTATCAAAGTACTTGAAAAAAGAAAAGAAAAAAAACACAACAAAACAAGCGAAACGGTTAACAAAATAGGATTCATACCTTTTTGGTCAATTGTAGAAGTTCCATGTCATACATAAAACAATGATTAACATTATAACAGCACACGGCACTTGAAACTCCGCACGTCAACATCTCGGAAACGAATAGGAATATTTGATTTCTGTAAAAAGTAGTCAAAGTATGGGGTCGAGTAGTTATTTTTCACAGTTAAAAAAATTCGACGCCTACCAAGAGTAAAGCGTCGCGACGCATCGAAATTATTAATCGATTGCAGGGACTATGAAATTACGCGCATGCTAAAGTACATGTTATTTATAAACTTTTTTGTTATTCAGTCGAACTCATTTATTCCACTCAGTTTTGAGATATACAGTGTGTCCAAGATAAGGATGTCTATCATGGGAATCTTGAAAACCGTGAGAGATACAAGGTCGGTTAAATGGAGGCAAAGTTGCGTATTTTGATGCTTAACAAAATGCCGTTTTAAAAGCCAAGAAATTCACACTCAATCACTCAATAATTCATTCATGGAGTGCAAATATTCAACTTTCATCATGACGACTGTGGAAGACCATTTATCAGATCTCATCACGACAAGGTTGTTGTTAGTGTTCAGAAATTTTAAACATTCCATGAAATCCTTTCTGATGACTCTCGATTCATGTAAGTTGTCAGGTGAATGTATATGATTTGTAATTATATTAATTGAAACCCCCTGGCCCCGTTTATAAAGTTATATGTGGATGATTCATTTCTGGCCTGCCCAAAAAACGTGGTTAATGATGTACTCGCAGCGTTCAACAATTTCCATCAGAAAATCCAGTTCACGGTAGAAATGGAAAAAAACGGACGAATACCTTTTCTAGATGTTGAGGTGAATCGTGTCTCGCATGAAAACATCACCACAAATTGGTATCGAAAATCGACGTCCTCAGGAAGGGTTTTGAACTATTTATCAGCCAACCCTCTCACCCATAAGATAGCTACCGTTAAAAGCTTATGCCATAGGGCATTCCATCTTAGTAGTGAACAGTACCGTGACAATAATTATAAGATCATTAAGGAGATCTTGAAAAATAATAATTATCCCTCTTCACTGATAAACGGTATAGTAAATCAGCTCAAGAGCAATATACTGAACCAACAGCCACGGGACCGAGACTTAATATTTTATAAATTTCCATACATACAAAGTCTTTCAGAAAAAATCGGCAGTCAGATTTCCAGAATGGACCCAACGTGTAAACTGGCGTTCTATAACACCAAAGTAGTGGCATCTATTTTCTCGAAGGTGAAAGATTCTATACCAAATAAAGATCGTTCAAATCTTGTTTAAAAAATACCATGTATTAACTGTGACAACTGTTATATAGGTCAAACACGACAATACTTGAACAAAAGACTATATCAACATCGATACGATTGCAGAGAAATAAGTAGGTACAAGAATGAAAAGACTGCACTCTCGGAACATCATCTCACAACTAACCACAACTTCGACTTTAATAATGTAGAAATCCTTGATTTTGAAAATAATTGGTACAAGCGTAATATCAGTGAAATGATCCACATATCAATAAATAAAACTATTAACAATAGAACCGATGTACAGGGATTGAACACTCAATATAGTAATTTGCTTTATGTGTATAAAAATAAACATTAGAGATAGTAGAATGATTATGGTCGTCTTGAAACCCAATCGGACCAGCATTTGTACATTTTCTGTTGTTCTGTCCACATATACTTCAACATTTTAATCTGTGTGTGACATATTATATATTTCATCATCATCTTGTAATGCCGTGTGCTGTTATAATGTTAATCATTGTTTTATGTATGTCATGGAACTTCTACAATTGACCCAAAAGGTATGAATCCTATTTTGTTAAACGTTTCGCTTGTTTTGTTGTGTTTTTTTTCTTTTCTTTTTTCATGTACTTTGATAGTTTGTTTATATGAGTTATTTGCTTTATCCATTGGAATATTTTAATGTATCATCTGAGATTTTTGTTTTCATGTTCTTTTTTTCATTGTCATATCAGACATTATATGTGCATTTCTTTTGTAGCCTTGATAAAGACTCGAATTAGAAGTCGAAACGTCGGCAATTTGAAAATCTAAGGAGTTTCATTTAATGTCTTTGACCCCACTATTACGTTGCATCATCTGGAATCAACTAAGGACACAAATTAGAGCTAATTAGGTAGGTAGGTTAACAATCGAAATTTTTTGTTTGTATCAAATCAAAATTCCTTGGCTTCCAGCTTCTAACTTCGCGAGATAATCCCTCATTTCACAGCTTTTTCAGGATCAGAATCGCAACAAAACCATATTGCACAGTAATAAAAATTGAAAATGTTCTTTATACTTGTATATTTATCATAGTTTTGATAAATATCGGAAGACATTTTTAGGAGGGATAATTGTATAACTATTCTCTATACAGTGGGTAAAACCTTCATAATCCGAACATGCGCTTATCCGAACAAATCTCGATAATCCCATAACCTGTTACCGTATTCGTGAGTAAAGGGAGTAGAGAGTCCCAAAAAGTGTATATATTTTTGGTGAAAAACCAATAGAATGTTGTGTCATTGTTTTGAAACTAAATTCTCCTCTAGCAGCAGAAACATATAACCAGAAATAATCTTTTTTTTTCTCGAAAACTCAAATGTTTTTAATATTACGTATTTTATGTTGTCGTCAAATTATTTTGTTTTTGTGTCCATGAGATTGTTTTTCAAAGTTGTTTTGTTCGAAAAATTAAGCTTTTTCCTTACTAAGATTTTCGAAAATCCGAACAAATCGATATTCCAAACGGTACTTTGCAATAATTAGTTAGGTTTAACGGAGTTGTTCTGTATTAACAAACGGAGCTAAGATCGGTATATCGGTTGATAAGGCAGCGCTGTCAGTCACAAACCCCGCATCTCACGCAAACTAATCCAAATCTACTTGTTGTGAATAGGCGAATAAAATGCGAAAGAACTGTGTGGCGCTTTTCGGACACCTTTGTTTGGCATGGGTGCCTAGGTAAGTAGATCCCGTATAATTTGGCCCAATTAGCAATAAAATTAGCAAACCATTCACAATGAAGAACAACACTCTAAAAATGCGAAAGACGTACGTTTTTTATGTCACATGCTATAAAGTTTAGTGGAAAGAGACAGCTGCTATTTCGTGCAGCTTGTTATATTGATAAACAAAAAATACTTTCTCAGTTTTCTCCCCTCTACAAGACGTTTCGTCATTGAGGATTTTGAGAGCACCCAACGAACGATATATCGCGCTTATTCAAAAACTTTATAATAATTTTTTCCACAAGAGCTCATGTATTTAGAGAGAGACACAAAATATATTTTTGATTGGATCAAAAACAAACACCTCTTTTTACATCAACGTATTACATCGTTGGTTTAGAACATAAACGACTCTTAAAATCCGTAATAAAAAATTTCGGTTCGCATTTGAAAAATCAAATTTGAATATGGTCCTCGAATGACGAAACATCGGATTGAAATTTCGATGACGACATCTTGTAGAGGAGAGAAAACTGTCATGAGAAAGTATTTTTTGTTTATCAATCATATCTCTTCAAATGAAGTCAGAAAAAAATAAAATTCCAAATGACAAATTTCTATTTTTTTTTTATTTCGCCGTTAATACTTCGAATTTTTAAACTTTCTAACCAGTATTTTGTTGGACATCAAAATGCACAACTTTGCAATGATTTGACCTCCCTCGTATCTCTTACCGTTTCCAATATTTCAATGATAGTCTAATAAAATGGTAACTTTTTGATAACATGGAAGCGGTAGAAGGTTTCTTAACGGAATAATATGTTTTTTGTGGTGCTGAATACGAATCTGAAGTTTGCTGCCTCCTAGCAGTACCGGCTCAGGTCAAAAAACGCCGAAAACCTCGAAATCTTAGGACTTTTTCCTGCTTTCTGATGATATCTTGCAAACGACGCATCGTATGGAAAATGTCACGGTATTCAAAGTTGAAGACCATAAAATACTGCATCGAATGATCTTCCTCACCTTGTTACTGTTGCATTTATAAGCTTGCCATCAAGCCGAATCAAGCCAATTTTAATAAATAATAATAGATGCGCTGGTGATTATGATGGGTCTTAACACTTCTCCAAACGTGTATCTGCTGTGGCCAGGAGAAGAGAAAACGCCTCAGTTACTGTATCAACCGCAGTCTGCAGTAAAACAAAATCTTGCCAAGCACATGATGTTTCTGCATCCGATGAGTTGATGCGACTCCACTTCATCGGTTTATAATCAAGGCAAGACTAAATTCTTGAAGACTCTCTAAGCATCCAGAACTTGAAGAGACCGTTGGGAGATTTTTGGATCCTTCAGCCCAGCAAGTGGATATTGCAGCTGCTGGAGAAAAAATCGTGGTTGCCCTGTACGGGGCTAACCACCTAACAAACTAGCTTGAAAGTGCTACGATACAAGCAGTACGTGCATCCGTACGTACATCCACATTTAAGATTTCCAGTATAACATTGCATCCATTCTTCCCACCGATGCGGCAGCGTACCAGCATAGGTTGCGTGCATTTTGGACCCAAAACTGTGTGGTTGGAAACGAACCAAAGATCCCACTTACCACCCTGAAACCCCGGCTCCTGACAAACTGATGCAAGTGCCGCACTGACTGTGGTAGCCGTTGTGGTTGCAGGCGCGCAGATCTGTTCTGCAGCCGTGTCTGCATCAACTGTACCGATACCTGCACCAACGTGGACGAAACAACCGACCTGGATGGGCAAGAAGCGACAACTTACTTACTTTTTTTTTTGAGCTGACTATATGGTCTTCCCATGGTTTCTCCTACAATATGTAGGTACATATTATGTATATATTCTTTTATCTTGCTAATCATGTAGTAAATGATTAAATGTATATTTTTTTGTAAATGTGTACTGATTACTTCCCATTACATCTAATAAGTAATTTGGGGTTGAGAAATTGGGGTTTGAGAAGTAGGGGGGATTATATTGACAGGCGCAGACTTTTCAATATTGTCAAATAAGCGTTAAGAGGGAAAATGACGAAATGATGAGTATACATTGATGCAGATGTAAAATTTTGGTGCCCACTGATCTCAATATTTGGTCAATACAACTTTTATTCAAAGATGTTTTTACGCAGAGTGGTTGTTTTGAAATCACTGTCGCCTAAAAGTAAGGTCATTGCCGTTTTCACAAAAGTTTAATAAAATTTGATGTTAGGGAGGTCATTCGATGCAGAATTTTATGCTCTTCAACTTTGGATACGGTGAAATTTTCCGTATGATGCGTTGTTTGCAAGATATGACCAGAAAACCGGAAAAAGTCCGAAAATGTCAAGGTTTTTGACGTTTTTTGACCGGAGCCGGTACTGCTAGGAGGCAGCAAACTTCAGATTCGTATTCAGCACTCCAAAGAACATATAATTCGGTTGAGAAACCTTCTACCGGACTCAGGTTACGAAACAGGCACTTCAGAACACCATTTGATCAGACTATGATGCTGCTCGAATTTGAGACACCCTGTACAATAGGGATTTATTTTTTTTTTCGGTTCAGAATTGCGATTTTAAAGAAACATTCACTGATTGACGTTTTATGAATGTTATGCTGTATGTTATGAGTATTTTGAAAATTTTTTCAAGACCATCCAGACCAAGACCAAGACTATCAAGACCAAGACTTAGCGAGTCTTGTCTTGGTCTTGAGAAGTCGAGACTAAGACCAAGACCACATTTATTTTTCGAGACCAAGACCAAGATTAGCCAGTCTTGGTCTTGGTCTTGCGAAGCCCTATGCAAACTGCAAATAATGCTGAATGCTGATTGGTTCTGTCTGGTTTGTGATTGTTCTACGAACAGACCTAATATCTGATGATTACCTTCCAGGTTTTAGACCATGCAGAACTTTTTACAAAGAATAACTTTTTTTCGTAAAACTAATAATAAAACAGTTTTCCATATTGTGTGAACGTAGCGACACACTGTATATTATTTTCTCTATCGAATAACATTTTCCAGGAAGATGACTTAGAAAGGTATGATGTAGTCCCCCTGAACATGAATGATGGAGTATCTGACGAATCATCGATTTCTGACTGGGCCGAAGAGGTATCTCATGAATCAAGAAAGAAACGAAGAAGGTATTATCGAGTTGATTGTCACCAAAATATCAAGTTTGTGTGTTTGCTAGGACCACAAGGCAAAGAAATAATGCACACAATCGAAGCAGATCGTCTTCACAAGATGAAGATGATGAAAGTGAGGACGATACCGAGGACACGGACCAAAGCGACGAAGACTCTGATGATTCTCGTGACACAGAACAAAATAGTGACAGAAAGACGAGAAAGGAAAAGCATAGAGCTGTAAAGGTATGTTGATATTTTCATGTGGCTCATTAAACTTTATCGTACCAAAATCCACGGCATTTCTAAACAGTTATCATCCATCATACTTTTCTGAAAATATTTTTTCAACTGATTACACATTTAATTTTTTTGAAGAATAAGACCGCGTTCGAAAAATTGATGGAACAATTTCAAGTAAGTTTGATGTTCTGTAGTGTAGTAGTGATGAACGTAGTTTGATGTTCTGTAGTGTAGTTGTGATGTACGTAGTTTCATGTTCTGTAGTTTTGTAGTGATGCACGTCTGAATGTATGGTATGGTTTCTTCAGTGTGTATTCACTCAATGTTAAACACGATCCAAATCCCGCACGCAAAGTATTTTTTCTATTTCTGATACCACTCTGATGTTATATAGTTTCTTCATTGTGAATTCACGCAATTTTATGCTTGAAAATATGATACACCTCCAGCACGCAGAGTATTTTTTTGTTCTCGACCAATTTCCTCCTAATTTCATCTGTAGACTCGACCAACAAGATCATCTCCGAAACCATCCACGTCAAGACCAAGTACATCTAGAGCAACAGTTCCCAGAAACAACATCATACCCAAGAAGGATCCTGTTCCTAAAACAGCTCAAACCGCGAAAATTGATGCAGCTGAACCTTCTACAAGTGGCGCTGCTCCGAAAGGACCTAAAATCAAAGTAAGTTCCCAATGAGACACAACTATTATTATAAATAACGTAGGTACAAGCAGCATTATAGTCACTTTTTAACTGTTTATTGATGTGGTAACAAAGCACTTCGAGACAAGTAACTGGAAGTGAAATTATGAAATCAGTCGAACTTCGATAACTCGAAGCGGCTTTTTTCGAAAAATAAATTCGAGACTTGACGAGAACGAAATACGTACAATGTAGAAATGTAAAATTCGTCCTTTATCAGGAAGTAAAAAAATTGCAGCACAGATGATAATTACTACGTTTTCATGTGGAATTCAGTTCGGACTAAATACCGTTTTGGTTTTGAAAATTACCTCAAAGCTATTGTTTTCAATTCAAATTTGAACACACAAATCTGGGTAACAATTGCTGCTTATACGGTTTTCTGCTATTTTTCGATTATTTCAAAATTTTCTTGTATAGTCACTTTCTAGTGTCTTTAGGGATTGCAAATTTACTGGCGGAGGGAAAAAATTAGGATATTTGACTTTTATTATAAAATTAATGCCAGAAAAAACTAACTCAAACCAACCAAATCGAACCCAACCTAACCCAAACTAACCAAAACTAACACAAACTAGCCTGACCTAACCTAAAAAAATATTCTCTCCGCCAGTAAATTTGCTATCCTTAAAGACACTAGAATGTGTTTATATAATAAAATTTGGAAAAAATCGAAAAATAGCAGAAAACCGTATATGCAATAATTACCAAAATCTGTTTCAATATTTTATAGTTGTTCTAGGGGTTTAAGTTTCTTTTCTCAAGATATGAAATCCTCTACTGACTGTGAATAGCACGTTAACAAACAAAACTGACAGTGGCTTGAGATGACCCGCGCACTCCAGCTACCACCATCATCAAGTTAATTGTTTGTTTTGGCTTGGTATTTATCATGAAATAGTATTTACGTTGTGTTTATTTGTTGTTAAGTTCAGTTTAGATTTTCGATCTTACAATTTTTGGATAAAAATATTCCATCTTCATGAGTGCTAAAGAAGGTTCAAAACAGTTTTATAAAAAAGGTACCCAACTCCTTTTCAAGTAAGTGCGATTCTGGGATCGTGATAGTAATTATGCTTATCTAGAGGATGGGCAATAATTCAATTTCAAAAGTTCGAATAACCGTTCCGGAACGATACTAGGCCTTGTTTGAAAGAACATTTTATGGTCTAAAGAAAAAATAGTTGAAACTTTTAGTTCAAACAAATACAATGGAGCTCATTATTTGTAGTGATTATACACTCACCTACAATGAATTCGGGACAAGCATAATTTGAGTCAAGTGATATCCTTATAACATTTTAATTTGTTGTCCGATTTTAGTAAAATTTGTACCAAAGTGTAGCCCTTTGTCTTGAGATATTACTCCTGATGTTGGTTTTGGAAAAATACCGATGGCTTGGTCATTATACAGGGAGGAACAGAAGCTACTTTTTTCCCTTAAGTGTTCAACACCCTGTGGCAAAATCTAGCTCCATTTTCTGTTATAGGAATGTTTTCATTCATTGTTTCGGAAAATATCAGAAAACTGCAGCATTTTCTTCAAACATCTGTATCTTTTCTAAAAAAAGCAGATATTGACATGACAAAAAAAACATTTTGTTGAGAAAAGATCGCACTTCACGACACAATATAATGGAGCTAAATTTGCCGCTCAATTTTTACACAGGGTGTTGAAAACTTAAGAGTAAAAAAGTAGCTTCTGTTTCCTCTTGTATAATGACCAAGTCATCAGTATTTTTCGAAAACAGAAATCGAGGGTAATATCTCAAGACATAGGGCAAAACTTCATGCAAGTCTATAAGAATGTTTTCGTTCATTGATGATAAAATATCGAAAAACTGCAGCATTTTATTTGAACTTCTGTATCTTCTTTAAAAAAGCGGATATTGACATGACCAAAGAAAAACAATTTGTTAAGAAAAGATTGTACTTTTCTACAGAACATAATAAAGATTAATTTTGCACCTCAATTTTTCCACAGGTTGTTGAAAACTTAAGGTTAAAAAAGTTGCTTCTGTTCCTCCCTGTATAATGACCAAGCCATCGGTATTTTTCCAAAACCAAATTCTTGTCCCGAATTTATTGCCGGTGAGTGTAGTTCTTGCGATTTTTGGAAAAAGTTCAATGGAACGGTCCTATATTTTGGGCCATAAAAAAAAGTATATACTGCATTGAGATATCCTTTATTTTATTACTAGTTATCATTATTCTTATTATGGAGATATCGCGATGTGGTAGTCACTAAAGTTTAGCTAGTTTTATGGTGGTAAAGGGCCCGTCAAGAAAATAGTACCGCTTCATTTAACTTTTTTCAAAGAATTGCAAAATAACTTCAAATGGGGGTTATTTGTATTTGTTTTGAACCAAGAGATTCAACGAAAAATTTCTTTAGAGAGACCATAAAATCCTTTTTCAAACCAGTCCAAAAATATTCAAAGCGGCTGTGAGGTTCAGGTGATATTGAAATTCTCCTCACTTACTATGATACGACAAAATGTCATCGAGTCAAAATGATCCGGTATCACCCAAGTTATAAAAAGGCGTTTTCAAGACAGCGTATATTTTTGGTTCATAGTAGTTACGCCCCGTAGTGGTCGAGTTACGAACTTCAGAATAATCTCCAGTCATTTCTCTTGCCTACTTCACTTATACAGTGTGTCTGCTTGGCCACATATGGGAAACTTTTTTATTATTAATTTTAGGAAAAAAGTTATTCTTTATAAAAAATTCTGCATGTTCCAAAACCTAAAATGCAACCATCAGATATTACATTTTTTCATTTGAATTAATGCATTGATTTAAATGTCCAATAATTAAAATAAGAGATTACTGTTTAATATTAATTTATTTATAAAATTTAATAAATTTAAAAAAGAAAAAAATAATCATTTTAATGGTAGTGTTTATTTTTCTTTATAACAATTTTCGATATTGTCAAATTTTACTCTTGAGTGAAATTCATATTTTTTGACAAACCTCGTATACGACTGAAAAAATGTAATATCTGATGGTTGCATTTTAGGTTTTGGATATTTGACTTTTATTATAAAATTAATGCCAGAAAAAACTAACTCAAACCAACCAAATCGAACCCAACCTAACCCAAACTAACCAAAACTAACAGAACATGCTGAACTTTTTATAAAGAATAACTTTTTTTCCTAAAATTAATAATAAAAAAGTTTCCCATATGTGGCCAACTCAAGCAGACACACTGTAGATCTTTCTCCCAAACCTATCGGTCTTAACATTGTCGAGATACAATCGCTCCTTATCCAGACAACCTGTATCATGTTATGCATAATTCGAATATATCTATATTTTGAAACAGCAAAAGTTCCAGCCATTTTGTCCAATTCATGTTCTTATGCTCAACATCACATTAATCAGGTTATAATAAACGTAATTGGGTTTAGGCAAGGTGTTTCAAAAAACATGAGTCAGCTTTCAGCCGGAGACTCGTCCTACAGAAATAAGAGGAATTCATATGAACGTTCATATTAAAGTACGGAAATGATGATGATTATGGGCAACAAGAAGAAAAACCCGTTCTTTCAAAAATGCATCTTTTTTTCAATTATATTGAATTTAATTAATAACCGAATTATGATAATTAACCAATTTTGCTTGAACTCTCTCTCTGTTATAGATTTCTGATATCATGTAAGTTAAAAAATGTGATGAGCGACTCTGTTTTATTCACGTTTCAAAGCATCCCTTTCTCTATATTCGTGCTTATATCTTCGCTTTGAATAGACTTACTTACCTTACCTGGATACGTTCTATTTCTAATGAGAGGAATTTGGAATAAATGGGGACTCAAAAATGAAAAACTGTATCACAAAACAGTATATCTCTTGATTTAAAACGGAAACGAAGAAAGATACGGAAAAATATCAAGAGACAAAAAAGTCGTATCTGTAGCAGCTCTATCTAATAATATTGTGTCCAGAATAAGCTGTTTTTCGAAACACAGGGTGTTGAAAGTCTACAAAGAACTCGGTTTTATTATTAATATCTCAAAGTTCCTTTTGCGATTTTGTTGAATTTTGAAAGAGTTTTTTATTGTAACAAAGCGCCTAACTAGCACTGATCAGATGGTTATTATGAGTTCCAGTAGCGTCCCGAGGGACAGTTTCACGAATAAAATTGACAAAAAAATCTGCGCCACTTTCTTTTTCTGAAAATTTTTATTTTTTTTTTCAGATAGAGCAGCTAAAAGTACAACCTCTCTGCCTTCTCATATTTTTTGGCAGGTATCTTTCTTCGTTTTCGAGAGAAAAAAACAAATTAATTTAAATAATTTGTCTAAATGCAATAAAGTGTTTCTCATTTGCAAACGAAGAAAGATACGAAAGCATACTGCGCTATCTGAAAAAAATAGAACATTTTGAGAGAAGGTCCGTGGCGCACATTTTTTGTCAACTTTTTTCGTGAGACCACTAGAACTCATAATTATCACCTAGAATGGAAAACTCTGCAGCCAAAATTCAACTAAATCGGCAAAAGTATCTTTGAGCTATTAATAATGATTCAGAATTTTTTGTAAACCTTCAACACGCTGTATCTTGAAAGCCAGACTATTTAGGACACATACCTATAGGACCTTTTCTACTTGAATTTGGATCGGCAATACGTTTTTCGAGTTTCGGCCTATCATTAAGTAACACCCTGTATATGTATCCAGTGTTCTGGTGGTTAAAGGCCTCTCAAGAAAATAGTACTGTTCCATCATTTTACGGTGAATAGAAGAGCATGCGAAAGCCTAATATTTGATAAAAGTTTGATACTGCATCACTTATGAAAGAAGTAATGGTGCATTCAAAAACTTCAATCCATTTGTGTCCTGGCGATTTTTTCCAAAAAATGGTTGCGTCTTTTTGTCACGTCTATAAAAAGGTTAAAATGAGTTTCGGTAATTTCCAGAATCCGTATACACCTATTTTATTATTGGTGGAAGCAACTCATCATCAATTGAATAAAGGCGAAACCCCCCTATCTATCAAAATATAACGTACCTGGCTATAAGTACAGGTTTTTTTTTATATATTGACACCCCCCTTATCTTTTTTATTTGACGTTTTTGTCAAGTGGCGTCAAATCCGGGCTATTTGGCGGCCATCTGATCGGTCCAGTGCGACCAATCCATGTTTGGTATTTCTCATCGAGATAATTCACAACCGGAAACACGTTGTGTGGTGGAGCTTCGTCCTGATGCCAAATTATTTGATTGTATTGACGGAGTGGTAAGTTTTCCAAATTATTTTCTACCTCGTTCGTCAATAAATTCAAATATTTCTTGCCGTTTAAGCGCCCGTCAATAAAAATTGGCCCAATAATTTTATTCTTCAAGATTCCACACCACACATTTAAGGAATTTCGACCTTGGATCTTAGTTTCCCTCGTTGCTCGGGAGTTTTGAGTTGCCCAAAATCTCACGTTTTTTCGATTATGAATTCCTGCAGTACTGAAAATGCATCCATCTGACCATAATAATATGTTTTTGAAAAAATTGTGATCTTCTTCCTTTGATATCAACATCTCTTGGCAAAACATAATTCTTTTCTCCTTTTGCTCTTGAGTTAATTTTTGCACTGGCATTATTTTATAGGGATGGTAACCATGTTTTTTTGGGGTATAATAGATGTTGCTAATTGATTTATCGAAAAAGTTTGATACATCTTTCAAAGCTGCATTTGAATTCTCTAAAAATAAAGATCCTTATTCATTGTAAGCCTTTTTATAACGAAAATTGCTTCTGAATAACTCTCATTCTATTTACCTACCTTGAAAATACAATAAAATATTTAGTTCTTCCTCCTGATCGACAACGGCTAGCCTTTTTTTTCTTTTTACGGACATTCGCTGCCTAAACCCACGTTCAACATTTTTGAATGTTGTTCGTGTTGGGAGCGCTCGCATTGGAAAGAGTTGCTGATATTCCCTTCTTGCTGCACACGCATTTTTGTCATTTTGATAAAATATTGGAAGAATATCACATTTTTTCTTATCTGTGTAAGGCATTTTTATCGTTTCAGACAACAAATATGTCAAAGATTTAAACAATTACGGTAACCAAGCAACATTGCGAATTATTTATACGTCAAATTTAGGTATAGGGTATGCTTCACGAAAATTGTTTAGAGTTTTTAGGAGAATATAAAAATCGAATAAAAAAATAGGGTTCTAATTTGAAATAAGAAAGTTGGACCACGCCCAGACTTTCTGAGGCACCCTGTATATGCGAAATAAAGTTTTTCAAAAAATTTACTGAAAACCACCAAACTTTTATCTGAGAAACTTTTTTCAGAAACGTTAAACAAAAAAGTTAAGGGGGGTGTCAATATATAAAAAAAACCCTGTACAAAATAAAGTTAGAAAACATGCATCCGGAAACAAACATTATTCATCATTGCATTTCTATTCATTCGAATCTCATTTCAGATGGGTGCATCACAGCTTTCTGTTTTTGATCACCAAGTTTGGCTGTTCTTCAATTATAACAATTATCAATTATTATTAGGCTTACCTTGTAAAACTCTAAAATCTAAAATAACCTCTCATTCTCTTCACTCACATATCACATAAACAAGCAATGTTTTCGTTTCGTATTTGTTCATTTTCATTGGTTCGTTTATTCGCTGTCCACGCCCGCCAAGTTCAAAAATGCTTTAAACAAATCTGAATTTGTTACAATCAAATTTCTCCTAATAGAAAACGTCAGAAATATTTTAACGTAATGTCAACAGCATCTAAAACTAATAATAGATAGATGTTATGAAAAAAAAATCATAAAAAATGTCAATTCTACGATCAGAAATTCTGAAGTTAGTATTGAGCAAAAACGATACTGTAATAGCTTGTATTGTATCTTGACATCCCTCGTTATGCCAATCATCAGCAATTAATATTTATAAAAAAAATAGAAAATAAAAAAATATTCGTTCTTATGAGAGTAATTTTCCAGATATCTGAGCAGTATAAGCTTAGTGAATGGCTGGCAGAAACTAGACCAAAGAAATCACCATACTATCCTCAAATTCACGATGAAATCGTATACTTCGTTCAAGGTACACCTTGAGTATTTAAGCTACATAAATCATTCAAATCCTTTCCAGGCCATATTCTATACGTCGAAGCTGTGAAGCATAAAAGTATATACGAGCCCAACATCAAAGAACTTCCTTGGGTCAAAGGACTCCAACTTAGAGACCATGAATTTTGTAGAGTTGTGGGTATCAGATACGAAATCAAACCACCAAGGTTGTGTTGCTTGAAACTGGCTCTTCAAGACGAGTCCGGAAGATTGACTGGGAAATATTTCACTATTAGGTTTCATGATATGCCAGATGTTTTGGATTTTTTGGTTTTGAAACAAAGTTATTTGGCGGCGGTGTCTAGGAATTGGCTGATTGGAGAAAGGTAATGATTGAGCTTTTCCTATTTATCGTGTATTTATTGGTTACTTAGGAGAATGTCTGTAGGATAGAGGCATGAAATCGTATATTCTTTCTTTTTTATTTCACTTGAAACATACCAAACATATTTTATTTTGTGATAAATGGACACAATAATAAGTATTACTAAATTGAGATTGATGGGGACTTTTAATATATTCCAGCATTTTTTGTAGGGCATATTAACCAATAAAAAAAATCGCAACTCTGGAATTTATAATAATTGTTGAGATCCGGCACCTTGCCATTCTTATAATATATAACTACCATGTATAATATCTAATAATCCTTCTAAAAAAATGTATTGCAGTAGTTTCAACCAGTATAGTACACTAATACCCGATTGCACCGTTCTTGCTTTAGACGTTGATTAACTAATCAATTGATTTATTTATGCCCCATTGCACTTACTTTTTCAAAGAAGCCTTAACATTAAGGGGGCAAATTTACGTTGCACCATGATTTAAGTTGACTTCAATTTCTCTTTAACGATTCGTTAATTTTCACGACTTGAACTCGCCTTGGAAAGATTTCTTGGTTATGTTGACTTTGATGATCGTGTCAAAGCTGAGAATGTCAAAATAATAAAAAGCGACAAAACTTCTCCCGCCAAAAAATTAGGTGGGTGTGTGCCGGCGCAATCTGTCAATTCGGCCGGACAACTAAACGTAACGTCATCCGAGGGGTCGCGAACTGTCAAATTTTGTCAAATGAATGCGTTTCCATTGATGCAATGGGGAAAACTGGCTTTTGTCGCTTCTCATTGTTATTTTTTTCTCGGCTCAAAGTCAGCGAAGTTGGGTTTATGTTGTTCTTTGTTGATCCTTCGATTTGTCTGTTAACTTTAAATTCGTTGCAATAGAAATTTTTGATGATTTCGAAGTTCTCGATATTATTCAACACCGATTTCCGAGAAAGGTGTACGATGGACCAAATTATTATCCGATAATGGACGAGTTGCGTTTTTTTAAAGTTTAGGCTGTATAAAAATACCGTGTCGAACAAATTAAACACGAATTGATATACCCAGTATCACCCAGATAATGGGTAAGTAGGTAGGTGTCCAATGGATCAGTTGCTCTTAGTTTCAAGTTCTGAGATCTTGGGTCAAACAGCTAATTTTACGCGTAGTATAATAATATAACATATATATATTAGTTTGGGATGCTACCTGCTCGGATACTCTGGCTTCTTCCTATCTTGGTTTATCTTATAAAAAAGCTGGCGAAGCCGCCCGATTGTCCGAGAATGCGAAGGAAAGGAAATATGAGGACATTTCTAAAAATTATATTTTTGTTCCATTTTGTGTTGAGACTTTTGGACCGTGGGAAATGAAGCGAAACATTTTATAAAAGAACTTGGTTCGAAACTTAAATTGAAAACTGGTGAGAAAGGTCAACATCTTTTTTGAAACAAAAAATTAGTCTAGCTATTCAGAGGGGTAATGCGGCTTCAATTTTGGGTACAATTCCGGAACAGCATCAATTGGATGAAGTTTTCTTTCTTTAGTTTATTAGTTTAGTTATATAACTATTTGAATTATACATTATATTTCAAAAAAAAAAATACAAAATTTGTCAAAAAAAAAATAAAAACATATCTCTTGTGAAATACCACGTATTGAAATACCAGATTAACAGGACAGTACGAGAAGTTAGACTTAGTTAAAATAGTATGTACCTACTAATAGCAACAACTTCAATTGCTAAGAAAAATGGATTTGTGTTATCGATAAGTAATGACAACAAATACATCTCTTGCTTATGTGACAGGTTTTAACGTTTGAAATAAAAATGTCTCTAAATATTCGACCATTCTGACAGATTCAACGGGGACTTAACCAAGGAATGCTTTATTACACATTGTGCAATATATTTAGACTTGTGAGATCCTCAAGTTTAAAGGATCCCTTTACTATTCTTTCTTTAATCATTTCATTTTATGAGGTTTGTACCGCAAAAAATAAAACGCCGTTAGGTAATCAGCGGAAATAACTTGTCAACAACGCATTTCATAAGTGTTGCTAACTTTAGTGTGGAGGCTAAACTAACTTAGTAAGTAATTGTTATTTCACTGATTATTTCCGTTCGGTTTAAAAATATAAACGAATGGTCCGAGAGATAACGACCATTTTTGGGTAGCGTTCAATGCCCGTCTGCCGAGCTGAGGTATGGTATATTTCAATATTTGAAGTCGATCAATGCAATAAAATTTCCCTCCCCTGTGTACCAACTAGGGTTTCCAATTTTTGGAATCGGGATCCCGTTTCGAGATCCCGGGATAAAAGTCTAAAGCCCGGGATTTCGGGATTAACCTAAATATATGTTACTTTGAATCCGACACTAGAAACAGCAATAATAAAAATGCTGATATATAGCAAACAAAAATACGTTTTTATTAAAAAAATATGTAAAAATAACATTTTTTTACTCTTAAAGTAAATATTAAAGAATATTTACTCACGGTACCACCTACGAGTGTAGAAGCTGAAAGAGCTTTTTCTTCAGGGTTTCATTTGCGACCAAACTTAGATCGCGCTTAAAAGACTCAACTCTAGACACCTTGGTGTTTCTAAGGTATTTTTTTATTTTCACCAAGCAAATCGCAGATGGTTAAAAATTATTTTTTAATTTACACTTCTCGTTCTGTTTTTGTTTTTAATTCCTAATTTAATTTTTTATCATCACCAAAAACTAAATAGGTACAACAATACAACAAAAATATAATAACCATAATACCGAGTGCCGTGCAATAGGGGAACCCTCTGAGTGGCCCTGAGTGATTCCCCGTCTGTATCATACGGAAAGTACCAGTGCAAACATAGAATAACACGCTGAAAAAGAAAAAAATATATGAAGCAGACTAATATTTTATTATTTAAAAAAATCGAGATTATCGGGATCACGGGATCCCGTTTCATTAATACTGGGATTTTCAGGACCAAAAAAACTCCGGGATCCCGGATTAGAAACCCTAGTACCAACTCCTAGATCAATAATTGAAATTGTATTGAAAAATTGAGAAAAAAAACGATGGATGCCCATCTGCCGTTGTGATTCTATAATTCTGCCCAAAAAAAATCCATTAGCACTCATCGGCAGATAGGTTCTGCAGGAACTCACTATTGAATTGTTGTGAAAAAAAAACTATTAATGCCCATCTCCGAACCAAAGATATGTTAAAAATCTCAAAGGAAGCCTTAAAAATCCATCGGCAGACATATAGGGCATTTACGAAATAGTTAATACGAATTTTTTTATTGTAATATTTTCATGACAACGTATGACATGTACTAAATTGGCAGACGGCCATCTGTCATTTTTTTTGTTATGAAAATTCAAAAAATCACAAATTCGCAATAATTATGAAGTATATGTCCCAAATGTCTGCCGATGGATTTTTGGTTCGGCAGAATGGCATTATTCGTTTTTTTTTCAATCATTTTAAATATTTCATGGTTTTTTTTTGGGGCCGAATTATAAAATCACAATGGCAGTTGGAGTTGGTACAAGCGGGAGGAAAAATTTTATTGTATTGATCAACTTCAAATATTAAAATATACCTTACCCCAGCTCGGCAGACGGGCATTGAACGTTACCCAAAAATGGTCGTTATCTCCTGGTCAAAAAAATTTGGTTTAATTTTGAACTAATGAAATACATATTTGTAAGTGAGGGTCTAAAGTTGAGGATACAAAATGAAGAGACAGCAGTATATGAGTTTTTCAAACGATGAAAGTCTCCATAGCCATTAATTTGTGCAAAATATAAACATAACAATATCTCATAACCAAGCAGGAAAAGCAGACGACTTGGGAGAAAATTGCGGCTGAGGTAAACTCCGCTGCTGTCAACAGCACTTTCAGAACTCCAGAAGTACTAACGTTTTAAAACGATTTTATGGACATCTAAAAGAGAAGTTCGAAAGCTTGTAGCTGAAGAAAAGGAGGAGCTATTAATATTTAAACTATAGTCTTTGTCAAACGAAAACGCCGGAAAAATGTTGGTCATCCAAATCGTGAAGATAGTTTTTTCTCGGTGGCACAAGTCTTGATACACTGAAGAATAGTTTTTTCTGTAATACATTTTTTAAGGAAAACCATAATCAATGATTTCAAAAATATCCAATGTTCAGAAGCAGCAATACAAAAATATCCAAATCATCATTATTTATGAAAATATCCACTGCGCACTGAAAAAATTGCTATGCTTAACATAAATTTATAATTTAAGCGTCCAAATGTGGTTGTTTGATCCAATCATCGTTTAGTCGTCGCGCGTCGATAAACTTTGTTCACTAGACAGTATATGTTACTCAAATAATCACTGTTTATATTCTTAAACAGTTGTTCAGAGGAAAGGTGCAAACGGGCATTAATAACTAAACGAAGTACCTAGTTGGTGATAATTTAGAATCTTGATTTATGATCCAGATTTCGTTGCATGATCGATGATAATTGGTGGATTGGAGAAATCAGCAACAAATCACCTGCAAGCGATATTTATCCCGAATCAGCTTTCATGTCCTATGAAATAAGTTGGACCAATGGTGAACAAGAACGCATGAGTCCCTGGGATATGGAACCGATCGACGATACACGTGAGTTTTGTAAACATAAGTTTGAAATTTCAGTGGTTTTTAACATTGTTAGTTTATTCCATTGGAATATTTAAAACATCTTCCCACAATAATGACAGTACTTATCATGTTTTTTGACATTTTGTATTGCAACCAGACTTGAAAACTTTGAAAGAGCTCATAAAATAGTCGTCAGTTATAAATCGCGACTTTCGAATATTGTGACAAAATAAGTGATAATTTTTGAATAATTTACTAGAGTTCGTATGGGATTCGCGCAACTACAAAGGCATATTATGTACTCTGGTAAAATCTCTGGACACTCAACCATTTATGCTCAAACAAATTCATTTTCTTTTTCAATCAATTAATTTTTGAAAATGCGTTCTCGCATCTTCCCATGAATTCGATTTTCGTTTTTATTGTGATCAAATGTGCAGTTCATGACAATTTATCAAACAATTATCTATACTGTTTGAACATTTTTGTATGCGTTAAGCTCATTTTTAAAAAATTAAAATTGTTTCGCTGTGGTTCATTTAAGTGAACCAAATGATCAAACATTTACTAAAATGTTGAAAATGATTGCTGTGTGTAGTTTCTTTTTAGAACTACTTTGAATTTACAAAAGAGTTCATCAACAGAGGACTAAAAATGTTATGGATAAAATCAGAGGGGTCATGCACTTGGACAAAACTTGTACCCGTTCTGCAAAAAACATAGTATTGCCAGTGTATTACAGCGCAATTCTGTGTGAGTGTGATTCAGCGTACTGCAACGGTAATTCAACGTATTGTTATGCAGTACCATGGAATGCAGCGTAATAATTTAATGAATTTTCGAATAATTCGATATATTAAATGGAAGAATATGCAGGAATTTCAAGATAAGTAGTCTAAAACTGATAAGGCGATTCTTTTTCATCTAATTTTCTACGCAATCGGCATGTGAAGTACTTGATGGATTCTAAAGATCATTTTCTTTCTATATCTTGTCAAATTAACCAACAAAATGAACTTTTTTTGAGATTCTCGCTAACATTGATCTCATGACATGTCTCAAAATTGATTTTTTGCTTATCGGACATGCACAAACTATCCCCGAAAAGGTTTCAAAAACTGTAATAATAAAAATAATTCCCATATGTACCCAACTTTATGGCGGACACTGTACAGAATGATAGAAACCAACATCAGACTGAGATCAAGTATTTTGGACTTATTCTGGATGCAAATCTTTCATTCAAACCTCCGCCACAGATTTGGAAAATGGAGGTGAAAAATCCTATTTTAGATTTCATAAAAGTATTCTATCTTGTCTTCGTCAAAAGCAATAAACAACAAAAACAAAATCTTTCACTGATAACCGTCAAATATTTTGTGGATGTGAAATATCGCTGATAACAAATCGTAACTTTCGGGAATTCCGCTACGTATTGATCTATTTTGAGCTATCAGCCAAAAATCCCCTACAAATAATAGCGAAATTCAGCTTATCCTTACAACCGTTGCGATAGTATAAAACGCACCTAGTGTTCCAGTGTGCAATTCGAAAACGGAACATCTCTATTTACATTTTTCTAGTTGGCGTCGATTTTGACGTGCGCTGAAACCCGTTTTTTCACCCATAGGCTGCAGTGAGCATTTTATTCCCAGAACGGAAATGTGTATCTGGCGACGTCATTGTTAAGTCACAGCATCTTTATTTTACACAGTATAGGGATTGTGACCACACATTAGGCATTGTGACATAGGATGAATGAATATGTATCATAAAGTAGGAATTATGTTAAAACTGTGGTGGTATTGTGTCTGTGCCGAATAGCAAATATTTGAATGTGGAATACGTGGTGTAACGCCTTATAGGTATTGTGTTTGAAAAAGAACATTGTCGATTTTTATGTGACGCAAAGTAGTGATAGAGTCGACTATTTTTCTACAAGGTAATATGTTTGTTCGGCGTGGTTCAATAACCATAATATTACCCACTATTGTCCTTCATGTACACCAAATATTTTAGTTTCATGCATAGTGGGCATTAGGCCAGGAATAATTGCAATTTGTGTGTGCGATGAATCGATTATAAATATATCCATTGCGCCATGAAGTCTTGATCGAAGTATTATTTCTGTTGCTTCCAGTAACTTTCCGGGAAGAAGTCTGGATCGGATCAAAGTTTTTCTACATCCCAGCGCAACAAGTGTTTTGGCCATAATAATATATCATTGCCAATTACCCACTTTTCAGGAACAAGCACAACATTCAAACGCTTCTTTTCTATTGTAGATAGAATAGTAGAAGACATTTTTTTTATAAAAGATACGCGAGAAAAGTGACTTATTGTATGCATGTGCATGCTTGTGTACACAACAAGAAAAATACAACTTCTTTATCCTTATAATGCCGTCACCGCTTGTGAATGACTTATTGATGATCAACGTGTCACCACGACTCACAAAATAGAATCATTTCTTGAAGCGTGTTGTCCATTGCTTACACGATTAATTCTATATACACAAATAAGGAATAGTTTTACAAACTTCCCTATTTGTGTTATGGATGTCAAAAAGTGGAAATTGTGTCACAACAAATAGAACATGTGTAACACACTACCGAAACTGCGTTTTGTCTGACTCAGAAAATGGAAGAAACATGAAACGGAAAATTTTTAACAATAAAAAACCAGCTGCTTAGTGCGTGTAACTGAGGAAATCAAAACTTCTTTCACAATAATGTGAATAATCACCTACCTGCATTGAAGTCTGGCTTGAACATGCGTTGGAATCTAATATCCATGCATTGAAAGGACAATTAATTAAATATGAATGCTAATGGATGCACGATGAAAATCATTTACATTCATGAATAATATGCAAATATTATTTTCAATCAAATCAAGCAGTTACTTTTCTTCTTTGTGCGTTGAAAAAACGTTTGTTTTCTATTTTATAAATATTAAAATGAAATAATTGAAATTATTCATTGTCAAAATTGATATTAAATTTGATTAATTGCTAAATGATTAATTAATATTAAAAAAGAATGACAGGAGAACGTAGGAAAAAAATTCATTGAAATACAATTTATAACTTCTGTTGCCAGACTTCTTTTTACATTTTTTCATTGGTGGCTTCTCAACGCGATTCGTTTCCACAGAAGAGCTCGATGGCATGTTTTCCAGCGTCGCTGCTTCGAGATTCTCGACAGAAGGCCTTGCTGCGCTTGTTGAATAAATTGGTATCAAAATAATAATAATAATAATGATAATAATAATAATAATAATAATGATAATAATAATAATGATAACCCACTCTACCCACTCATGGTTTAGGACAGTCTCAATCTGCTCCTCCCACGAGACGGGCATAAAGGCTGAAATGGACAAAACAAAATAATATAGATGTTTTCAAAGCCTTTTTCAGCCCATCACGAGAATCAAACAACAGGACACCGGAAAAACTTGTACAAAGAATGGAAGAAAATCTATCCAGAATCTGAATCCAGCGAACAAAACATATGTGACAGAAAAAGAGTGACAGAGAAAATGGATACTTAACACCAACTGAAATCGACACCATCAAGAAACAAATAAGATCAGAAATACAGGAAGAGAATACACCAGAAACAAAACAGGAAACACAAAACGAGGAAGAACTCGCAACGACAACTGGAACCGAATTACATTTTCACAAAAATCAAACACAGACCGATACAGCTAAAGAATACATACAAACAAACACAAACGGAACGGACAACCAAGAGTTACTAACAGAAATGGAACAAACATTTAACAAAAATATGTTACTATACAAAAGAAGTGATCCCAGCTACAGGAAACGTCTTACTAGGTTAAAATATAACCGGAACACAAAGAGCACAGTCCAAAACTATAATGAGTACATCAATAAATACAAAGATGACATAAAAAGGGTAGAAAATCTTATAGACATAACGTATATCACGGCCATATCAATCACAGAAACCTTAGGAATAACCAACAAAAATAAACCAAATAATAAAAAAGTCAAAACAAATTCAAACAAAAAGCCTCCATGGAAAAAACGATTAGAACACAAAATAAGTAAAATTCGTAGTGATCTTACACAGTGAATAATTCATTGGTAGCCCCAAAACAAAACCGTGACAGACTTTACAAAAAATTCAACATAAATTCAAACCCAGGTACAAGAACAGGACAAATAACAGAAGCAATAGATACACTGAAACAAAAACTAATGGCATCAAGGAAAAAATTGAATAGGTACATCATCTCTTATAAAAGGAAACAAGACAACATGAACTTCACATCAAACGAAAAGCATTTCTACAAAAATTTGGAACAAACAAACGAGGAGGCAAAAGATATTAAAGCGCCAAAACAGGTAGAAGTCGAAAAATACTGGAAGTCACTATGGTCAGAACCAGTGGAACACGAGGATGGTGAGTGGATCAAAACAGAGCAAAAGAGAACAGAGACAGTAGAGCCAATATGGTGGCATATGAAATAACGACGGATAAATTGAAACTCATACTAAAGAAGCTGCCAAACCGGAAGGCACCAGGGCCAGATAAAATTTATAATTATTTCTGGAAACATCTGACGTCACTACATGGAAAAATGGCACAAATAATCCAACATGTTATCACCCACCCAGCAGAAGTCTCACCATCCTTAACACATGGCATAACATATCTCAAACCTAAAAACGAGAACACAGACGACCCTAAAAACTACAGACCCATTACATGCCTGAACACTATTTACAAAATTATCACAAAAACGATAGCCGAAAAAGTAACAAAACATATCACAGAGCAAAAAATCGAACATGAAGAACAGAAAGGATGTACAAAAGGAGCGAAAGACTGCAGAGAGCAACCGATAATAGACAGGGTGATAACGAGGCAAGCAGAAGCAAACGGCAGAAACATAGCAGTTGCCTGGATAGACTATCAAAAAGCTTATGACTCCATTCCTCATTCATGGTTGCCTCGCATTTTAGAAATTTATAAAATCGATCTAAACATCATACGGTTCCTGAAACAAACTATGGAAAATTGGGAAACAAAATTAATACTCACTCTACCCCAAATAGATCTTGAAACTAATAACATGAAGATCAGATGAGGAATATTCCAAGGAGACACATGGAGCCCAAAATGGTTTATCCTAGCAGTCAACCCACTAAGCAGCCTTTTAAAGTCATCAAATATTGGATACAGCCCAACAAAAGATTCCAAAATATCACACCTGTTCTACGTGGACGATCTAAAGTTATATTCTCCGGACGAAAATCAACTATCCTCGCTATTAGAAACCACTGCCACGTTCTCTAAAGACATACGAATGAACTTCGGACTAGATAAATGCGCACCAATAATAGCGAAAAAAGGCAAAATAACAAAAACGAACAACATACAGCTTCTAATTAACAACATATCATTCCCTACTATCTAACAACGAAACATACAAATACTTAGGAGTAAATGAAACACTCACACATTAAACGAAAGAAATTAAAGAGACCATAGAAAACAAATACAAGAACAGATTAAGAAAAGTCATGCATACACAACTTAATGCAAAAAATAAAATCAAAGCCATAAATACCTGGGCAATACCGATATTAACGTACTCATTCGGAGTCATACAGTGGACCATAACAGACGTACAAGCACTAGACAGACTGACAAGAAAAATCCTCACGGATAATAGAGCTCTACATCCAAACTCGGCTGTTGAGAGATTATACCTATCTAGGAAACAAGGAGGAAGAGGCCTAATCAATATAGAATTAGCAAACAACAGTCAAATACACAGCTCACAAAGATACTTTAGCTTGAAAGCAACTCAGTCATCATTACACGCGTCCATCAAACAAGCAGACAAAAGATACACACCACTCAGCAACCACACACAACTACAGCAGATAGACAAGAAAACATTCTTCACAAACATCACACAGACATGGAACAGCAAAAAACTACATGGCAGATTCAAGAACGACCTCGATAAACAACATCAGCTGTCAACCAAATGGATCGAACTCGGACACATGTAAAGTGACACAGAAGGATTCATGTACTCTATACAATACCAGCATGTACCGACAAGAAATTACCAAAAATATAGCACAAAAACTAACTTACAAAATGATAACTGTAGAATGTGTAAATCAATGCCCGAAACGATACAACACATAACATCAGGATGTCCTAGCTTAGCACAGACAGAATACCTAAACAGGCACAATCTGACAGCCAAGATCCTCCATAAATACCTACTCCACAAACAACTTAAAAACAATAGAAGAGCCGTACTAGAAATATACACCAGACCGAGTCAACGAGAACCAGAATTATAAAATATACTGGGACCGAGGAATCATA
Organism: Orchestes rusci; assembly: GCA_958502075.1. Taxonomy (NCBI): domain Eukaryota; kingdom Metazoa; phylum Arthropoda; class Insecta; order Coleoptera; family Curculionidae; genus Orchestes; species Orchestes rusci. The sequence continues at coordinate 26,940,844 of OY293308.1, read as the reverse complement.
ACTGATAAAACAACTATAAACAATAGACCAGACATAACACTAATCAACAAAATCACAACGTTAATAGATATTGCACACCCTCTGGATCACAACATACAGAAGACAATAACAGAAAAAATACGAAAATACACGGACCTAGCTGAGGAAATAAAATCAATGTGGAAAATGGAAGAAGTCCTCATTCTCCCCGTAGTCATCTCAGTCACTGGCCTCATACCACCGGAGTTACCCGCAGGATTCAAGAAACACAATATACCACTACAACTAATAACCGACATGCAAAAATCAGTGATCCTAGAAACGTGTCGGATAGTAAGGAAAATCGTGAAATAGTCAACAAGGTGTGAGTTTTGCGAAAGCCCTCATAACCTTTTACCACATAGAAAATGTGAGACTAACCAATGAGAACAGTAATAATAATAACTATAATAATAAATGAACTGATCCACTGGACTCCAAACCGTTTGGTTAGAATGCGGGCCAGAGAAAGGGAGCGCGACAATAGGCGCGTTTTCGAATGCTCTCGCAGCCCCTCGCGACATGTCTGGCGTTATATCTTGCGAACTGTGCGTCGTAGAACAAAAAGTTGCACATGAATTTTTTCAGTACCACTTTAAAAAACATTGTGACCATGAGAAAACAAATATCTTAACTTCAAAAATGCAAAAAAATCGCATTTGTCGACTTTGGCGCCCTCTAACTTTGTTACGGTAAGTTTAAGAGATATTTCAGTGAAAACAAAAATTGTAGAGAATCTCATTGGCCTCATTTTTTGTTTTATAATTTTTTTTGTGGGATCTACGATTTCGCCAGAAAATCAAATCCAATTTTTTTTGGGTTTCTCAAAAACGGGGGGGCGGGGGGATTCAACTTTTTGAATTTAAGCTTTTCTAATGGATCAATAGCAACTGACAAAAATCAGATCGGGTGTCATTTGATCGGTGTCAAGACCCTTTTTAAAGCCAGATTGACTGTACTAATAAGCAGGATTTCATAACAGTCAGCAACTGTCATACTAGTCAAATATGCATTTCGGGTTTGTACAACGGAACAAGGGACTATAAAAGTGAGTTCAATAGTCTCTGCCACCAAACGTAAAAGACTGTGATAATATTTTAATGTAAGAGACTGATAAGGAATCATGTTGTCCAGAACTTTGAGAATATACAGTATCGTCCTCGGTATCGTCGTTGTGAAGCCATTTTGCTGATATGTTATTGTTGTACTCGTTGGTATATTATAATATTTTCAATTTATTTATTCTGATTTGTAGATTCAGTAGCATTCACATATGCTCGATAAAGATATTATTATTTTTATTATTATTATCAAATTTCAAATTTAAAACACTTTGAAGTTGCATATTTAGCAGTTATATTTAGGTATCTCTTAAAAATACCCTTTGTGAATACGTAACAAAGCATTTCTATGTTCTTATGAACGAAAATCATGTTGCCTTGTATGCAAAATCATCTTCAATGTTGAGGAGTTGTTCGTGGACACCTTGTCTAAGTACCTACACGTCGAATCCATTTACAAAAAAAAGCAAAACGGAAGTTGATGTTACACAATAGTTATTTAAATTCTTGTTGATATTATTTTTGTTCGAGCTCTTGTTCTATGGATATCCATATTACCAGAAAATAGTTCTTTAATGAATGCATCACATAGCTTACTGGTTGCAAAGCATAGCCAGCTTAGTTACGAATCCGCCGAATCGACTTGTCAGGCCATGGGCTTTTAACATACCAAATTCAAATGCGGAATCAGCTGATCGTTAGTCCGAGGGCGGATAGCGATACTTTAGGATCGAACTTTTCTCTGTATCTCTTGGTTACATTCCTGTTTTTGTCTGAGGAAATTAGTTTCCTCGAATGAAGAAACCATGTACAGGGTGATTCATTTTCGGCGACAGGGTGCCAGTTCTCGTTAACTATTCATCGTAGAGGCTTGCGGCAAAAAAATTTATTACTAAAACGGGCAAGAGAAAAACCTGGAAAATATTTTTAAGTTTCTGAAATAGTTTCTGAAATGTAAAAAAATAGGATTTCTATAGAATTTTGCCTTTCATATTAACTGACTATTTACGTACTCTTTTTGTCTAAAACGTTTTTTTCTATCAAAATAAAGAGGTGGGGGAAGTTCAACCGTTTTTTTAAACAAACGGAGATTCCTCCAGTTTTGCCTGACCGATCTAAACGAGCTTGGGCTCATATGAAAGAGCATGATCTGCACTTCAAAAAACTTTTTTGGTTTTGAATTTTTGACCTTCGCCGTCGCCGCTAGATGGCGTTAACTCAAATGGTAGCATAGTTTTGAGTTTGTTCCAAAAAAATCAAATGTAATCGTATATTAATTTTCATATATTTTAAAAGATGATACATTTTTCCATTAAAAAAATTAAAAAAAAAAACAAAAAAAATTGTTTTTTTAATTTTTTTTTTTATTTATTTTCAATTTTTTCTATAAAAAAATGTCATATTTTTTTATATAAAAATGTATCCCTTTTTCAAATATATAAAAATGAATATACCATTACATTTGATTTTTTTGGAAAAAACTCAAAAATACTTTACCATTTCAGATAACGCCATCTAGCGGCGACGGCGAAAGTCAAAAATGCAAAACCAAAAAATTTTTTTCAAGTGCAGATCATGCTCTTTCATATGAGCTCAATCTCGTTCAAATCGGTCAAGCGAAACTGGAGGAATCTCCGTTTGTTTGAAAAAACTGTTGAACTTCCCCCACCTATTTATTTTGATAGATAGAAAAAAAACTGTTTAGACAAAAAGAGTAGGTAAATAGTCAGCGGATATGAAAATGATATCATCTATATACTTTCATTGGGCAAAATTCTATAGAAATCCTATTTTTCTACATGGTGTTGACTGTTACGCCCCTTAGGGACCATATCAGAAACTTGAAGATATTTTCCAGGTTTTTCTCTTGCCCGTTTTAGTAATAATTTTTTTGACGCAAGCCTCTACGATGAATAGTTTACGAGAACTGGCACCCTGTCGCTGAAAATGAATCACCCTGTACAGGGTGATCAGTTAAGGATAGCGAGCGGCCATATCTCGGAAACTGAAAAACCTGGAAAATATTTTCAAGTTTCTGAAATGGTCGCTAGGGGGCGTAACAACCAACACCAAGTAGAAAAATAGGATTTTTATAGAATTTTGTCAAATGAAAATATATCGATGAGCTCATTTTCAGATTTACTGACTATTTACCTACACTTTTTGTCTAAAACGTTTTTTCGTTGATTGAATAAGTTACAGGAAGATGCCTAACCATATGGGAAATAAAGAGACCGTTGAAAGTATTGCCCGTTAGGAGCCGCTAGTCTCGGCCATCTGTTTTCCAAAACATTAATTATCTTAACCTCAACGCGAAAGATTTCTGTAAACTTTTGATCTATCAATTTGGTGGCATACCAGCACGGTTGCCAAGTCGCTATCGGGAGTTCGGGGCGTTCTGGGATGGCACGTGCAGTCCAAAGATTATTGTAAGGTTCACATTGAATTTCATTCGATTTGGTTGAAATTTTCAGAAAGTTTTTCCGAGGTTTTCAAGTATCTTTTCATTTGAGTCTAACTTTTCCAGGAGCAAACCTAAAGCAACACTAATTCTTAATTTTGAAGAAAAAAGTTTTACGCCACTGAGAATTCACGAAGTGAAAATATTTTTTTTCATTTTCCGTTCAATTTTCCAAAAAAGGTTCTTTTTTTCGGTGCATCGTTTTTGAAGTTAAAAATAAAAATCATTGTGATGTTACTAATTTCAGAAGAATTCACAAGTATTAAACCGTTGATTGAATACTTATTCAATCAACGATTAAACACGAAGAATAATGAGAAGTCAATCTTTTTCATAGTTGTTATGAAACGAGTTCACTGTTTTGCTTAAAAAGGAACAAAACTCTGGAAATCTTGATAGCATGAGACGTTTCGAATCTACACACACAAAATCGAATTCTACTATTATCATTATTATTTTTAACAAGACGTTTGTGGACATCATGATTACTTACAAAAAGTTATAATCTTATATTTTTTATTCAGAACTCACCTTACTCGAATTACCCAAATTTCAGTCGATTCTGAAACTGTTTGCGAAATTGAAAAAAATATATATATTCTCAAAAAGTGGTTTTAGAAAAACATCAAAAACTTGCCTAAAAAAATAGGTTCTCTGTTATCTGCATTTGTTTGCGAACGGTTGCTTTTATCAAAAAAAAAAACCTTTATTACTGTGCATAGAAATGTTGTCTTCATCACGATAAAACCTATAATTTTGCGGATTCTCAGATCCACATTTTTTATGGTTTTCGAAACATGTACAATATGTTTGGGTTTTTCTTTTTCAAAAATATTTTTATGAAGATTGGTGATATGGTTTCTCATAATTGTGTCATCCAAAACAATTATTTAAGAAGACCTCTCTGTACAGGGTATCCCAAAAATATACCGACAAACTAAAAGAGATGGTAGGGGACATCAAAACAAATATTTTTTGTCCAGTACATATATATTTCCGCAAATAACTCGTTTGGGCTCTAGAGCAAGAAAAAACGCTTTTTTGGTACTTTATTTTGCGCATTAATTAAATCGCTGCCTACTGTGCAGTCTTTTTGCCACCAGTTGTTTGTTTGTTGGTTCCAAACATTTTTGGTCGCAATTTTGTTTATTTTAACGATGCGAACACATTTTTTTTTCATTTTCCTAGTCATCATTTGCGAACATATGTTTACTGGACAAAATTTTTGTTTTGATGTCCCCTAGGACCCCTTACTATTTAACCGTTGATTGTATTTTAACACTTTGATGGCCTACGAGAAAAGTTTCAAGCCAAAAATTATCCCTTTTTTATAGAAGAATATTCTGCTTTGTCTAGTTAGGTATAGGAATGTAATCTATCCTAAATTTTACTTTTATACCTACGGTGTGTCCACTCTGATGTCGCCCACCCTGTATTGGTTATCGATGATTTTTTGTTTAAAACACACATTCTGGGATTTTATTAAAATCTTATTAATTAGAGCGTACAGGAAGACTCAATGAGCAGTATAAGTATCAAATTAACAAAAAAAAAAAAACCAAAACAGTAAACATTTTTTTTTGAAAATGTGAACAGGAAGGTTTTTGGTCATTCTGATTGAAATTCCGTTGTCAGTTTTTTCCTAAAAAATCCCCTAATACGATTTTTTGAAATTTGACTCACTTTGAACCCTCATAATCACCCAAAAGTACGTTCCTGGAACTGAGTGGTATAATGTTCAAAAAGTGTTTGACGAGACCTAACAAACAAAAAAACAAAATGAAAATCGGTTGATAGACAAAAATGTTATAGGGGTATGTATGTATTATCGATAAAAAACTTTCACGCGTTTTATCTAGGAAATCAAGCAATTCCGGAACCAAGTAAGTATTGAGCCTTTATTCTTCTCATCTATCTTAAAAAAAATTACACTCGTCTTGAGACCCTACAAAAATCATAAATAATTACCTCTTATAGTAGTCAGTGCATGTCCGCTCAGACTTAAGTACAAATTCATTTACTAGGTATATGTACCTGATGAGAACACGTGCTGTACAGGGTGTAACAGATTAAGTGTTACAACGTGAGACTGTAGATTCTTTATCAAAAAAGAAAAATATTTTTCCTTAGAAAAAAATTTCCGCGGACTTTCGATTTCGATATACAGGGTGTATTATAACTACGCCAATGGTTAATTTTTGTAATCGATTTTTTAATAAAATAATCCTAACTAGTGAGTTTTGACACTGTACCAAATCCGATAAAAATATTCCAAGTGGTTTAGAAGTAATTAAAAAAAAATCCTTTTTTTTTCATTACTTTGACACCCTGTATATCGAATACGAAAGCCCGCTGAAAATTTTCGTTGAGGAAAAATCTATTTCTTCTTTGATAACGAATCTACAGTTTCACGTTGTAAAACTTACTCTGTTACACCCTGTATACAGGGTGTCCGGGAAAATGTGGGAGATCTCTCGGATTCAGATAGAACATTAAAAAATTAGATGACAAGTTCCCATAAATTTTTTTCCTAGCGGCCCTCCCTACGGAGATACGGCCCCCTAAAGGACCCCACTGGAAATCGGTTTTTCTTGAATAACTTTTAAACGACTCAATACAATTCAATGAAAATTTAATATGATAAACAGTAGTAAGGACCTCTCAAAATACTTCCCTTAAAACATAATTAGCTTGTTTAGTTTACCAGGGACGGACTAGATTGTACATTTTAACGCTCAAATTTTTAACACCCTGTATGATAAGGAGTTAAAAAAATTAATTTGGATACCTTGAACATTAAGCTAAAGAAAAGGTACTCTTGTTCATTGTCGATAAAATGAACCATTTTCGAGAAAAAACAATTTTTATTAAACAAAACCTCGAAAAAAGCCACGACGAAGTGGTGCTCTTGACGAAATTGTGAACAGGGTGTCCGGGAAAATGTGGGAGATCTCTCGGATTCTGATAGAATATTAAAAAATAAGATGACAAGTTCCCATAAATTTTTTTCCTAGCGTTAGGTTCACAATTTCGTGTATTGATCATTAGCGTTCCTTTCTATTGTTCTTTCACAACGTTACATAATATTTTCTGAGCACCATCAACTTGGTCTGTTAGGAAACTGTCTTGCATTCTTGAAAAGACTGTACATACAAACATCAAAATAATCTAGGGGACAGTAACAAAAATCTTAAATTCTTGGTAAATAAATAAAATTTCAAAGCCTTGGTAGTTTCTACGTTTCTATGGTTACCTGGCTGATATCATAGGTATGTTTGTTTGTTTATCAACTCGAAGTTTAGCCACAAACATAAACAAATTGAGAAATTGGACATTTTTTGTCGCAAATTGCATTGTGTCATATTGGTTTTTTTCAATAGTAGTCTGAAATTCAGTTTAGTTTTACACGTTACAATAATGGAGAGACATCATTTGGATCGCGAGAAGCAATTACGTGCAGTGGGAATGCTTCAAGCGCGTTTGAGTCAAAGAGTGGTCGCCAACATACTCGATACGGACAAAAGTGTTATCAATCGTCTGTGGTCGAGATATCAAGCAACGGGAAGTGTGGATGAACGCCATACAGGTCGTACAAGAGCAACTAATGAAATTGAAGATCGTTTTATAAGACTACGGGCACTTCGAGACCGTACTGTTACTGCAACACAACTGGCAATTCAGCTTCGTGATACGCATCATGTGCTTGTGAGCGGTCAAACCATCAGAAATAGGCTCCATGAATCTGGATTGAATGCCAGGAGACCTGTGAGGGTTCCTGTGTTATCGAGAGGAAATCGCACTAGCCGACTTCAGTGGGCACAGGAACATGAAAATTGGTTAAGACATGATTGGGCCCCTATTTTGTTCACTGATGAATCCCGATTTGGACTAGCACCTGATACACGCAGAACAAGAGTATGGAGACGATCTGGAAACGCAGAGCGCTTGGCAGCTACCCAGGAAGTCCATAGGCAGCAAGGAGGAACTGTAATGTTTGTTTTTTTGTTCAATTGTTGAATGTCGGCTAGTGCGATTTCCTCTCGATAACACAGGAACCCTCACAGGTCTCCTGGCATTCAATCCACATTCATGGAGCCTATTTCTGATGGTTTGACCGCTTAAAAGCACATGATGCGTATCACGAAGCTGAATTGCCAGTTGTGTTGCAGTAACATTCCGGTCTCGAAGTGCCCGTAGTCTTATAAAACGATCTTCAATTTCATTAGTTGCTCTTGTACGACCTGTATGGCATTCATCCACACTTCCCGTTGCTTGATATCTCGACCACAGACGATTGATGACACTTTTGTTCGTATGGAGTATGTTGGCGACCACTCTTTGACTCAAACGTGCTTGAAGCATTCCCACTGCACGTAATTGCGTCTCGCGATCCAAATGATGTCTCTCCATTATTGTAACGTGTAAAACTAAACTGAATTTCAGACTACTATTGAAAAAAACCAATATGACACAATGCAATTTGCGACAAAAAATGTCCAATTTCTCAATTTGTTTATGTTTGTGGCTAAACTTCGAGTTGATAAACAAACAAACATACCTAAGATATCAGCCAGGTAACCATAGAAACGTAGAAATTACCAAGGCTTTGAAATTTTATTTATTTACCAAGAATTTAAGATTTTTGTAACTGTCCCCTAGATTATTTTGATGTGTGTATTATCGTAATAACGAACTTTGTGTTTAAGTAATTAGGAGATGTTCGCTAGTCCTTAATTGAACGAATTTAATTCGATCTTCAGGCATTCCAGAAGATGAAAAAGAATCTATACCTGTCTTAGCCAACGAGCTCAGAAATATTTTATACAAACCCGTACCAGAAGACTGGCCAAACTGTGAACGTGATACTGCCTGTAAAGCTATAGCCAGAGGAATAACTCAAGTAATGGAACTGGCTATAGCTGAACCCTTTTTAGTTCCTGTTGACATCAACGCTTATCCCACTTATGCGCTAGTAGTTGAATATCCAATTGACCTTTCCACGCTAAAGGCAAGATTTGAAAATAATTTTTACAGGTAAGTTTATTTCGGTATTTTTTGCTATACCTATCCTGTTCACTTCAAATTTTAGACGAATATCAGCAGCTCAATTCGATATACGATATTTGGAAACCAATGCGATTAAATTCAATGAGAAAGCAAGCATTATTGTGAAACATGCTAAGATCATTACTGAGCTGTGTCAGAAAATTGTTAGGTAGGTTGGACTCTTATCAATTTTAGTAGTTGACTCATTTGCATAATAATATCTTGTGTCTTAATGTCCATCAGATAATGATTCATCATCAACTTTATAACGTGGATCTCATCCACAAATGAAAAAAAAAGTCTATTGAAGGTTGATTATAGACACAGAGGTTGTTTTACTTTAATTTTTGTAATTTTGGATACAATTTACTTCAATCAAGAAGACTTACTTCGAATAGCTTAATATGAATCAAATTTTATTCATTTTAGTCATAATTTATTTTACACAGGGTGGGGAATGACGTAATAGATATCGCACAGCTCTATCATCAATTGGTAGAGGGTTACGACTCCGGATCGCATTCATCAGATTCTGAAATAGATGTAGAAGCTGCTGAATCTCAGCCAACAACAAGTCGAACGCTCAGAATCGCTCCTGTGAGAAGTTGGAAATCTCCTAATGATTGGAAAGCTGAAGCAGGGTCAGTGAAATATTTTGAATGTATAATTATGAACAAAATATTATTTCCTGGTATTCTAGAGGACTGTTAGAATTGATGTGGCAAACAGAAGACTCAGTGCCTTTCAGGGATCCAGTTAATAAACACAAATATCCAACATATCATCAAGTGAGTAGTGGTAGTAAATCCTACAAAAATAACAACATTGAACATTTGAGAAGATTATATACAGGGTGTCCAATGAAATTCTCAGTACATCCAACGAATTGAAGTGTGGAGTTATATTACAGTAAACTTAGACGGTCTGATAGGGGGTGCAAGAAAAAAATGCTGACAAGGTGATTTTCTTCTGGGTTGATGGAAAGACCTGAATTCTCAGACACAATTACACTCGTCACTTTCGTGGCAATAGGGTGATTTTTCATTTATTCAATATTTTTTAATTTTTTTGACAAAAAATAATCATCGTGTTTTGTTAATAGTACAGATGTTGTCAAGTTGATAACAATTGTAAATTTTGAAATCATTATTTTTTTTTTACTTTAAATGGCCGTTTTTTTCATCCGCCCAAGTGATTTTGTACTTTCTATAAACACTAGAGAGTGTACCACCATAGAGTGTTAATAAGGGCAAAATTTCTTATTAGTATAATAAGTTTCGTGAACTGTTTTAGATAAGAAACCACCTTTATAGCAGAAAATCTTCAATGGTGATGATTGTGATCTCTTTGGTTTTACACTCAATGGAGCTCCCCTCATCAACCCCAAGAAGATCAGCGTGTCAGCAATTTTTTTTGTAAATGATTTTTTCACTTGACTATGATCAATAATAATTATTATATTCATATCACTGTCAACGCTTCTTCCGACAGGTTGTCCATGAGCCAATGGACTTGAGTACTGTCAAGGAACGGTTACGAAAAGACTACTACAATGAACCAAACGATTTTTGTCAAGACATGCGACTGATATTTCAAAATTCCAGAACGTTCAACACAAACAAGAGATCAAGGGTGAGTCTATGATAATAATCGCAAACCCTGCTAATTATTACTTATTTATTGATATAAATTGCAGATATATGTAATGACTGTTCGTCTATCAGCTATGTTCGAAGAACACATCAAAAAGATCATATCCAATTGGCGTGTCACTAGAAAGAGGCGGCGTCGGCTTACTTCTTCAGATGACAGTGATTCATCTGTAGGAGAGGCACCTCAATGTCAAGAACCCACCGGTCCTAAAGTTATTGTCGAAACTATAAATCCTATCACCAATGGACTGGACTCCGACAGCGATACACCTGGAAGAAGTAGCATTCCAGCTTATCAATCTGTAATTTCAAATCAGAATGAAAGGCTGGCTCAGAATGGCCTCTCTGATCCGGAACCATCTATGTCGAGTCGAAGTATGTCTGGAGATTTTGAGCATTGTTACAGTAATCGACTTTCTTCGCCTTCTAATAAAGAGAGGAAGGAAGACTGCAACAATGCACTTCCTTCAACGTCGGGCTTAGGTACCGGAAGTTCAAGAACAGCTGTTCAGAATGGCTCCTCAGTTGGAGAGGACTCGTCTGGAGAAGAATGGAACTTGAATTCCAAAGAAGTGGACCCTCTTGAAAGTCAAGATGCAAGCTCAGAAACTGAAGATGAGGACTTGCAGCTATCGCAGCTGAGGAATGAGTTACGGAAGAAGACAGAAATGGATAATATCGAGGATGACGACGATGATGAAGACTCATCTTCAAAAACCGGTTTTGGAAAAAATATCCGTCGACGCAGAAAAATCGAGAGTTCCGAAGAAGATTTCAGTAATGACAGAGAAGACTCATCAGAATCCGATAAGAAACCCAAGGGCAATCGCAAAAGAAGAAAAGAGAGTTCAGATGAAGATTTTCAAGTCAATGATCCCAAAGAAGAATCATCGGACTCAGAACAGAGACCGATGAATAGACGTAGGAGAAAAGAAGAAAGTTCAGACGAAGACTTCCAAGTTAATGATCGTAAAGAAGAATCATCCGATTCAGAAAACAGACCGCTTTATCGTGGTCGAAGGAAAGAGAGCTCAGATGAAGATTTCGAAGTCACCACTGCTAGAGGGGGAAGGCGTAAACGGAAATCTTCATTTGTTGTTGATGAACATGAGGGAACTCCATCTGATTCCTGCTCTGTCGAATCAGAGGGAAGTTCAGATGACGATCTACCTCTTAGAAAATCAAAAAGAGCTCCTAGAAAAAACAGAAGTTACGATACATCTGATTCTGAAAGTGATTCTAGAAGAACAAAGAGAAAACGGCGAAAAATTCTTGTTAGTGAAAGCCGTGATTCCGATACAGAAGTAAGACGAAATGGGAATAGATCTGGGGGTTTTGGAAGTGTTAGTAGCAGAGGTAGAGTTAGGAAAATAACAGAGCGGGCCGCAGCTTTCATGAAAAAAGATAAGAAAAGTGGATGATGTACGGCAGTGTACTGTGTTATCAAGTTAAGGAGGTGGAAAGTGTTTCACTGTCTTATTTTACAGAAAGAAATATTTGTCTTAGTTGGACTTTGTAGTTATTATTTCGCGATCAATTCCGGAGTTATATGTCATTTCATTTGTTCCCTGTAAGTTTGAAACCTTACATTTTTCACTTGACATTATGGAATTTGTTGATGTTGGCAAATGGTATAAAAAGAGTCGAACTAGTTTTTTCAGGATTCCTGGTCATTCTCGACTACTTGGATTACGCTGAGAGTGAAATCAGATAACTGCCAGTTTGAAAGTACTATATTTTGTTTATGTTTAGGGCTATCATTTTGTGATTTGTTATAGCTGTAAAATGTTGTGTAATTCTATGTATAATAATATTCAAAATTCGAATTAACGCATATAATGTAAATACAGTACATCTTTGAGATGAGAATCGAATGACCAATAAAATGGATCTTGCTATCAACCTATTGTACTTATTTCTTCTCGAAGACAGCTCTTTCTTTTTAACATGTTTTATCAAACGAAGTTATTCTAAATTGGGTGACGTCCGGTTCATTGTCGGTTCGTCATCGTTCATATCATATAACTTTCTGAAGTTGTCAAGTATCAGCAAATATTATGTGATCAAAAAAGCCCAACTTTCTGTTTCATTCACAGAACTGTAGGATTCGATATCTTTTCTTTCGCTAATTCACCTTATTTAATCCAATTCATTCTTGGGTCATGCCTTATTCCATAACGGCGTTGTTTTTTCGGCTGTCAATCTTAATGACGGAGACAAGTAGAGCGGGAGAAGTCAGTCTAAGACGAGAGACGACGGAGGTACTTTTCAACGGTTTGAAAAGGTCCTCGTCGTAATAATTTTGCAAACAGACGGTTACTTGAAAGTGAAGACGAAAAGACGTGTAATAATAGAACTCGAGTATTGCTCAAGTGAAGTATAGCATTGTTTAGTGCCGTTAAACGGGTGTGATGTGGATAAGTCAATCCACCAAACTATCAGTCATTTTACCCATCATTTATTCTGTAAATATAATCTTTGTGATGTCCCGAGTGCCTTTCAACGTAGTAAACCCTTAGACAACTTGAAAAAGCCTACAGACATAGTATAATAAACAACAAGTAGCGACAACTCCATATAACTAAAGGTGGTCAAATTTTGTCTGTCTCAATGACAGAAATTCGCCTCATTTATACACTGCTAACCTTGTGAAATGTAAAATAAAACCATACTGTAGCCGATTCCATGACCTCAATGATACTGATACGTAGGTGAATTATTAATCAAGCTATACAATACGATTACCCACTATGCAGTATATGAAAATATTTATGCGAAGTTTGAAAGTCTTGATTTAGAAAACAGTTTTACATTCCAAAATGTTAGCAGGGTATAAATGAGGCGAATTTCTGTCATTGAGACAGAACGAAATTTGACCACAGATATATGGAGCTGTCGCTACTTGTTGTTTATTATACTATGCTACAGAACTAAGTTATGAGTGGATAGCACCATTCGAAAAATGTGGAAATTCTATATTGTACAGGGTTGGGAGAAATTACCAGAACTGTCGATTATTTCAAAAGATACACGAGTTAAAAAAAAATGTCTCATATAAAAGTTGTGAGGCTTTAATAAATCTACATATCCGTGATGAATTGGAATATACAGGGTCGGCCGTAAGGTTATGGCAGATAAAAGTTGCATTTTTTTGAATGGAACCCCCTTTACTTTAATGAATATTTCAATTCTTCCTTCAATTTTGAGAAAAAAATTTATTATACATAATGCTCCTAAATCTAGTCGTTATCGCGTTTTATAAATGACATTTTTGCATCTTTGACATGCTATAAAACCCAAACGGTTTGAGAAAGAGAATCACGATCTGCACTTTTAAGTCTCAACTTTTGAAGAGCTTTTCAAGGACACTCAATTAACTCTTGTCAAAGAATGCGAAAATGTGTAAAAAAAAAATGACAGTTGACAGTACCTTCTTTTCAAATAACAGAATAGTTCTTGAAAAGTTACGGTGAAAAAGAATACCATTTTTCTCTATCTTGAACCGTTTGAGTTTTATAGCATTTAAAAAGTTCAAAAATGTCATTTTCAAATCGCGATATGTTGATAACTGTTTAATCTAGGGACAAAATGTGTATCACAATTTTTGCTCAAAATTGAAGGGAGAATCAGAATATTCATCAATATGCAGGGGGTTGCATTTGAAAAAACGCGACTTTGATCTGCAATGACTTCCAAATCATGACAGATATGTTGATTTTTGAAAGTCCCACCACTTTTATATGAGACAGTTTTTTCTAACTCATGTATCTTGTGAAATAATCGACCGTTCTCGTAACCCTGTATGTAGGTAGTTCCGGCAATCTCACAATAATTGAACAAAGGAAGTCTAGCTTGAACTCGGCAAAGATTTTTCATTTTTCATGACTCCTACAAAATCGCCAGGACACGGTAAACTAACTAATGAATAAAAGTTTTTGAATGCACCATCACTTCTTTTATGACTGGTGCAAGATGAAGTGTTCGGCTGTTTGTCCACTTTTGGCCGCTTATGTGGTTGTACTGAATAACATTTTATTTCATACTGTACCGTAAAGTATCATTTACCGGACCCAAAATCAGTCCGGTAAATGACACTTTATATCATCAGAGACTGTTAAAAAAAATTACTTGACTAGTCCAAAAATGACATTTTGCATCATCAAAGTCTGTGAAATTGCATTGGTAGCATGGTTTGGCTGGCGCCATCTCATGTTTTTATTAATAACTTGACATAGAATGTTGGTAACATATAATTAATATATCTATCACCCAAGTGGTGACATATGGTTTGACTGGCGCCATCTCATGGCAAGAATGTGAGGCGGACTGCCACTCTAAAGTATCATTCACATAGGGCAAGGTAGAATTAGGGTAGAAGTGGAGTATAAAATTAATGCAATACTTTTACCGCTGTCGTTCACATTGAATCATTTGTGGGATATCATTTTGTGATACGCATGCGCACGTCGTTTCCTTCAAACCAGATTTCCTGCTATTTATGTTGCCCCTTTTTCAAATTGCCATGTAATTTGGCAATACTCCGGCCAATTTTTGATCTAAGCTCTCCATAGCCGTAAAGTTTTTCAAACACTATACAATATGGAACAAATTTTGACAATTTCAAAATGACAAAAATCGACCGTCATAAACTCGATTCTGATTGACTCCAGTAAGAATTTGCCACACGCTTGCCCCAAAAAGTTTGGAGCTTGGTATCTTTTACCTTGCCACTACCACGTTAAAGCAACCTTAGTTCTATGTGAACAGCGCGTATGAAATGTACGCGTCAAATATTCTTAATTCATAATTCACTTCTACCTTACCTCTACCTTGCCCTATGTGAATGATACTTAAGTGTATGGTTTGACAAGAATGCACTTTAAAACGATAAAACAAATTATGGCAGTATGAAACAGAACAATGTACGATACTCAGCCGTTAAATGTCATTAAACTACTCGTCTACAAATTCCAGATTCGGCTCCTTCGTCGCCTCGTCCATAAACATCTCGACTCGTGATTTAAAAAGTCATTTACCGCCTTAGTAACGTAAATTACTATTATTTCATAAAGTACTATAAAGTATCATTTACCGTATAACGCAAGTGGTGACATGGTTGGGCTAGCGCCATCTCATGATAAGAATGTGAGACGGACTACCAGACGATAAGAAAGCACTTTTTCTCTTGAATCGATTGAAAAAAATTGTCACAGTATGAAACAAAACATTGTACGATCTTTACTCGTAATTTTAAAAGTCATTTATCGGCTTAGTAACGTAAATTACTATTTCTCACTATCCGCTGACACGCTAAACTCCGGTCGGTTAAAGGGGTAGAGATTTAGATGCTCGATACGTGAAAGTATCCATGATCTCATGTATATATTTTTCTTAGATTTAATAAGGGCCGATATTTCAATGTCCATTTAAGATCAAAGGTTATTTTGGACCTTGAATTTGTCTCCTGTGAGTGCTGTGTTTCAATTGCGACTCTCACATTAGATCCTTAGCTAAATGAAAGGAGTTGCGCAATTGAAAAACGGCATTTCCGGTGACCAATTTTAAAATTCACATCAACTTCAAGTATACCTTAGCTTAAATGTCACTTAAGGTGACATTGAAATATCGGCCCGTAATTCACTTAATGAAAATTATGTCTTTCCACCACCTTGAAAATTGTTTTTGCAACAAGCAAACAACTCAACACTGAACGTTGGAAAAACACACACCTTAATATTCAAAGGTATTTTGCCAGATATTTCTCTTGGAGGCCCGGAACTGAACCCTGAACCACTCAGGAAACTGCAAGCTTCTTGGACTTATATTGGACGGAGATTTGAGATTCCGGGAACATATCCTACCACTCAGCGGAAAACTATCGTCGTCGTGCTCTGCCATCAGTGAGGCCAAGTCTGGCGCGGGATTTGGGGTCGCAAGGATAGTCCACTTCTCTTCATTTGAATCCCACCTGAGAAATGGCATCCAATTTTGGAAAGCATGTTGCCAGTATCTTTTGAACCTTATACTCATCATACAGAAAACAGCCTTGAGATTTCTACTCGTCCTTCGACATAGAGAATCTTGTAGGCCCCACTTCGTCGGAAATATTGACTGTTGTATCTCTCTACACTCAGGAAAATAGAACTTTGGTGTTCAAAAACAAGGATGCAATCCGGCACTGCGGTCACTCTAGGACGACGCGTCAAGCTTATGACCTGCCCTTACCCATTCTATCCAGTGAGTATACAAAACGTTCTTTTGTTTATGAGGGACGAAAGATTTTCAACCATCTTCCTGAAGAACCAAAGATGATAACATCCGTGAGGGTCTTCAGGAGTTCATTAAAGAGATTGCTATTACAAAAGCCATTTCACAGTCTCAGAGAGTTTTATGAGTGTTCCTTCAATTGCAGACGGTGCGGCGGACTCATTTCTGAATGTTTTATTATTACAATAATCGTCTATGTGTACATGCATATTTTGGTAGTTTCAAGTTGCAAAAGTGGTGTTTGTTATTATTTCAGTAAGCTTTGTCGATGGAATTCTATTCTCTGACAATAAAGTATTTTTGAATTGAATTGAATTCAAACACCATGACAGCATTACATTGAAAATGAGTCAAATTTCCAGTTTTTATGAATTGTGTCTTGTGTAAAACGAAAAAATAATAAATTCGTAAAAGGACAAAAATATTGCAAAAAAAACATGAAACTTGGAATACGGGGTAAAAATACAATCTAGAACAACTATTTCCATTAACTTTCGTTGACGAGAAGCAAAATATCGAGAAATGGCCCTCTTTGCAAATACTTAGTAGGCGGACTTTTTGAAGTTTAAACGTCAGTTAGATATTATAAGAAGCGCGGCTCATCAGTATGGAACTGTGGAAAATGTTGAACCCTTCAAACAAGGAAAATAGAGGGGTGTATTCATCTTAACTGCGACACACTGCGTATATTTAAATTACAATATGCCTTTACCAGTGAACATGCTTATCAGTACTGTTGTCCTGTTCGCTTTCATTTTTTTAAATTTGTTTCATGATACTTACCGAGTTATCTCCAAAGCTAGAGCCAATCCAAAAAAATGGACTTCATATTCGTGATCAGCACGACAAAATTACTTAGAATTGCCCCAAATATCCCTGGCAATAAAATGTGTGTTGACCAGTGTTATATTCAAATGAAAAATAATGTGATGCATTTCATTTTTAATCTTTTCTAACAGTTCCATACCTATTATATCGTTGGTGCAAGTGGGTGATCGTCTTGTATTTCTCACAGATATAAGACAAAAAATATGGAGCAAAAATTTGATACGTATCTTCCAGCGATCTTACCTCACGTGAATAAAAAACATAATCACCTAGACATAGCCGAATAAAAAAGTTCAATAAACTTAATGGACATTCTTAGTTACTTCATTTTTAACGATGTTTTTTTACTGAGTAGATGCGATGCAGAAAATATTGGTTATTAAGTTATATTCTGAAAAACCGACAACAAATCTGATAAGTACTCGTCTCCCACTTTTTTTTTCAATTTTTAATATTGGTATCTATCTTATTAAAATTTAAATGTGAGTAAGTGTGAAATATATTACTCTCGTAAGGATGTGTAGTAGTGTAGTATACTATACTCTCATAGTATAATACATGTGACCTACAACAATGATAGAATAATACAATATGTATTAATTTATCATTGCCAATAACTCAGTTTCATATTTTAGAAACCTAACAGTACTTTTGGTTCGATTGCTTTTTTACAAATGTCGCTACCTATATGACGGAATAAACTCCGCTATCATTTGTCTACACACTTACCCCACTTCGCACTTTACTATAAAGTTGAAAAAAAAAATCAAATCGGTCTACTTTCAAATAACTACCGAATTGTCGCCAATCAAAATAAAAGCCATTGTAGGTATATTATGTCCACACCGCACAGCGTGGATATTTTATTTGACCTTAACTACTGTCCCGACCCTATACTGATGTAACTAACCTACAGTCTGTTCATGGCTTTCCTGTGGTTACGTCATACTTTTCCGTCTCTCTCTTACACATTGAAAATAAAATCACGTACGTCTGGACGAGGGTCTTTCGGAACAATTTCACAAATGTCACATGTGGAGCAATCAATCTACGACACACTGCCAAACGTCAAATACTGTGACGTGACCGCAAGAAAGCCATGAACAGACTGTATATTCAATATTCTAATAGGATGTTTAGGGACTATGAACTTTTCATTTACTCAAAACTTCTTATACCCAACAAAAAAAATATTCATAAAAAAGTAGGCTTTTTGAATTCGTACTACTTTTTTAAGATCCGTATCAGATTTTTGATTTCACGCGAAAAATAAAAAAAAACAATGCCGGTTGATGAGTGGATGTAGGATGAAGTATACAGTGAGGACGCGTAGGATGGAATAAATTCATTCAAAATCTAGGTTTTTTGTTGTGAGAAGACGCTAGGACCGTCGATTTTTATTTTTGACCGTGGTTATTTTTATGATAATTCTTTGAAGAATGTTTTTGTGGCATATGGACAAAAGGGAAAGTGGGACATAAAAAAAAATGTATACAGGGTGAACCAAAAATAAGTTACGACCAACTGCATTTTTTCAAATGGAAACCCCCTTTTTTATTTCATTTCCGAATTTTACATCCAAGTTAGTTTCATATACCATGTCCTTAGCCTAATTCCAACAGTTATCAAGAAATTTATTATGATTGATCAAATGGACTGTGTTTCTGAACAATCGTACATTTCTCGATAACTGTTGGGGTTAGGTTAAGGACAAGGTACATAAAACCTACCTTTAAACCTTTAATGTAGAATTCGAAAATGAAATAAAAAAGTGGGTTTTTATCCGAAAAAATGTAGTTGATGGCTGTTACCTATTTTTGTTCTCCAGTACATATTAAATTATGATCAAGAAAACCGCGATTGGAAATAAAAATCGAAGTGTCCGAGCGTTCTTCCACAAAACAAACCCCTTAATTTTAAAGTAATTTTTCTTGACACTGTGCAAACTGTATTAGCAACCATCCCGTCATGCACTATTAATACATCCACAACTTATACGGCTTTCTCTGCTTCCGACTCATAAACTGTTCCATTCCGTTAGGAGGGTCAGTTCTCTCATTCTAACGAATATCCGGTTTTTCCTTGTGATTTGATGACCATTCTTGACAATATCCAAAACTTTTTCAGATAACGATGAATGAGTATGCGACTGAATTATCACCATCGACAAAATATACGGATCCTGAAATGTATTTGTTCACCGTTCACCCTATACACAAATTCGCACAACTTTAAGAATGAAGTTTATTGCTATGGAATGAACAATCCGCTCATCTGCAATATTTGGGAACAGGGATAGCCACAAAAATAATGTTTGCGCCATCATATTTCCTAATCAAGTTTAAGATACTTTTTGAACTTCGAAACTTCTTACATCTATGTCCATTCAACCCAGCCCAACTAGCATCTATGGTAGCAGATACGTATATAACTGCTCTATCAAAGCCACTACACAGTGGGCGGTGACCATCGGCGGGCGGATGGTCAGATTTTGCCACTAAAAGAGTTACTATGATGTGTGACTATGAAGAATGCTACTGGTGACTGCGCGACTTATCTGTTACGATTGGTTACGATTGTTACGAAGCCGCCTAGTCGCGGGATTGTGGCAGCCAATTGTTTTCTCCCGACATGTGGAACTTTCCTTAAACTGTCAAACTTTACTCGCAGCAACCTCTTCATGCAATTTCAAACTTCATTGAAATAAATGACATGATGAAAAATGATTATAGAAGCCATTATTATTTTTGTGTTATTTACCATGCTATTTTAACGCCTTTTGTAGGTAAATTCAAAACCGCAGTCGCCTTTACTGAATAAAGAATAGTGGATTAAGATGACAAAATTTTCGAGCGCCTCTCAAAACAATTCAAATTATCATATTATTTGCAATAGGATCTGATGTAGTACCTATAAATTAAATAATAATAATAATAATTTGCTTGAGACTAGCGTGAAACTTTAAAATATCAGTCCACCGTCAGGAATAATAAAATAACCAAGGAAAAAAGCTTTAGTCTAGGTATATTTAGCTTGAAAACACAAAATGTTTGAGCCATTTGGCTATTCGTGTGAAACTTCCATAAGGTATGCAGCAATAATATATCAGGCCAACTCTACCCGTTTGGGACTTTTAACATCTTCGAATTGATAAAGTTACAATTGTATCTACCCAGAGGTCAAAGATTTTTGGAACTATAAAGTGATTTTTTCCAAGAATGTTCCCTGCGCCACAAATGTATGCTACGCACCTGCGCCACATAATATATGCTACACCGATCGCGTTGGCGCATTCATTCCATTCCATTGGTGCCACTATAAAGTTCCGCCTAGTCCTTTGAAGTTCCGGTTTGGTGATGCGAGGCTCTCAAATTAGTTCTCTGAAATTCAGTTTCAGATTCACTAACACTACACTTATCTACAGAAACAGCTTCAAAAATGTCACAGTCAGTACCTGATTTATGATTCATCAATAAGATTAGGAAAATATGTAGTTTTTGTTTTTGATGTTGATGTTTCGGCTACCTGGCATCAGTGATAACTTTTGTTTTATTCTTTGGTAGAAAGTACTAGAATATCTAAATTTCTTGTTTCCACCCTAATCACCTAATTTTGATAGAGCTCAAGAGCAATAAGTAAAAAAACACCAAGACAGAGCAGCACTCTATGCAATCTGGGGCAATTACATTTATTAGGGTTTATTAAGTTATGGTTGCTATGAAGTGGCCATTTTTGATCCCCGCGACTCGTGGGAATGGATAATCGACAGCTACTCTATAGTGACCTAGGAAAGTAGCAATAACCACTTTGCTACGTTCAATGCTATACTATAGATAAGAAGTAACTAGGTGTCGTGGCCGCGACTACCCCGTAACTCAAATTGTTACTATAAATAGTTTTTTTATACAATGCTATAAAGTAACAAAAAATTAACGGAGGCATAGTAGCACTTGCTAGTGACCGCTACTTCAAAAAGTCACTCTACAGTTTTTGATCTTTTATGGTGTCATATTCGAAGATTCGGGTAGTTCCAGCCACTTTTTCAAATTACACGTTTGCCACTTGCAATCGAGACGTTTATTTTTCACTTTCATGGTAGGTAGGCACTAACCGGTCACTCTTGAAAAATACTTCAAAGTGACATTTCAAGTGGCAGGGTGGGTCTAGGAACTATCTTCAGGGTACTTTAGAGGCAGAGACATATTGAAAAGGACTGGGGAACTATATTTGCTATTTGGGAGCGCTCACAACAAGAAAATCAAGCTGTGAAAGATGCAAATAACTCATGTGATCATGATCTCCAATAACATTATCACATTGAACACCTGATTTTGTTAATGTCTCAACCTTGAGATTTTTGTATTTTTGTAGTCTATAACTTATAAAGATCTCTATCTGTTTCATCTCACAATATTACAACACTTCTTCCACTACCGCAGCCCCTCTTTCATCATGGGTATGGATATTATACTGACAACCGTCTATCCATTTCCGATTCTCTAAACTCGAGTTAAAACGCACAATTTTTGACATTCTCAGCCGGGTCAACATCTTCGTGAATAGCTGATGATGTAGTATACCGTCTAAAAAGAAAGCAGACGTCTGTTCGAGAAATGGCGGATCGTAAAATATACGGTATCTCGTGAAGAGATATACTTATGATTATTTGAAATAGTTGTATCGGTACCGATCGATATATCTCGATGGCGAAGTGGTAGGTCGCAATAAGGTAAAGGTAATATAGGGTAGTTTGATAAAAAGAATACCAATTTCCGTTATTTTAAAGCAATAATTTATTTATAAGCAATCGAATCAAAAAAAATTGAAGCGAGAGGAAAAAATTCATTCTGGTGGAAAATCAATGATAAAATTATTCGTCTGTTTCAACTCTGGCATAATTACTGATACACGTGCTTAATCTTCCATGATTAGGAACATGATGAAAAACAAAAATTCGTGTGTTCTCGTTGCTTATTTTCTCAGTATCGCAGAATCACCGCTAATTACCATCTTTCATATTTCCCCTCGTAGGTAATTCGACAAAGCACATGCCATGCTGAATCCAATCGTTGCCCGTAAAGGCAAACGTACCTTAGTTATTTTATTTTCAATTCAGTCTCAGTCTCCAGCTCCAGTCGAATCAACATCATAAAATACCGACGCGGGACGGGGGTTTAGTAAATTTAGTTGTCCCAGTTCGAGAGCCATGTATTGTGATTGTGTTTCCCGCCTACCCTCAGATAGACGATGATAGTCTATTTTTGAAACAAAAGAGTGACCTTTCCCAATAGCTTTCGTTTTTATCCTTTACTTTCTGGCGGGATTTTGTGCGGAAACAGCCATTTGCGGTATTTACAGAATACGTTTGTGATTTTTAGCGACATTAGATTCGCGTTGGTGCTTCCATGTGACGGATACATGTGCGAAACAGAATTTTCTAATTGACTGATACCTATTAAGCTGGAGAAAGTGAGTTACTTAATCATTGTTATTCAACAAAATCTATGAGATTTATAATTCGAATATTCAATTGAGAGATGCAATATAACTGATTTATTAGGGTACTTCAATAACAATTGTATCATTTAGTGGCGGTAGTTGGCACAAAATACCCTCAGAGACAAAAAAGTGTTATAATCATGTAATATAGCTCTCTAGAAGACCATTTAATAAGCCTTTTACAAAACAAAAGAAATTTAATTTCTTATAGCATATTATAGGTAGCACCAATTTTATAAGAGGAATTACTCTCAAGTCTAATTTGTTGTATAATTGGTTTATCAAGGTTTTATAGAGAACTTTATGAGATCGATACAAAATATTTTTATTAGAGATTTATTATTTTATCGTCAAGTCGCAAACGTATTTAAATCTGAATTGGTTTACGAGAATATCTTATAGAAATGTTTTATAGAATACTTGATTTTGAACGTACAAGACAGCACTATAAAACAAATAAAATAAAAATGGACACGAAATAGCAACATTGTCTTAAAGTATGTCTTGCCTAAAGATCCCCACCCCGTTTGCGATCATACAGTGAAATTCGCGTCTTCTTTTTCATTTATTTAGTATATTTTTGGGTATTTTGGAAAAATGTATTCGCTGGTGACTTTCAAATAATGTCTAGAATACGTATATAAAATTTCAAGTCATTTGAAAATGTATGCAAATTGTCCAATACCTATATAACAAATTTGTCGCAACCAGCACAGTTTATATTCTTTTACAACAATTCTGATGATTTATTCTGCTCTGAATATACACAAAATTGCAGTGTAAATACCGCGAATATATCAACAACAAAATATATATATAACTGTTTTATAAATGTCTAACTTGGAACAACTTCACACTTATTAGAGCTCTATAGCGGTAGTAGAGTAGCTTTATAGTTGTTACCTAGAACCCCTATAAACATTTTAATACGACAAAAATATTTTATAAAGTGGTCCTTTTTCGTGTTTATAAGTGTGTTATTAATGTCTATGAAATGATTATAAAAATATTTTTACGAGCAAAATGTTTTACGAAACTGTTATATAACGGTCTATAAAATACTTATAAACATATTTGCAAGCATATTTGTGTTACTTGGGGGGTGTAACAGAGTAAGTGTTACAACGCGAACTGTTCGTTGTCAAAAAAGAAAAAGATTTTTCCTCAACGACAATTTTCCGCGGACTTTCGTTTTCGATATACAGGGTGTCAGAGTTATGAAAAAAAAATATTTTTCTTTAATTACTTACTTCTAAACCACTAGGAATATTTTTATCAGATTTGGTACAGTGTCAAAACTCACTAAGTAGTTAGGATTATTTTATTAAAAAATCGATTAAAAAAATTAACCAGTGGCGTAGTTATAATACACCCTGTATATCGAAATCGAAAGTCCGCGGAAAATTTTTTCTAAGGAAAAATATGTTTCTTTTTTGATAAAGAATCTACAGTCTCACGTTGTAACACTTACTCTGTTACACCCTGTAATACCTACCTAGGTATACTTCAATCGCTACATGTCGTCAAAGTACCAAACCCTTAAATTATCCACTAAATGTTGATTGCTGAATGTATGTACAGGGTGGTAAGACTGGTAAGTTATTTTTGTGCTACCCCCTAATTTAGTCACTGAGATTGAGAGCAACTCGGCTAAAATGTTGCAAAATGGAGACACTTCCGGAAACATCCTTAATAAGTAGATGTCAACTTTCTTATTATCAATGGAACACCCTGTATATTAGTAAATTTTTAGATCACCCGGAAAATGTTAGACATATTTTTTATACCGTATAGGACAGGGAGTCCGGAAAGTCAACGATAATACTGAAAGGGGTGATGGACCAACTTATAAGCATCCAGAAAAACAAAATATGACCTTATAGTAAAATCTCTATACTTCTCGAGATATTGCCACTAAAAGTTCAAAATATTCATTAATAAGAAATCTTATTTTACAGAGAAATAATGTCTTTTTATTCTCTTTTTTACTAAGTACGTGGAAATTTTCGTGACTGGCTTATAATTGCGAAGGAAAACGGGGAGCTTTGTATCATTCACCGTAGAAAATAAAAAATCAAATAATCTTCGTAGTTTGGCCCTGGCATGAATAGTTATTATACATAAACATAAAAAACCACAAATAATGACATTTCAATTAAAATTGATTGTTTTGGTATTTTTTTTCCCATTACCGCTTTCATGACCAACTAAAAAAAATAAAAGCATTTTCATTTTTTTCTTAAAAAAAAACTAATAGGGAACTCGCCCATTTTTTTAATAGTATTGAAGTGTGCCTTCATGTCTAAAAACATCGTAAACCAAATATCAGCCCTTAAATCCCACTAGATATTTTACTATAAAGAATAAAAGTTGAAATCGACGCTGAGAAAATTCAAACGACGCAAAAAGCGCGGGATAGTTTTGACGTCATAACGCGTATCTTTGGCAATCATTTGAATGTTTGATGTCTGTGGCATGATGCAAATAAAAAGCAGCTATTGAGTTAGTTCATTTCATAGTTTTGAAAGAAAGAGGATGGTATTATAAATATTGCATTGTGCCGCAGTGTATGTACTAATTCAACTTTCAAATTTCCAAACAAATTTCTATTCGCGTGCAGAAGAAATGTGGAGAATATCTCATTGAAAAGTAGTGCCATTTATGCACACTATCGGACAAAAGTGAAGCAACTCTTATGATAAAATCAAATATTTGAATATTGAAAATAAAATAGGTAAACCTGAAAATCATCAACCATCTATTTTGAAGCCCCATAGTAAGATGCCTTCATAAACAAAATGTGGTTGTTTTTGATTGTCAATTTTTTAAGTAGGTGGTAATTAATTTCAAGAATACACGTTTTTGCAACGACAAAAGTAGAGCAACTTTTCAAAGAATTATTTTTTCTTCTACTTTCACAAAAGAAATGGGGCAAATAAGTTATAAGAACAGAAAAATAAGGTCTTTTTATAATTAATGGGATAACCGAGGGGATAACCATCATTGTTACCTTTAAGATGGTAGTGTCCGGCATATTCGTCCACACTTCGTCAATTTTATCAATCGATGACTGTTTATTTGGGAATCTTGTAATGCGAATACGACGTTCCACTTCTTTCCATAAGTTGTTAATAGGGTTAAGGTTCGGGGATTGTGCAGGCTGGGAGGAGAACCCGATCATTAATTTCCTCTAAGAAGTATGTAATGGACCTACTTTACACCACGAAAAACAACCACATACAAATACACTGCCTTTTGTTGGGGAATCGTACATTGGGTCAAAGCTTTAATTAACCGGACGTCTTACCCGCTTGATTTCTTCAGAATAAGATTTTTTGTGACGTGTTTCGTCGCTGAATAATGTATTTTTCGAGTCCTGCACTCTCCAGTTCAAATGACGTGGTGCAATTTCAAGCCTGGATAGGCGATTTCTTTCGGAAATCAACGGTTTCCTGGCTGGACATCTGCTGTAGAGTTTAGCATCAACTAATCGACACATAAGAGTTCTCTCACTAACATCCAGTTCGGGAATTCCCAAAATTATTCTTGGTCCTGATAGCCACTGATCATTTTGATAAATTCTTTTGATTCGTCTAAACATCACAAATGTAGTTTCCACGGGTCTACCTGATTTTTGCATTTGTTCTACATGACCTCTCTCATTATAAAGTGAAATGAATTTTGACATGCTGTATTTGGGCAACTCAAACTGCGTGGAAATAGCAATTTGAGGCTTGCCTCCCAAAAAGGCATTGACCGCGACCATTTTTTTCAACTCGGTTGAGATTGGTTATCCTTTTGACATATCTATTTCTACGAAAATATGAAATATAAATGTCAAGTAGCCTGATGAAATTGTTTTTCTTATTTACCTTTGTTGTAAAACTGTGTTTTTTATGCGTATCCAAAGAGTTGCTGTATTCGACCGTACACGCTTCCTCCGTGTATGGTCGGCGGTTGCTGTACTTTTGTCGCACTAATGAAGCGTAACGTTGGAATAAATTGACACAAACTTCCTTAGCTGTGATTTGGAAACAATCTCATTTTGCCTACCACGACTCTTTAGCCTCCATGATTTTTACGTTGCATTGGCAACTAATAATAATTAAAAAATTTGAATATTCGATTCTGTAATAAGAGTTGCTTTACTTTTGTCCGATAGTGTATGTGGAGATCATTTTAATATAAGTAAGTATTATGACAAATAAATAGGTTCTAATAATTGTGATTTTACATTTTTGAAGATTTTATTCTTTGGTACCTCGCAGATCACATACATATTTCAAATTAAAAAAATGAACCTTTTCATTTGATTTTACCAGTATCCTGTACAGTATGTCAGGCGATGAGGTATCAGGAATACAAAAGGACAAATGGACCAAAACTTTCATTACTCGAGGAAAAACATATTTTATAAGAATTTTTGCTCACTTAAGAAAAACGATTGTCAATGGAAAAAAATCAAATTTTGTACAAGGTCTTCAAGAAGTCGAAAACTCAACTTATCTCAAGAGAAGACTACTTACATTTATAATATATTCAGAAGTTTTATAGCAAAAATGTAACTTTTAGACGGGCTTTTAGACATTCATTGGTTTACAGTGTAATGGAGCATAGAAGACACATTTTTTCTCATTTCTAATAATGTACTTCGAAGAAGGCGCATAAAGAAATGCTTTTAACGTGATACGATAAATGTTATAATATAAACCAATAATTATTCTTGGTGATTATTAGTTGAGAAATAATTAATACAAATATGTAAACCAATAAGTAGGTATCACATAACACAACTTACAATAATAATTATTACCCAAAAACTATACGCCATCACTTTCTAGTGAAATACAGATTTGAATTGAAAAAAATGTTGACTTCTCAATCTAATTTCTTTCTTTTTGTCAGAATCTTTCAAATATGGCCGGGTAATTCACGCTTTACGCTTGAAAAAGGATCATATTTTAACTTTTTAAGGGTATTCCTGTAGAGTCAATCGGGGTAATTGGAAAAGGGGGTTAAATGAAAATGGCTTAACATTTTCACTCAAACATTCCGCTTCTTGATCTGAAGTATCTTAATAGGTTATGGTGACAACTTTGATTATGATTTAGTGATTGATAATAAATGGTCGTTAACGTTTCAACGAAAAGGTAAGTTGATTCAAACTATTTACTACAACAGAATTTTTCTAGCGTTTTCAACGACGCAAACGAAAACTCTTTTTTCCTTAAAAGACATGTTGATATTGGCAGTCTCAACTAGGGGTTCGCGAGACCGAGACCGAGACCGAGACTAACGTAGTCTCGGTCTTGGTCTCGAGGAATGAATCATGGTCTCGGTCTTGGTCTCGGTCTTGAAACCGAGACCGAGATCGAGACCATGGATGGTCTCGGTCTCGGTCTTGTCTCGTTAAGTCTCGGTCTCGAAATTTTCAAAAGGTGTCTTCCAATATTCAGTGTCACAGAGCAAAATAATCATATTTTTCAATGTGTGCTGGGGTAATAGTGAGTATAAAATAAAACAATATTTTGATAAAAAATATTATTATACTAAATTAAAGTTGAAAGTGATGTAAGACTGTTACATTTAATAATTATTGATTTCGTTAACTCAAGTATTCTTTAGAATACAAATGGAATTTTATCATGACATTTCATGGTGCATTATTTTTTTAGCATCTTGATTATGAAATGATTTAGACAATTAATGAACAGTGATACGTTGTAGACCGCCTTCACGATAGAAGCAGATTCAAAAATGCAAACTCATATTAGTTGTATTTTGAGAGGTCTGCCTGCAAAACAACCTCTACAGATTCTAGTGGTCATTTTTTAGGCAATTCAAAGCCATGTATAATTATTCTACTTTAAATTTTCGTTCAGGCATTGACTTCTCGTTTTCAAATGTATAGGTAGATCAAAATATTATCAATTTTTTGTAAAGGATTATAATTTAAACCAAAAACATTTAATCAAAAATGTCATATACTTTCATATATACAGTTCATTTTTCATTTAAAGTTACAGTGACAGATCAAAATTGGAGGTTGAAGGTTGGCAAAAAATAAATAAATGCCATAAAGTGCTCGCTAAATGAAATGAAAAAATAAAATATTCGTTTATAAACTTCATTTTCTCAATTAAAGAAGGATTTTGATCATCAATTCCAAAATTATCATCACAATCTATTCTTGAACGTTTTTTTCTATCGAATCAAATACTTTTTGAGCTAAGCAAAATAAAACGAATCACAGTTCAATTTATGACTATCGTTATAGAACAAGCTTGCCAACCTTTAACCTACAATTTTGATCTATCACTGTAACTTTAAATAAAAAATGAACTTTACAGTGCGTTTTTTTTAAGACGGAACATAGGGATTCCCATGCTAAATTTTCAAACCCATGTTAGCAGTACTTCCGTTCGTAATACACAGCTGAAACTTGCCGTAGATGAACTTTGGTGCTTCGAGACTGTGTTAGTTCATCAATTACGCCAGAATAACTAGGAAAAAGACTCAAAAAATGCTTTGATTTATCAGAAAGTGATATTTTTAACATGCCTTGTATATGACGATGACAACACATTTTCTGAAGTGACTAACTTCACTGTCAATTTTTTTAATCAAAAAATCTCATTTTCATTTTTATGACCGTTATGAATACTCTTTGGCCGTGAATAGGGGACACTCTGAACAGGTTATCCAAGAAATAATGTTTGATTTTTTATTGCATGTATTATACTGTTAAAATTTAATGTTATCACAATTTGACAATGAAGTTATTGGTTAACAGTGGCATATACAAGGCTAGTAAAAAGTTGTCATACTTTTCAATAATTAATACAAGCGTTTTTTCAATCTTTTTTCAAATTATTCTGTGCTACTTGATGGAATAACATAATCTCTAGATACCAAAGTTTATTTACGGCAAGTTTCAGCTGTGAATTTTGAATAAAAGTACTGCTAACAAGGGTATGAAAATTTTACATGGGAATTCCTATGTTTCGTCTTAAAAAAAACGCACTGTATATACAAGCTTGATATTGTCCGTAGAATCGGAAGCTACTTTAATAGATTCAATAAACTGGTAGGTACCTGAAAATTCATAAGAATCATGTTGAAATCTACTGCAGTTACATGTTTCGAGAGAAGCCAGTCCAATGTATATTGACTTTTATCTCATATACTACGAATAAACTGAAATAAAACTAACTAAATAAAAACCAGCTAAAATAAAGGGTCAAATACGAAAAAGTTTTGTACAAACAACATTTTTCCAACAAGTCAACAAACCAAATGTATTTTTCGAGACCGAGACCGAGACCGAGAGTCTCGGTACCTTGGTCTCGGTATTGGTCTCGATCTCGATGTGTAAGTCTTGGTCTCGGTCTCGAGTCAAATTCTACGTCTCGGTCTCGATCTTGGTCTCGATTTCGAGACCGAGACCGAGACAAGACCGAGACCAAGACCAAGGTCTCGCGAACCCCTAGTCTCAACGTGTATTATGGTAAACAAATAGTCTGTTCACAGGTTGTTTTTAAGGTTTGGTCAAATATATTGCTCCGATAAAAACTACGAGGTGTTCTTTGTACCTCATTCAAATAATCACGTTGGGGTAATTTGAAAACATAAGTTTGGGTGGAAGAAAACATATTTCCTATGATCTCAAAGAATGTATAGTCAAGAGCGTATTTTTTTTTCACATGCCACGAACTCACTTTAGGAAGAGAACCAATACGGTCATATTCATCCGAAGACTTACCAGAAGCGGTGGCTCATGTATTAGCCAATAATTTGACAATGTTTTATACAAATTTATTCCTCAATGAAACAAAAATTCTTTGTGGTGTTGTTCGATGTTCTTTTCATGAATAAATCGGTCTCACTGACATTTTTGCTATCATCTCTACTCGAGAACTTATGAAGAATGTCTTCATTTGCCCCACAGTGAGCTTAATGAATATTAATACACTGTGAAAACCCAGTGGTGTTCGTTTTCCCCTTCGAACATTGAACCACTAGAACAAGCATAGCACCCCGAATGTACACGATTTGTTTGAGTCGATAACATTCTGTTTTTGTTTTTATTTATGTGATGTTATTTAGACACATTTGTGATAAGATCTCTACAATCCAACCGTTCATGACGAAGCTCCACAAACACAGCATTTTTTTGGTATAATTTCCACACTAAATCCTCTTCCCGAACCCAAATAAATCGTTTTTAACAGGAAAATGACAACAACCGTCACTTTGAAGCATCTAATAACGTCATGGCAACGCAATTCAAATAGATGCCCAACGTTGCCGTTTGTGAGAAAAATTCCTCTTATCAACTTTTTAGTGTAAAAGATCAAGGAAAATCGTCCGATTATTCAACGACATGTAGTAATAGCGATGAAAAAAAGGCTACGCTCTCCTTGAATATTGAAGAGAAATACATTTATTTGATGATATATAGTGAACTTCAAGTCATTGTTAAAGAATTGATGACAGAAAATCTGATGAAAGGTATTTCAAGGAAGTAAATATGGCAAACCAGGAGCTTGCTTTTCCCCGAGCTTTTCCCCTTTCCTCCCATGTTTACATTGACATGTTCGACTCACACAATATTGTTTGTTTATGCTTCTAGTGGTTCAATATTCGAAGGTTCACCTCAGTATAATGGAAACATTCATGGGGCGAATGCGAATGGAAATATAGTAAAGACTTTCCTACTTTCCCCTTGATACAAACTCACATGTTTTCTGTGTTTTTTCATCGATAATTTTTTTAAAACAGCAACATTTTTCACTGGTAAAATAAAATAAAAAAGTTCATTTTTTTGATCTGTCTCTAGTTTCAAAGAATAAAATCTCTCAAAATCTAAAAACACAATTAGGTATTGGTTTTTTTGTCATAATACATACTTTCATTAATTAAAATGACCTCCACATACCTATGTACATAAATAGCACTGCTTCTCAACGAAATATTTCCCTCAACCTTCTGCATGCTCTAAGCAGTTTTAGTCGTCGATTTCGGTCATCAGACACGCGAATGATGATCTATGTTTGGAAATTTCAAAGTTGAATTAGAACACAGCGGCCCAATACAATATTTATTATAGCTACAGCGAATGCCAAACAACTTTCGATTCACGTCATAATTGCCACCAAGCGAGTTATTATGTGATTTGCTGGTGACCAAATTTGGCCACCAGCAAACTTCGTGCTTGGTGGCAATCATGACGTGGATCGAAAGTTGTTTGGCATTCGCTGTATATCCTCATTTTTTTCAAAATTTACGAAATAAACTAACTCAATGTCTCTTCAGACTTCGTACAGTCAAATGGTTGCCAAAGATACGCGTTATGACGTCAAAACTTTCCCGCGCTTCTTGCTTCGTTTGAATTTTCTCACGGTCGATGTCAACTTTGATCATTTATTGTAAAATAAGTAGTGCGATTTAGACCCGGTTTTTCAATGATGATTCAACATTGAACCCGATTCAAGTACATTGGACTGCATGTGCATCTTTGAACGAAGTTCATCGTTGAACCTTCGTTGAACTGGACTTGAGAAACTGGGCCTTGGCTGATATTTGGTATGTATACGGTGTTTTTATTTAGACATGAACGCACACTTTAAAATAAATAAATGAGATAAAAGAATGAGCAAGTTCCCTATTTTTCCCTTATTTTCAATGCTAAATAGAATAACATTATAACATAGGAGGTTTGGGATGGAGAGAATAAGATACTTATCTACAATTTATCAAATAATATTAATTTTGTCAAGTGACGAATAGGATTTTGCCGTTACAATTAGTGCGACTCTTATCATAATCTCTAAGCTATCTTGCATTATACTTTTATACACCGCCCTATTTTTCTCAATGATAATTATGTATCCCAATATTGAATTGTGAATTAATAACGTTGACTCGTCAATTATATGCGATAACCGACAAGTGATCTTAATACCTATTTGGCATACATAGCAGGGATAAAACAAATACAAAAATGATTGTCAAATTAATATTATTTATTATTATTTATTGAGCTGTAATCAAGGCAAGACTTTGTAACAAATTACGATGTCGGTGACGCTGAACCGCCCAACCGGTTGACCTCATGCATTAACGAAAAACAAAACTTGAAACCGAAACGAGAGCCTGAAAATCATTATTTAAATAATCATTGTTATCAATATAAATAATACGAGTATCAAAACTGTTGATGTTCAAGGTACGGGGTAATGTGTTGCATGCCCTGGCTAAAAGAAAAATCACTCATATACGTTATTTTTCACACAAGACAGCTAATCTGACTTGCAAAATCTGATTCCTGTATTTTTTATTTCTGCGGAATTTCTTGGCTTATTTTTTAGTAGAATGCGTACTTTGGTATGGTAACAGCAACAGCATAGAATAATTATTATTATTTATTACAATAAATAGATATTGTACACATACCAAAACAAAAAAGGATTTTCTCCTCAATGGTGGTAATATGAGGGGACGAATCATTCAAATCGCAACGATTAGTGCACGTACATCAATGGTAAATGTATGCCAACGATGCATCACCGTCGTTGCAAATATGGATTTTCATTTGCATAAATACGATATGCGAGTCTATTATAAACCACTATCCATAACAAACGAATAGGTGGTACCAACCCAAATAAAATATATTTTAGACTAAAAAATCATGTTGTGTTTTCTGGAACGGTAATAGATTGACAGAAACCCATAGTGCCGATACCTATTTCAGTGTCGCACCCGAATAGACATACCCTGATGGGGGACCTCATATCTCCATACCCTGGGCTAAGTAAACGAAGCAGTGTCGCAATTGAAATACGGCACTCTTGGCAGATCCATTTTAACATTCAAGAGTACCTTAAGCTATTCGATCTGTACCTTAAGGTGACATTGAAATATCGGCCCTTAGATGGAGATCGGTACCTTCTAGGTGCAACATTTGCATTCGTTTGATGTGATCGAGGATGTGATATAGATATGCATGCTCTCAAAAAGTATCACGGCCGTCTTGTAACCTTGGATTTTCTGTAACCTTTTTCGAAGTCTCTTCTTCAATTAATGAGTACTCTAATCTCTATACATTCGTACAGCGTACAGGATAACTGCAGCCGTTCTACAGTGTGACCCATTTAGATTGGAAACACCCCTGTGAAATTGTAGGTTATTAACCGTTTTCAATCTTTTTTTTTTATATGTCTAGTAATGGAAGGTCTTCTACGAAAGAAATTTTAAACTGTTTATTTCAATTTTCAAGGCATATTACGATACTTTTTCGTGATAGAAAATGGGGAATTTTTATTAGCGATTTTTTAATCAAATAAATCACCACGTCAATGGATTTAGAGTGCCTCGAAAAGGCTGTGAACAAAATTTCATAAAAATATATTCATTTATAACAAAGCTACGACAACTTGGAATTCATAAATTCTCTAAGCTAACGGTCACAAACAATACAATAGGTTGACTCACTTCGCCTGAGGTAGAGACGGAGGGGGGGAAATATGACGTCATCTGT
This sequence comes from Orchestes rusci, assembly GCA_958502075.1. NCBI lineage: Eukaryota > Metazoa > Arthropoda > Insecta > Coleoptera > Curculionidae > Orchestes > Orchestes rusci. The sequence goes on along the minus strand of OY293308.1, from coordinate 26,906,470 downwards.
TGCGAGCGGCTGCAGTAGACTGAATCCTGTCATTCTGGTCATTCGATTCCATCGGTCTGCATTGTATCGTGTCATGTGTCATTCGATCGATGAGATTTGTTTGTATGGATTTGTAGGCTTGTTGCTACTTTTATCATTTGAATCCAAATAATGCTATTTTACAGGTGTAAAATTATATTTTGATCCATTATTATCGAATAATAGTTTAGTAAAGAAAACGAGAATACTGTTCCAAATGTGAGTATTTTCTATAATATGTATATTCAAATAAATCAATGCTCAGATTTCAACAACTTTTTATCTATTAGACCTACCTTATTCTACTAAGAAACCTAGTATTGAACTAATAAAAGCTTAATTTACGTAAAATACACACAAAGTAGACAGTTGAACTGAGTTGAACACATGTAAATCAACTCTATTTTTAAAATTTATAGACAGACCTACCTTTAAACCACTATATTTGATGGACAAATCTAGGGATAGGACACTTATGAACAGTTTTCAAAACACAAATGAATAATTCCATATAAGAAAAATCAACGACACAGCAAAAAATCTCTCAACTACCAAAAACCATTCATTGTGTAAAGTGAGGTTATGATTATGAATTTGTAGGTCTTCTGCGGGTGAACAAAGTAGACACACTCGTAATATAGTATTTTATTCACAATATACAGGGCTTTTCACTTAAAACTCCCCACGTCAATATCTCGGAAACGAATAGGAATATTTGATTTCTGTAAAAAGTAGTCAATGTAGTGAGGTTATGATTATGAATTTGTAGGTCTTCTGCGGGTGAACAAAGTAGACACACTCGTAATATAGTATTTTATTCACAATATACAGGGCTTTTCACTTGAAACTCCCCACGTCAATATCTCGGAAACGAATAGGAATATTTGATTTCTGTAAAAAGTAGTCAATGTATGGGGTCGAGTAGTTATTTTTCACAGTTAAAAAAATTCGACGCCTACCAAGACCAAAGCGTCGCGACGCATCGAAAATATCAATCGATTGCAGGGACTTTGAAATTACGCGCATGCTAAAGTACATGTTATTTATAAACTTTTTTGTTATTCAGTCGAACTCATTTATTCTACTCAGTTTTGAGATATACAGTGTGTCCAAGATAACGATGTCTATCATGGGGATCTTGAAAACCGTGCGAGATACAAGGTCGGTTAAATGGAGGCAAAGTTGCGTATTTTGATGCTTAACAAAATGCCGTTTTAAAAGCCAAGAAATTCCGACTAAGTCCGAAATTATCCAAAAAAAAACGACATTTTTCAAAATTGTTTTCATTTTTTTCTGACCACATTTGAAGAGATATTTTGAAATGGATGGAACTTCTTCATTGCCACTTTTTGCCCTTTACAAGATAGCGTTATTGAATTGAAGAACCGACGTTTCGTCTATGAGCAGCCATCATCAACTTTGTTTTTTTAAATACGGTCCTGGATTTTTTATGACGGTTTTTGAGGGCCTCTTATGTTCCTAAACCAACAATGTATCGCAATTATTCAAAAAAATTATGTTGGTGGATTTTGCCATAAGAACTCATGTGTTAGAGAGAGACAAAAAATACATTTTTATTAGGATCAAAAACAAACAACTTTTTTTTAATAAGTGCGATACATCGTTGTTTTAGGAACATAAGAGGCTCTCAAAATCCGTGATAAAAAATCCAGGACCGTATTTGAAAAAACAAAGTTGATGATGGCTGCTCATAGACGAAACGTCGGTTCTTCAATTTGATAACGCTATCTTGTGAAGGGCAAAAAGTGGCAATGAAGAAGTTCCATTCATTTCGAAATTTCTCTTCAAATGTGGTCAGAAAAAAATGAAAACAATTTTGAAAAATGTCGTTTTTTTTTGGATAATTTCGGACTTAGTCGGAATTTCTTGGCTTTTGAAACGGCATTTTGTTAAGCATCAAAATACGCAACTTTGCCTCCATTTAACCGACCTTGTATCTCGCACGGTTTTCAAGATCCCCATGATAGACATCGTTATCTTGGACACACTGTATATCTCAAAACTGAGTAGAATAAATGAGTTCGACTGAATAACAAAAAAGTTTATAAATAACATGTACTTTAGCATGCGCGTAATTTCAAAGTCCCTGCAATCGATTGATATTTTCGATGCGTCGCGACGCTTTAGTCTTGGTAGGCGTCGAATTTTTTTAACTGTGAAAAATAACTACTCGACCCCATACATTGACTACTTTTTACAGAAATCAAATATTCCTATTCGTTTCCGAGATATTGACGTGGGGAGTTTTAATTGAAAAGCCCTGTATATACAACAATATAGCGAATTTTGGTCGAATAATGAAAAATCGCGTGTCGATCGATTCGAAGCGGGAATCGGCTGGCGTCTTGTCGTCTGTCACTTCCCGTTTCCCGTCAGTCTTGTCGTATCATCCAGCGGTGTTGCCAACCGATCTGGGGCGTGTTGCTACACGGGAATGCGCCACAGGGCTTCCCCTCAGTGAGGGACCCATCGGTCTCGAACGGTTCTGTTGGCAGACATTCAGCTGGAGTCGGTTAGCGTAGGAGTGCTCCTCCACTACTTGGTAGGATGCTGGGACATAGGCTGGCTTGAGTCTGTCCATGGAAATTCGTTGAGGTACATTCTTCACGTCTACAGTCAGGAATTTCTCAAGGCGGTCCAACACTTTGTTAGGGCCGGTATACGGGGGCGTTAACGGGGGTTTCACTTGATCAGCACGGATGAAAACATGTGTTGCTGATTGCAGGTCTGGATGGACGTTGGCGGTGCAGGCAGAGTGGTTATCGTTGGTGAAGGTCGTAACACTCCCATGGTTTCCCGTAGTCGTTGCACAAATCGATGTTCGTCAGGTGGTGCAGCACTTGGGGCAAGAAGTTGTCCAGGTAGACGAAGCGGTGTACCAGTGGTGTACCATACACCAGCTTGGAGGCAGTGCATGAAATGTCTCACTTGAAGGTGTTTCGCAGACTCAGCATTACCAGGGTAAGGGCTTCGACCCATGATACCACATCGGCGGCGATAAGGGCGGCTTTCAGGGTACGGTGGAAGCGTTCTATACACCCATTCGACTGCGGATGGTAGGCTGTAGTCTTGATATGTTGTACTCCTAGCATTGCGTTGAGCTGACGAAACAACTGGCTCTCAAATTGTCTGCCTCGCTCTGTGGTTATCGTCGCTGGCACACCAAACCAGGATACCCATCCTTCCAAGAGCTTCTGTGCTACTACGTCTACTGTTATCTCGGAGATAGGTATAGCTTCGGGCCACCTTGAAAATCGGTCGATGATCGTGAGCAGGTATAGCGGAAGTTGTGGCTGGGTGGGAGCGGTCCGACGATGTCGATGTGTGTATGCTCAAATCGGCCATAAGGCATTCCCAGAGGTGCGATTGGTGTAACCGTGTGACGACCAACTTTGGCACGTTGACATTGGAGACACTCCCGGGACCACTTCTTGACTTCACGGTTCATGTTACGCCATACGAATCGGTCTGCAATCAATCGGAGAGTGGCCGCATGTCCTGGATGGGACTGGTTGTGGAGCTTCAGAAACACATTCTTTTGGAAGGCAGCCGGAACGTAAACTCGCACACGCCCATCTTGAACATCGCAGTATACAGGCCTCTGACCATCTGGCAAGACGATACGTTGGAGGTTCAGGGAGCTGCCTGGATCTTGTAGAATTTTCTGCAGACCCTCGTCCGTGGTTTGAGCTTATGCAAGCTGATCGTAGTCTACTGTAATAGGTGCCATGAGGACATCTATTTCGGTCGGGAGAGTCAGTCGGCGACAATATTGTCTGCGCCCTTGACATGACGAATATCTGTCGAGAATTGGCAATAAATTCCAACTGGCGAATCTGCCGAGGGGATTGGCGGTCGTGGCGCTGCTGGAAGACAAGGACTTGTGTTCGGTATAAATGGTAAACTGTCTGGTCTCCTCGAAATGGCGGAGATGTTGGATGCCGCAAAATATGGCTAACAGTTCACGGTCGTAGGTACTGTAGTTTCGCTCGGTTCTGGACAGCTTGCGGGAGAAGAAAGCGATGGGTTGCAAATGCTCACCAACAAGCTGCTGCAGCACACCACCAATCGCAGTATCGGAGGCGTCGGCTGATATGCTCATCTGGGCGTTAGGCACTGGAAACAACAGCTCCGCAAAGGTGGCGAGAGTTCTTTAACCCTGGTGAAAGCACCTGATGCAGCTGGGGTCAAGTTGACTTCCTGTTGTTTCTTCTTCTGCTGTGATAGTAGATCGGTTAACGGCATGAGTTCGGTTGCAGCGCCTGGAAGCCAACGCCGATAGAAATTGATCACCCCCATGAAGCGACGCAGCTGTCGATATGTGGTCGGTTGGGGAAAATCCCGTATAGCCTTGACCTTGGATGGAAGAGGTAGTATGCCAACCGGTGAAACTGAAACACCCAAGAAATTAGCTTCATGGGTACAAAATTTAGACTTTTCCTGGTTGATCTGCAGTCCGTTGGCCTGGAGGATCTGGAGAACCGTTTTCAGATGTACCTCGTGTTCCGCCTTTGTCTCTGAGGCCACCAGGATGTCGTCGATGTAGACGTAGATGAAAGGACACTCTCGGATAAGGTGGTCGAGGAACCGCTGCAAAGTCTGGGCTGCGTTTCGCAATCAAAAGGGCATACGCAAGAACTCATACAGTCCGAAGGGCGTAATCACAGCAGTTTTTGGTACGTCTTGTATGTGCGGCACGGGGTAGCGATCGGGCTTGGTGGCGGCATTGAGACGGCGAAAATCACCGCAGGCACGCCACTGGCCGTTGGTTTTCTGGACCATATGGAGTGGACTGGCCCATGGAGACTTTGATGGCTGAATTATGCCTGCCCGCATAAGGTCGTTGAACTCGGTGCGTGCTGCCAGGAGACGGTCGGGCGGAAGCCTGCGTGGCTTCGAGAATACCGGAGAACCGTGAGTCTCGATATAGTGCTGGACTTCGTCTGGCAAGACGATTGGACGATCATAAGGATGGGCGGTGGATAGACCCACTTCCAGGGCCCAGACTCTACGGGACACGCAGGTAATGGCGTTTGGTGCAGTTGAACTCACGAGGCGTTTGTTCCGCATATCTACGGCAATGCCATGGTGTGTGAGGAAGTCGGCGCCTATTATGGCGGTGGTGACATCTGCAACTATGAACGTTCATGTGACGGGTTGACCAAGGCGCAGGTTCAGCGTCAACTGCTTTTGACCATACGTTTTGATGCAGGATCCAGTAGTGCAGTACAGACATATAGCGGTAGGTTGCGTGGCGGTACACAGTTTTCGTGGCAGCACACTCAAATCAGCACCAGTGTCAATGAGAAATTGGAGTTGCAGGCTCTCATCTATGACGAATAGGTGACGTGTGGTGTGGGAGCCGCAGTTGCCGCCGCTACTGCGCCCCCTGGTCGTCTTTTGCGAACGTGCATGATGGTCTGCACTTTTTGGCTTGGGGCCCAAATCTCCTATGGTAGTAGCACTGGCCGTCAGGCGGGAGACTTTTGTTTGTTTGCGCCGGTTGCGATTGGGATTGCTCACTGTGGCCAACTTTTTTGGAAAGTGCACTAACTTGGTCACACAGCTCTGCTACAACTTTCTCCAGGGGCTCCTCCTCAATCGGCATAACTGGGAGGCTAGACGAACGAATGTATTTGTCCGCCTTTTTGGCCAGTTCCTCCAAATCATCATCCAGGATAGATATTACTCCTCGTACTTGAGGTGGCAAGCGGTCAAGCCAGAGGTTTTTGAGTAACGGTAATCGGGCTTTTAAATCCTCGTAAGAAGTGCCTCTCGTTGGATTTCTCTAAATGTCTGCAACTTCGAGTAGAATCTCGCTGTTCAGGCTTGTAACGGTGTGGTCGAATTTGCAGTCATCAGACGTTATTCTAGCTTGTCGGAACTGAGCCTCGAGTCGCAGGAACCATAATTCAGGCTCAGTACACCAGAATTCAGGCACTTTGATTCCTACACGGGCAATAACCGATTGATCGTCCATTTGTTGAGGTGTGGTGGCAGAGGCACCGGCGACGGCGTTAGTCGGGTCGGGGTTTGACATCTTCCGTTTTTGGGGCACAATACCGAAAGGAAGGACGAGAGGTCGATGACCGGCGATAGCACGATGCACACACACTCGTGGTCACCAATGTGGGTCTTCTGCGGGTGAGCAAAGTAGACACACTCGTAATATAGTATTTTATTCACAATATACAGGGTGTCTCACGGTGACCGTCCATCAGAATATCTCGGGAAATAAAACGATTGGAATTATGAAAATTTGTATTGTGAGGTTTAAAAGGATGCTCTCTTCAAATGAAATGAAAGCTACGTTGCGCGACTTCCAGTTATACCGGAAGTAGGTGCCAACTCGCGGCCGGACTGTTTAGGTGTTATATTTTTTTTGAAAAAATGACTTTTGAGAACAATAATTGAGTCGATGGAGTCTGCCCTATCTTTAATATGGAGTTGATAATCATTTATTTAGCAAAAGCTATAAAATTTACTTTAAATAAACAAATACAATAATGCCGAATTGTAAAAATATGTACCTTTGTGTATAGTACCCACTGTATAGAGAAAAAAAACTCATTAGCATGAAAAATCGAGTGAAAAATATTCTGAGAAAAATTTAATAGACCTTGAAAAAGAAATAGATGAAAAATCTCATCAACCCTTGATCATACTTGAACGTGGTTCTCAATTCTGAACTTTTTTCAATAACAATCTTTGCTATTGTCAAGAATGTAAAGGAACTTTACTCTTGGGCAAATATAACATTTTATATGTACATGTGTGGAGTAAAATTCACTTCCAACAAATGTCAGGATTTATTTGTTAAACAAACAAATAAATATTAGACCGGTTCACCGAACTCAGCTTCACTCTTGGCCAGAACAAACGCACCTGAAACTAAAAAGTAGGTTGAGTCACCTTTCTTATTGTTGTTAATATACTTTGAGGTATTTGTCACGTTTAAGATATTTTAATATGGGTTAAACTAAAATCAAAATAATAGAAATACACCAATTGTAAAATCTATACTACTGTACAATGCCAGGGATATTACTTCCTCCAATGTGATTATCAACCTCCGAATACAATGCAAGTGAAATACAGACATTCCATTATATTATATTTGATCATAAGTAGACCATCACACAAGAATTAATTGGTGTAGCATTCTACACATAATCCAAAAATAAACAACAATATGGGGCGTCCCCCAAGGCGTCCCTAGGCTGCAGGACAACCATATAACTTGGCACAAATAGCTTTCTTCTTTAATCAATTTTAATATCAACCCACAGCTAATTACGTCAAGCCAATATGTGAAACCTACGCGTTATATGTTTAGTCTCTAACGCAATCGCCTCAAATAGAGCCGTGGCAAGTCGGTATAGCCCTATGAATGATTATTTAACTAGATACTCATAACTCGAGATCACTTCATTCACAAGAACCAAACTCCCATACCACAAGTATGATTATATTTCATACCAATGTAGTTAAACTACGCTATAGGAACAGTGATCATTCAACAAGTGTCTCTTTAGACTACTGATGGTGAGTCATTCCTCAATCTCCATCACTCGGAAAAAGGGGCGGCTGCAGATCATTTCAACCTAATTCATGATAGCTCAAGAATCAAACTCTTTAGACCGCTGGTAAGATTTTCTCACCATAGTTCGCCAGAAGTGGCTGCAGAATAGAAACACAATAGGATTTCTCTTAATTAGTTGATAACGCGTAATATTGAATTAAGTCAGGTAACTCTGTGAGACCATGCACTCACCATAATCAGTAAAATCGGTATCTGGCTCATCATTACAACGCACATTGGCAGCATAAGAGCCCATCTTCTGCATTCTGCACTCAAAATACCATCAAAAGGAATTTAGCTTTCAAATATCATTTTGACCACTGTCAAAAATGATTATCAAGGTAGAGAAGAATGATCAGTAAGCACATGAAATTGTCACCAAAAAAATGGGTTGCTACACATGTAAGTTAAATCAAGATGGGCTTGAAAACCTTTTCTCTCAGATTCGATGCCGAGGACCTAATGAGCACCTCACTCCTTTAGCAGCCATCTAACGCATTGGGATGATAATATTAGGCAAAAATTCAGGAGTTTTAGGAGCAAAGGTCAATACGAAAGACCAATGTAATGACGAATTTATAACTCCAAAAGTTTTTGATAGAGTGAATATCCAATTGCCTCGAGCAAAGAGTTTGGAGAAAACGCTAGGTTCATTTTCCAGTTCATCTTTTTCTTCGACAGAAGAGACTCCTGATTTATCTAGAAGTTCCCCATCGTCATACCAAGAGAAAAGTTATCCCGAAATGACAGAGGATGCGTCAGAGTACATAGCAGGTTGACTTGCAAAAAAACATAAAGAAGCATTAGACGATTTCGTCTTGTTTGGTACATGGTTGCTTTGGTCTGTCAAACACCTACCAACCAAATTTGGATCCTTAAATATGATGACGTCACATCAAGTTTGGTATGTGTTTTGGTCTGTCAAAATGCCTACCGCGGTTTGGAGCGCGGTTTTTTTGGCTTGGTATAGTGGTATCTTTGTCTATTCTACTTTTGTCTCGCTCGGGAGTAGTAAGTTCATTATGAATGATCAAGTGAATGATGTAAGATGTAAACAAACATTTTGTTCAACATTCAGCAATTACTGAGTTACCAAGCGATTCACTGAATGTTGCGGGATTCATTCAGAATAAGGCAGAAAAGTGCTCTGCAAAGACACAGCTGCTTTTCTTTAAGGCATTTTGAATAATACGGCAATACGGCATACGCCCACAATCTTTTTATCAAATCACCACATTCAAGCAGTTTTAACTATGACAAAGATTAACTCATATACCTATACTATAAATAAAATATACCGCACGGTATACACGGTACGTGCATTCTACCCATGAGTCTGTCTTTGGTGAGGATGATCGAAATCCTACCCAAGGATGGACTGACTTATGGGATTCTTCTGTTCGTGTTATATTTTTTCTCGCGAAAAAAAAACTCTCATTGTCTTATGAGACGCACGCGGTATATTTTGTTTTATAGATATATGGATTAACTAAATAGTAATAAACTGTACCCTGTAACTAAACATAAACAAAGAAGTTTGGTTATATAACCACTCAGGTCTTTTGACAGTTTTTACCAAAAACCTACCAAACGATTTCGGCAAAATGTTGGTTGTGACGTCATCACTATGACGTTGTAGTTACCGTTTGGTTAACCAAAATGTAAACCAACCACTCGAGCCGAAATCGACTATTGCCGCACTTGGGAGAATTTACTAACAAACTCAAAAGTGATCACGTGTATCATGTTCCTTCTTGGGTGCAGCAACTGTCATTTGGCGGGCTTATAAAACCCTCTTGAAATTGGTTGAAACCGAGGTTGAAACAGATTAAAAAATGGAATATATACTTCTGAGTTGTACCAGGGTGACAAATTTAGAGCTGGTACCAGAGTTGTTGGTGCATTGGCAAATAAGATTAAAAAAAAAAAACATGCCGCTTAAAATAATTTCTGATTCTTGTAAATTGCGTACAATAATAAGAATAGACTTCCATAACTATCAAGCACAAAAAACTAAATATTTGAAACGGAAAATTAGTGATGATTGTGAACGGGGTAGAGTAAGAAAATTGAAAAAAATTGTAAACTGAAATCGAATGTTAAATAAAATGTGTAGATGCTGATTCTTATTTAATATCGTTCCAAGTGTTTCATTCTGATTTTATTTTTTAGTTCTAGATCGTTTGTTAACAATAATAAAGCGTGACTAGATAATCGATTCTAATTAGAAATAGAGACTTTTTGCACCTCTTAAAATAACATCAATTATTTCATCCGTTATGGTTAACTTTATTAAAAATGACATTTACTTCATCCGTTATTGAGAGAGGTTTTTCCATAGAGAAAATTATTATTTTCCCTATGCTTTATTCGTTATCTTGCGTCTGACCAACAGGCGAAACTGATGACAGTTTTCGTAATTATTTCTTGTTAATTAATTATTTCGTCAGTATTTATTTTTATATCTATAATCATTTTTTTAAAAAACATCGGACATACCTGAACGATACCATACCAATAAAATTGGGGATTGATAAAATTATCTTTAAAAAGCACAGACTTTTAACTACACACAGCACCGGTGCTCAAAAACAAGATCCTCCTCCAACTCACAACTATTTTTAAATGATCTATAAAGTATAAAGTACAGACAGACACAAATTAGTTAGTGGTACAGAGCATAAACATTAAACAACAATATAAGACGTCAGTCAGAAGCAGAGAAGTAAGGTTAGGTCCGATTTAGATCGTGTTCCGTAATTGAGTTCGTCACAAGATGTGTCAGATTGTTGGGTAGATCAATCCGGAAAAGTATGAAAGAAAGGAGAATATTGTACTAGGTTTATTTTTTGTATGTAAAACATACCATTTTGGTTTCCGCGATCGTTTATTGTCATTCAAACTAGTTATCTGCATCTCATTTTGATCAATTGCTTGAGAATAAATTAATATTAGCAGTAGTATCCATTTAATTTTACACATTACGGCAACATCGCTGTTGAAAAATAAGCATTACCATAACGATAAGCCTTTCCTTATTTCATCGTAATTAAAGGAATCCGTTATGGTTAATAACCATCGAGATAGAATCATAAGAGTCGCTAAGGAACATTCAAACAGTGATAGAAAAATACAAGCGTCTCGCTCCAGCGGTCAAGATATCGATTTTAGGCAGCGCAGCTGTCTCGCGCATTTACGGTCCACGTCGTTCGTAACCGTGACGCAGGATGATTGCCGCGCTGGTTTAAAATCGTAATTTTACCTTGGTGTTCAAATTGAAGTTAAGCAAATTATTTATTTGAAGAAAAAAGTGAAAGCTGATAGATATATGGTAATTTCGATTGTTGGAGATCATGTACCTGAAAAATCGTATCACGAAGAAAAATATTAGTCTATCCTTTGTTAAATCACATATTATTGTGAAGTGTTCGTGAAGCACATAACTTTTTTGACCCTCTTTTGAATAGTGTTACCCAATGGTAGCAGAAAAAAGTATTTAAAGATGATTTGAATTTTTCTTATTATATCACAGCAGTAAAATTTATTATTAAATTTACATTACCTATATTATTATAAGTCGTGAACAAATCAATTTAGTGCTATTATCATTAAAGTAAAAAAAAAATGTTGTGGAAAAAAGAGGTTTAGTGGTTTGAATCGAACCAGTTTTTCAGAAAACCAGTGTAATATAGAATATAACCAGAGCACCGAAACCAAGGTTAAATATGGAACCCTGCATCTTTCACATTAGGTAAAGTTGCGCAGGAAAAATATCAAAATACCAAAAACTCTTCTATCTCCTGGACTAATAAAAATATTTAATTGACACCAGCTAAACAGGTAGTCTGACCAATAAAATACAGGGTGATTCAGGGGAAATATCAATACTTCAGGTACGCATTCAGGGACCAAAAATAAACATAAAAGTTCATATAAATATGGGTCCGCAAAGCCTTCATTTTCGAAATACAGAAATACAAAAAAATTAAAATGCATTTCTATCGGAAATGGTTCGTCCCAGCGAGGTACGAGAAGAGTACTTACCTTATTTGTGTATAGAAGACTCCAGATTTTTAGAATTTGTAGGCAAAACTACTACTCAAAATCAACAATAAAAAAAAGTGGGGCATATTTTTCCTGCACCCGTCCCTGTATATCCCACTCATGAAGGTTATAAAATACTATAAGTTTTCATTCATTAGATAGAGTGTTAAAAGTTGTACCCAATTTTATTCATTTATCTCAACAAGATTCGGAAATATCTTCAAAAAACAATCTTCACCCCTGTATTTAAAAAACGAAGGCTGTGCAGTCCCGTATTAATATGAACTTTCATGTTCATGTTTATACTCAATCATAATCCAAATGACAAGCGAAACATTAAGCTATTGTCAAATGACGTCACACGTACAGGGTGATTGTTTATATTTTAGTCAATAGATATCTCAGTTAATTTTTATTCTACAAAGAAGTTTAAATGACCAAATTTGCAGTATTTTTCATGGACATTCAGAATTCGATAGAAAATGCCAAAATGCATCGAAAACCCAAACATTTTACACAACATGGAAACATAGGGGGGGGACCACCCCTTCCATAAAATGTCCCCTCGAATGTCCCTAAATTTTGATAGAGATTGATTAGGTTTGTCAATTAATTTAGATTGAAGAAGATAATCTTCATTTACATCGAGAAAAAAGCTCGTTTTTAAGAAAAACACCAGTTTATTGAAATGTTCAAATTGTCCGAGAGGTTGTCCTATTTTGGATACTTTTGCGGGGTATCTCCGTTATTTTTATAGATAGAAAGTTGCGGTTCTCGCGACAGTGTGCAACTGTTTTGTAAAACTAAAGATGCCGTTATCAAAATTTTCATCGTCCTTTTAGTTATCAAGATAAAGGGCTAAATTGGAAATGTTGCTTTTTTATCTAAACTATCAGATAACTTATGAAAAATGAAAAATGTGAAAACTGTTTCTTATATAACTTTTCCTGCAGAACTCAATTCTGCCTTCGGAATTATTATACAGGTTCAGGTCAAAAGTCATGATGGACATTCGAATGATATTATTTTCAAAACTAAATTGTAATTGAATACTCTTTCAAATAAATTATCTTTTTTTTGCTTGCCCACAATCTCTAGTGTTTGATTCCATTTGAAATCCTAAAGCACCAAATGGATCACCCTTTATAACGACGCAACCTTATTTCTTGGTTGTAAACGCATCCATTTTTAGAAAAAGTGGAATAACTTTTGAACGACTGAAGCGAATTGCAAAAACTTAACGGATTTGAGAATTGAGATGCCAGAAAAGGTTCGATTTCAAATATCTAAAGATATACAGGGGTTGTTATTTAAAAAAAGAACTATGTTGAAGCCGGTTCTGCAGAAATGATACACTCTGTATATCAAAAAACATTTTCACAAACCGCACTGGGACACCCCTTTTTCAAATCCATTTTGCTAATTTCGATTTCTTTAACGGTTCAGGCACAATTTAGCTTTCCCGTTTAAATGACTCACCCTCTGTATAAAAAAAACGGGGATACCCCCCAAAAGTACCCAAAATGGGACAACCTGTTCATTCAGGACACAATGTCATTATTCATTGAACATAAACATAAACTTCAGTTTTTTTTCGACCATTTATTGTCAGATTGTCAAACTAGCTGGACAATTTGACGATGATTGGTGTTTTCTTGAAAATTATTGATTTTTCCGATGTGGACCAAGGGTATATACCTACCTGTTTTTTGTTTTATTCTAAACTAATGAAATTGAAGAATCTAAATAAGAAACTCGATAAAAAATAATAACTTGAAAAAAAGAAGTCGTATCAAAGTTCAGCGGTATCTAGGGTAGAGGTGGTCGGCCCTAGGTTTCCGATATGAGATTGAATTACTTCTATAATCTCAAATCATCAGTCCTTATTGCCTATTCGGTCCAAGATTCATTAAAATTATTTTCACCTTGTAGGAGCTATCACGGAAAAATTATTCAGAATATATAACTTCGTACGAAAATATTTTATAGAATATTTTAATCTTATGTTTGTTCCAACTTACAGTCCTTAAAATATCTCCCAATACTACTGGGACACCCTGTATGAATATTAGCAAAGAGATTCATGTGTATGGAAGGACTGACCTGGGTGTTTTTTCTTAACATGAACTCTCAAAATAAATATTTTGTAAAAATCCTTTCCGCATTCCCCACAGTGTGCCATTTCCAAACAAAAACACTACACGAGTACTGATAAAAATTCACGCATCAAAACTCAAAAACACATAAGGGAACGAATTAAAGTTTCTGTTGGAGTTGGATTATCAATAAATTAATTAGGTATTATTTCACAGAAAGCAAAAAAACACAAGTACACAAGTAGGCAAGAAGTATCAAAACAATATTATATTGACAGTGCGTGTCCGTTCGTTATACACAATACGACGTCATGACGATGGAATATCGATACTCTATATCGATACGTACAAAATGCGCATGCCCTCTGCCTAAAATCGATATCTTGACCGCTGCAGCGAGACGCTTGTTAGAAAAATGGGATCGGTAGGTGGAGCTTAGAGTAGCTGCAATATGGCGACGTAGAAAGGGGCGAACTGGCCGACAGCCGACAGATAAAAAAAACTTCCGAATTGTTACTCTAGATTTGAACTTTATTCGAATTTATTTACGGTAACATTATATTTTTGATTTATTAATCATAATTGTTTCAATTTACTATTCATCATATTATGTGTGAAGTAGGTATTATAAAACAATCCGGAAAAGTATTTTTCAATCGTGAAACTCAATTTGATATTAGGTCCTACAAAACGAAACAGTACTGGAGACTGCATGGAGTAGATACTTAACAAAACAATAGGAAGTCTTACATAAAACTAAAACGAAGCTACAAACAACAGATATGTATAACAATTATTAGTTATGCCGAGAGTTATGCTATAAATAAAGAGGAATAAGAAAGATGATGATAATTATTCGAACATGTTCTATTATATTTTGAAAGATTAGAAAAGTTCTGGAATATTTTTATGTATTTAAGAAATTAACAAGTATTTGGAATCTGCAGAAACAAGATATTTAATTTAATGGTTGCTGGATTTTGGGTTTCAGGGTCGATGAAAACTCCAGAATTGATTGAAAACTTGTGCCTACGTTTTGACCAAAAGGGTTGTTTTTATGTAGCCCTGATGAAGGTGTAATGTAGGTACAGGGTGTTTACGTATATTTCGTCTGCAGACTCACTCGCTTATTATGCAAGATATATAGGGACTTTAAATACAAAGTTGGTAGGTATTAACATGAACCGCCAGATTTTTTTTTTTTTGTATACCGGGAGCACGAGAAAAGTGTGACAGACACAACTTGCATTTTTTTAAATGAAACACCCTATATATCATTTTATAATCAAATTGACATTATTTTTCTGATCTCAAAAATATACAGCATGTAGGCATTCCTTCCAGCCGTTTTCAAAATATTTGGGTTTTGAAGCTGGTTTTTTGGTATTGCCAAATCAAGTATCTATGACTACAATAATTGTTTGAACGTGATTTATTTATTTTTATTCTCCCAATAATCTAAAACAACGAATATAACAAGTGAATACATCATATTATCAATAAATTGATATCATAAAGTGCAATTATTGAATATGCCCGCCATTTTTCACAACACATTTTCTTGAATGCATTTTATGATATCAATTTATTTATAATACAATGTATTCACTTGTTATATTCGTTGTTTTAGATTATTGGAAGGATACTAATTAATTAATAAACAATGTTCAAACAATTATTGTAGTCATAGATACTAAATTTGGCAATACCAAAAAACCAACTTTAAAACTTAAATATTTTGAAAACGGCTGGAAGGAATGCCTACATGTTGTATACAGTGTGTCCAGAATAAAATGATGTACGTGGGGATATCGGAAACTACAGGAGATACAGTATCGGTTAAATGGAAGAAAAGTTGCGTATTTGCGTGCCCAAGAATAATCTCACTTTGGTTTGTTTTGATTCGATACCGTAATGGAGATACAGGGTGAAAAAGAAAAATGGCCATTTTTTAAATAGCACAATATTTCGGTTATTATAAAAGATGAGGTATTGAAAATTTCTGGATCTGGGTAAGAAGATACGGTGATTTTGAAAATTGTGTCGAAAAAATTGTAGGCCCACTATGTTGCTTCCGGCCGAGGTCAACTGTCGTTTTTCTTATGTGGGACATATTGAATTTTTTCATTTTCAAAATCCGCATTGAAAATGATTTTCAAAAATATGACTTTCATAAAAAAAAACAGACTTGACTTTGGCTGGACGCAACATAGTGGGCCTAAAAGTTTTTTGACGTCGTTTTTAGAATTGTCGTATCCTCTTAACCATATCCTGAAAATTTGAAAGTTCTAGCATTTATAATAAGCAAAATTGTGTGGTTTCTTCAAAATTTGCCTTTTCCCTTTTCACCCTGTATCCACATTACGGTATCGATTAAAAATAAAACAAAGGTGGAATATTTTTGGGCATACAAATACGCTGCTTTTCTTCCATTTACGCAACGTCGTCTTTTAAAGTTTCCAATATCCCCATATAGTGCCATAAACATCATTTTATTCTGGACACACTGTATATTTGAGATCAGAAAAATAATGTCTATTTGAATATAGAATGATATATGGGGTGTGTTCCATTTAAAAAAATGCAAGTTGTGTCTGCCACACTTTTCTAGTGCACCCGGTATACGAAAAAAAAATTTTTTCAGGCGGTTCATGTTAATACCTACCAACTTTGTGTTTAAAGTCCCTATCTATCTTGCATAATAAGCGAGTTAGTCTGCAGACGAAATATACGGAAACACCCTGTACAACAAAACGTCAACACAAGCTTTTAATCAATCCTGGACCTGGAGCTTTCATTGACCCGAAAACCCACAATCCAGAAACCTTAAAATGATAAGATTGGGTCTTAACATGCGATAAAAAAGATATTTAATTTTGAAAATTATACTTTCTACCCAAGTAGTTAGATGCAAGGTGACTAATAAAAAGAAATGATGATAATTGAGATTTTTTTATTGTCCTTTGGATAGTATTATAGTTTCATTACTTTTATGTCTTATACCTACTATCAGCTTAAAGATTACTAGATTTATTTAAAAACATTGGAATCTACAATATAATATGATTAAACATTTACAAATCTCAACCATATAAATATTTCAGTGAACTCGACACAAATTTCATATCCCGGTCCTGTATTATGCTATACCAACCTATGAAATGTGATTTCAGTTCATTTTTTCTTATCGATAGCGTCTCTACTCGCACAACTTCTCAGGGCACATGAAACAATAATTGAGAAATATAACAACTCACAAAAATCACAAAATGATCCTCACAACACAGCTAAAACTGAGAAAAACCGTTCTACAAATGTGAACTGACACTTTGACAAAACGATCTCAGTAAGATGGCGAAAGTGATCCCATTTTAGTCACGTGATGTCGTCTCCACCCCTTTCTACCTCCATGTTAATAACGATAAAGGATTGTGATTTTGTCCCTGCGCATGCTGAGAATAACGATAACCACAACGGAATGAGAATTTAAGAGGTGCAAAAAGTCTCTATTATTCCTACAGGTACCTTCATTTGTTCTGATGCTAATTGTGTATTTTTGTTACTAAATAAATTAATGAATAAATCTTTCAGTATGCCAATGCATATGCCTAAGCCAGTTGGAATAATTAGGTACCTATATTATGTATATATTATTTTTAATTTTGAAATTTATTTTATTATAAATATAAAATTATTTGTTTTCGTTCTCTTCAATATAAAGACAATATTTTTGAATGTAGGTACAACGCGTAAATTTTGCTTGGAATCTAATTTGCATAAAGAAAATACCATATAAAGCATACGCGCTCTTTCTGTCAGCATCAGTGGTAGATTAGATGTGAATTCGAAAGGGTGTTGGAATGTTGGATTGTGGACTTTCCATAAATCCAGTGCAATGCCAAGGTTAATTGATATGTAGAGGTTGCGCCGTAACTAGGGACTCGGAAATCCACGAACGATAAACCGAATCGATCACGTCACCGAGCTCCATTATTGACAATCCTGTCATCGGTGTGTCATCTTAATGTCATAACATGTCCGTATTTCAGGGTCTTAAAACTTTTTCTTGCCGAGTGTCGGCCGTTTTTAAACCTGTTTGAGGGTAAGTTATTACACAGCTTATTATCAAGTGTAAACCATATTCTATCTTTTTTTTTAAATGTGTATTTGAATTTCAGAACCGAATCGGAGCCGACTGACGTCATTTTTCGACGAATTCTGATTCGTCCGAAACCCGAACGTATAACGACGCAACCTTATCACTATCAATTAACCTTGGTGCAATGCGATCTCCTGAATCTATTGTACCACCGACTCTCCTGCTGAATTCGGTCTATAGTGATGATTTATGCATCACATAGTGCAAATGAACCACATATACAAAGTTTAGAACAAAAACGTAAGTGGGGGGGCGGGGCCTTGGTGAAAGCTTTGATTCGCATCCACGGAGAGGCGCTGATGTGCCTGAAGTTCGTTAGATCTCGACAAGATAGCGGTATGTGGAAAGCCACATTACATTGTCACTGTACAAGGTTAATTGATAGTAATAATATATATATATATATATATATATATATATATATATATATATTACATATATATATACTACATATCAATTAACCTTGGTCACTGTATTGACCATTCCAGTATGACGTCACTACTGTCATTTGCTGGGTGGCTCACACTATTTATAGGTTGAAGCTTGTTATGTCAGTTATGTGTACATAAATAAAATTGGTGTTTTTGATAACATATCTTCTAATAAATACTAACCAATTTCATCCAGTAACTAGAATGATCCATGATTCTTACCTCAGACATCACAACAAATGCTTCTTCGCTGATTTGTTTAGCAGCAATTTTCTAAATACAGGATTCGTATTGCTTGAAGGCTTGCAAACTCTCATAAGCCTTCATCTGCTTCCCAGTGTAAAAACTGTGAGTTAATATCGATAATTTACTAAATCCATCATGGTGATATTCATTAATCGAAAGAGCATAGGGATCAGTATTGTGTATAACGCCGATTTTGTGGTCGTATTGTATCTTCACATCACCACTTAACGTTGAATCGTTAAATAATAATTGCTGTGAGCCATTTTAGAAAAGAACTGATTGAAAAAGCATTATTAACAAATTTGTTTGTCACCCAGCAAAAATTACATCGTTTCAAGGTCACGTGTTCTGGAATGGTCAATGCCACATGACAGCTTATTAGCTTGTCATGATGATAGATGAAGTCATTTGAACCTCACCCTTTATCTTCATGTTGTCTTTCATGCTTTGATTCCTCTCTAAGTGGAAAAATGCCCTGGTAATCCTTATCAAAAAACCTATAAGAACGCAGAATACAACCCGAAATACTAGAGGCTCATCAATGTTCCAGCCGCCATCGAAAAAGTTCCGGAAAAATGCATCCTCCACAAAATAAGGAAAGTCACGATGTCAAAAAACTTTCTGCCAGAAGAACAAAATGGGATTTCGCCCAGTGTATGCTACAACAAATCAAACAGTGAGGTCAAGTGACACCATCCTGAATAGGTCGAACAAAGGGGGAGAAACAGAAGAAGTGTTCCTCGAGGAGTTTCGTACCGCCCCAGCCATCCTACGCCACATGGAGCCATGCACCGCTTCCCGAGACCTGCGGAGTGAGTGGCATCAATTTCTCAAAGTCCCCATCACACAGGGTCAGCGCCCCGCAGTGCAGATAAGAAGCCCACACTGACCCCATCCCCAGATGGTTCTGGACATTCAAGAGAAAACCGAAAAAACTATATTTATTCAAAGTTTTTGTCTTTATTTAATAAATAAAGACATTTTCAACGTCAAAGTAAATGTCAGTGCTTTTGTGTAAAGAGAACTGTATAATATATTACAGATATCTTCAATAATACATCATCCAAGTCTGATAGTTCGATGTTGTTTTAGAAAAAGTCTCTATTTGCCAATATATTCGCTATAGTATTCAGCGATTGTAAATAGATCTATTCACTTGACATCAGACTTTATAGTGTCTTGTAACTAAATATAGGTAGTTGATATTTTTTGCCAAGGCTATTTCAATTGAAATACTTTATCGGATGGTTACCCTTTAGTGACATTACTGATACTTTTTTATCGCAAAAAATGCACGAACTAATTGTTGACAGGTCGTTGCGGCGGTTTGAAAATTGTTCATAATATGCCGGCCATATCGCTCACTGGATGCAATAATAGCACATCTAAAAAATCTACAATTTTGAGACCTATAATATCACAAATCCCTTGTTCTTTGAACCTCTACCTGCTAATAATATCGGCTTAAAGATAGTTCCCACAACATTCGATAGACGGCGCAAATGGCACTATTGACTTTGGCGCTTTGAACAAGTAAGTAGTTGCTGTGCAGTATAGTGGTATATTTTTTTGGTCCTCACAGCTAGTCTTCAAAAATCAATCTTGTTGTGGAGATAACGGCACATTTTCAATTATGCCAATAAGCCAATATTGCATGTCGATCTCTACGATTATTATTATTTATGATAATTAACATAATAAAAGGGTCTCAACCTAGACTATTTTGTAGTTGTGACATAATTGTTTTGTTTTGTTACTGATAAGTTCTTTAACAAGATCTAATTTCTTGTTTATGCGATTATTGTTAAGCAATGATTATTAGAATATAAGACAATTTCTGGTAACTTTTGTTTTGCAAGTAATTCTTTTACCTCATTAAATAAAACATAAAACATTAATTTTGATAACAATTCCAGAAGAATATTGACTTGATTCAAAATGTTTTTTTTTTTTTAAAAAAAACGGCCTACACGCTAAAAGTGTTTGTGAAATTGATAAATTGATAACCTTAAAACTCTTATGAAGCTTACAAAGAGGTCGTCTAGCTATACCAAAAAGGAAATATGAAGATTTGATGAATTTCGTGCTTACCAAAAGCCATAAAAAAAGTCACGCAAACCTTATTGTACCTGTTGAAAAATGAAGCTCAATAACTTTTTAGTACAGACTCCACTACTTGATTAACATAGGCACCCATAGATTCACAGTTTTCCAGTCTTGCAGAAATCAAACTTCGCAGCAATCCAATTTTTCTAGTAAAACCAGCATCAGCAAACAATGATTTCAATTTTTTCCACAAGTCCACTGTAGTTGTAGCTTCCTGCACATACAATGAAGGATCAATCGTCAGTATTATCTTTGCTTTGGCTTTGGCATCATCTGCTTCTACAATTTCCGATACACATTTTGACAACCCTTCAAGCACCAGGTAATTTTCAATAGCAAACGCCCAATCCGAATAATTTTCTCGGGCCTTCAATTTCGGAATATTCACCATATAGTTCGCAGCCATAATTGCACTAATAAAAAGAAATAACGACTTATTTTCGCGAAATTTGCGGGTCTGGGCCCATAACCTGTAGATATCTTAAAACAAGTTTAACTTGTATCCAATGGATTTCACTATAACAGTTATTAAACTGACTCAAAAAACTAACAGAATAAGCAATATCTGGCCTAGTTAGTACTGCTAAGTACATCAAACTAGCTACCAATTAATTCCTGATATGGAACATTAATTTTTGTATCTGTATACTGTATATAACATTAACATTTATACTAAAATCAACATTCTGTTCCATTGGTGTACCAACAGATTTACAATTTGACATATTGGATCGCTTCAAAACATGGTTAATGTACAGGGTGTCCCATTTTGGGTACTTTTGCGGGGTATCTCCGTTATTCTTATAGATAGAAAGTTGCGGTTTTCGCGACAGTGTGCTACTTTTTCGTGAAACTAAAGATGCCGTTAACAAAATTTTCATAGCCCTTTTAGTTTTTAAGATACAGGGCTAAACTGAAAATGTTGCAATTTAAGGTACCCCTCGTTTCTAAACTATCAGATAAGTTATGGAAAATGTGAAAACTGTTTCTTTTATAACTTTTTCCGTAGAACTCGATTCTGCCTTCGGAATAAGTATACAGGGTCAGGTCAAAAAGTTATTGGACCCAACTTTATTTTTTTAAATGGGACACCCTGTATAATCATAGTCCATAAGATTTGTCTTTTCTTTACCTTTTCAAAAATATATAAAAGTATGCACTTTCAAAAAAAAAAAATGTGTAGCCTATAACTTTTTGACCTGACCCTGTATACAATTTCCGAAGGCAAAATCGAAAGTTATATACTTTTCCCGTGGAACTCGACTCTTCCTTCGGAATTTGTATACAGGGTCAGGTCAAAAAGTTATAGGCAAACATTTTTTTTTTTCAAGTGCATACTCTTATATATTTTTGAAAAGGTAAAGAAAAGACAAATCTTATGGACTATAAATATACAGGGTGTTCCATTGAAAAAAATTAAATTGGGTCCGATAACTTTTGAACCTGACCCTGTATACTTATTCCGGAGGCAGAATCGAGTTCTACGGGAAAAGTTATATAAGAAACAGTTTTCACCTTTTCCATAACTTATCTGATAGTTTACATACGAGGGGTACCTTAAAATGCAACATTTTCAATTTAGCCCTGTATCTTGAAAACGAAAAGGGCTATGAAAATTTTGTTAACGGCATCTATAGTTTCACGGAAAAGTAGCACACTGTCGCGAAAACCGCAACTTTCTATCTATAAGAATAACGGCGATACCCCGCAAAAGTACCCAAAATGGGACACCCTGTACTGCTCCTGATCTATTGTGATTGAATTATTTTTCTTATCTACTCGAACTCTTATCCCAAGACACTTCTTGATTTCATCAAGATCTTTAATTTTGAAGTCCTTAGCTAAGTTACTCTTTAAAGTTCCCGTTTCATCACAATCATTAGAAAAAATAAAAAAATCATCAACGTATAAACCAATTATTGTCATTTTATCACCATTTCTTTTTGTGAATAAACATGGTTCTAGTTTCGACCTAAATTACTAAGCAATAAGTCTACTTTTTCGTACCATGCTCAACTAGCTTGCTTTAGACCATAAATGGCTCTCTTTAATTTTAAGACCTTTTTGTGACCGATATCATAACTCCAACCTTCAGGTAACATCATATATATGTTACAGTAAATGTTGGAAATTCAGTGAAAGCGAGCTTTTACTAGTTGTTGCTAGCAATTACTTGATCCGTTAGGAAATGTTAAATTTTCAAGAATATTCTACACTTTTACTAGTGAATTTTGGAGAAACTTTATCAAATCAACTTTTACTGAACGCAGTTAGGAAAAGTACTTTTTACAACTTATTTCCGCCTTTTAACTAACCCAAGGTGCACGGGGCACTAAATGATGTCATCAAAATTTTTGCCAAACCCAAACTAACCCAGACTAACCCCTACTGAGAATACTTGAGTACCTATTTTCTATAATACGGTATCTGAACAATGTTCACATTGTACACCTGCGATTCATAACTCTCGTATTTTCCCGAGCGTCTAATCTGTCGGCGAATTCCAACTCGGACCAAAAATGATATTTATAATTACATCCAGTGGATTCGATAATAATTTTCAGTGTAGCAGCTTTCACTAGAATAGTTACGTGAATGCTAACAATTACTAGTAAAAGTATGATGAAGTCGATCGAATTCAACTTTCACTAGCTAAATGTTTCCAAATCAGGAAAAGCTCACTTTTCCTAGTAAAAGTTAGCTTTTACTGATTACCAGGTTTTACTGTGACATATACATCTTCTTTCAAAATACCATTCAAGAAAGCTGTCTTTATATTCAAATGACATATATCTAGCCCTAATTTAACAGACAAGGATAACAACAGTCTCAAAGTAGAAAATCTAACTACCGGTGAAAAAGTTTCAAAAAAATCGATACCTTCTTTTTGTGTAAAGCCTTTTGCTACCAGTCCGGCTCTATATCGCACACCATTGTCATTGTCCAATTTTCGCTTAAACACCCATTTGCATGCCACTATGATTTTATCTTCCCATTGTTCCTTGTCTGGTCTTGATAACGCATCCTGCATGTTCACTGGATCGCTTTCAAAATCAAAACTTTCAGAACAAATGTAGGTTACAGCATCTTCGAACTTCCTTGGTTTTGGCGTCCTTGTTGATCGTCTTAATATTTCATTCTCCTGCACTGTCTGTTCTGGAACGAATTCACTGTCATCACTTGCTCCAGCCTCACTGAATGATTCCGCCTCGGTTTCTGCAGTATCTGATTCAACTCGAAGAATAGCATTGTCCACCACTGAGTCCTCGTTTGCAACAGTCTCGTAGTCTGCTACTCCCACTGAAACTTGTGAGTCTGCACTTTGAACCCTGTCCTCTATAGTTTCATTTTCTTGTAAATTTTCCATTATGATTACATCTCTGCTGGTGGTTACTATATTGGATTTTGTGTTATAAACCCTATAACCTTAAGTGTTATCGCTGTAGTCAACCAGGATTTGTTTTTCAGCCGGGATATGCACCATCACAGGACTACCAAAGATCCTTAAATTGCTTACGTCAGGCTTGTCCCCCGACCAGATTTCATATGGAGTTTTCTGCAAACCTGATGCAATCGATCTATTCCTTAGGTAAGCTGCAGTATTCACTGCTTCAGCCAAAAACCTCTTCTCCAAATTTGCTTAAAAAATCAATCACTTCGCCTTCTCAACCAGAGTACGATTCAATCTCTCCGACATACCATTTTGTTCAGGTGACTAGGGGTTTGTCAGCTGATGCACAATTCCATTGGATTCCAGAAAATATTTGAATTAGGTGTTACAAAACTCACCTCCATTATCTGATCTGAATGCCTTGATCTTACACATTTTTTGGTTTTCCACTAAGCTCTTGAAGTTTTCGAAACAGCTTAAAACTTCAGATTTAGTCTGTCAAATGCCATTCTGCTACAGTCATCTTCAAAGGTAAGGAAATATTTGGCCCCACCAATTGATTCAGTTTCCATGGGACCACATAAATCTGCGTGTATCACTTTCAGTAGGCTGTCAGCTCGCATACGTTTGTGTGTGAATGACAGCCGACACTGCTTACCTTCACAGCATACTTCACAATTCTGCTTCTCAACTTCTGTCATCCCTGAATACTTGAGACCAATAACTAATTCCTTTTTCTTCATTTGATTTAAATAACTGCTATTTATATGCCCAAAAATTCGATGCCATGTGGTTGCTGAGACTTGTCGTGCGACTGATGACGCTATCAAACAATTTTCAGGCTTCACATTGTTTAATCTGTAGACACCATCTTGTAAATCAGCTGTCGCAACCAACACTCCTTGTACATTATATATTTGACAACCATCAGGGCCAAAATTGACAACATTCCCATTTTGAATCAATTTACTTACTGACAACAAATTGGTGGTCAACTGCGGAGCACATAACACGCCCTTCACAATAATGTCATAATGATACTGACATTTATTAATATCACCTAGCAACATAATAAATACAATAGACATTTTATTTTGGGCTTTTTCAACAGTACCAAAGTCTCAAAGAATTGTTACTTTATTAGTAAACTGCTACTTAAGTCTTCAGTTTTCAATGTTATCCAACTTTAACAACGGAACTCACGTTTAATTTTGAAGTCATAATGATACTGTTGCGTTCCTTTAGACTTTCCTGTTTTGTACTGTGATTGTGTGAACCAAAAACTAAATAAAATTTCTTCGTTTGATTTAGCCAGGTCTTTTCTAAGTTTGAGATGTATGTGTATAATTTCATAGTTTTCATTATAAATAAAACATTTTTATCTCGATACTTTTAGTACTTTCCATGTTTAGTTAAACTATTAAAATGTAAATATTCCGTTTTCAATTTACAAAGCTTCCCGATACCTTGGAATCAACATTATGCCATTATTGCATCCAGTGAGCGATATTCGGCAGTACATGATATTTTTCAAGATATTTTTAATTGTTCACTTCAAGAATGCTCCTGTATATCAAAATTCAATGAATCGTCACATTTACATCAATAAATAACAGTACTGTACTAAAGTGTACTGAATGAAACATCACCACTTCTCCTTCTCCGTATTTCCGCACTGGTAGAACCACAGTTTCGCAAAGCAGATATTCGTCGAGGTATATTTGTCGTTTTTCATAATAGAACTTTATATGCTCTCATAGGAAATTAAAAAGATTATCTTTTTTAAGAAACAATTTGTAATTTTGATACTCTAAACAGAAACTCCACTTTTCTCCAGAACGAAATCATTTATAGATTGGCTCCTCTGATAGCGTTTGTTCTTGTTGCATTCCTTTTCCATAATATCATAACTGTATCTGTAAGTGGCCACGGTAGGCTCATTTTGCGCCTCAGCAAGCCTAGCAATTCAACGTACAATGACGCCGCCGATGTTGGTGCCTCCGATATATCCAAAAATGGGTGTGATGGACCATGGTTCTACGTATGTAACAATGGAATCACAAAGAATATGCTCTCTTTTCTTGTCATCTTGATTAAAAGTCACACGTAAGGTGTTGCCCATCAACTGCAGCCTAGGACACTAGGACAATGTGTTGATCGTGGGAAAGCAGGGGAAGAAATAAAATTATTATTTTATTTCTTCCCCGCGATCTAAAACATTTGATTGACACTTGGGATACCTACTAAATTGATAAAAAATGTGTTCAACCTACAGTGACCGGTTGAATCGCCCGTATAGTCTTCTCCAGGTCAGTGACACTCTCTTGAGCTGAAGCTGTATCTGGACAGTTTAGTAGTTCCTCAGAGGAATTTTCCCAGCGCTATTTTTTTTAAACGTGTGGGGGCGTTTTCTGATAATATCATCGGTCCTCGCATATACTTGCTCTTATGTAAGAACGTCATGTCTAAAAAAAAGGCTTTTTGACTTTTTTATACATTCAGCTTCAAAAAAAATCTAACTATCTTATGAAAAATCGTCACATCTGCAACGCCCATAATTCGTCTGTAGGTGGCGTATCCGGATCTGTCATTCTGCCACTGTAAAATTCGGTCATGCGGATGAACGGATGAACGTCAGTTGCCAACTATTTCTCGAGTATGCCTGTTGTCCGTTGGTGCATATCATGGAAAAACATACTACTTAACTTGAAAAATTTGATAATCAGTGCCCAGTGTGTTTGTGGAATAACCTCAGAACTCGAAGAGTGTCGGTATTGCTCTCAGGTGTCGACTTCTATAATGTATGGAACAATGTCACAATTCCACTTATGTTGTGATTTCTCTTCAAATAATCAAAACATTTTTATGGAAGAAAGACCAATGGACATAAAAAGGACACTAACATGAGAATATCTACATTAATTTCTTACTTCACTGGTATGATAATAGCAAAAAATAAAACAATAATACGGAGGAAGCTTTAAATCTATCGTATCAGCCTTTTTACATAAATATTGTAAATTCCTTGAATTTTCAAACCGCTGTCCTAAAAAACTTGGATATTTGACTTGTGACGTTTTTCTTTAAACGGAGCGATGTTGTGTTTGATCCCAAGGTTTCTATATAAGAGGTTGCCTCACTTTTACGGTCATTACGTCATCTATGTCTACTGTCGCGCCACTGCGGCCATTTCTCGAACCATTCCATCATAAAATCAAGAATGTCATTCATCAATATCATAAACTCACTATTTATTTCCAGGTGGACGAGAGATTTTTTGCTGTCGATGGTATTTCTTTTGTGAAATCATCCATTTACGTTTTGAAAACTGTTTATAAGTGTCTTATCCTTGGATTTGTCTATCAAATATAGTGTTTTAAAGGTAGGTGTGTCTAGAAATGATCATAATAGAGTTTGTTTACATGTGTTCAACTGTTTATTCTATTCTACCTAAATTTAGCTTTCATTATATTTCAATAGTAGATTTCTCAGTATATCTAGGCAAGACTAATATAAAATAATAGTTAAAAAGTTGTGAAAATCTGAGGGTTGATGTTTTGAATATTCATATAGAAAATACTCACATCTGGAACAGTATTTTCGCTTCCTTGACCAATAATATACAATAATAATGTCCCAAAAGATAATTTTACACCTCTATTAATATTTTATTTCGATTTAAATGATAAAATTAGCAAGAAATTCGACGTTTTATCAATCATTGATCGAATGACAGTAATGACACATGACACGACATGATGCAGTCCGATTCAATTGCATGACAGGAATGACACTCAAATGTCAGAACGCGGACTGTTTCAGACCGCTATCCACAAATGACGTCATATTTCCCCCCTTCCGTCTTTACCTCTGGCGAAGTGAGGCAACCTCTTGTATACTGATCTTGGTTTGATCCGGCTTATTACCAATGTGTCATTATATCGATGCCTTCGTAAGGGGACGGTAGAACTATTATTATTGTAGTTACGCGTCTTGGTCTGTATAGAACTACATACAGTGCGGCTCTAAAAGGTCCCCTCCCCCTTTTTTTTTTAATGTGTGCACCAAAAATTTTGAAACTTGGCATACTTTAATTGCTAATAAAATCTCAATTGTGATGGAGATACAGTTTCCACACTACCTCGCCACAGCACTAAAGTTTAACCGAATGTGAAAATCTTGAAACGATATGAGCCAGTTGTTTGATTATTGTGTTAATTAGGAAGTGTTACAAAAATGCCTGATTCGCGTCCCCTCGCAGAAAAAATTGAAGCAATTTTTATTTATGCGGAAATTTATCGAGACTGGTAGTGTTCATAGCTTGAAGAATCAAGGGCGACCATCTATTTCAGAAGATAAACAAATTGCAATCATTGGTGAGATGGTGGTAAATCCTGAACAGTCGACTTCTCAGGTTGCAGACTACTTGGTCCGCGGACCAAGTACCAAATTCGGACTATATCCGAACCAAATTTGGTTCGAATGGTGTAAACAGTTGCGGACTAAGCTGGTCCACTCTTGGTTCGGTACTCGCCAGCAAGTGTACCGAACTAAATTTGGTTCGATCTGGATCAAAATTATGAGGTTATGTTGATTGTTATTATTGTGAATTGTGTTGGTTCTGAGTTTCTAAGGCAATCTGAGCGTACTTACTCATGTTTTTTTTGGTTACGAATTGTGTTGATGAATAATTTCGACTTGTTTTTGACATTTGACGAATTGCGGGCGTACAGATTTAGTTCACGCGTTGCAAGACGGTGTAAACGGGCGAGAAGCAATCATTGGTCCTACCGTACTATCCCCACCCACTTGGTCCTATCGGACCGAACTAAACGAGTTATCGATGTAAACTAGGCTAATAAGTGTACTTGAATCTTTCACGCGATTACTCCATGCGCCTGAATCATGGAGCACAAAATATGTTTTTGAACCGAGTAAGAAAATAATTGAAGTGGGTATGGGTGATTCCACCTACCACATTCAAGTACATCATTTACTATTGTAGGTAACCCAAACTCTCCAGAAACTTTTATAAAGATAATGCTGATATAATGCCTCGCTTTTTGGATTTCATTGTATGTAATTCAACAGTTCTTCAAAATGATCTCTTCTAGTTTCTGGACTGTATGTGATTCTAAAGAACTTTTTCAAATATTTTTTTTTCAAAATTGAAATAAGAGGTAGTTTTAACTCCTAGGTAAAACTAGCGTTTTTGCTGGGTGAATCATGTTTTTTTTGAGGCAGAACGGGAGGCAGAACTTCTGATGATGAATACTTCTTTTCGCTAAAATCGATAATAAAAAAGTTTTTCATTTGTTAACTAAATTTGGGCACACGCTGTATCTTTTCTTGAGACGGGTTCCGTTTGCTATTGACCCTGCTTCCTGTCGTTCTCCATCCAGAATTAATTTTTTCATATAATCTTCATGCTACAACGATACCACACTACCACACATGGACTATATTCGATTAAAATCAATTGCCCACTTGATTTATACAACAGTTTAAACTGTTAAGATTGATTTATGATCGTTTACGCTGGGCTGTGTCCATTTCTAGGATACAGCGTGAAAACGAAAATGTTCACTTTCCCGACTTCTGTCAGATAACACGCATCACGAGATGTAATCTTAAAACAATACCGAAGCTGCAGTAAGCAAACAAACTAGAATAGAGACATTTTCCGACCAAGTTCTCGAATCGATATCGTCACGCAGCATAAATGTAGATAGGTATTTATAAAAAGCTGTGATAATTTTAACAACTTTAAAACACTTGTGATAGTATATGTACATATCGATGGCTTATGCGCAATAGGCAGTAAGCAACAAAAAATGCGTTTTTGCTTTCTATGCATTATTTGATCGTATCCGCTAAAACTATGCCCCTAAAACAGTTCACGAAAAGATTTCTACTTTATTATTTCAAAAGGTCGTAAGCCCAGTGAAGGTGAAAATAAAGCATGAATAATGAAGTTTTTTGAGTCTATATAGGTACTGTTAAATTTACTGTTCAGGTAATACAACCTATTGCGCCTTAGCCATCGATATGTGATTAATTTAAGTCTCCTTTTTAGTTTATACACTAATTTTGTATTCAATATTTACATTTTACTTCATTATGTGTGTTTCCCTGTATAGCTTGATGCTAAAAAGTAAATTATTATCAATAATAATTGTTCTGTAACATTTACAGATCTCACAACACATAGATTTTTGTTTGTGGGTTAGTAACGAGGTTAGTCACTTTTAGTTGTTGAGAGATTATACAGAGAATGCTAAAACGTGTTTTAATTAGGTTTCAAATTCGTTTAACGTGAGGGAGAATCAATAACAGTGTCTTCCTCCCGCACGGGTAGCTCAGTGAGAGTAGGGAGTGGGAGGAATGAAAATATATATATGCAGTCACACAAGCTAATTTATTCAGACGTTGATTAAGCAAAGGTTTATATAAGAAAAGGAAAGGGAAAAAATATCAAAATATAAATTTATAAAATTATAAGAAGGGTTATAAAATAAACACTGTCTGAAAGAATGAAAAGGAATCAGTTTCCAACTAGGTGATACTATGACATAAAATAATTAAAAGTGAATTAAAAGTGGAAAATCGGTTTTTCATCAATTATAAAATCAATATACAGTACTAATTACAACACTCTGGAGTACGTACTCAATTATCCTAACCTAATAATTACACACTTTTATTTATAAATCTAATAAAGAATAATGGTGACAAGATATTGGTGATACTGAATAACTTTTATAATATCCGCATATACAAATTTGGTCGACTTACAATCAGTTACTTCAGTGGCAGGTATAACCAGACGTCTACGTCACCGGCATACTTCATATGATTCCAAAAAGGTAGCAAAGAAATCCGAGGGAGTTGGGGAAACTTCAGATATGAATATGTCCTCAATATTTTGACGATCTTAATAGCAAGTACATGAACCTAATGATACGTTTTGTCTTAAGGTGGATATTGACTAATTAGTGATTGCTTACCGTTTCTATTTTGAACGGTCCTTAACGAAATAACTTATCCCTCGTTTCTCCCGCGTATTGAACCAACGCCAAGTACTGATCTGATGCCTCCAAATAAGTGGTTGTGATTTCTGGTATGGTATGGTATGGTCTTGGATTTGCTTTTGTGAGTTTGATGATCACGGGACTCGTGCTGATAGTCGCCTATTTATCGAAATGACCCTGATAACAACCCTTTATGAGACGTGATAACTGACTTACCCCAAAAGTTTCCAATGCATTCACCGGTTTAATTCCCGGATTTCGGTATAATCGTGTAACAAATTCACTGATTATTTTGCTGGCGTCTAGCACAATATTCCAACACTGGGTTGAAGAAGATGAGTAACTTTTGTTTAAATATCTCAACTTCTCTTAAGATGCACTAGATACCCCGATGAAAGCAGATTTGGAAAAGAACGATCTGAGACGTTTATTCGAATTGCTCCCAGTCGTAAGTTTTTTTTTTACCAAGTTAAGAATTCGCACAAAAAGTGTAAAAGATTCGAATTTGAACGTAGTTAACCAAACTTATAAGTTGGCAATAACAAATTTCCCCAGAAAATTTATATGTGAAAACTAGTTAAAGACTTGGTTTAGAAAATCAACTAACGCTGAAACAATGTTGAAGGTTGAAGACCTGAAATCAGCTAATTACAAGATCATTTCGTTATAACTTTTCGATAAAAACCAGCCATCAATCAAGCAAACCATACCAACCAGAATCACTCCTAAATAAGTATTCATCAATCAGTGGACCTACGTTCGTCCCATATAGATTGATGTGTTGAAAAGAGATAGAATATACGACGTACGTCAGAGTATATCCGTCGACCATGAACAAACCATCGACAGGTTTCAAGATCAAGGTCCATCTATCAGCTGATACCCATAACAACACTGTTAAGTGACTTATCTAATCAAGAAATGGATTGTAATTGAAAGTGAATTTACTATTTAATCCTTTGATTAAAACTATGAAAGGATTCGTTGTACCTAGTGTGACTGCGAAAATTAATTAAACCTATGAAGCCAATAACCATTAATATCAATTACCCAAGGTAATTACCCCAACCAAACATAAATTAAATTAACTAAACCTAATTTGTGACTTCAGGATCCAAAGTGAATTGACTAGGTTTGATTTAAACGGTGATGTGTGACAGCAATAAAATTAGTAACAATATCAAACATTGACATCTTGAGAAGATGGTGAAGGTAATTAAGAAAAGTATGAAAGTGACTTGAAAGTAAAGAAAAGTGATGTGATGACGAAGAATTTTACCATTATAATGAATTTCCTAATATTTAATTTAATTAATGAATGTTGAATATTTGATTGTTGAATAAATTGACGTTTCCTTTGTTTCTTTCTGGATCCTTTAGTCCTTAACTGGGCCCGTGGGGACGTCACACCCCAAGTAGATCGGCTGTCGGCTATCTACCCCCTGCAGGGCACACTAACACAAAATCCGCACGTTACAATACCACCCCTTCCTGGGATAAAAAAAAATAAACAATGGTAATTGTTTCTTTTTTTTTTCTGCCTGCGACCTAATCTTCATAGTGACCCTTCAGGTCTTTCGCGTGCCATATTCCCCTATTACTCTCCTTCTCATCAGTCAACTCGTATGTCCACGGAGAAATTTTCTTCTTAATACGAAAGGGGCCAATAAATTTCTTCCCAAGTTTAGCGCAATAAAATTTAGCTGCATCTGATAAAGTATAATTTTTCCTCCATACCAATTCTCCTACTTCAAATTCTTCACTCCTTCTGCGTAGATCATAGTACTTCTTTTGTCTTTCAAATGCTTTTTTCATCCTCACTTTGACCTCTTCAAACGTATGCTTCATCCTCAGGAGATTTTCAACATGTGTTTCATAAGTGCTCACTGGTGACTCTCTGACCGCCTTCAAACCGTTTTCTTCTAAATGTTTTTCCAACTCGCTTTTCTTCTCATGTGCTTTACCTGACATGACAATTTCTCTACCAAAGTTTAAAAAGTATGGAGTATATCCGGTAGTATCATGTACATTCGACCTTATCGCACAAGCAATTTCAGCTAATTTTTCATCCCATACTCGATGATTATCGTGAATGTAGGAAGCTATCATAGTTTTCACGACTCTATTAGTTCTTTCTGCCGGATTTGCTTGAGGATGGTACCCTGGATTGTAGGCTAGTCGAATATTGTGATCCCCACATAATTTCTTGAATTCTTTGCTCGTGAACTGTGATCCATTGTCTAGCTCGATGACTTCAGGTACCCCAAAATGATAAAGGACCTTTTCTTTCAAAAATTTAATTATGCTGCTCTTATTGGCTGCTCTAAGAGGTTCTATCAAACAAAACTTTGAAAAAACGTCGACTATTACTAGTGCATATTTGTGACCATGTATTCCCCTGGGAAATGGACCGATCAAGTCCAGGCAAATCTTCCTCCAAGGTTTGTCTGTTATGGACCGGGATAACATATATCCAGCTGGAGCTCTCTGTTCTGGTTTATGTTGTATACATGTGTGGCATCTCTTCACATACTGAGCTATATCATATCTCATTTTTGGCCAATAATAGTTACCAATAACTCTTTTGTACGTTTTAAATACTCCAGCATGTCCCGATTCCACATCATGACATTTTCTTATAACTCCTACTCTCTCCTCCTTTGGTAATACTTGTTTCCAGTCGTCCACATCATCTGTCAATTGGGAAGATGCTATATGCTTATACAATAAGTCGTCTAGAATGGTCCATGAAGGAAATTTTTCTGGTGCTTCCGAAACCTGATTCTTCATTTTTTGGTACCACTTATCCCGTCCATTAGTGATGTTGATTGCATCTATCTGTGGAACCGCTCTGGACAACATATCCGGGCCGACAAGATCCTTGCCCTTTCTGTGCTGAATCTTGAAAGAGTACTGTTGAAGTTTCATCATCCATCGAGCCAGTCTACCTTGCACATTCTTCAGATTTTGCAACCAGACTAGAGATGCGTGGTCAGTAATTACCGTGAAGTTCACTCCTTCTAGGTATTCCCTGAGTCTTTCTATACCATACAACACCGCTAAGCATTCACGCTCTGTAGTGCTCCAGATCCTCTCCTGTTTTGTCAATGATCGGCTTATGTAACAGATCACTCTATCTTTGCCATCGGGTCCTGGTTGAGATAATATACCACCAATACCATATCCACTCGCATCAGTCTGGAGAACAAAGGGTAGGCTGTAGTCTGGGGCATTCAGAACAGGTGCAGATACCAAAATTTCCTTAATCTTGCGAAAAGCTTCGTCACATTTTTCGTCCCATACAAACTTTCGGTTTTTTTTCAATAGGCTAGTCAGTGGCTCAGTGAGGTCTGAAAAGTTTTGTATTTTTTGTACCATGAAATGGTACCTAGTACTCTTCGCACCTCGGAGACACTTTTGGGCGTAGGAATTCTTAAAATTGCATCGATCTTATCCGGATCAACATGAACTCCGTGATAATCTATTACGAATCCCAAGTACTTTATTTGACTGCGACAAAAATGGCATTTTTCCATATTTGCTGTTAATCCAGCATCTTTGAATCTTCTGAGTATTTCCTCTAATACCCTGATATGATCCTCAAAGCTCTCCGTACATATGATAACGTCATCTAAATAGCTAAATGCGTATGGTTCTAAATCTGGACCTATCACTGCATCCATCAGCCTCTGGAACGTTGAACTGCTATTGTGTAGACCAAATGGCATCCTTTTAAACTGATAAAGGCCTCTATTTGGGACTATAAATGCTGTATACTTTTTCGAGTCCTCCTCCATCGGAACCTGCCAATACGCACTCCTAATATCAATCGTAGACAAAAATCTGGCTTTAGATAATTTACTCAATGTATTCGAAATATGCGGAATAGCGTATGAATCTCTTTCTGTGACGCTATTTAGTTTTCTGAAGTCTACACAGAATCTAAACGAGTTGTCTTTTTTTTTTACCAATACTATAGGACTAGCCCATGGACTGTTGCTTTTCTCTATAATATCATTCTCTAGCATTTCCTTCAATTCTTTGTCAATCTGAGCTTGGACTACTGGGTTAACCCGGTAATATCTTTGTCGTATTGGTGATGACGTCGTTACAATTTTGTGTGATATCACATTCGTACATCCTACCAATTTATCGACTCCCCTAAATCCTTCT
This sequence comes from Orchestes rusci, assembly GCA_958502075.1. NCBI lineage: Eukaryota > Metazoa > Arthropoda > Insecta > Coleoptera > Curculionidae > Orchestes > Orchestes rusci. The sequence goes on along the minus strand of OY293308.1, from coordinate 26,871,172 downwards.
TCAATGGTTTCCTGTAGGGTGAGTTTCTGAACAGGTGTCAGTAACGATTCATCTGTAATCGCTCTGCCGATTTCCACATTCTCTACCGATTCTGCAAACATCCATGTCCCTTCTTTAAGATTCGGAACTATTCCAATCTTTCTAATATAAGAACATGCGGCAGTTGCGGAATAACGGACACCTCCATGACACAAACTTTGTCAGCCACTGATATTGGTACAGTCAGGACACCCAGGGTTTCAACGGTCTGTCCATTTGCTACTCATCTGCATGTTATCGTTTTATTCTCTAACGTCAGTCCTAATTCCTTCAGTATCTCCCATCCATATTTTCCCAATATAGTCCTCGAGGCTCCCCAATCTAACAGTCCGAACATCTGTGTCCCTAGGATATCAACTGTTAGGTGCGGTCTCTCGTCACTTCCATGCTGTTCCAAGATATAGTCTATTATAATTTTAGTTTTCATATTGAATATATCGGCCGATTGTGAAACCACAGGCAAATTCCGACCTAGTTTTGCCCTGTTTTCCCGTTTTTTGAACAATTTTGACACGTCCATTTTGTTGCTCCCACCTGGCCGCAACCAAAGCATCTCTTATTGGCCAACTTTCTACATTCGTTCGTGTTGTGGTTAGACATTCTACAGAAAGTACAATACCTCCTCTGTCTTTCGTGATGTTGAGAATCGATCCCTTGTATGTTATATGCTGACATTTCCTCCTGAATATAAGCAAGATCCGGCTCTAGATCTGACTTCCTCTTAGCTGGTGGTATGAAATTATCAATTATCTCTTTCTTTTCTTCAATTTGTTTACCAATTTTTTCTAATTCCTCGATAGAACATATCGTCTGAAGTCCCATTTGAATCTGGTAAAATGGTGCCAAATTTTTCAAAATGATTTTCAGCTTCACTGCTTCAGATACCCTGACTGTCAATCTAGAAAACATACTCTCCATCTTCACTAAATACGTGCTGAGTTTTTCGTTCATCCCTTGGATCCTTCTTTTCATTTCTTCTATAAGTTTCTCATTATAGTCTGAGGGTAGATACTGTGTTCTTAGCCTTTCCACCAACTTTTCCCAGGTATCTATGGAGTCTCTTTTGGCTAAATACCAAAGATATGCTTCTCCACTGAACAGGTCTGACGCTGATCTTAGAAGTTGGTCTTTTGTTATATTTCTTGTGACCCTCAATTCTTCTACTTTCTGTAGAAAAAGGTTTAACGAGATATCTGTCGATTCTCCTGAAAATCTTATATTCCACTGAGATACCGGAATAGGCTTTATCTCTGGACCTAAAGGTGGTAGTTCAAGTATTGTTGAGTTGACAGGAAAACTTGCTCCTCGTCTTTCATCTTCCGAGTCACTTGATCCGTTGCTGTCCTCCACTTCCAACATCGTTAAATCTGACACTTTTCTATGGCTTTTATCTGAAGTTCTCAACTTCTTCCCAAAACTAGCCATCATTGATAAAATGTTGGACAGCCACAGGCTTTTCTGTTCTACTTGTTCGTCATTGGTCGGTTTTAATTTATCCACTCTACTCAGAAGAAATCTTTGATTAGCCTGTATTTTCCGTCTCTTGTGTCCCGAATCAATGTCTTCTAGCATGTCCGAAAGCTGGTCAAATTTTGCCTCAATCTCGGTTTTTTCCTGTTCAAAATCCAGTTCATTCTCTGTTATTGTTATGCTATCTCCGTTTTTTTCCAACTCCATTAGTTGACGTAGAGAGTTTCTCATCTGTTTCAAAGGTGTGGATGGCTTCAGTTTTATCCCTCTCAGTTTCAGTAAGAATAATAAGTCGTCTGTCTGCAGTAACTTGAGGTCTGATATGAGAACATTCGCCATTCTTAATTTGCACTATTTCCTTTAACTTGAATATTATCCCAATCACCACAATATATCACCACTCTTCACACTGCAACTTGTCACTATCTCACAATATATTATTCACTGCACAATATAACACATTCAATATTCTCTTCCACTTATATTGTTTCTTGTATAGCAATCAATAATAAAGTATTTCAAATGTCAATGATTACAATATCCCACAATAACCCTTTAATAAATCATGTATATGGTATCAATAATACGTCAAACATATGGTATGGTAATAATATATGGTTATTGGATTTGAGGTGTTTAGTTCCGAATCACCAAAAAAAAAAAAAAAAAATGAATAAATGAGTCACTTTTCTAGGTATACGCTCGATACTAGTTTTGTTTATGGATTTCGCTGTTGTTTTGTCTAAAATATCCAGATGATTACCGATCTTCCACCATTCCTTGCTCTCACAACGCGAAATAAACTACTTTAATTTAGTTGGGCGCCATTGAAACGTGTTTTAATTAGGTTTCAAATTCGTTTAACGTGAGGGAGAATCAATAACAGTGGTTTCCTCCCGCACGGGTAGCTCAGTGAGTGTAGGGAGTGGGAGGAATGAAAATATATATATGCAGTCACACAAGCTAATTTATTCAGACGTTGATTGAGCAAAGGTTTATATAAGAAAAAGAAAGGGAAAAAAATATCAAAATATAAATTTATAAAATTATAAGAAGGGTTATAAAATAAACACTGTCTGAAAGAATGAAAAGGAATCAGTTTCCAACTAGGTGATACTATGACATAAAATAATTAAAAGTGAATTAAAAGTGGAAAATCGGTTTTTCATCAATTATCAAATCAATACAGTACTAATTACAACACTCTGGAGTACGTACTCAATTATCCTAACCTAATAATTACACACTTGTATTTATAAATCTAATAAAGAATAATGGTGACAAGATATTGGTGATACTGAATAACTTTTATAATATCCGCATATACAAATTTGGTCGACTTACAATCAGTTACTTCAGTGGCAGGTATAACCAGACGTCTACGTCACCGGCATACTTCATATGATTCCAAAAAGGTAGCAAAGAAATCCGAGGGAGTTGGGGAAACTTCAGATATGAATATGTCCCCAATATTTTGACGATCTTAATAGCAAGTACATGAACCTAATGATACGTTTTGTCTTAAGGTGGATATTGACTAATTCGTGATTGCTTACCGTTTCTATTTTGAACGGTCCTTAACGAAATAACTTACTAATCCCTCGTTTCTCCCGCGTATTGAATCAACGCCAAGTACTGATCTGATGCCTCCAAATAAGTGGTTGTGATTTCTGGTATGGTATGGTATGGTCTTGGGTTTGCTTTTGTGAGTTTGATGATCACGGGACTCGTGCTGATAGTCGCCTATTTATCGAAATGACCCTGATAACAACCCTTTATGAGACGTGATAACTGACTTACCCCAAAAGTTTCCAATGCATTCACCGGTTTAATTCCCGGATTTCGGTATAATCGTGTAACAAATTCACTGATTATTTTGATGGCGTCTAGCACAATATTCCAACACTGGGTTGAAGAAGATGAGTAACTTTTGTTTAAATATCTCAACTTCTCTTGAGATGCACTAGATACCCCGATGAAAGCAGATTTGGAAAAGAACGATCTGAGACGTTTATTCGAATTGCTCCCAGTCGTAAGTTTTTTTTTTACCAAGTTAAGAATTCGCACAAAAAGTGTAAAAGATTCGAATTTGAACGTAGTTAACCAAACTTATAAGTTGGCAACAACAAATTTCCCCAGAAAATTTCTATGTGAAAACTAGTTAAAGACTTGGTTTAGAAAATCAACTAACGCTGAAACAATGTTGAAGGTTGAAGACCTGAAATCAGCTAATTACAAGAGGGTTGTAATAAACTGAACAGTATTTAATTCATTATGTACAGTATAATATCACAAGCCGTCAGTATCAGATTGTAAAAGACTCAGTATTTCTGTTGAAAATGATGAGTAAAAATGGAATTTTTGAGCAGTAAAAGTACCATTTGGCCTGTATTTCTATGTTCACTATTGTGATTCTAATGGTCAGTAAAAATTTATGAAATGTCAGTATGACCTAGCTGGTAATAATTCCACAAATGTAGAGTAAGAAATAATAAATGGCCAGTATGCAATAGTCAGTAATAATTTTAACTAACCCAAACTTGATACACATAATACCAATACAGAACACGTCAATTATTATGATATATAATAATAATTGTAATGTTGACCTAGTGCCAACGAGCCGCTGCATATCTTTCATCAATTTCTATTACAACAACAAACTAACCCTAACTAGCCCAAACTAAATCCGCCTCTCAAAAGAACTACTATCTGACTACTTCATCATGACGTAAAGGTAAAGGCAGAGTGTTTTCTCTTTACTAAGTTGTGTTTCGTTCCGTTGTAAAATTTTTTGTATTTATACGAAATAAAATATATGACCAACCATTCATTATGTTACTGTCGCTTTATTAATTTTATGGACTGTCCATTATTTTCACCAGGCATTTACTAATTTATCTAATCGTTTTTTTATGATACTGACTCTTGATTATTTATATCTACCATTTATTATTTTTACTGGCCACTTCCTTATGTTACTGACACTTCATTATTTTTACTGACCATTTCTTTATATTACTAACCGTTAATTATTTCAACCGACCCTTTATTATTATACTGACCATTTATTATTTTTACTGACCACTTCTTTATGTTACTGACCCTTCATTATTTCAACCGACCATTTATTATCATACTGACCAAGGGAAATGAAATAATGGCAAAGAGTACTGTCCATAAAATTGAAATACTGACCATTTAATTTGTTGCCATTACAAGATCATTTCGTTATAACTTTTCGATAAAAACCAGCCATCAATCAAGCAAACCATACCAACCAGAATTACTCCCAAATAAGCATTCATCAATCAGTGGACCTACGTTCGTCCCATATAGATTGATGTGTTGAAAAGAGATAGAATATACGACGTACGTCAGAGTATATCCGTCGACCATGAACAAACCATCGACAGGTTTCAAGATCAAGGTCCATCTATCAGCTGATACCCATAACAACACTGTTAAGTGACTTATCTAATCAAGAAATGGATTGTAATTGAAAGTGAATTTACTATTTAATCCTTTGATTAAAACTATGAAAGGATTCGTTGTACCTAGTGTGACTGCGAAAATTAATTAAACCTATGAAGCCAATAACCATTAATATCAATTACCCAAGGTAATTACCCCAACCAAACATAAATTAAATTAACTAAACCTAATTTGTGACTTCAGGATCCAAAGTGAATTGACTAGGTTTGATTTAAACGGTGATGTGTGACAGCAATAAAATTAGTAACAATATCAAACATTGACATCTTGAGAAGATGGTGAAGGTAATTAAGAAAAGTATGAAAGTGACTTGAAAGTAAAGAAAAGTGATGTGATGACGAAGAATTTTACCATTATAATGAATTTCCTAATATTTAATTTAATTAATGAATGTTGAATATTTGATTGTTGAATAAATTGACGTTTCCTTTGTTTCTTTCTGGATCCTTTAGTCCTTAACTGGGCCCGTGGGGACGTCACACCCCAAGTAGATCGGCTGTCGGCTATCTACCCCCTGCAGGGCACACTAACATAAAATCCGCACGTTACAATGCATACAAATAATTATTATTATAAAGCGCCTGAACATGTTTGATGTCCATCAATCAATCATCTCTTTATTTTCAGAAAGGAAACAGAATTTCAAAAACATGGAGATCCGAGGCATCCAATTTGCCCCACTGAAAGTACCTCTAGAACGCAGATTACAAACATTAGCTGCTGGAGTTGGATTCGTCTGGTTGATATTTGGAGGATTTTTTTGTTTGATTCTCTCAATATACCTTATACTATTTACAGGATGGTGGATAGTCACTATCGTATACTTGCTATGGGTTTTTTTGTGGGATAGAAAGATTAGTGAACAAGGTGGAAGACCATCGCATTGGGTAAGAAGCTGGAAGTAAGTAATTGTTTTCAGGAGACTTCGTAAAAAGATTTTCATCTATGCTTATGTTGAGAAAATAACCAAGTTTCTACTACACTTATAAGTACCACTATGAGAAAAAAATTGAAAAAATAGAACTTTTACAAGGAGTCACATGATCAGTGGAGGAAACTTTAGCCATGTATTTATCGGTTAAAAATAAACTAACTTTATAATGCATTTAAACACATATCGGCAAACGCCCCCTTGAAGAGGGACCTGAGGATGAATTTTCCCAATCATTTCCGAAATAATGGTTTAAAATAAAGTTTTTAAACTTTGGGAACCTACTGATTTGAATATGCTGAATTCAAATATGAATTCATAAATTTGATCACCTAGTCAGAGGCGTATCATTTGGGCGGGGTGAAACTTTTTTATTCAAAAATTTGAAGTTTTCTTACGCAAGAAAGATCAATTTGGTTTGTATCGCTAGGACGCACCATTTTCGAGAAAAAGGAATTTGAAAATCACGCTCCATTTCATAGTATTTACAATATCATTATACAAGATGTTTCCTAAAAATAGGTGAACAATTCGTGGGGCGATTCCTAAGGTATTTTAATGAGAAAAAATTTCCATCAACATTTTTTATCAAAAAAATGCTTTCTAAGGAAGCTATGGTTTCAGAAATATCGAGAAAAAAACCGTCTTTGGGGTGCCCTATTTAAAGGGGCGTTCAACTCATATACGTCCTAGTACAATATTACCAGAGAACTTTCTCTGATATTACTAACTAGTTCATTTAGATAGGCTTTCTAAAAAAAGCGGGCATTTTATTTAGCTTTCACGCTATAAAAAAATACATGTTTCATATAAAATAGTGAAAGTGCTAAAAATATACGTATTAGTTGAATAAAGTGTAACTATACAATGTTTTTATACAAAAAAATACCAATTGGCAGAAACAAGCACACACAAATGAACAGAAAGCTGCAGCAATATACCACATTTTTTAATTCTTTTTTAGTAAAAATACTCTGAGAGAATTCTTGAAGGAATAAAGATTATCTATGTCTTTCAAAAGATTTGGTAAATTATTAAACTTGACAAGGCCTTGATAAAATAGATCTTTTCTGGTTTTTTATGAGTTTGAACATAAAGACTGGTCACGTTCAGGGTATCATAGTAACTATGTACATCACTAAAATAAACCAAATCCCCACATTGATAGTTTGGTAAAAGTCCACTTCTCAGTGGTGAAAGATGATATACTTGAAAAATATTATTTTTCCAACATTCAACAGATTGATACTATTCAACATAAATACAGGGTGTCCCTGAAATGACTGTACAACGTTTAACCACAAATTCCTTAACCAAAAATAAGGCGACTTAGGCAAACTTACCTATATCTAAAAATGCTTCGTTAAGCCTACAGAGGGCGTCAAAGATTTAAAAAAAATGGGGTTTTTCTACATTTTTCGAAATCGTGCAGATCGATTTTGATAATTTGTGGTACCTAGTCTTGGACCATGAAACTACGTTTTTTGTTTCTTTAGCGACCGATTGTAATAAACCGGAAGTGTTATAAACATGGAGGTAGAAAGGGGTGGAGACGACATCATGTGACTAAAATGGGATCACCTTCGCCATCTAACCGTGCTCGTTCTGTCAAAGTGACTGTTTACATTTCTAGAACAGTTTTTCTGAGTTTTGGCTGTGTTGTGAGGATTATTTGTGTCGAGTCTACTGAAATATTTATATGGTTGAGATTTGTAAATGTTTAATCACATTATATTGAAGATTCCAATATTTTTTCCAATAGTCTCTGTCATGGCTATGATCAAATTGTGTTGGACAATGATAGCCGAGTCATAGGTATTCACTAATGAAAAGCATTGATGCGAAGTACCTAGATATACAAGTGATATTTTTTTTTAATTTCTAGTAATCTTAAAGCTAATAGTAGGTACAAGACATAAAAGTGATAAAACTATACTATCCAAAGTACAATAAAAAAATCTCAATTATCATTATTTCTTTTTAATAGGTAGTCACCTTGCATCCTACTACTTAGGTAGAAAGAATAGTTTTCATAATTGAATATCTTTTTTATCGCATCTTAAGACCCAATTTTATCATTTTAAGGATTCTGGATTGTGGGTTTTGGGGTCAATGAAAACTCCAGGATTGATCAGGGCTATATAAAAACAATTGTTTTGTTCAAAACGTAGGCACTGGAGTTTTTATTGACCCTAAAACCCAAAATCCAGCAACCATTAAATTAAATATTTTGTTTCATAATAGAACATGTTCGAATAATTTTATTATCTACGGTGTGTCCACTCTGAAGTCGCCTGTATTAGGTATCGATGATTTTTTGTTTAAGACACACATTCTGGGATTTTATCAACAAATTAGAACGAAAATTAGAATTAGAACGTACAGGAAGACTCAATGAGCAGTATAAGTATATAATTAACAAATTAACAAAAAAAAATTAACCAAAACAGTAACATTTTTTTTTTGAAAATGTGAACAGGGAGGTTTTTGGTCATTCTGATTGAACCCTCATAATCATCCAAAAGTACATCCCTGGAACTGATTTGGTGTAATGTTCAAAAAGTGTTTGACGAGACCTAACAAACAAAAAAGTGGACACCCTTCAGAGTGGACACCCTGTATAATAATAATAATTATTATTATTTTAAAAATTCGCAAAGCAGGTATGTGATTGATATTTGAATAATAATAATAGCCTTTGATTCTTTTGATATAATGACTTTTCTATTTTTCTGACTGACTTAAAATGTAACTGGTTACAGGTAATTCCAATAATTATCATAAAGTATGATATAAAATATATAACAATATTCTCCCTCACTTTTCAGTTTTCCTGTTTATGTATAGGGTTTTTCTTTATATATTGACACCCCTCTAATTTTTTTTATTTGACGTTTCTGAGAAAAGCGTCTCGAATGAAAGTTTGATGGTTTCAAGTTAATTTTTCAAAAAACTCTATGTCGCATATACAGGGTGCCTCAGAAAGTCTGAGCGTTGTCCAACTTTCCTATTTCAAATGAGAACCCTACTTTTTTATTTGATTTTTATATTCTCCTAAAAATTCTAAATATTTCCTATATATCATACCTTTTACCTACAATTGACGTATTAAAAGATATTGACCTCGAAAAAGTGCGTGGTTATATCGTGATTGTCTGATAGATTTTTTGGCACAAAGATGAGACAAAATGTGATATTCTTCGAATATAGGTACTATCAAAATAACAAAAATGCATACAAGTTGATGCCAGTATGTTTACCTGATTTCAGCAATTTTTATTAAATTGCCCCTTTTTTGAGGTCAATATCTTTTTATACGTCAAATTTAGGTATAGGGTATGCTATATAGAAAATATTTAGAATTTTTACGAGAATTTGATAATCGATTAAAAAAGTAGGGTTCTCATTCGAAATAAGAAAATTGGACCACGCCCACACTTTATGAGGCACCCTGTATTTGCGAAATAAGTTTTTTGAAAAATTCGCTTGAAACCATCAAACTTTTATTCAAGACGCTTTCTTCAGCAACGTCAAATAAAATAGATAAGGAAGGTGTCAATACATAAAGAAAAACCCTGTACAGTGTTTTGCATAAATTCGTTGTAAAGCCGCGTTCACATTAGTACAAACTTACATTGTGCATTTACCTCAAACTCTTGTGCCCGATAAAAATATATGCGTGTGTGGACGTGTCTTACGCAAATTTGTCCTGCATTTTGTACATTGGATTTATGCACACGACACACGACTGACACGATTGTACATATCACCACGTTTCGCTTGCAATAGTAGATTAAAAATTCAAGTCACTAATTTTCTTGTTCACGGTCATCTGTCCTATTCATCTTCATCTAAGTCTACTCCAGTACTGCTTTATTTTGTACATGAATTAAGTTTTACGGTTGGAAAATACTTTTCCGGATTGTTTTATGATACTTCATACATAATATATGAAGAATAGTGAATAGTAAATTGAAACAATTATGATTAATAAATCAAAAATATGATGTAACCGTAAATAAATTCGGATAAAGTTTAAATCTAGAGTCACGAGTAACAATCCTGAAGTTTTACCATCTGTCGGCCAGTTCGCCCCTGTCTACGTCGCCATATTGCAGCTATTCTAAGGTCCACCTACCGATCCCATTTTTCTATCACTGTTTGAATGCTCCTTAGCGACTCTTATGATTCTATCTCGATGGTTATAAACGTGGCGTCACATGCAGTTATTTGTTTTGTTTTTTTTTTTTCAAATTGACTTTTTGATAATTCAGATGCTTTTATCCAATGGTTCAATGTATTGGGGAGTTTTTCTCAATTAGCTGCACAGATATTTTATTATTGATTTATTTTTTTCTAGCATTACTACTTATCCCAGCAAATTTTTTCAAGAGAGGAAAAAACTTTGTTACATACTACATCATCAGATAAAAACATCTAATTAACAGATAGTCAATTCCATAAAAAATCAGTTACGTCATAATGACTCATATGCAGCTATATCTTTTGATTTTTTATGGTTTTGACTTCCTGATAATTTAGACGTTTTTATCAAATAACGCATAGGAAAGCTTTTTCCTCTCTTGAAAAAAATTGCTGGGATAAGTGGTTATGCTAGAAAAAAATTATTCAATAATAAAATATCTGTGTACCTGAATGAGAATATTTTTTTTCTGGCACAACCACTTATCCCAGCGAAATTTTTCAAAAGAGAGAAAAACTCACCAATGCATTGAGCTATTAGATAAAAGCACCTGAATTAACAAAAAGTCATTTCAAGTCAAAGAAAATCAAAACAAATAACTGCATGTGACATCACGTTTATAACAAAGGTTAATTACAACCGGTCGCTATAGAAACAGAAACGTAATTTCATGTTCCAAGACAAGGTACCAAAAATCATCAAAATCAATTTGCACGTTTTCGAAAAATGAAGGAAAAACCAATTTTTTTTTGAATCTTTGACGCCCTCTGTAGGCTTAATAAAGCATTTTTGGATATAGGTAGTAAGTGTGCCTAGATCACCTAATTTTTGGTTAAGGAATTTGTGGTGGAACGTTCTACAGTCATTTCAGGGACACCGTGTATATCACAGATGTATAACGACTGGGACTATAGTCCAGAATTATTCGTAATAAGGGCGATTTTGCAGTCTTTGTAGTTGATCTATTCTCATCTGCGATAAGAAGTTATGCCTGTGCTAAACTATACGGGCTTAGGAGAAATTACCAGAACGGTCGATTATTTCAAAAGATACACGAACTAGAAAAAAACGTCTTTTATAAAAGTGGCGAGGCTTTTAAAAATCTGCATATTCTGCGCTGAATTGGAATATACAGTGTCCATTATTATACAGAGGAAGTCCCATTCAAAATAATGCAACTTTGATCTGCCATAATTTTATGCTCAATCAAAATAATCATAGGGGGCTTTTCGATGCCCCCTATGATTATTTTCAAATTTTTTTATTCGAAACCACATTGCATGGACCACTTACATGTGCAAATATCTTGAAAAAGGTTACTTCTGGCGGAAAAATCAATTTTTCAATTAAAAAAAAAAATGTTTAGTGCGTACAAAAAAGTTATGACTATTTGAATGAGTGGAAAGATGGGTAATTGGCGACCCTTACGTGTGAGATCCATACCAAGGCCAGATATGAACTTTGCATGTCAAACAACCTCCATAATAATACACCAAATTTCATCAGAATAACTTGATTATTTAAAAAGTTATTTGAAAAAATCAGAAATTAAAATTCAACTTTAACACCCTGTATCTCTGTTAATATCAACTTTCGGGATAGACAAGTTCGGGGCGATCGCAATATCTTTGTGTGAGGAATCTGCCCCATTCTTGCTGGGTATGTATATCCTACGTATTTTTTGATAGCCTTCAATTTTGCACTTCCGATATTCTTTGATATCTGTGATGGTTTTGGAGATATAGCCCAATTAATCAAGGAAGAGTAGAGTGCGTGAGCAGAGGTAAGCGGTTTTTCTCAGGAAGTTCTTCTAAATACTTAGTTATTGACCATTCTAAAAGTCCTGACGTCTGGGAGAAGAGCCAAAGTAAGGAGGGGTCTTGGAAGGCCCCATTTTTTAGTTTTTTGCTCATATCTCGAAAACAATGCATCACACAAAATAGTCTCAAGAATAAAAATAAAGCCTATGAAATTATCTGGAACTTTTGTACTCAACACTTTTTTGAATTCAATGAATTCGGAACCATTTGTGAGCTACGCGTGCTCTAGCTTATACGGGGGCTATTAAAATAAGCAAAAATAATGTGTTTGGTGTTCTTTTTGGATAGAAACACCCTGTACAACTAGAGTAACAGAACCATACGAATCTGTACTCGTACTCATAATAGTACTTTTGAACCTCGCTTACCTAACTGATCACGCACTCTACCCCCCTTTTTAGACATTCCCTAATTGGACCAATTATATAATAAGATTTTGTTGAAAAGTACCGATTTTCAAGATGGAGGACATTGTTTGAAGACTTTTGGTAAATCCGGCGACTTTGAGTATGTTAAAAAGTAGTATAGTACCACCTTTCCCATTGCTATCAGTTTCATTGTAGAGTACGATTAAACTGAGAACTATACACAGCCGATGTCTCCATCTCTCTCTCTCTCAGGCTGCGTGGGGGCTGCACATAGCCTGAGAGAGACGATGTGAAGTTCTTAGTTGAATTGTAGCCTTCTGTATTATGTGGTGAAATCCCTTTATAGTAAATAGCGAATATAACTTTCAATAGTATTTGGTTGTTTTTTTATGACGAACTGTGAAGTTTTGAAAACAAATAAATATAAATATTTTTATCTGCGAAATAGTTACTACTTGATCCTTTGTGGTAAAAATTGGTATGGGCCCGTTTTAAGGGATGCCGAATCCAGTGGGTTGCATAGTTTTTTTCTAAAAAAATCGCTAATGTGGATTGTCAAAATTTTGCTCTTGAGTACTGACAATGTATGCCTTGGATTCTGTATGAGCCAAGTAATTTTTGGCGAGAAGATAGAGTTTGTCAACCTCTACAATTGAAAAAAACTCAAGCCAAATCGGTCAATTGATAAACTTTCTTTCAGGATGACCCTAAAACAAAGGGGTCACACTGTGGGTATGTCACACCATGCAAAAATCACCAAAAATTTAATAAATGAATCAAAATAAATTACACCAACGACACAACCATACCTACACTTTTGACAAAAATGAATATTCAACTCATAGTCCAGTGAAAATATCAAAATCGATTTAAAAAAATGCTGATTTTCTAAGAGTTAATCAGAGGAGGTTCATTGAGTGTAAAACCGAAGAGAACACACTCGCCACCTTTGTGGGTTTTTTGCTATGGGGTGTTTTTTTTGTGTTTACAAAACTCATTATATACGCAATTCGGCCCTTATTAACACTCTCAAGTGTTTATAGAATGTACAAAATCACTTGCACAGATGAAAAAACAGTCTTTTTAACAAAAAAAAAACAATTTTTGAATTCAAAATGTATTAGACCTTGTCCGATTGACATCTGTACATTCACCAAAACATCATGATTATTTTTCGCCAGAAAATAGAAAAAAGTATTGAATAAATTAAAAACCAGCCTTACTTCAAGAAAAGTGACGATGATTGTAATTTTGTCTGAAAATTCAGGGGATAGTTTTCGAACAATCTTGCAAAAATCGACCATATAAATGACAAAAACCCATAATGGTGATGAGTATGATCTCTTCGGTTTTATTACTCAGTGGACATCCCAGAAAAAAATCAGCTCGTCAGAATTTTTTTTGCGCCTCCTATCAGACTGGAAAAGTTTGATGTATTAAGTAACATCGATTGTAGTAAAAATTAACATGTTGAAAGTTATTCATAGCTTTACGTGTACTATTACTTCATTCCTTATCATTCATCTTCGGAAGAAAGACTCTGTATAGAATGCGAGAAAATAAGACAATTTTTCAAATAGATTTATGTCCGAAATGCTTCGTTTCCGAGATACAGGGTGTCAAAGTTTTAAGAAAAAAATGCTTTTTTCATCATAGTTTTCCTGCCACCTAGATATTTCCACATTTTTCTCATCACATTTAAGTTGGTTGTAATTTATAAAGTAGGTTGACTTTACTTTTAAACAAATCAGACAAAAATGAATTTCACATACAAAACACCTTATCAGATCTTAGCGATTTTGCCATTCATCAAAATGGCTTTTTTCTACGAGCGTGCGCAAAGTAGCCACTTCGCACACTCATTTGCGTGTGCAAAGTAACCTTTTCCCGCACTAGTGCGGGAAAAATTTTTCCCGCACTCAAATGTCAACTCAAATAACTACCTACCAATTTGTTGTTTTAAACTCCGTTTCCATACCAACCAAACTGTAGATAATGCACTTTGTGATGCACAAAATAATGTTCTTGTTACTTTTCCCTTTTCAGTCAAAATCAAAATGAAACACACAATTCTTTTTTTGCGTTAAAAACGCATTCACCAGTAACGTAAACAGACATTGATAATGATGACTTTCAATCGGCATTTGTGAGTTGTTCTTGCTTGATTTTGGTGCAAACTACTGTGTTTATCGGAAATCTTCGAAAGATTTGAGCTGAATACTGGCATCAAAAAAACCTGATCATGTATACAAACAAACGGACAATCAAATTTATAAAAGTATAAACGATTAAACGAAGGAACTGAAGGAAGACTGACTGATCTTAATGACGCAGCTGTCTAGAGTGTCATGTCAAATCGAAACAGTGTTGCCAATAGCAGGGAATAAGGCGACAAAAGAGGAAATTTTATGAACAGTGATCGGACATGCCCTTGCATTTCAAATATAAAATAAATCAATTATGATTTTGATTATACCCATATTATCCAATTTCCAGCTGCCGCCACAAACTGTTCTTTCAATATAAATATATTGTTAAGCATAAATAATCATTATTCTCAAGTTCTATGTTTTTAAGTGCGTTCAAATAATATATTATCTAAAGTTTTTCGTGTCTAATCTGTGAACGCTCGTGGAAAAAATATTGTTCCTAACAAGTTCGCAAAGTGTCTTTCCCGCCCTTAAAGCATATCCGAACTCCGCTTCGCGTCGTTCGTCTAACTGCTTTTGCGTGCGGGAAAGCATCACTTTGCGAACTTGTTAGGAAAATAACTATTATTTCTATGTCTATGTATATGTCTACGAGACAGTCGTGTTGATAAGAAGCTCTTATATTTTTTTGATTTTTGCTAGTGAAAAGTAGTTATAAAACCGCGATTTTCTCCGTGAATGTTCATTTTCTCGTGTAGAATCGAACTGTATAGTTTTGAAAAGTCACCAACGACTCATTCTGTAGAAACTTGGAAATACAGTGAGGACAATAGCTAAAACCTTTATCAGTAATAGAATAAACAAATCTCGTGGAAAGATACAATTAAAAAGTTAGGTGGCAAATTGAGTTGTTGAATTGAATAAACCAAATCGACTGTATTTTTTATGGTAAAACTAGGTTGAAAACCAGTAAGCTTCTTGATAAGTTCTAGAGTGAATGATGAAAGTTTAGAAACTGGTGTATTGGAAAAACTTACAACAGGTCTAATTGGACTATAAGTTTTATGAATTTTGGGCAAACCGTATAAAGACGTGGCAAGCTGGGATTACTTGAGATCAAAAGTTTTGGTGCATCATGTTTGGAAAGGAAAAAACTAAAATGTTTAAGAAATTTGCTGGATCTCCTAATAAAAAAGCGTTATGTGGATTATCACTGGGTAATGATTTGAAACCATTGTCTGAAAGAAAAGACTCAACTTTCGAAACATAATCGAACTTGTCAAGGATAACCAAATAATTACCCTTATCTGCTTTGGTAACTATTAAATTATTTGATGAGATTTTACTTTTAATTCTTTTGTTGGGTAGGAGGTAAGAGAAATAGGGTAGGAGGTTGGAGAAATAGAGGAGTTAGAGGTTGAAAAGTTCTTTTTAGTGTTGTGAAGAATGTTGTTAATGTCGTTACGTACTGACTTTTTTATGTTGAAATCTTCAGTTAGTTGTTCAATGATGACATCCAATTCAACTGCGTATTTAAGTATATCAATTTCAGAATGGGGAGTTTTAATGCAATGTTTCAGACCAAGTCCGAGTCCGAGTAAGTAAAGTTCATCATCGTCAAATACAGTGTTAGAAAGATTTTTGACTCTATCGTAAAATTTAAAATCAGAAAATACGGGAGAACACCTAGATCGATTGTTGTTGAAATTATTCCTTCCCGCCCAATAAATTTTCTGGAAACATTAATACAATTAATAGAGGTTGAAAACAGGGGGGAGTAGGACAAAAATTCGGGTAGTTGTGGATTTTGGATATGTTATTTAAAATGGTTGTTTATTGAAGAATCCGAAGAGGCCACAAAAATTTTGGCTCCGCGGGCGCCGCCATTATGAAGAAACTACCATTTTTTGGCACTTTTCTCAGTTTATGGCCCATATCTCATTCCCTGTGCGTTTTTTGTCATTTGATGTACTATAAAAAGTTGTAGAAGATAAAATTTACTACAAAATTTATATATAAAGTTTTTCTGTATGATCAATAATAACGTAGCTACGACGCGCTAAAAAATGACGACTTTATTGTATTTGGTAAAATTTCAAGTTTCTTTGAAATTCCCCCGACCTAATGTTTTCGAGTTGTTCTTTTAAATACTCCTGCAAGGTGCCGGAATATATACTTCTCCTTCATGCAATTAGTGGGTGTGATACAACGTCCAACTTATTTAGCTTCGGAAAAACAAAGTTCTGCCAGCTCTTCGAAAAATACCCACAATTGCTGGAAGTGGCTGAAGTATTTTGGAAGCCAAATGCAACTTCAAATGCGATCGCTGAAGCTGGAGAGAAGATTTTGGTAGCCCTCTATGGCGGGGATAACAATAGCATGACGATCAATATTCTCCGACACACTAAATTTTTAAGGAACAACACCAACCTCAATTTGGCCAAGCTTCCACCAACATCAGACGCGGCAAAATTCCACTCCTTCAGAGCGTATCACCAGGTAAAAATCACACATTATTGTCTGCATGTCTAGCTTATACTTTTGATTTTAGGTGATGTCGTGGATGGGAATCTACAAAAATCCCATAAATTGAGGATGGAAGAGCGGCGACAGGTCGCTGGAGCCCATCGGAAGGCAAAAAGATGCCGCTCCTTCTAGCATCCTCCAAAAAATCTCTTGCAAATGCATTAGTGGGTGCTTGATGCCCGATGTCGAAAATCGGGCATCAAGTGCTACATGAAAAAACATGAAATCTCACAAAATACAAAAATTTCGCAATTTTTTAGTTTGTCGTAGCTACGTTATTATTGATCATACAGAAAAACTTTATAAACAAATTTTGTAGTAAATTTTATCTTCTACAACTTTTTATACTACATCAAATGACAAAAAACGCACAGGGAATGAGACATGGGCCATAAACTGAGAAAAAATGGTAGTTTCTTCATAATGGCGGCGCCCGCGGAGCCAAAATTTTTGTGGCCTCTTCGGATTCATCAATAACACCAAAAAACCATTTTGAACAACATATTCAAAATTCAGAACTACCTACCCGATTTTTTGTCTTACTCTTTTCCCCTATTAATTGGATTACATCTATCAAAAGGATTCCTAGTGGAGTTGAATTTTCAATTCACAGAAAACCCACACAGACTGACCACATCATTTCTAACTTTTCTAACCACCCTCAACAACATTAAATGGCTGCTTTCCATTGTTACATCAATAGACTCTTGAACGTTCCACTTTCTAGAGAAAACTTTCATAAGAAGAAACAGATTTTGAAACAGATCGCTTATAATAACGGCTATGACCCACTGTTGGTTGACAAAATGATTGAAAAAACCAAGCTTAAAAGACTCCGTTCTCTTGCTTACCCTACTCTATCTCCATCCCTCTCTTCCCCTAAAAAATTCTTTTCAATTCCTTTTTTCGACGATAACTCCAATAATAAAGTTTCAAAATCCATTCACCATACAGTCAAGAACGTGTTTGTTTCATTCAAGACCAATAATAATCTTTCTGTTAATTTAGTCAGTTCAAAAGATAAGGTCGATCATCTATCAAAGAGTGGTATTTACAAACTTAATTGCAATTCATGTGAGGCCACTTATATAGGTCGTGCTTTCAGACTCGAATTAAGGAACATTTAACCAGAACTACATCTGCATTTGAAGTCATCAGATCATAACTTTGATCCCTTTCATAATTCAAAAATTTTACATAATATTTCTTCTAGAAATTATAACCGTTTAGACTTCATGGAAGACATAGAAATTAATAAAGAGCTGAGTATCAATGAAACCTGCCTCAATACCAAGGTCAATCTCAATAGAACTTATTTTCCTCTACATAGACGTCTATCACAGTAGTTTTCTTCACGGTGTTAGGATCTATCTAATCCATGATATTACAACAAACAAGATTAGCTTACGCGCATCTTTCCCGGTGACCGTCCATTTGAAATGCATAGGGTGTTCGGTGCCCAATGCTAGGTTATGTTTTCAACAGCTATTTTCCCATATCTTTCCTATGCAAGGAGACCCAGATGGTCACCATGCGCGAATTTGTTCCAATATCGTCCAGCTAGTGAGCTTATCTTATGTGTTTTAGTATCATGTATTTAATCTTTATTATATGAAATATTAAACCAATCCTAATGTTAAGAGACTTTCCGTACGAGATATAAAAAGCAACCGTTACCCATGACGACGCACGTCAAGAGACAATAATCAAGAAAAGGAGCGAAGAACCGAATCATTATTCTCCTTATAAGCAGTGCTCCCCTGCAGTAGTTTTCTCAACTTCAATAAATTCATTTCCATTAACATCGCGGTATCATTCACATCAAGAGAAAATACAGTCCACTTCAGAATTTCAATCACAACGAGGCAAAGTCTGAAAGAGTGTCAAGGGCTCAACCATCATGGTAGAAAGAAACAAGGTATGCCAACGCGCATCTCACTGTAACGTCAAATGCAACAAAGATACAGTGTTGCCATATTCGCCATTTATCGCAATCGGACTACTTCTAGAAACCACAATTCAAGACAAAATCTCAAGAAAAATCGCTAAGCGGTTCTTTATCTACTTACTTTGATTTGGGGCTATTTTTTGCTTCATCTATTCTGCCTTAAATCAAACATAATTTTGTATTTAACCTATATTTTGAAAACTTCAATTGCGAATTGTACAGTTATTATTTGCAAGTTGGCAACTTCGTTGACTGGAGTGTCGAGGTGACAAATGTCACTGTCACTAGAACGAGTCTCAATAAAGTCAGTCCAGGTAACGTTGATATTATTGATTTGAATTTTGAATATTTAAAGGAATAATTCGTTTTATCTCTTATTGCTACGTTCGTGATTTTGTTACCTAGTGACCTAGTCAGTTAAATCCGTCTCCAAACCTCGTCTGGTTTTTGATTGGTTGATATTATCAAACTTCAACGAAGATTGGAAAGTTGAGGAAATAGTAAATGCCATACAAAGGAATGGGAACAAGAAATTAATTTTCAAGGTATTGTTACGATTGTAAGCTTGGCAACGTCTATCCACAAGGACTGAAGACTGAAACTGGCCGTCCATAAGATAGCATGATATCTAATCCAGAGTGACAGAGGACATGACAGAATATGAGATTGACAGATGGTGGTAACACTGGTAACGGGAGTTATCATCACAGTAAACTAATATAAAAAATGTTTGGAATTTTCCGGAAAATGCAAAAATCAAATGAAAAAATAGGGTTGTGTTTTGAAATAAGAAAGTTGAACCACGCCCGGAACTTCTGAAACAACCTGTATATGTGAAAACCTTGTTTTCATAAAATTAATTTTGCACCATTAAACTTTCATTTGAAACATTTCTTTACCAAATATCAAATTAAAAGTTGTCCATTTATCTATGAACACATAAAATCACCATCAAAAAAACCGCAGTCAAAAATAAAAATTGATGTGTCCGAACGTTTTCCCACAAAACTCCTGAATTTTAAATGAATTTATTCCAATCTTTACGGTCGCACTGTATTATGACGTTTACTTTTCCATAATACATTTATGCCGAAACAAACTCGGTTATCAGAAATGAATGTCTGCATTAATAAAGATTTTTCAAGAAAATAATTGAATTTATTCCATAACCTACAATCTACAAAATCAAAACAAATAATTATCTACCCCCACCATTGTAGGGGAATTTCACAACCTCCCCTACCGAGGTAAAAGAGATTTCTACTTTTCCCTTGTAGTTCGGGAATACAGGCATCAGGGGGCGCTGTGAAAAGTGTTGTGTAGGGTTATATGGGACTTTCCGGTCTATATTCGTTAGTGGCCTGTGGTTATCATCAACCCAGGCTGCTAAGGGTGGTTGCGAATATATAAACTTTGTTCTATGGGTGGTTGGAAAAACTAAAATAGATAGACTTGTGTGATAAAATAAAAGTGTGAAATAAAGGTATTGATAAATTGGACGGCTATCCTAACAGGTCAGAAGTGGGATATTCATTACGTGGCCATTGGGTGTTGTGGAAAGCTCTCGATTTTGTTCATCGCGGAAACTGAGTTTTGCTTTGGAAGTTCAACATGGCTGGGACACATACATCAGAGACAATCTCTGTGGAAAGCAACCGAAGCTTGACGCCTCCTTTGACGGTTGAGCAACAATTAAAACAACTCCAGGAACAGGTTAATAGGCTCTCATCATCAACTGTAAGTAACTTAACTCCTCAGTATACATGGCAGGATGTTCCCAAATATGATGCAGGCAAGAACATTTCAGTTAATAAGTGGTTACGCTTGATAGATCAGCGAGCATATTTTATGAGATGGGACGATATAACAACTACCAAATACGCAATTGAAAATTTATCGGGACGCGCTCGCGAATGGTTACTCAACACAGATCTTACTTACAAAAACTGGAGTGAGTTTAAACACAATTTGAAACTGAATTTTGACATAGACCCCAATACAATCGGGACATTATTTTCTGATGCGGCGAATTACACAAGTTCCATGGCTTCTAAATACACAGACTATTTTAAAAATAAAGTGTTCAAGTTAAACAAACTTTCTTGGGGAATACCCGAAAAAGATAAAGTAAACATCATTATTTCCGGCATTAATGGTCGAAATATTCAACAATTAGCTTCTTCACATAATTATGCGGCCCTTGATGAACTCCAAACTTTCTTGGGAACATGGGACAATAATTATCGGATCAATACAAGTCGAACGAAAGTTAACATCACAACGAATTCTGGTTCACAGAGTGCTCAAGCGTCAAATAATAATTTAAAAATAATCTGTTTTAAATGTAATAAGCCGGGCCACAAAAGTATAAGCTGCCCACAAAAGCGTTTTAATCCAATTTCCACAAACATTCAGAGAAATCAGGCGTCTACAAGTTCAAGTAAAAATTAGTGTGCAGTTTGTAAAAAAACAAATCATGTAACAAGCAACTGTTACTTTAAAAAAAGCGTAAATTTATTACAACATAGTACAAACTTATTTTACAAAAAACTTTTCCTAAATAATACTGAATTATTGAGTATGGTGGATACTGGCAGTGAATGTACAGTAGTGCGGGAATCTGTCGTAAATAGACTGAAATGTCCGGTTTTAAGTGGGGATTTATATTTACTTAAATCATTTTCTGGTGACATTGTATCAATTCAAAAGACAGTACCAAATTGTGAAGTTATTGTTGATGGAGTGGCGGCTTTTATTGATGTATTGGTAGCTCCAGATCATCTTTGTCCAGTTGATGTCGTTTTGGGAAACTCTTTCATTCAACAACCTCATGTTACTTTGATAAAAGAAGGGACGGAGATCAAATTCTATGGTGTTTCTGAGAAATATAGCCTTATGTTGATGAAATCTTCGACTCGGGGTTTAGCTGAAATGATATCGTGTGACATAAATCATCGATCAAAGATACTGGCAGTTCTAGAAAAATTTAGTGATCGAATCTCTACAAATTTTGGAAATATGGGAAAGGTACAAGGTACTGAAATGAAAATAAAACTATCGGATCCCACTCCATTTTCTTATAATCCGTATCGTTTGTCTGAGGATAGGAAACGTCAATTACAGATTCTAATAGATGAACTTCTTTAACACAATGTTATTCAAGAGTCTGAATCTGCATATGCGAGCCCTGTTGTGTTAGTTCCAAAACCCAATATCGAGGACCGACTTTGTGTGGATTTTCGAAGACTCAATAGTGTCACGGTTAAGGAAAAGTTCCCATTGCCTTTGATTGAAGATCAACTTGACAAACTGGGAGGTTATGGATGGTTCATCGCTCTTGACTTATATTCGGGTTATTACCAGATCCCCATGACAGGATTCGATTGATGAAACTGCCTTCATCACTCCAAATGGAAAATGGGAATATCTACGAATGCCGTTTGGCCTTTGCAACGCCCCGTCGGTTTTTCAGAGGATGATGTGTAAGCTGCTGAAGAAATTAAATGAAAACACTGCTTTTGCTTATCTGGATGATGTGATAATTCCGGCCAAATCTGTTGATGAAGCTTTAGATAAACTATGTAGGGTGTTGGAGTTATTTAGAGAATATAACCTCACTTTACAACTACTCAAATGTAAATTTCTTTTGAATAAATTGAAATACCTTGGCAGAGAAATATCTCAGGAAGGAGTTCGCCCAGATCAAGATAAAATTACAGCTTTGTTAACCCTAAAATCACCACAAAATATTAAACAGTTGAGACAGTTTTTGGGACTAAGTGGGTATTTTCGAAAATTTATAAATAACTATGCAGGAATCACTAGACCACTAACAAGATTACTTCAAAAGAATGTAACATGGATATGGACACCAGATGAGGACAGCGCTGTTGAGAAGATTAAAAACATTTTATGCAAAAGACCTCTACTGAAGATATTCAATTCAAAACATGAGACTGAATTGCACACGGATGCCAGCACCATTGGAGTAGCGGGTATTCTCTTCCAACGCCACGATACTGGCTTACATCCTGTAACATATTTTAGCAAACAATGCACATACGAACAGAGTAAGTACCACTCGTATGAATTAGAAACAATGGCCGTTGTGTTTTCATTACGTCATTTCCGGCCGTACTTACTAGGAATGAACTTTGTTGTATATACTGATTGTGCTGCTTTACGAACTACCACTTCTAAACGAGATCTGATCCCACGAATTACTCGGTGGTGGTAAGAAATTCAAGATTATTCCTTCGAAGTTCGCTACAGGCCAGGATGTAGAATGCAACATGTCGATTGTCAGAGCAGAAACCCCATTGCCATGAATACTACCGTTAATATAACTGAAGGTGAATGGATACGAGCTGTACAAACCCAGGATGATGAAATTTCTCTAATCATTGATATATTACATGGTGACAAAACAAAACAGAATAAAAATTATTTTGATAATTTTGACCTCAAAAATGAAACACTATACAGAAAATTGATGGATGGCTCCAAATGGGTAGTCCCAAGATCAGTGAGATGGCAAATATGTTAACTCAATCATGATGATTGTGGCTATCATGGTTTTTAATAAAACTTTAAAAAGAATTCAAGCGTATTATTGGTTCTCTAAAATGAATAGATTTGTAAAAAAATATGTAGTCAGTTGCCTAAACTGTACCTATATGAAAAATAAGAGCGGAGCGAAGCCCGGATTTCTACATCCCATACTTAAAGTGCCTATTCCCTTCAACACAATACACGTAGATCATCTTGGACTCTTCGTTCAGTCAACCAAAAAGAATTGTTACCTTTTTGTGCTTGTTGATGGATTCACCAAGTTTATTTTCTTGGAACCGGTGAAGTCAACAGAAGTAAGACATGTAATCAAGTCACTTCAAAACTTCATGTATATCTTTGGAAAACCGACAAGAATTGTGTCTGATAGAGGATCAGCATTCACATCAAAAACAATGAAAGATTTTTGTATAAAAAACGGAATTAAACATGTCCTAAATGCAGTTGCCACACCACGGGCAAATGGACAGTGCGAACGCTATAACCGGACGATTTTAGAAGCATTGAAGTGCTTGACTGTTGATAATACTGATGAAACACACTGGGACACGCATATCAAAACGATACAATTTTCCGTAAACACTGCAGTAAATGATACAACAGGAGAAACCCCCTACAAGCTACTCATGGGTATAAACCCAAGGCATTGGTCTGATGCATACATTTTATCAGAGATAAAAGAAGAACTACTCAGGGCGAATTTGGAAGAATTACGAGAACAAGCTGCTGAGAAGATTACCAGGTCACAGTGGCGCTCGAAGGAAAAATTTGATAAAGTCCGCAGGAAGCCCCAGCCTCACAAGATAGGTCAACTAGTAATGGTGCGTAAAACCGATGCAACCGCCAAAGGAAAGAGCAAGAAGCTGGAACCGGTATTCAAAGGGCCGTTCAAAATTGAAAAAGTGTTACCAAACGACAGATACCTGGTTAGTGATATGAGGAATAAAAGACGGCTGTTGACAACAATAGCTGAAGAAAATCTAAAACCCTGGATAGTGATGGATGAAGAGGATGATCAACCATTACTAGATGACGAAGAACAAATTTGATACTACCACTGGATATGCCATATGGGGACAATAATTAGGATTATGTTATCTATGGTCATGCCATACATGATAATAATATTATATGAGTAGGATTATGTCATTATGTAATATATAAAGTTATGTAATACATGAACTCTGAGTAAAATTATGCCATATGTAATCTATAAGTTCATGTCATATGTGATCTAACAGTCGGATTATGCCAAATGTAATCTATAAGAACACGTCATATGTATGATCTATCAGTGAGATTATACCATATGTAATCTATAAGATCACGCCATATGTGATTTAACAGTGAGATTATGCCAGATGTAATCTATTAGAACACGTCATATGTGATTTAACAGTGAGATTATGCCAGATGTAATCTATAAGTTCACGCCATATGTGATTTAACAGTGAGATTATGCCAGATGTAATCTATAAGAACACGCCATATGTGATTTAACAGTGAGAGTATGCCAGATGTAATCTATAAGAACACGCCATATGTGATTTAACAGTGAGAGTATGCCAGATGTAATCTATAAGAACACGTCATATGTGATTTAACAGTGGATTATGCCAGATGTAATCTATAAGTTCATGCCATATGTGATTTAACAGTGAGATTATGAAAGATGTAATCTATAAGTTCATGCCATATGTGATTTAACAGTGAGATTATGCCAAATATAATCTATAAGAACACGCCATATGTGATCTATCAGTGAGATTACGCCAAATATAATCTATGAGGACACGCCATATGTGATCTATCAGTAAGATTATGCCATATGTAATCTATAAAGTCATGTCATATAATATGATGTGTATAAGATTATGCCATATGTAATCTGTAGGGTGATGCTATATATGATCTTTAGCTGTGAGCAGTTCCAACGACGGCAGACTGAGTATACTTGAAGCAAGGCCCTCCAGGACGCTATGAAACCTGGGGACCAGGTCCACGTCAGGATGGACGACTGTTACGATTGTAAGCTTGGCAACGTCTAGCCACAAGGACTGAAGACTGAAACTGGCCGTCCATAAGATAGCATGATATCTAATCCAGAGTGACAGAGGACATGACAGAATATGAGATTGACAGATGGTGGTAACACTGGTAACGGGAGTTATCATCAACCCAGGTTGCTAAGGGTGGTTAGAAAAACTAAAATAGATAGACTTGTGTGATAAGATAAAAGTGTGAAATAAAGGAATTGATAAATTGGACGGCTATCCTAACAGTATGTGTTTTGTTTCATGCACAAGATATTGAACGGCCTCATAGACACTTCTGAATTGTTGTCATCATTTGGTCTCAGGACAGCTAGGAGGCTGAGACAGAATGAGTTGTTCTGGGTTGACTTTCACTCCACGAATTATGGATACTTCAATCCTCTGTCCAGAATGGCTAGAGCTGCCAACAAACTATCGAGTAACTTAGATTTGTTCTCTATTAGCGCAGCAGGCTTGAAGAGAAAACTCAATGTATCTATATGAATTCAATTGATTATCTTATGTAACTCTGTGATATTGTTAACCTGTACCTTGCGTTTTTGTATTTTTATCTTAGAATATAGGCAAATTTGTAATATTTATTGTTTTTTGATACATCTTACTACATTAATTGATACAATATTAGCATAAATTGCTTTGTAAAATGACTTGTTCGTCAATAAATTATTCTATTCTATTCTATTCTATTTGATTATTTATATATGTCACAGTAAAAGCTGGTAATCAGTAAAAGCTAACTGTTACTAGGAAAAGTAAGCTTCTCCTGATTTGGAAACATTTAGCTAGTGAAAGTTGAATTCGATCGACTTCATCATACTTTTACTAGTAATTGTTAGCATTCACGTAACTTTTCTAGTGAAAGCTGCTACACTGAAAATTATTATCGTAATTATAAATATCCTTTTTGGTCCGAGTTGGAATTCGCCGACAGATTAGGCGCTCTGGAAAATACGAGACTTATGAATCGCAGGTGTACAATGTGAACATTGTTCAGATACCGTATTATAGAAAATACTTAAGTATTCTCAGTAGGGGTTAGTCTGGGTTAGTTTGGGTTAGTTTGGGTTTGGCAAAAATTTTGATGTCGCGTGAGCGACATCATTTAGTGCCCCGTACACCTTGGGATAGTTAAATGGCGGAAATAAGTTTTAAAAAGAACTTTTCCTAACTGCTTTCAGTAAAAGTTGAGTTGGTTTGAAGTTTCTCCAACATTCACTAGTGAAAGTGTACAATATTCTTCAAACTTTAACATTTCCTAACGAATCAAGTAATTGCTAGCATCAACTAGTGAAAGCTAGCTTTCACTGAATTCCTAGCATTTACTGTAACATATATAAGTATTTATAAATGAGATATTAACCACAGTAAATGAAACAACTTATCTGTTATGCTAGATAGCAAGATAGCACTCGTGAAAAGCTAGTAAAGATACGTTCCTTTGTCACCATGGTAGCTTAAACAAAAATTGTAGCGTCTGACGTAATTGCGCAATTTAAGCCAATTTTTGTCCAAGTGTCTGACATACCTTGTTTCTTTTTACCATGAGCTCAACCACAGGCAAGGCGTGTATGTAGGGCAAAAAAATAGCCTCAAATCAAAGTAAGTAATACAAATACCGCTTTGCGATTTTTCTTGAAATTTTGACGTAAATTATTGTTTCTAAAAGAAGCACATTTGGGATAAATCGCTAATATGGCAACACTGTAAGTTTGTAGCGAATGACGTCTCAATGGGATGCGCGTTGGCATACGTTGTTTCTTTCTACCATGACTATACCCTAATCTGGGTAAATGTGCCGCGGTTGTTTTCAGACAACCACTGTCATCTATTGGCTCGCAAGTCTGCGAACGCGAATAGATGTGAGGTATGTTCGAGCTGTACCTCTCGATCATCGAATAAAGAGACATTGTTTTAAGGTTATCCGATGTTCGTCGTAGGAAAAATATCAAGAGACCAAATCAACTACAAAGTGATAATATTGATTTTGAAAAAGCAGTGGCGCACAATTTTTTTCTTTAAAAAAATTCAATGCAAATCCTGTTCGGACGCCACTGGTAAAATATTTAAAAAACTTTTAGTTGAAAAAAGTGTTGAAAATTGTTAAAAAAATTATTCTCTTGCATTCTGTAAGGTGTTAACGGAAATCTCCTTTTCAAATACACCCTGTATTTATAGTTTTTGTTCCTTTATTTTTGATCATCCTGATCCTTTTATTTTTGCCATGGCCTATGCAAAGTCAGTAATCTTTTTGATCTTACCCTAATCTACTGACTGATGTTTTCATCATTAATCTGCTTCGTGAATTACTACACCTGGCTGAGCTTCAGGAAATTGGTAAATTGAGTTGTGATATTCCGATTTTTAAAAATCACATCATTTTCACAAAAAATATAAGGAGTGACTTGTGTGGTGTGAAAGTAACCTTTATACAGTGTGTCCAGAATAAAATGATGTACACGAGGACATGCATTATTGGAAACGGTAAGAGATACGACGTCGCTTGAATTGAAGAGAAGTTGCGTATTTGTGAGCTCAAAAATACTCTACGTTTGTTGTATTTGGGTCGATTAAGTTGCGCCCTCCCCTTATAAACAAAATGGACAACTTGCACATTTTTTGGAAATATGAAAAATATGAGGACTGCCATTGATGTTTGAAAAATCAACCTAAGACCTCTATTAGGCCCGGTTTCTCAACGATGGTTCAACGTTGAACCCGGTTCGAGTACATTGGAATGTGCATCTTTGAACCCAGTTCAACGTTTAACCACTGTTGAAAAACCGGGCCTTAATGTAGTTATCACCGATTAAAGAGCGCCAGTCAACATCCACGACGTCACAGAATACATTATCTATCTCCGTCTGGCGTATTGACTGTAATGAGAGAGAGAGTGAGTAATTTAGCTTCGCCCCGTTTCTGATCATACAGTGAAATTTGCGTTTTCTTTTTTATTCATTAAGTATATTTTCGGGTATTTCGGAACAAAAATTTTCGCTGATGACTTTCAAATATAGACATCCTTATATAAAATCTCAAGTCATTTGAAAATGTATGCAAATTGTCCATTAAATCTTAAGCACGCAATTCAAATTCACCTCTTATGCACCACCCATAAGACATTCTGCACTGCACCACCTCGTACGAGAAATAAGTTAGCAAAATGTATGGAGGCGGCCAACTTGACGGAGGACTGGCGTCAAGTTGGCCGCCTCCATACATTTTGCTACTCCACTTCCACTAAATTTTTTTCCACTTTTTTGGTGGAATATTATGGAACTTCAAATGCACTGCTATGCACCACACTTAATTTTATTTGCAACCCTAGGGTTCAAAAGATATTCGCCTTGAAAAAAATCAATTCAATTCACCATTTTTTTTTCAGCTTGTTTGTTGAAATATCATGAAGTTTCAAATGCACTGTGATGCATCACACTTATAGTTTCATTTCGGGTGCAAATGGTTCAATAGATATTAGCCTAGAAAAAAACTAAAGTTAGATAAATTCTTTTCGACTTTTTTGGTAGAATATTATGTAACTGCAAACGTACTGTTACGCACCATACTTAGTTTCACTTGCAGCCCCAGGGTTCAAAAGATATTCGCCTTGAAAAATTATAAGTTAGTCCCTCCTCTCCCCACTTAATCCATTGATATGTCAGGGTAGCGAATATTCCTCACATGCTCTCGACAAATTAACTATGACATCCTGACATCCACCTCTATTCCATTCATCTCATGATGGTGTAATATGTAGGTATACAAAATAATCAGCGAATCGTATTATAGAAAATCCTAAATCCAATATGCTGTTCTCAACTTAACACCGCTTTCAGATGCTGGAAATACATGAAAGATTACTTTCCCGCAAAGTTGGAAAGATTACCATGGACTGAACTGGACCCGAAGAAAAATTACCTTTTCTGCTGTTTTCCCCATGGAATGTTGTCTTTGGGAGTGTTATGTTGTTTTGGTAGGTGCAAATTCTATTATGTTAATCGATCAAAATTATTATCAGTAAATCAAAAAGTGCTTCAAATACATATATGTATACAGCAAACCAAACAACTTTCGATTCACGTCATAGTTGTCACCAAACGAGTTTCAATGTGATTTGCAGGTGACCAAATCTGGCCACCAGCAAACTTCATAACAACCAGCCTGGTGGCAACGATGACGTAGATCTATGGAGGACTGTAACTAGGAGAGTAATCGAAATGCATAAAAGTGGTCCAGGTTTCAAATCGTAATTCAGGTTCAATTGTTACTCCCAGATGGCGAAGAGTCGTTAATGATTTGATGTCAAACAAAAATGTCACCTAGGCAACATAATTGAAACAACGTTACGAATACTCTATCAGAATGCAACCATTTTTATTAGCTAGGTTGCATCAAAACTCTCACTATTTGATGATAAAAGGTATCATAAATATATTATTTGTTATACATAATTCTGAAATTTCTAGAATTTTCATATTTTTTTGTTTGATTGCATCGATTGATAGAGTAACTGAGTGACCTCATATCCTTCATTGACAACAGTCATCATTGAACAAACCATGGGCTTGAAACACGATGCTGCGACGATTCAGCCTCAATTTTTTGCCTTATAGAGAATGCACTGCATGTGGAATGTGGAGTGGAAATTTGGAAAAAATTTATGAAAATGTGATAAAAGTATCATGACAAATTATTGACAAGCAATAAACGTTACCATGACATTGAATAAATAAAAGCCCTACTAGCAACAGCGCCCTCAAATGAACTAACGAAAAAGAGGGACAGAATTTCAGGGATATTCGTATGTCGATTCGTCTCCTTGTTATAGTCCTCCATACGTAGATCGAAAGTTGTTTGGCATTTACTATACATGTTCTAGGCAACGATTATGGAGGTTTCAAGACCTATTTTCCCAAACACATAGCTCATGTCGTGACGTTATCACAACACTACATTATGCCCTTTTTCCGAGAAATGGCTTTGGCTCTAGGAGGGATATCCGCAGAAGCTGAAGCTATAAACTATGTACTCAAACAACCAGAAGGAGGTCACGTTTGTGTTCTCATGCCAGGCGGAGCACAAGAGAGCTACTACTGTAGACCTGGCCATTATAGAATTATATTGAAGAAGGTACCTCCATTCTATGATGAATTGAATTCAACCAACTAACCTTTGTCAATTTTAGAGAAAGGGATTTGTGAAGCTAGCTCTCAAAAATGGAACACCTTTAGTGCCTGTCCTTTCTTTCGGAGAAACAGACACTTTCGATCAAATTGAAGGTACTACATTGAGAAAAATACAAGAAACCATCAGGAAGTGGATTGGCATCGCACCAGTTGTTCCAGTTGGAAGAGGATTTTTTCAGTATAGTTTTGGATTAATACCAAGAAGAAGACCCATTTGTGTAGTAGGTACGTTGATGACATGAAAAAAACAGTCCAACATAAATAACTCAATATTTTTGGCTTATCTAAATACATATATCTTCTTATTTTTAGTTGGAGAGCCAATGGACATACCCAAAATTGAAAATGCTTCAAAGGAAGAAGTGGAGGAATACCATTCCAAATTTGCAGCTCATTTGGAAAAAATGTTTGAGGAGCAAAAGTATAATTATCTCAAAGATCCAGAAAATACAAAATTGGTTATCGAATGAGGGTTAAAAATTGCTTAAAGTAGAATATAATATTATTTATTGATTTTAAGTGAATGTTATGTCTGTGGAATGGAATCGGGATATGAATTTATAGTTGGAAAACATTTTTTTTAACATTTTTAATACTCGTTGAATCGAGAGGTGAACTGAAAAAGATCTTTCATGTGTAACGAATACTGTATACCACTTATACGTATAGTTTGTAAATGAATACTTAAGTGCAGTACTACAAATAATTTTAATTCTCCCATCAAGACTGTTTTCTGTTTGTATAGATTTTAAGTAAAAGTGCCTATAATATTTGTGAAAAAAATGTTAAATATTGAGTTTGTATTGAAGTTCATCATATACGTACCTATGTACCTACTGTTGTATAATATTGAAATGAGTTAAGTATAACCTCTGTTTTTTTTAAATTCCTGACAAATGTCAATTTTTTTCTTGAAGTATGTCTTACTACTGATACCAATAACGTACCCGCAAAATGAAATGATTTGCAACGATATGTGTACTAGGTAAACCAAAAAATGTTTTATAACAATAATTTTATTTGGAGTTTTTCAACAATTTTAACTATAAACTTCTATGATTTTTTTCGCTTGAAATTTGAGCATGTATTTTAGGTTGGGGTTTTCCTTTAAACACTTTTTATAGAATGCAAGAAAATAAGAAAAAAATTAAAATGAAATTATGTCCGAAAATGCTTCGTTTCCGAAATACAGGTTGTTGAAGAAAATAATGCCTTTACCACCACTTAAGATATTTCCACAAAATTTGGTGCACTTCTTTTGAATCAATCAAAATATAGTTTGTCATGAAGATTAAAAATCTGTAGACAAAGCATCCCAAGCTAAGCGTGAACGTTCATTTTAAACAATAATATATACAGGGTGACCGTGAAAAAAGTACATTGCATAGTGCCACACAATAAAAGACACATAAATAAGAAAAATATTCCTATGAACATGGGTCCGCAAGGCCTCCGATTCAAAGGAAGAGATGGAACCCTGTATCATTTTATAATAAGACTATATTGGGATATTTCTTATGGAAGCAATTCTCCGAACTTCAGTAACTCAACAAAAGCCTGTTAGGTGGCGCAAAGCTGCACTTTTATACAAAAATGAAAAAGCTCTCTGTTAACGATTATCGGCATTTCGTTCCTACAGAGCACTACAGATCTCTTTTTGGAAATAGTTGCATTTTAAGAAAAAAAATGAGAGTTAACCTGGGTGCTTTGAGGCTCCATATCTCAGAGACTATTAGACGTAAAAAAAATTAAATTTTGGGGTTACCTATAAAAAATGCTGGTATTTCAAATGATCTTGATCATTCTTTACTATAATCTACAGGGTGTTGGCAAATTATGAAAAACAAAAAACTTAAGTTTTTCCCAAAAAAAAAAACTCGGGTTTTCTACAGTGTGACCCATTTGTTTTGGAAACACCCTGATAAAAAGTTTATTTCTTAGCCGATTTGGTTCGTTTTTTTTTGGATTGTAGGGCTCGAAAAATTGTATATTCTTGGGAAAAAGTGGCCTTCGCCATTTTGACTTCAAGGCCTACTATGTTAGTTTTTAAGAACAAAATTTCAGGAAACCATATTAGCGATTTTTTTAGAAAAAATCTGTGTGCGCCACTGGATTCAGCATCCTTTAAAACGGGTCTATACAAATTTTCAACCGAAAATATCAAGTAGAAAAAAAAAAAAAATCGCACTTTAACAATCTTTGATTCTATCAAAAGAAATGAAAAATGCATTGAAGTTGATGGTGGTTTGGTAGAAGTTACAAATTTTTAGTTTTATGTCATTTTTATTTGTTTTGATAGAATCAAAGATTGTTAAAGTGCGAATTTTTAATTTTTTTCGACTTGATATTTTCGGTTGAAAATTTGTATAGACCCGTTTTAAAGGATGCTGAATCCAGTGGCGCACACAGATTTTTTCTAAAAAAATCGCTAATATGGTTTCCTGAAATTTTGCTCTTAAAAACTAACATAGTAGGCCTTGAAGTCAAAATGGCGAAGGTCACTTTTTGCCAAGAATATACAATTTTTCGAGCTCTACAATCCAAAAAAAAAACGAACCAAATCGGTTAAGCAATAAACTTTTTATCAGGGTGTTCCCAAAACAAATGGGTCACACTGTATATATGGAATGTCCAACTCCGCGTAGGTGGGGGTGAAGGCTGCGTGATGTTTCACCAAACTGCGCGCGGCCTGGAAGTCACCATCTAGCCGGTCTCAAGCCCGGTAAAGGAGGAGGGAATACACGCATGTCTTGAGGGGCCCGTGGATCAACCCGTCTTCTCTCTCGGTCGACGAGGCGGAATCCCAGCGGGGCCGATCCGGAAAGTAGCGGCGTAACAACTAGGGTTTTATGGCAATTTTCCCAGGCCGCCGTGTTAGTACAGGGGCCCACCCTCGTCCAGCCCACGTAGGGGGCTGCCCCATCAACCGGTGTAAAATCCTGACATGTGTAGTAGTGCCAGCTGGCGCCTGGATCAGGACCCTGGTACACATGTTGGGGGCGATACAACCGCGGCTGCCGGACTTCGTCGCTGGGACCACATATTCTACCATGAGGCCGGGGGAAGGGCGGGCGGATGAAGCAGGCTCAGTCAAGACATCAAAAACAATGACACTAGACAACACACACACACACATAACACACAACACAACCCCCCCCCACATGTCCCATTTTTCATTTCAGATGTTAATCCTTTACAAAATTTTCGTTCGATTGATACTACATTGTCTTTTACTTAAAATTGATAGTTTTGAAGTTATTCAGATTTTCAAATTACTTTATTGAAAAAAATTTGAATAACATAATATGCTGTAGGACAATTAATGTAGTATCAAACGAAAGAAAATTTTATCTATAATCAAATCTTTTGTTTTTTTATGTAGAGCAGAATGTCATGTCTATCGAATGAAGAGTTGGTCTAAAATTATTATCTGAATTAGAACAAGAAGTATTTCGTTTGAAAAACCGGAGTTTTTTCAAAAAGACTTTTTTTTATAATTTGTGGTATGTAGTAGATTATTGTGAAAAATGATAATGATCATTTGAATAACCAGCATTTTTCATAGAAACATACCCTCATAATTCATATTGTTTTACGTCCAATAGTCTCCGAGATACAAAGCGTCAAAGTACCCCACTTAACTGTATTTTTTTTTCTTAAAATGCAAATATTTCCAGATCGTTGAGAGATGGCCATAGATGTCATTTGATAAACTGATCTCAATATTTAAACAGAAATATAAATAATATTTTACTCTATTAAAAATTAATAGTTTTCGAGTTATTTGCATTTTTTTCAATGGATTAATTTTAAAATGCAAATAACTTGAAAACTATCAATTTAAGGTATGTGACAATGTAGTGTCAATCGAAAGAAAATTTTGTCAAGAATCCATATCTGAATTAAAAAATGTTATTCCATTTGAAAAACCCGAGTTTTTTTGGAAAAACCGAAGTTTTTTGTTTTTCTTAAATTGTCAAGACATTGTAGATTATTGTAAAAATTGATCAAGGCTATTTGGATGACCAGCATTTTTTATAGAAACCTCCAAAATTTTATTGTCTTACATCTAATAGTCTCTGGGATACAAAGCTTCAAAGTACCCCACTTACCTAACTCATTTTCTTTTCTTAAAATGCAAATATCTCCAAAATGTTCAAAGATGGCCATGGATATTATTGGATAAACTGTCCTTAATTTTCAAAAAGAAATCTAAATGTGAAATAAAAAATGAGGGTTCCCATTTAAAATAAGGAAGTTGGTATCTACTTCCGGTATAAAAGGAAATGATAGAAAACTGCCACTATTTTAAAAAAAGAGTGTGAATTTGTTTAAGCGTATCACTATTACTTTCCGATATAAGGCCCTTTAGAGAAAAGACCCTGTATAGGTACTTTCTAATGTATATATGGAAATTCATAAATGTGTTTCAAAGAAAAGTGTAAAGGTACTTGATCTTTATATGTTACCGAAAATTATGAAATGGTAATGGGTTCTTTTGCAGGTAATAAAGAATGAAGATCAGGTATACAGTACGTAACCGTAACCTGGACCCAATGACATAATATGGTTCCAAGTTACGGAGAATTGGGAATCTTTTTTATTATTATTATAGTCTATAGAAAACAAGTTATTCTTCATAAAAAGTTCTACATTCTACATGTTCATGCCTGAAACACAATCATGTGGTAACATTTTTTTAGTCGTTTACGAGGCTTATTAGAAAATATGTATTTTGCTAAAGAGTAAAGAACCTTTATTTTTGACAATATGAAAGGTTGTTTCCAAAAAAAGTTGATCGAAACTAAGAACCACGTTTAAATACGCAATGCAATGGACAATTTGTATACATTTTCAAATGACTTGATAATTTATATACGTATTCTGCCCAACATTTGACGATTGTCACCAAAAAAAATAAAAAAAAAAAAATGAAAAGACCACGCGAATTTCCCAACATGATCAAAAAAGGGGCGGTGCTGAAGTAATCCTCTCTCTGCTCTCTCTCACTCTCTTCTTCTCATTGCAGTCCTATACGCCAGGTAAATACTTGTACTTGATAGATCGTGTGATATCAGCAAAGAGTATTTATCTAACGCATGATGGTTATATGTGTCATCTCCTAAGTTTTTCTCGCCTGACTTAATTTCAACATAATGCGATAGTACCATAGATAAGTATTTTATGAATACTCTTGGATATAAGCGTGACTATTGGAGCAAATTGGAGGTTGGCTGGGGGTCTTTAATCGGTGATTACTACATTAGTAGAGAATGTGGCCACCTTATATTGTTTTTTTTAAACATTGATGACATCAGTAGTTAATAATCCTGATATTTTCCATATTTTCGTAAAAATAGCCAATTGTCCATCAGAGTCATTGCACCCATTTATATTGAAAACATTATTTGTATGTATTTTCTCATTGGCAATATTAAATATGCACTCATCACGTGTTGAAAAATTGTAAGACCAAATAAAAAAATCACAAGAGCTAAATATTCATTCATAATAGAAAAAATTGTGGATGGGTTGCATATTTGAACGTGGTCTTTAGTTCTGATCAACTTTTTTCAATAATAATTTCTGATTTTGTCTATAAGAACAGGGTGTTTTATAATTGCGTACTTCAAATTTGAGTGCGTATTCCGGAGCTAATTTCATGAAAAAAAGTTCATATGAACGTGGGTCCGAAAATGCATGGTTTTCAAGAGACATGGAGTTAAACTTTAAAAAAAATGGGTCTTTTACGAATGTTACAAATATCCTTGAACCGATTTTATTATTTGGCAGATCAATTTTTTGTAATGAAAGCCTAATGTAGCCTCAGCTAGATAGAAATTATAAAGACCAGTGCCCAACGGCCATCTTACCGAATATTTTTGTTGAATTAAACATACGAAAATACAACTTTTTTAACTCTTAGAGTTTTTTCGTATCTGGCCTGGTTGTCAAAAACAAAAAAAACTTTTAAACTTACAAATTATTGTTTTTCTTTACACGGGTAAAGTATTCTACAAAAATTGAAACGAGGCCAGATACAAAAAAGAACTATGGGACAAAAAGGTTGTATTTTTGGTTGAGTCATTCAAGAAAAAAAGTGAAATCACAATAATGTCAGTTGCGTACATTTTTTTTCAAGTTCAACACCCTATATCTCAAAAACAATGCACTTATCCGGACCTAAGTTTATATGTTTTTTTTTTCGTGAAATTTGCTCAGGAGTACGTCTTTAAATTTGATGTAGGCAATCAGGAAACACTCTGTATACTCCACAGAATGTTTTAAAGTTAGATCAGGACATTGCACCTAATGCATATCGAATCACCATAGTTTGACACCAACATTTTTATATTCTGTAGAGTAAAGAATTTAAAAACATGATGTTTTTCCAAATTATTGTAGCTTGATTCATTGTAAACATTTTA
Organism: Orchestes rusci; assembly: GCA_958502075.1. Classification (NCBI taxonomy): domain Eukaryota; kingdom Metazoa; phylum Arthropoda; class Insecta; order Coleoptera; family Curculionidae; genus Orchestes; species Orchestes rusci. Next base: position 26,833,987 of record OY293308.1, on the reverse strand, counting down.
AAAAACAAAAGGGGAATCAACAAATCAACGAATATACTCTCTGCACCTCACTTTGCAAACTAAATATGTCTTGCACAAATATTTAAGGTAACTAAAGCATTTTACAATAAACATTATAAAATGTATAAAAAGGTGGCTAAACCCGGGAAAAGCCAACGGGCTAGACGTTTTCTCGAATGGCGCTACTTTTATTGGTGAATGGGTCGTAAATCAACATCAAAGAACTATTTTGAATAATTAGTTTTCGCCACACTTCTGGCTGATTACAATTTCAAGAAATCTAGAACAATATACCCCATAGCGTTAAATTCTGGGAAATATGCATTTTGTTAATATTTCTGGAAAATTCAGAAATACATGGAGACATTCAAAATAAACGATACAACAAAAATATCGGCTTAAAAAAAATATCCATTGAATTGTTAGAAACAAATTGAAGAATTCTAAAAAGATTTCACAAATAATGCCAGCCTTTTTCAATGAATGTAGGTATGTAATTCAATGAACTAAACCTCACATCCACATGCTTAGCAAAACTTGATTTTGTGTGAAAAAATCATTATTATACAGGGTGTCACAGAAAAAATGGGACATGCGGTAACAGCAGATTCCTCACACAAAAATATTGTGATCGCACCCAACTTGTCTATCCCGAAAGTTGATATGAATAGAGATACAGGGTATCAGAGTTGAATTTTCATTTTTGATTTATTTGGATAACTTTCGAAATAATCGAGTGATATTGATGAAATTTGGTTTATTATGGGGGTTGTTTGATATGCAAAAATCTGACCACGGAATTGCTCTTATTTGTAAGGGGCGCCACTTACACATCCTTTCACTCATTCAAATAATCATAACTTTTTTGTACGCACCCGTATATTTCTTTGAAATTGAAAAACTGATTTTTCCATCACATTTATATGAAATAGGTATACTTTGTAGAAGTGGCTACGAGCAACCTTTTTCAAGATATTTGAACTTGAAGTAATCCATGCAATGTGGTTTCAAATGGAAAATTTTGAAAATAAACATAGGGTGCTTAGAAAACGGTGTTATCATGTTAATTTTGACATTAGCTTGATTGCTCAATTTCTTTTGATTCAAAAAAATGTACCAAGAAAAAAAAATGAAATTTGTTTGAAAAATGTTCTCCATTTTTTCTAGTTTTTTTTTATAAGAAGACGCTTATTGTCAAAATTAACGGGTTGTAATAAACTGAACAGTATTTAATTCATTATGTACAGTATAATCTCACAAGAAGTCAGTATAATATTGTAAATGACTCAGTATTTCTGTTGAAAATGATAAGTAAAAATTGAATTTTTGAGCAGTAAAAGTACTATTTGGCCTGTATTTCTATGTTCACTATTGTGATTCTAATGGTCAGTAAAAATTTATGAAATGTCAGTATGACTTAGCTGGTATAACTTTACAAATGTACAGTAAGAAATAATAAATGGCCAGTACGCAACAGTCAGTAATAGTTTTAACTAACTCAAACTAACCCAAACTTGATACACATAATACCAATACAGAACACGTCAATTATGATATATTATAATAATAATTGTAATGTTAATCTAGTGCTAACCAACGAGCCGCTGCATATTTCTTATCAATTTAGATCAACAACACAAACAAACCCAAACTTGATCTACATAAAACCAATACACAACATGTAAATTATAATATACAATAATAATTGTAATGTTAACCTGGCTAGCATGTCTCTGTGTAACGGGAGCCATGAAAACCACTCCAACACTTGCCATGGAGGCCATGCTTAACCTACCTCCTTTAGATATCTATATCAAAATGGAAGCAAGAATGGGAGCATATAGACTTAGCAACACCGGGAACTGGAGCCACTCAAACTCCCAAGGACACACTAAGATAACCAGCACAGTCACGAACCACTTAGTAACAATGAGGAGTGATATCATGTTGAAAAATATCAACTTTAGCACGTCTCCTAAGACCAAGCTTATATGGGAAGAGGAAACGGTGAAACAACTCCGGATGGCTAATGGGGCAATATGGTACACAGACGGCTCCAAAACAACCCGGGGAACTGGTGCCGGAATCGTAGGTGAAAATCCAAAGTGGGAAACATGTGAACCACTCGGGATGAACGCTACAGTTTTCCAGGCAGAAGTACATGCAATAAACGTATGCGTGCAAGAAAACCTCAGGAGAGGCTACAGAGGAAGGAAAATCCTTATCCTTAGTGACAGCCAAGCCGCAATCAAAACCATCTCCTGTCGGGAAACCAAATCCAAACAAGTCATGGACTGTCAGCAAAACCTTGTCACACTGGGAGTATCTAACGATGTTACTCTTGGATGGATACCAGGACACTCAGGGATAGCTGGGAACGAGCGGGCGGATCTACTAGCACGGAAAGCTGCAAACACACCACTTCTGGGTCCAGAACCTGCTATTGGTATTACAAAATCCTCTGTGAGAGGTTGGCTGAACTGTTGGTCCAAAAAACAACAGAAAGCTAGATGGTGCCAATCACCAGGTCTGAAACACAGTAAATTAATGATGGCAGACGAGATCGAATCATCATTTTCTGGAAGCCTACTGCAACTCAGCAGGAATCAGCTTAGGAAAGTAACAGGTATATTAACTGGACACTGCACTCTAAGGAAACACATGCATATCATGGGTCTTTTCAACGAGGAACCCATATGTAGGCTGTGCAACGAGGAGGAGGAAACAGCCTCCCACATTGTATTCGAATGTGAAGCGCTGGCGTACTGGAGAAGAGATAATGGGGAATTCACAACCACTCCTCGAAGGACGCCTGTACTTCAGTAATCAGTAATCAGTAATGTTAACCTAGTGCTAACCAACGAGCCGCTGCATATTTCTCATCAATTTCTATTACCAACACAAACTAACAAGAACTAACCCCAACTAAATCCGCCTCTCAAAAGAACCTATCTGACTACTTCATCATGACATTAAGGCAGAGTGGTTTCTCTTTACCAAGTTGTGTTTCGTTCCGTTGTAAAATTTTTTGTATTTATACGAAATAAAATATAATTGACCAACCATTTATTATTTTACTGTCGCTTGATTAATTTTATGGACTGTCCATTATTTTCACCAGGCATTTACTAATTTATCTGATCGCTTTTTTATGATACTGACTCTTGATTATTTATATCTACCATTTATTATTTTTACTGACCCCTTCTTTATGTTACTGACCCTTCATTATTTTTACTGGCCATTTCTTTATATTACTAACCTTTAATTATTTCAACCGACCATTTATTATTATACTGACCATTTATTATTTTTACTGACCACTTCTTTATGTTACTGACCCTTCATTATTTCAACCGACCATTTATTATCATACTGACCAAGGAGAATAAAATAATGGCAAAAAGTACTGTCCATAAAATTGAAATACTGACCATTTAATTTGTTGCCAAAATTAACTTGGCAACGGCATTTTCGATGCCCCTTATGTCTAAATTTTACATTCGAAACACACTGCATGGATTAGAGTGCAAATATCTTGAAAACGGCTACTCCACATTGGTTCATATCAACTTTCGGGATAGATATAAGTTCGGGGCGATCGCAACATATTTGTGTGAGGAATCTGCTTTTACCGTATGTCCCATTCTTTCTGGGACCTCAAAATCATTTATAAAAGAACTAATCATTTTCTGTCATTTTGACACGTTCATCATTCGATGACATTATGATCTCACTTTCGCTGTGAGTGCAATAAACCAAATTCAAAGAAACAAAATCAATGAAGGTTGAACGATCATAGCGGCGACGATGTCTCTTCGAATTTTTTTGATGCTTTTCTACCTCAGAAAGTAGACTTTCTATACTTCGTATAAAAGGGTGAAATATTTCCATTATTCCCGGAAATGTCCATTATTTATTTCAATTAGCGATCAAATATTTCCTCTTACAATACTGCCTTGCATTTATTTTACAGTGGATTAGTAGTTGTAGACGCAAAGGTATTTTATTTATAAAATGATATTATTCAATAATATGTACATTCAGTGTGTCTACGGATCGGGTTTCGGTAAGGTAAAATTACAAACATTTTCCGAGTTAGATTCTGATATTCTGGGAATCGCTCCTGCCTCTAAAACTAAGATGTTGAGAAAATGAGCGAAATCAATTAGTTGTTTGATATACAAGAGGGGTTTGAAATTATTGATTAAGTGAAAATTGACAAGAGTAAACTACCTTTATTTTGAAAGATATCAGAAAAGTTTATTGAGAGAAATTGTTTAGAATTAAAAGCTCAAGCATACTCCCAATTTTCAGATAGATCAACCCACTATGATTTTAATACAGTATATTTTATCGTCATCGAAGATGACTGATTTTGAAATACTGCTAAAACAAAAATGAATGAATAATCGACTATAACAATATAAAACATTTATTGCTGACAAAAATCATTACGAACAGGACAGAAATCAGAAATTAATTGATAATTATCAATTTCATAACATAGGTACTTCAAAATCAAAGAAGGCGGATTTGTCTGAAAATTGAGACTGCTTAAGCTTTTAATTCTAAACAACTTTTCTCAATAAATTGATTTGGTTCATTCTCTCAACATCTCAGTTTGAGACCAAACAGAATCCCCAGAATATCAAAATCTAACTCGGAAAATGGTTGTCATTTATACATACTTTACCGAAACCCAATCCGTGGACACACTGTATATAATCAAAAAATATTTTATAAGTATATTCTTCATTATTTATTTGCAGAACTGTCCACGTGATTTTGTTAAATCGGGCATAATATAATCTAATTTATCAAACTATCATTATCTACATAAGATATGAGAAGAAAAACTATAGACAAAACTTGGAACCTGTTCATCAAATATTATTATTTTTAAGTCTACAACAACGCTCTTGATAGGCATTGGAGGGATATAAATGAACCATTTTATCATTCTTATTATCAAATTATTGAATACCATTTAAAATTATGTCCTCGGAGAACGAGAAGAATATACGAATCTATCGTATCCTTTCATTTCATTCGTATCCATACTTCCATACATTAGTCGAACGTCGTACTGAACGGACGTGTTTATTCGGCTCGTTATAGAAACGTAATTGAATCAGTTTCAAAGTCTCATAAATCGTTCATTATCTGTTATATGGACTGATTGTTAGTGAAATTATGTCTTTATTTTGTGAATAGGTGTCTAAGTTTAATAAAAAGCAGCCTGTTCATTGTGCAATATTGATAAGGCGGCAGCAAAAACAGCATTCCTGGTAGGTATAGCCGGTGGATAAATACGTATCTATAGCGATGGAAGGAAATGAAGGTGAATCGACTGATAAAAATTGTGATGCCTGTAAACTGGAATTTGATGATCCAAAGACTGTTATTCAATGTACAGTATGTAAACATTTTTATCACGGCAAATGTGAAAATGTTAACCTTCGTGGTTTCCACATGCGACGAATGGTTTGGAAGTGCAAAAAATGCGAATTAAATATCTGTGAAAAAGTATTGGGAAAGGGAGAAAAAACCAGAAAACGGAGCGGAATGGATGATATCACTGATCAAGGTGAATTCGATGTCAGTCATATGCAGGAAACCCTAGAAATGCTGGTCAAAAATACAACTGAAATGAATAAAAAAATTGATCGCCTGATTAGCGAGAATACTGAGTTGAAGAAAGAGATATGCGATTTGAAAAAACAAAGAAATGATGAAATTATCACTGCCCCAAATATAGTGAAATCTTATGCAAATGCGACATCGGCATCAAAAAATGACTCAAAGGTTTTGGTAATAAAACAAAAGGGTCAACAAAGTAGTGTTGTGCAAATCAAAAATGATCTCAGAAACAAAATATATCCTAGTGAGATTGGGGCAGGAGTTTCGATGGGACGTCCTACAAAAAGTGGTGGTCTTATTTTGAATTGTGGTACCGAAAAAGAAATTATCAATAAACAGGCTCAAATTAAAAGTAAACTTGGCGAAAATTATGAAGTGGAGAGACCTAAAACGCGTAACCATCGTTTAAATACCGTAGGAATCAATGAACATGAATATGCCAGTACTGATGATGAACTTAATGAAAAAATCAAGAAACAAAATGAATTGGATAACAAAAATGAAAACTTCAGTATCAAAATTATTCGTAAATCAAATGTGGTAAATAACAAATTCAATCTAATATGCGAAGTTGATACTACTACATACAATGTTTTTATTCATAAAGAACGAATGAATATAGGGTGGAGCAGGTGTAGAGTTTTCAACGACTACGGTATTGTTCGTTGCTTCAATTGCTGTTAATATGGCCATTTTAAGAAAGAGTGCAAGGAGTCCAATGTTTGTGCCAAGTGTTGTCGAAATCATGATGTCAAAAACTGTGAAAAATCTGTGAGTAAATGTGCGAATTGTGTACTGTCCAACAGAAAATATGGATTGAATTTAAAGACTGACCATGTGGTATGGGACGTGAACAATTGCGAAACCTACAAAAGAATTGAACAGGTACAAAGAAATAAGTTTTTAACATAGCAATTAGACTCTCATATTGTCCTTACTTCTGGTATAGTCTATTTAAATTGTCAGGGCTATCTCAATAATAAAGACAATATATTATTGTTAATCAGTGATTGGAAACCAAATATTGTACTTTTGTCTGAAACACATGTTTGTATGGAAGTTGATTATAGTGAGTTAAGGGTCGATGGGTATCACTTTGAACAATGTGTTACTACAAATAGGAAGACTGGAGGTTTGATCGCCCTCATACGAAATGATACCAAGTATAAATTAGTATTTGATAGGTGTGTGGATAATTACGTGTGGTCACTGTCTTTTACATTTGCAATACATAATTTTAAATATATGTGCACTGTATTGTACCATCCACCGCAGACGGAAGATGTTAAGTTTGTCGAATATTTTTCAACATTTTTCGACGAGATCAGTGAATTTGATGCTGTTCACCTTATTATGGGTGATTTTAATTTTGATTTGTCCAAAAACTCCTTTTATGGCAACAAGATACTGAACAAAGTCTATACGTGTGGATTTAACCAAATTGTGGACTCACCGACGCGGGTAACAAGTCGAAGTGAAACACTTATAGACTATATTATCACGAATGACAAAAATATGTCCTATAAAGTGCACTTAACGCCAAAGATTAGTGATCATGCTATTTTGACTGTGATACTTGAACAAAAGACTGAAGATGAATGTGATATTATCTCCCATCAACGATCCATGAAAAACTATAACGTTGACAAGATGCAACAATATTTGGCTGGAAGACCTTGGCACAATGATGTTTCTGATGTTAATGTTTTGGCAAACACCTTTATAAGGGACATCACAACAGTCCTAGATGAGATGTGCCCTATACTAGAACTTCGAACCAGGCATAAGTATGGAAATAAAAAATGGATCACATACGAAATAAGACAGATGATGCAAGAAAGGGATAGTCTGTATAAGAAAGCAGCTTTTGATAAATGCCAGAGTACATGGGAACAATTTAAACGAAAACGAAATAATAATGTCAAGGAAATAAGACAAAATAAAAAAAAATACTATCGGGACTTACTAGATGGAAATAAGACCAACTCGAGAGAATTGTGGAGGAACCTTAAAACCTTACTTCCAGGCAGAAACCAGGAACGTTGTGAAGTAATTGTCTTCGACACTATAGTCGTATCTGAAGAGATGCAAATAGTGTCCAAATTCAACAAATATTTCATCGACAGTATATCCCAAATCATAAGTGAAATACCTCATACAGTACCCACATTATATCCAAAGCAAAAAATAAATGTAGACTTTTTCAAATTTGAAAAAATCTCAGTGTCAAAAATGAAGGAACTTCTTGGCAGTTTGAAGAATGTTGGTGGTGGCGCTAGTGGTGTGTCAAAACAAATACTGAACGATGCCTGTTATGTCGTTGGTGACCGAATGCTCGACATTATCAATACCTCCCTTTCAACTGGAATTTTCCCCGAAGACTGGAAGACCTCCATTGTGATCCCCGTACAGAAGGTTCCTAATACCAATAAATATTGTCAATTTCGGCCTATAAATACAGTCCCTTTGTACGAGAAGATTCTTGAACTGACTGTCAAGGAACAACTCATGACTCACTGTGATATTAATGACATAATAGTTCCTAATCAATCCGGTTTTCGTGAGCGTCATTCATGTGGGTCTGTTATAGTTAATATATGTGATGATTTCCTCAAAGCCATTGACTGTGATAATTATGTTTTAGCCGTATTTCTTGATTTCAGAGAGCATTTGAGACTGTCAATAGTAAGCCTTATAAAACTCAATGGTCAATCGTGATATTTTGTTGTATAAGCTAGATCAAATGGGAATTAAGGGTACTGTTATCAGTTGGTTTAGATCTTATCTTACTAACAGAGTCCAAAGGGTAAAAGAACAATGTGTCTGAACCTATGTTTGTTCCGTTTGGTGTACCTCAGGGCACTGTGTTGGGCCCTTTATTGTTCCTACTGTACATTAATGATATGGTAAAAGTGGTACAACAATGCAAAGTCGTACTATTCGCTGATGACACAATGGTGTACATAGTAGGCAAAAATATCAAAGAAATGCAGGATATAATGAATGTAGAATTGGACAGACTTTTTAGGTGGCTGTGCTGTAATAAGTTGTGTCTAAACACTAACAAATCGAAATTTTGTATATATGGCAAAAAAGCTAGACTTAGTCGAATTAACTTAAATAGTATAGACATTGTAATCAATTCTGAAAAACTCACCTATGATGGGGAAATCAAATACTTAGGTGTCTTATTCGATCCCCATTTGACTTTTTGCAACCATGCAGACTATGTTACGCGAAAATTCTCGAAAAAAGTTGGTTTCATAGCTAGAGCAGGAAAGAGTCTATCTATGTATGCAAAAATGTTATTATATAACACAATTGCTGCGCAGCATCTCCAATTCTGCTCAACAATCTTGTATAATTTGCCTAACTATAAATTGGATCAGTTACAAAAAATCCAGAACAGAGCCATGCGAGTTATTTTAAAGTGTAATAGTTATACCCCTATACAATGTATGTTGAATGTGCTAAATATGTTATCAGTGAAGCAAAAAATTATTTATAATGTAAACGTGTTTATATTTAAAATTAGGAAGAAAATGTTACCACTTTATATTTGTGATAAAGTTAAATATTTCATTGATGTACATGATTATGGAACCAGAAAGTCTAATGATTTAATATTGTTTAACAAATGCAATTCTAGTCAGATGCTTAACTCACTTTTACATAAGAGACTTCAGGAATTCAATCAACTACCTGCTTACCTGAAGAAATGTGATAATTTGAACCAGTTTAAATGTCTGTTGAGAAAACATGTTTTAAACCAAGTTTAGAGTTGTGGTTGTTTGTATTTGCTTTTTACATTAATTGTTATATTATAAGATTTTAATTTAACATTTTTCATTTTTTACTAATTGGAACTGATTTTTTTAGATATTATTAAGGATTTGTGTTATTTTGTAGCTTTATGCTAAATAAAGATTATTATTATATTATATTCCGCGCTACACAGAATAATAATAAATATGTTATTGAAATAACAGACACATCCTTAGATTGATATTGTTGTTCATAAATCGAACCATAGTTCACGTGGTTAGTAGCCGCTTCAGAAAAAAACTATATTCAGGTGGAATAAATTTGCCACCGGTATCTTTGAAAATCTTTCTTGCTCTCGAAAGAAATAGTCAATTTTAGTTGAGAAATTTTGCAAGAAAAACATTATTTATGGTAATTCTCAATCATTGTAAAATTTCTAATCTTTTTTTTTAAATTCCCCATTCCAATTCCGATAGTATGATGGTCACTAATTGGGAATACGGATCGTAAGAGTGACGTGAGATAGGCAAGAATTTTAAGAAAGCTAGTGCAAAATTTCAAACTCATATACCTACCTAAAGTAGGTGTTTTAAAATGTTTGTAGAAAAAAAAACCTTTTCAATATCGGTTACTATGAACAATAACAACAATCTACCAGAGTTTTGACAAAATCGGTGACGTGAATTGTTTTCACCTGACACACTCGAGAATACTCTCCCATACAAATGCAAAGGCTAATTAACATCTTCAAAGCAGTTCAAGAACCAAATCACCATCTCTTGGTACTTGAAAGTTCTACTTTGACCAGAGCCCTCTGCCATCTATATATCTCTAAGTTTGTGATTATGGTGGATATCGAATATTTTTCGGTCGAATCTAGTAACCGTCCTCGATTGTAGGTGGAAACATCGATTTGGAGATGTTTGAGGACGGGAGAATTCTTAGCATGGGAAATATCTTAATATAGTCTTATTATAAAATGCCTGTATGAAGCGCCCTCTATAAGTAATCACAAAACTAAGATCATATTTGAATTTTAGCATGTTAAAAAAAAACCTGTATACCACATTTTATCCATTTATTGCGTCTCTGGCGAAAGATATTGAGAAAAAAAACATACAAAATGAAATTCAACACCCCGTATCTTTTAACCGAAGACCTTGCGGACCCATGTTCATAGGAACTTTTTTTCTTATTTTTGTGTCCTCTATTGTGTGGCGCTATGTAATGTACTTTTTACCCTCTATCTACAGCTTCACATCTGAATGGAGAAATAAAAAAGAAGATAAACGACATCAAAGCAAAAAAAAACAGCAATAAACGTGCTAAAGAGAACATACAAAAGTGAAAAGGACTAAATGACTGTATACAAAGGCAAAAAACATTCAGTGACTGATGTATATAAAAACGAACTCTCAAAGCAGCGAGTCTGCACATGATACTGTAACGAGTTTCGCTATAGAAAAAACTTGTCCAGTTTTAATTAATTTATTTGAAGTCACGAACACAGCCACAAATATTTATGTTCACAATCGCAGCGTATATTTATGTTGTAACGATTATAATTCGCGGCTAATCGATAACTAACTCTCCTGTCCGAATGGCGAAGCTTCTTATATAGAGCTTCTTCAATGCCTCGATAGATGGCGAAAGTTCTCCAATATTCTAGGTTTAGGCAACCGATTAAACCTTGCTATTCTAGAACTTAACAGTGGTTTGGGCTTGTGACAAACGGGACAAAAGCCGAGTTATTCGATGGCGAGATGCAATGGTTGTAACGTCGACCGCCTTGGAAGCTCGTTCCACTGGGAATGTTTCGTAACATTACTCCCTCCTTAGAGCATTTCGTCCCGAAATGTCCTCATGTCGATATCGGCAACTGTCCCCAAACCTGCAGTGTGATGATCGGTGGAAATAGCAGTCCACTGTCTTCTGGTTCGTCCTTCTGAAAGGATAGTAGCACACCAGGATGTCAACGCCACTCCCCTTGAAAATCACCTCCAGCATGCTTCTCACCATACGCCAGTCCACGCGGTCATTGGTCATCTTCGGAATGGCAAAATGAGTCATTTCCTGCGACTGCATCAAGTCACGAAGATGACTGAGGGCTTTCCAGACATCACTGTAGGTGGTCAGATGATGTGGAAGCTTCTTCGTCACAAGGTAGAACAGATGTCGTGTACCTTCCATGATTTCCAGTACCTTCCCCACCTCTGGTTTTTGTCGTCGTAGATGATCCAGTTGTCCAAATTTCCGCTTGAAAGCAGCAGCAAGACCACTCCTCATACCAAGGTCTTCAGTGACCCAGTGAGCCGACGAATATTCGGCCGGTCCTTTCAACAAATCCAGCTGCCTTTCTTGGACAACGCCATTCTGGACTTTCCAGACATCCTCGTCCCGGTGGAAGCGTCTCTGTGCCTCTGTGAGCCTGTGAAGAGGCCGCGCGATGTTCGCAAATGGACATAACGCCGGTAGTACGTGCACAGACCCAGGAAACTTCTTAGCTCGTGGAGGTTCTTTGGTACAGGCCACTCCTTAACTGCCTCCACCTTTTGCTGGTCAACGGCTACACCCTCAGCCGACACGATATGACCCAGGTATTGTACTTCCTTCCGGAACAGTTGGCATTTCTTTGGACTCAGCTTCAAATCGGAACTTCTGAGTCTCTGGAATACCTCCTCCAAGTTCTTCAGATGGTCGTCAAATGATTTGCCTACCACAATTATGTCATCCAGATATACCAGACATGTTGACCAGGATAGTCCTTTGAGCACAGTCTCCATCAGCCGCTCGAACGTAGCAGGTGCGGTGCATAACCCAAATGGCATAACAGTGAACTGCCACAGGCCAGCTCCAACGCTGTAAGCAGTCTTCTCTCGATCTTCAGGGGCTATTTCTACCTGCCAATATCCGCTTTTGAGGTCCAGGGTTGAGAAGATCTTCGATCCGGCCAAGATATCCAGAGTGTCGTCGATCCGTGGTAGCGGGTAGCTGTCCTTCTTCGTCACGTTGTTCAGCTGACGATAGTCCACACAGAATCGAGTTGAACTGTCTTCTTTTTAACCAGAACAACTGGCGATGACCACGGACTACTAGAAGGCTCGATGACACCGCCTTTCTCCATGTCCTTGATTATCTTGTCCGCCTCCTCCTTCTTGGCCAAAGGTAGTCTTCTAGCTGTTTGGCGGATCGGTCGTGCTCCTTCTGTGTTGATGGTGTGCCACACCACGTTCGTTCGGCTCTTTTTCCCAGTCCCGTTGTCGAAGATGTCGCCGTAATTCCTGATCAGGTTTCTCAATCGTTGTTTTTGTGTCTTATCCAAGTCTTTTGAAGAGGTGACAACCAAATTCTCCATCTCTCCGGTGAACTCAGAGATGGTTTGCTCAGTCTCACGTACTTGTCGCTTCACAGAGGAAATTGACGAGCAGATCCCCAAAACTGTGTCCCTTGCCAAACTTACAGAGTGATAGTTGACGTTCATCACTATCACGGGCACAGTCTTTCCCACATGTACCAGGCTCTTTCCACATGCAATGCCTCGTCCTACTTCAGAATCGTGTATTTTAGGCTCAAACATCACGATGCTTCCTTGTTTCATCTTCCCTTCCAGGCGAGCCCACAAAATCATCTCGCTCCTCTCAGGAATTGAAGAATCCCCATCCAGCAAAACACGAACTGTCTCTTTCTCTCTCCCATGCAGTACCACCTCTTCGTTGTTGGTTCTCAGAGTTCCATTTTTGAAATCTAATTGAAAGCCTCGAGTGTTCATGATGTCCATTCCAATTATGATTTCTTCCTCAATATGAGCAACTAGCATTGGATGTTCAAAGCTAGTGCTTCCCAGAGTCACTGTCACTGCTGCCTCCACTTCACCATGGATCCTAGCCAAGTCTCCTGTTGCCGTCCGTAGTCGCCACTTTGTTGGTTTAATCATTGTCGGTGTTGTCACAATGTCGGGCCGGATGATAGTCTTCGTCGCACCTGTATCCAGCAGCATAGTGCGTTTCTCTCCATTGACCAAGCCATCCACAAACACGCTGTTCAGCTGGGGTCCTAAAGAGGCAACTATGGCGGTTTTTCTTGGGGCATACTGGCTACAGGTCGACGATTGCCCCTCCGCATCGACCCTCTCTAGTTTTCCGACGTCGAAGAAGGTGCCCGTCTCTCCTTCTTGCATCGGCTACGAATGTGGCCAAGCTCACCACAGTTTCAGCATCGCACCTCCCTGCGTTTCGATGACTCCACTTCCCTGATAACTCGCCTCACAGTAGCTTCGACGGTCTCCTCCTGTGCGGGATCCTGCTCTTCCATCCTTCGCACGCGCGCAGGTGTCTTCACGGACTGCTTTGCCGCTTCAAATTCCAAGGCTTTGACCAGAGCGTAGTGTCTGTCGGGTCGATGAAGTATCAGGGACTGCCTTATCTCCTGATCCCGAAGACCATCCAAAAATGCCTGGACTGCCAGCCTTTCCATTACATTTTCTGGCGTGGTTGGATAAGCCAGTCTTGACAGGCGAGCAACATCTGCTTCAAACTCCTGCATGGTTTCGTTGGACTTTTAGATGCGGTTCTTCAACTGGGAATGGTAGACATGCTCCAAATGAGTTTGACCATACCGCAGCTCCAGATGCTTGACGAGCACATCGTAGTCCTGCTGTTCTTGGGTGTTCAGTGTCTGCAGGATCTCCGTTGCCTCCCAACGAAGCGCCAGAGTCAATGCCAGAGCTTTTTTCGGTCCAGTCCATCCATTTGCCCTTGCTACTGCCCCGAACTGGCGATGGTTATTGTTCCAGGACAGCTTGCCATCAAACTGCGGGGCTTTCATGTGGATTCTGATGGTATCAGCTTCCATTTTGGCACTCGCACAGTGGTTCCCGATAGTAACTTCCGGTTGTTGCATGATTACTGCCACTTGCCTTCTCACTTCGTCGATTTCGTCTTCCAGAGCCTTTGCAGTCTCTCCGAGTTGTTTCTCCAGATTTCCGATTTCCTCTGCTACATGAGCCTTCAAACAGTTGTAGTTATCCGCCAGTTGCTCCTTGATTTCTTCCATAGCTCTGGAAGATTCTTCGAGCTTTTCATGGTTTTTCTCGAGTTCTCTTCCATGGATCTAGAAGATTCATTAAACTTCTCTTCCAATTTTCCTTCCATGGCTCCAAATTTGTCCTCCAATTTTCTAGAGTTGTCTTCCAATAATATTTTTCCTGCGTTGGGATCGGGAACTTCAAATTGGAACGTATCAGGATTCATGCCTTCTTCCATTAAAGCCTCACGAAGCCTTGTTTGTAGATCAGTTTTCTCACCACTACTATCCAGGTCACGCTCCTCCAGCTCCCTCTTCAACTCGGCGACCTTTAATCCGGTTAAAAACACTAGTTTCGCAGCCATCACAGTGAATATTCATGTCCATTTTTATAGCACACAATAAATCCCACTTTTGACACCAATGTAACGAGTTTCGCTATAGAAAACACTTGTCCAGTTTTAATTAATTTATTTAAAGTCACTAACGTCCGTACGGACCTGTCCGGATTATAACGTGTCTAAACAACACTCCGACATAAAACCCGAAATTACGGGCTGTGACGAGTTAGTAAGTGCACAAAGGGAGAAAATAGAGAAGATCAAAAACGCGGACAAACAGTGACATAACACCTCGCAGTAAGTTCACTCATAAACAATAAATTGAACAATACATACTTCGCTAGAAGAATATACATAACCTCATTGAGATCGAAGCTGACGAAGGCAGGTTGTTGCTGGTAGGCAACACACAATACGGTACGGGCAAACACAGAGCCGGACTAAAAGAGATTTTACACTCATTACCAGCGGATACGAGTGATAAAATATATCTTTAAAAATGCCGCTAGACAGCGGAACGGATACAGAAGAAGAGTACAAGAGAAAAAGAGACCAGTTGTGTGAAATGAACGCAAAAAGGGAGATATCCAGAAAAACATCACCTAAAAGCAGCTTGGATAGAGGGGAAAGTGGAGAAGAAACCATGATCACGATGATGAGAGAACTCAAAACCCAGAACGGCGAAATGCTTAATGAAATAAAAGAAATGAGAAAAGAAGCGAGAGAAAACCAAAAACAAATAACAGAACTAAAGGGGGACAACATAGAAATAAAGAAAGAAATGAAAAACTTACATGAAAAAATCGAAAAAATGGAAAGAGAAAGTAAAAGGAAAAACCTGATAATAACAGGAATACAAATTGAGTCGACTGACGACAAGATGATAAAAGAAACGATTGAAAATTTCTTGGATAATGAAGTCAAGGTCAAGGTAAAGCTACGGAATACTAAGAAAATAGGAGACAATGCCTTCGTAGTAGAGACAGAAAGTTTCTCTGAGAAATTGGACATTCTAAAAAATAAGAACAAGCTAAGAAACTATACAGAAAAAGTATACATAGATCCAGAACTTACACAAAAAGAACTTGAAATACAAAAAAAGATTCGTGAAATAGCAAGGGAAAAAATATGTAAAGGGAAGCAAGTCAAAGTAGGTTACAAGAAACTGATTGTAAACGGAAAAATATGAAAATGGGATAAAAAAGAAGAAATATTAGGAGGAGAGTTTGAGCACAGAAGAGCAAAAAACTAATGAATGCACCTAATAGACAAGTCAATACAAAATATACGACTATGGCTGTGAAAACAAATACGAAAAGGGAACAAACCACGGAAGGACAGATAAACAAGACCAAAAGAAACAATATAAGAAAAATAGGAACATGGAATATCAGAAGTATAACAGGCAAAGAAATAGAACTAGAAGAGGAATTCGAAAAGATGGAATTGGAAATGCTAGCAATAGCAGAGACAAAAAAGAAGGGACAAGGAGCGATAAACATGAAAAAAGGCCATACACTTATAACCAGTGGAGTAGAAGAGAGATGGAGAGCAGCAGCGGGAGTGGGATGCATTATACACAAGAGATTAGAAATGAACATACACAGCTGGGAAGCAATAGCGGAGAAAATATTGAAAATAGAAATGAAAGATAAAAACACGAATACAAAAGAAACAATTATAGTAGTATTTGGACCAAATGAAGATTACAAAACAGAGAACAGAGACAAATTTTGGGAAGAACTAACGATAACATTAGAAGAAGAAAAAGGAAGAATATTCATCTTTGGAGATTTCAACAGCAGAGTAGGAAGAGGAGATGAAACAAATAAGAACATAATTGGAATACACGGAGAAAGTACTCGAAATGGGAACGGTAAAAGAATGGTGGATTTCTGCAGAATACACGATCTGATGATTACCAACACATTTTTTGAACATAAAGACATAAACAAATACACAAGAGAAATGAAAAGCAGGGAAGAGAAATCGATAATTGATTACATCCTGGTGGAAAACAAAACAAGAAAACTTGTGAATGACGCAAAAGCAAGAAGAGGACCTGAAATAGGTAGTGACCACTATGTAGTGATAGCCAAAATAAAGGAAGAGAAGGCCGAAAAAATGCAAACAAAAGAAAGAGGAGAAGTTAAACAAATAAAACACGACCATATAAACTAAGAAATAGTGAAACAGCCGACAAGTACGAAGCACTGGTGACAGAAAAAATAAAAGACATGAAAGATATAGAAGATGAAGTAGGAGATGAACTATGGGAAATACTGAAGAAAATACTGATTGAATCAGCTAAACAAGCTTGCGGAGTATACAACAAAAATAACAACAGAAAACAGACAGCATGGTGGACAGAGGAAATAAAGACACAAATAAGAATAAAAAAGAAGACATGGGAACCATACCTGAACAACAGAACAACTGAAAAATACGACGTACATAAAAAGCAAAGGAAAACTGTGAAAGAACTGGTAAAAGAAGCAAAAAACGACGAATGAAGAAAAGATGGAGAAAAGCAGGAAAGAAGATCAAAAATTGTTCTACAAAATGCTCAAAGCTACAAGAAAACAGAAAACAAAAGAAACAAACTATATTAAAAATAAAAATGGAGAAATATTGAACGAAGAAAATTAAATAATGGAAAGGTGGAAAAAATATTTCCAAGTACTTCTAAACGCAGATGAAGAGAACGAAGAAGGGACGGAAACACACGAGGGAACAGAAGAAGAGGATATACGCGTAGATGGAGGAATAGAGCTGAGAGAACTGCAGGACGCAATGAGAAGGCTGAAAATGGGAGATCTCTAGGATACGATAAAGTCACGTCCGAAATGATGAAGAATATGGAAGAAAAGGAAACAGAAATGCTACTAAGAGTACTTAAAAAAGTATGGAGAAAAGAAGAACTACCAAAAGATTGGCAGATAGCACTAATAGTAACAATACAAAAGAAAGGAGACAGAAAAGATTGTAACAACTATAATAGAGGTATAACACTACCAAGTACGGGAATGAAAATTCTGGAACAAATAATAGAAAACAGAATAAGAGCTATAGCAGAACCTACGCTACAAGATGCACAAAGCGGATTTAGAGGAGGAAGGAGCATACAAGACCACATTTTTACGATAAATCAAATCACCCAAAAAGCAATACAAGAGAAGAAAACAATATACATGGCATTCATAGACCTAGAAAAAGCGTTCGATAAATTCCCAAGAGTGAAGTTATGGGAGACACTGAGAGAAAGAGGCATCACAGACAAGATGGTTAGAATAATTTTTGTTTATTTAACGATCCAGCAAATTTGTAGACGAGTGTGGTTAATTTGTTGGGTTTGAGGATCAGTGAAATTGAAGTCCAATTTGTTTTAAAATGGCCGACGTTTCGCAATATATAATTGCATCATCAGGGCGCTGAAAGTTTATATTTATTTTATTTCAATGGAATTCACATTGGGGTACATTTCACACGTTACAGATAATAAAAACAGAAACTATTTTTTTTTTAAATATATGTAAATACAAATGGGTGAAGCTTAACTCTATCAAAACAGCCAAGAAAGAAAGAAATCAGACTACAAACAAACTTATACAATACTCACATTTTAACACTCTGGACTCAAGTCGCAAGAATACATATTTACACGACACACAAACAGGAAAACTTTTAGGTACATGGGACAAAATGCGGAAATACAGACAACTTATCTCCATCAAAGGTAGTGCAGTATTGAAGCTTGATAATAGTTTTGCTTATCGAGATTGCCTGTGTTTATTTTGGTAGTTTTTTTTTTCCCTCGGTATATCTGGTGAATTTGATAAGAGTTTTAGCATCGACATATTATTATTCAATTTAATTGATTGAGTATATTGAAATAGGCTGAATTGAGGTTTTCTATATCAGTCCTTTTGTTTACGGTGTTATGTCTCTTTATATGTATCATTTCTGAGACTATTCTTTTTTTGTAATTAGTCTGTTTGTCCAGAATCGACGTACTCTCAAAATCAAATGAGTGCCCCGTGTCCTTTTTGTGTTGTACTAAGGCTGTAGGATTGGTTTTTAATAAGTAGTTTTTTTCATCATTTTTATGTTCCCTAATTCTGTCTTTTAAATATCGAGAAGTTTGTCCTATGTAGCGTTTATCGCAAGTTTTGCATGGAATACTATAAATCACATGTGACTTCAAAAGATTTTCAGTGCTGGCTTTTAATTTTGAGAAGTAGTTCGTTCGTATGGTGTTACAACATTTTTGAGAAATTATGACTTTCTTGTTGTCCGTGGTAGTGATCTTTTCAGTTTTTCTGTGAGTCCATGTATATAAGGTAGTCTGAAAAATATCTTCGCCTCATTGTTGTGTTGGCCTGTATCCGTGGTTTGATGTAAATCACGTTGATCTTGCTGTCTGTAGATTATTTTCCTTATAAGCGACTTTGGGTAACCATTGTCTACGAGCATTCTCTCTATACAGGGTGTTTCCTAAAGATTGGTAAAAAATTCGTTGTGTGATTCCTGGGGTATTTTCATGAAAAAAAGTTCCTATAAACATTTGCCGAAAAATGCTTCCTAAGGGAGCTACGCCCCTTTAAATAGGGCACCCCGAAGACGGTTTTTCCTCAATATTTCCGAAACCTTACATACAAAAATCATGAAATTTGGTACATCATACAAACTTTTAATGCTGAATGAGAATTTGAGCTCAGAATTTCAAAATTTTGATCAGGGGCGTACCATACTGGCGGGGTTAAAGGTTAAATTCTTGTAAGGTTTCGGAAATATTGAGGAAAAACCGTCTTCGGGGTGCCCTATTTAAAGGGGCGTAGCTCCCTTAGGAAGCATTTTTCGGCAAATGTTTATAGGAACTTTTTTTCATGAAAATACCCCAGGAATCACACAACGAATTTTTCACCAATCTTTAGGAAACACCCTGTATATTGTAAGTTTGAGTTGTGATATGCTGTTGATGATAGTGCTATTGATCGATGTTTCAAATTCTTGATGATGTTTATCTTATCTTTCAAAGGATGTAGAGAATGGAAATTAATGTAGCGTTCTGAGAAAGTAGGTTTTTGATACCAGTTAGTTTCGATTATTACTGAGTCAGGTTTTCTTATTATTTCCACATCAAGGAAGGGTATTTTATTGTCTTTCTCTTTCTCCAATGTAAATTGTAGTTTTGGGTGGTAACTATTAAAGATTGTTAAAATGGTCTTGCACTCGTTTTTTGGTATCGCTGTTAGAATGTCATCTACATATCTCTTGAAAAATGGAATCTTGAATGGTAGTTTATAAATAAGTTCATCTTGTAAATCCTGCATAACTAAATCTGCACATACTGGGGACAAACAGTTGCCCATTCCAAGTCCATTAGTCTGGCTGTAAAAGTTGTTGTCGTACTGAAAATAGTTATTCTCAAAATAATACAAAAAATCTATACACATAACACCAACTCAATCATAAGTCACAATAAACACTCAGATACATTCACAACGAGAGTCGGACTAAGACAAGGTGGATGTTTAAGCCCAGTTCTCTTCATAATATACATGGACGGAATAATAAAGAAATGCTCAAAGCAAGGCGCAAAATTAAATATCGGACATAAGAATCTACAAAGAGTAGACATATCTGAATGTGTGTTCGCACATGACATAGCGATCATTGCAAGAATTGAAAACAACTTGCAAAAGAACCTTGAATTGTGGAACAAAATCATAGAGGAACATTTGGTTTGAGATTAGCTGTCGATCATGCATCCTGGGACATGTACAAATGTGAGAGATACAAACGAGTGGAAAAAAGACAACAAAGTTAATTTACCAAATGACTGTTAGACGAAGATGATGTGCCAAGATGTGATGTTATTTGTTTCAACTGTCAGGGATTTTTGCACAATAAGGACAATATTCAGATAGTTTTATGGGATTGGAAGCCCTGTCTTATGTTATTGTCTGAAACCCATGTGTCGTCTGATGTGACTCTTAGTGAACTTCGTGTGACCGGATATCGGATCAAGCAGTGTGTTACCTCGAACAGGAGGACTGGTGGAGTTATGGCTCTCATTAGAAATGACTGTAAGTACAAAGTTCATTACAATCAATGTACTGATAATTATGTATGGTGCTTGACCATCGAGAAGATGTCTACTTCCGGTTCGTCGTATCTTTATACTGTTCTCTACCATCCACCCAATACAGAGAATGCATCGTTTGTCCAGTATTTTGGGACATATCTTGATCAATTGTGTGATTTTGAGGGGCTGAACATAATTGTTGGTGACTTCAATTTTGATCTGTCTAAACCGTCTTTTTATGGGGCAAAAATCTTAGATAAGGTGTACGAAAATGGATTCGCTCAAATAATACAGGAGCCAACAAGAATTACAAATACAAGTCAAACGTTAATCGACTATGTCATAACAAACAGTAAGAAAGTCTCACATAAAGTCCATCTTACCCCTAAGGTTAGTGATCATAATTTAATATCAATCAATATCAATGACAAAGCTACACAACTTGAACCCACAACTATTTTGAGGCGGTCAATGAAGAACTATAACGTAGATACTTTGCAGAATGCCGTAATAAGTACAACATGAGACAGTGGTATTACTGACGTTAACATTCTGGCCAATAATTTTGTTGATAGTGTGACAACCATACTGGATAAAATGTTACCGTTAGTAAAATTTGATGTCCAACAAAAATACCTTCACAAGTATTGGATCACCGATGAAATAAAGGAGATGATGAGAAGAAGAGACAAGCTCTATGTGCAAGCCGTCAATACAAACAGCAACAATATATGGAACGACTACAAATCAATCAGAAATCATATCACGAATAAAATCCGCATAGAGAAGATCAATATTTCAAGGAAAAAATTGATGATAATCGATTCAACCCTTCAGAGCTGTGGAAAAACCTAAAAAAGTTACTTCCTGATAAAAAGGGTCCGGACTCAGTAGAGATATTTTTCGATGATGGCCCAACGATGGACAGCTTGTGCATTGCAAACAAATTTAACGAGTTTTTTCTGAGTAGTGTCAACAGCATCGTTTCGTCTATTCAAACTTATGCAACACCAGAGCAGGTTGTCCAGACGTTCACACAACAGAAAAGCTCGTGGAAGCAATTCAAGAAAATCTCAATGGCAGAACTGAAAGAACATGTGAAGGGGATGAAAACTGTAGGCGGTGGCACATCAGGGATTTCTACGATGGTTTTCAGGGACGTGTTTTATGTGGCAGGGAACAGAATTCTCGACATAATAAATACATCTATGGGTTATGGAGTATTTCCAGATCAATGGAGGTGTTCAGTGGTCACACCAGTTCCCAAAGTTACCAACACGAAGCTCGGGGAAGAGTTCAGACCTATAAATACTGTGCCCTTGTATGAGAAGTTTTTGGAGGTGGTAGTGAAGGTGCAGCTCCAGGAATACTGTGAGCGGCATGATATATTGGTGTCCAATCAGTCCGGCTTCAGACATCATCATTCATGTGAGTCCGTTGTTGTCAATGTATGTGACGAGTTTGCGAAGGAAATCGACAGGGACAAGTATGTGCTTGCAGTGTTTTTGGATTTCCGTAGGGCTTTTGAAACCATAAACAGAAACATACTTTTCAAAAAACTGGAAAAGATTGGTATATCTGACATTGTTTTAGCGTGGTTCAACTCCTTGACTAACAGAACTCAAGTTGTAAAGTTCCGGGATGTGTTGTCACAATCTATGAATGTTGAACATGGGGTACCGCAGGGCACTGTTTTGGGTCCGTTGCTGTTTCTGATTTATATTAATGACATTGTAAACGTGGTGAAAGTGGCGAAAATCGGACTTTCTGCAGACGACACAATGCTGTATATAGCGGGCAGTGACTTGAGTGAATTACAGGACACCATGAACTGTGAGCTTGTATCTATTAGAGACAGGTTGTAAAACAATTGTATAAATGTAAATGTGTCAAAATCGAAATTTTGTGTGTTCGGAAAAAAGTGAAGACTCTCTGAAATTGATGTTAATGGTATCAATCTGGTTATAAATAATGTCAAAATTTCATATAGCATGGAGATTAAATATCTCGGAGTGATATTTGACCCAAATCTGACTTTTCGAACGCATATTAGATATGTAATGAGGAAATTTTCCACCAAAGTAAACTTCATTAGGAGGGTAGGAAAGCATCTGTCAATGTACACCAAACTACTGCCATATAAATCTATAGCAGCTCCACACTTAGAATTTTGCACCACATTGTTCTACAACCAGCCAAAATATATATTAGACGAATTTCAGGTTGTGCAGAATCGAGCGATGCGGGCAATCCTCAAATGTAACCGGTATACACCAATCAAATATATGTTGAGTACTGTAAATATCTTCTCTGTTAAACAAAAAGTCATGTTCAATGTATTCGTCTTTATCTTCAAGATCAAGAAAAAGTTGTTACCACCCTATATCTGTAACAGAACAAACACATTCCAAGATATTCACAGGTACAATACCAGAAATCGTTGCGACTTCATCCTCAACACCAGAAGCAGAACCAACCAACTCGCAAACTCGATCTTGTGTTAAGGTCTGCAGGAGTTCAACAACCTGCCTGCATTTCTAAAAAACTGTGATAATCTACCAAATTTTAAAAAAATTACCAAAGACTATATTTTAAACAATGTCCTGCCAACCTAACATGTTTCACTTTTAATCACTTATGTATTTTTATCAATGTAGGTTTTTTTTTTCTCTCTGTCCTTTTTTATTCATTTAACTATATGTTTATACTTTTTATATTTTTTAAGGTTTATTATATTATATTATTATTTATTGTACTCCTTGAAGCTTGATGCTTAATAAAGATATATTATTATATTATATTATTATTAACACGGAATGAAAATAAATAAGAACAAAACCAAAGTAATGACAATAGGAGAAAAAAGAGAAGAATTGACAATTGCAATTGATGGAACAAAAATAGAACAGGTGAATTCATTCCAATACCTCGGAGTGAACATAGACGAGAAGGGTACACAGGAAATCGAAATAAATAACAGAATAGAAAAAACAATGGAACTGTTCTACTCGATGAACAATACATTTATAAATAATAAGGAAATCTCTAGAGAAACAAAAACAAAAATATTCAAAACAATTTATCGACCTGTACTAAACTACGGTTGCGAAAAATGGGTCCTTACAGAACGCCAGAAAAGTAGAATACAAGCAGTAGAAATGAAATACCTGAGAAGAGTGAAGGGAGTAACCAAGAGGGACAGATTGAGAAATACAAAAATAAGAGAAGACCTACCTACAAGTACAATCAACATTACAGTACATAGAAGAAAGACAACTGGGTTGGTGGGGCCACCTACAGAGAATGGAGGAGACTAGGACAGTTAGAAGAACATGGGAAGCAAAAATACTGAAAAACATGAAGAAAGGAAGACCGCGAAGAACATGGGACACAGTTATAGGAGGAATAATTGACAGCAAAGGAAAAACTTGGGAAGATGCAAGAAAAATTGCGAAGGACAGAAACAAGTGGAAGAAATTTGTGAAAAACTTATAATAAGATAACCGCCCTACACCATTGTATGGTAAAAGGGTTTCAGATAATATACATACAGGGTGTCCCAACGATAGAGTAAAGTAGGTTTTATCATATAGGATACGAAAAATATCAATATCAATATGCGTCACAGGTTAGGGGTGTAAATAGCGCACATTCTGAAAATATTTGGAAACATACAGGGTGCGTCACAAAAGTATGGCACGAAAAAGTATGATTTTTTTTAAATGGAACTCCCTGTATATTAATTGATATTCCAATTCTTTCTTCAATTTGGAACAAAAATTGTGATACAACTAATGTTCCTAAATTCAACCGTTATCGAGATATCGCGTTTTAAAAATGGCATTTTTGCAACTTCGACATGCTATAAAACTCAAACTATTCAAGTTAGAGAAAAATGGATTGCACATTCCTATCTTAACTTTTCAAGAGCTATTCAAGGAGATTAAATCCATTATTGTGAAAAAATGTCAAAATGTGCCGAAAAAAGTTGACAGTTGACGTACCCTTCTATCCAAATGACAGAAGAGCTCTTGAAAAGTTAAGATAGGAAAGTGCAAACCATTTTCCTCTAACTTGAATAGTTTGAGTTTTATAGCATGTCAAAGTTGCAAAAATGCCATTTTTAAAACGCGATATCTCGATAACGGTTGAATTTAGGAACATTATTTGTATCACAATTTTTGTTCCAAATTGAAAAAAGAATTGAAATATCAATAAATATACAGAGGGTTCGCATTTAAAAAAATACTTTTGTGACGCATCCTGTATGTTTCCAAATATTTTCAGAATGTGCGCTATTTACACCCCTAACCTGTGATGCATATTGATATCGATATTTTTCATATCCTATATGATAAAACCTACTTTACTCTATCGTTGGGACACCCTGTATATATAGAGTCACTAATAGCGTTTTCGATTGGTAAAATCGGGCAGCACTGGTGCAACACTCGGGCAATATTTATGTTCGATTGGTGGAGATCGAGTGGATTTTTATGTTCGATTGGGGAACCGGGTCAATGAGTTTTGCACTCAGTGCAGATTTTTTGGCACGAGGTCTTTGAGCTTGTGCTGGTATAGTGCAATTTCAGTGCATTATCAAAATTGAAAAAAAAACATGAAAAATGGTGGATATAAACGTCTCGTGAGGTGATTCTGTGGGTGGACAAGAAATTTCGAGTTAGAGCTATTATGGAATCAAGTAGTGCCGAAAAAAGGAAATACAGAAATACTGGCGTTGACGAGTTATGGAAAACGAGTACCTACTCAAAACTGAATTAATTTCATTTAAGATCTGGTGCATATACCTTATTTCTCAAAAAAGTTGGTCCTAGTATCTATGATCTATAATCTATATAATACAATATAATTGGTCTCAAGATTTTGTCATTTGGCAATGAGAAATGGACTTCTGATTAGTTTAGTTCGAGAGTCGCTTCAGCCGCTACGCAGAAACAACATAATATTAGATTTTCAAGAAGTTTAATGATTCCAATTTCAATTTGAACGGAATTTTACCGTGCAATATTATAGCACTCGATGAAAAATGTATGTTCGATTGGGATTGCCCTAGACCAAATGTTCATCATAACTGGTTTTGCCCCAGGTCAAACCCAGTGCAACCCTTGTTTTCCCAATCGAAAACACTATAACACAACCACAAATATTTATGTTCACAATCGCAGCGTATATTTATGTTGTAACGATTATAATTCGCGGCTAATCGATAACTAAGTCTCCTGTCCGAATGGCGGAGCTTCTTATATAGAGCCTCTTCAATACCTCGATAGATGGCGAAAGTTCTCCAATATTCTAGGTGTAGGCAACCGAATAAACCTTGCTATTCTAGAACTTAACAGTGGTTTGGGCTTGTGACAAACGGGACAAAAGCCGAGTTATTCGATGGCGAGATGCAATGGTTGTAACGTCGTGTCCGCTTTCGACCGCCTTGGAAGTTCGTTCCACTGGGCATGGTTAGTCACAATACTAAAACCCACTGTCTGCATAGAATTCTTCCAATCCATAGTATGGTTGCTGGATGTCCTGGGTACTTATTCTCCAGCTTATTCGTATACGAATATGCATTTGATTTTCTACACTATTCGTGTACGGATTTAATTGGAGAATTGAGCATCTGGAGCTCTTCACCTTTGTCTGAATCCATTTCTTTGACAAAATTCCGTGAAATCTAGAGATTTGAAAATTGTTGCATTGTCACTGACAAGTATTTCAGGAAGTCCATAAGAGCTGAAAATTTCTCGCAGGAAGAAAATGGTCCCCGAAGTGGTGGGGGAATTTCTTGATAGTTTGATTTCAGGCCATTTACTTTTTGCATCCACTACTATTAAGAAATAATTATTGAGGTATGGTCCATAGTCTATGTGAACTCGTTGCCAATTACTTGTCGGTTCTTCCCATTGATGTAAAGGTGCTTTTTGTGGATTTTTCCTGAAATCACAACAGGGCTTGCATTTTTTGAACCGTTTCTTCAATATTTTGGTCAATGCCTTTCCAGTAACAATATCTTCTCGCCAATGATTCCATTTTTACAATTCCAACAGGGGTACTATGAAGTTCTTCCAACATTTTCTTTTGGAGGCTTCTAGGAATAATTACTCTATTACATTTGAAAATTATTGCTTCTTGTGTAGAATACTCAGGATCTCTGATTATGCCATTATGTAAATCAAATCTCATTTGTTGGAGTTCTGCATCATTCCGTGTTCCCTTAACAATTGTTTCAAAATCTAAGATAGACGTACAAATTTGGTTAATGGTGTAAGAATTCTGTTGGTATGCATCATCAATTAAATTTATTTCCGTATTTTCTAAAGAAATTGGATTTCTTGAAACATAATCGACGTTAGTGTGGTTATAAGATTTCTTATATTCAATAGTGTAATCAAATCCGGATAAAAATTGTGCATATTGATCATTCTTGTAGCTGATAAAATGGGTAACTATTTAGTAGGATTGAATATACACATGAGTGGCTTATTGTTAACGATGAGCGTGAATTTTCTTCCATAAATGTGATGGGACATTTTCTTGAATGCCCAGTATATTGCTCTTGCTTCACGATCTAACTGGCTATAGTTTTTCTCGGCATTTGTTAAGGATCTTGAAATAAAAGCCACGGGTTTCTCTGTGTTATCTGGAAGTCTATGAGATAAAATTTCCGTATAATCCGTAAGGACTAGCATCAGTGGCTAGAATTATTGTATATTCTGGTGTATAAGGCATTAGAACACGATCACTGGAAATTTCTTCTTTCGCTTTCCTGAAAGCACTTTCACATTCTGTAGTCCATTTGAAAATTTTATTTTTTTGAAGCAATGTATTTAAGGGCTGTAATAAACTAGCTGCGTCTGGTATAAATTTGTCATAGTATCGCACCATGCCAAGAAATTGTTGTACTTGTTCGGCATTTTTTGGTCTTGGGGCTTCTTGGATTGCTTTCACTTTTTCACTGGATTTCTTGAGGCCATCTCTGGAAATAACGTGGCCTAGATATTTGATTTCTGACTGAAAAATTTACATTTATCTTTGTTAAGATGTAGATTGTACTTCCTTAATTTTCCAAACTTTCTGTAAGGCGAAATTTACATTTATCCAATGTATGTCCTTGTATCAATATGTCGTCGAAATAAACTATTGTGCCTTCTAAATCATTCATAATCTGCTCAATAATTCTGTGAAATTCATTAGAAGCCGTTTCAATGTGTGTTGAGATAGCTTGTATATTGGCACTTGTTTCGTCCAGTTCAACATGCAGAGGTAGGCTTTATATATCAAGCGTACAAAAATATTTACCATTATCCATTTTGTTGAAATGTCTTCTATTCTTGGAATTGGATATCGATTATCCACGAGATGTTGATTTACAGTCACTTTAAGGTCTGCGCACAATCTTATTATTTTTCCATTACTGTAAGGTACACAAATAACTACCTACCAATTTGTTGTTCTAAATTTCGTTTCCATACCAACCAAACTGTAGATAATGCACTTTGTAATGCACAAAATAATGTTCTTGATACTTTTCCCTTTTCAGTCAAAATCAAAATGAAACACACAATTCTTTTTTTGCGTTAAAAACGCATTCACCAGTAACGTAAACAAACATTGATAATGATGACTTTCAATCGGCATTTGTGAGTTGTTCTTGCTTGATTTTGGTGCACACTACTGTGTTTATCGGAAATCTTCGAAAGATTTGAGCTGAATACTGGCATCAAAAAAACCTGATCATGTATACAAACAAACGGACAATCAAATTCATAAAAGTATAAACGATTAAACGAAGACTGACTGATCTTAATGACGCAGCTGTCTAGAGTGTCATGTCTAATCAAAACAGTGTTGCCAATAGCAGGGAATAAGGCGACAAAAGAGGAAATTTTATGAACAGTGATCGGACATGCCCTTGCATTTCAAATATAAAATAAATCAATTATGATTTTGATTATACCCATATTATCCAATATCCAGCTGCCGCCACAAACTGTTTTTTCAATATAAATATATTGTTAAGCATAAATAATCATTTTTCTCAAGTTCTATGTTTTTAAGTGCGTTCAAATAATATATTATCTAAAGTTTTTCGTGTCTAATCTGTGAACGCTCGTGGAAAAAATATTGTTCCTAACAAGTTCGCAAAGTGTCTTTCCCGCACGCAAAAGCAGTTAGACGAACGACGCGAAGCGGAGTTCGTCTAACTGCTTTTGCGTGCGGGAAAGCATCACTTTGCGAACTTGTTAGGAAAATAACTATTTTACGACGTGGGTCCTTTGGAAAATTATGCAGATGATTGTCTTCTCATTGCAGTGAGGTACGCGACAATTATGCCTATTACGAACTTTCTTTGGATATCGGCGAGCATTCGTATGATCTTCCATTGTTAATGATGATTTTCATCACCAATATCGGTGGGATCTTTTAATCAATGAAATATATACCATTTAATAAAATTAGATACCTTTGATCTATGCACTATAATCGTCTATTTTGTTGGCTAAAAGCCACTACACTTGAGGCTTTTTGATATCGACACCCTTCAGACTGATGCCGATAAGTTTATGATTCCAACAATAACAACAAAACCCGAAAAATACCATTCAATTAGCACACTATAATCATTTAACAACGTGGTTTATCAAAATCTTTTCATAAATAATAACAAAATCGGGAATATATCTTCAAGTTATCACGATCCCAATAGAAACAGCATGGAGACAGCTGATGTCTATCACGCTCTCGAAAGTTCGAGCACAAAACGCCAGAGGCCGCTCCGCTGACTCTTTGAATCGCCAATACTAATGCTCTACACTGTAAGAACAGTTGGTTCAAAAAGGTGGTAGTAATCTGAAACTCAATGAGGCTTTCATAATGATAAAGAGACTTGAACCATTTATCATATTGGTGATTATTAACGGAACGGTTTTTGTTTTCTTCTTTTCTCTATTTTTGTGTTATAAAAAAAAAATCTCTCTTCACAGACATATTCATTACCCACATAAGTATGAATAAATGGATATATGAGTACATGTTGCCTAGAAACATAGGTATATAAGACTTGCAAATTGATATTTTAGACATTCATAATTATATATCAATACATAGTATAAAAAACAACAAGTAGCGACAGCTCCATATACCTTTAGGTGGTCAAATTTCATTCTGTCTCAATGACAGAAATTCGCCTCATTTATACACTGCTGGCATTATGAAATGTAAAATTCTTTTCTGAATCAAGACTTAGAAACTTCGCAATCTTTAGACATACTGCATGGGACCTCGTCGTATTGCATAATTTGAACAACTAATATTCATTTTCTCCAGGGGCTGTGATCAATAATTCTAATCAGGAGTAAGGATTACACAATTCCATTGAAGAGTCGTATCATACTGTTGTATTGCTCATCTGAAGATCCATTCATCAAGTTTTAATGAAGCCAACATTCAGGATTGGATGTTTTTTATTTTCCAACTCTTACATTGAAACAATTCAAGAGAATATACAGTGGGGACC
Organism: Orchestes rusci; assembly: GCA_958502075.1. Lineage (NCBI taxonomy): Eukaryota > Metazoa > Arthropoda > Insecta > Coleoptera > Curculionidae > Orchestes > Orchestes rusci. The sequence continues at coordinate 26,803,596 of OY293308.1, read as the reverse complement.
CAGATCGACGCATGGATAGGTGAAAAAGACAAAAAAAAATGGATGGAAATTTTATCTTTTGGGGTTCAGACCTGCTTTGATAGAAATTATTTTGTGTCATAATTTTAGTTTTGAAAAATCGAGTATATCTTGGAAATCAACTTAAAAACTATTTTTCTCACCAGTAAAGTGCTTTTTCTGTACTTAAGAGATTGAAGAAAGTGATTCAGAATAAAAAACTGAGTGAGAATGCAAGATTTCCAAACCCTCCGCTTACTTTAATATTTTGAATTTTTCCAGTCCACGTTTCCAGAATTGATAGCATGGAAATAGATTTGATCTTAATATTTTAAACGTTAAAAAGTAGGCGGCGGGTTTTGAAATTTCGCATTCTTACTCAGTTTTTAAATCTGATTAATGTAACATTTTGTCGTATCTCCTATGAAAAAAGCACTTTACGAGAAAAATAGCTTCTAGGTTAATTTCCAAAAAATTCTTGATGATTCGAAACCAAAATCATGACACAAACTGTTCCTATCTAAGGAAGGATGAACCCCATAAAATTAAATTTCAATTCATTTTTTTTTACTTTTCCACTTATACAGGCGTTGATCCGGGGACACATTGTATGTATACTATATACAATATTATATATTTTTAAATAACTAACTTTGACATGTTTTAGCATATTATATTGGACGACACAGCAAAGATGAGAATATCTAAAAATAAAGAATTTATTAATGAAAAATATAAAAATGGTACCTAACACCAGAAATGCAAGTAAAATCATGTTTAAATTTAAACATGCAAAATGTTCTTGATTTTTTGTTTCGGTTTCTTCTGTTCTTTTCTTTACATTGCCATTTCGATGCTTATTTCTCTATTTCTAAATTTCAAGGTAAAGAAAATTTCACATCTTACAAATAATTTCAGAAGAAACGGTCTGGGGAAGTTTTTGCAAGGATGGAACATCTCCAGTGGAGTGATGAGGCGAAGAAGACTATGAGATACCTCTTTTCCAGTAAACACTTTTTTGAATTCTGTATCAAAGATATTATCCAGAGAATAAATAAAATGGACGAATGTTTCTGGAGGTGACAATAGTCCACCAAAAATTCCTTTTGAATGATCATATGCTTTGAAATGGGACAAAAGGTTGGTTTCGTTCAATGAGGAGCACTGTCTTGCAAATCCTTCGCAGTCCTCACATGTATGAACTTCAAGACATCTTTTGAGCAAGTATCCACAAACATAAAAAAACGCATTTTGTGTGGGCAAATTTTCACTGCGATAATCAAAGACGGAAATTGAAATTGCTGCTTTAGATTGTTTTGATAACTCCTCATTGATGGATTCTGTCGTCTGTAAGGACTTCAAAGACTCTAAGTTCAACAAAATCTGGTCTAAATCATCTCTGCAGTTCATGTGATTAGACTGGAAGTAGTTTTGAATGAAAAGTTTCTTGAAAGTCCTTTGAAACTGAATGGGTGTAGGATTAACACAGTTGTCTCCTTGCTGCCTCACACTTCCAAAATGATTTTCAAGGCAATCAGTATTAAGACGTCGAGTTCCCAAATATTTTTAACCATGCTCATCTAGTTTTGGCCATAATTTCAATAAACTGTTGATTGGGATTATCCAACACTTTATAAACCTCATTTTGGTGGTAATATCCTTTCCATTTATATCCAGAACTCTCAACTTTTTTAGAAACATTAATGTTTCACTAAGAAACTGTCTCTGGTAATCAGACCCATCAAATGAATTTTTAAATTTGAATGAGTTTCCTGATGAACTCGAGTTCAATATATCGAACAGATTATCAAATCGTTCAATTATTTCAATTGTTCCAAATGCTGCATTTGGAAGTAAGCCTACGCTCATATGCGTATTCATACCACAAGCAACAGAATGACTCAGGACTTGGGTGGCATATTTTACTTTCATTTTTTCAAAGATTGTCGGGAAAATATGAGATTGGGTGAGTTTTGCGGCACATCTATAAAACTGCTTCTTGTCGTTATTATAAAAAGTTTCTATAAATGACCATGACGTTGTTTTGTCTTCAAAACAAAAAATGTGTTTTTCCAAATTATTCCTAGTTGCTTTAATCAAGTGGCATGGGTCAAATATATAAGTCAACTTTCTTCCACTGGCTACATCAAATTCGGAATTTTCGGTTGAGATTCCCATGTTTGTAGCCAGTTGTACAAAATTGGATCCCATATCACTTGCAATTCCCTCTACTTCAACACCGATACTCTCCAACTGTATTATGCATCTCTCCAGTACCAGTCGAAGTTCCTTGGCTTTGAATTGGGTGGACAGGAAAAAAAATGCAATGGACAATTTGCACATTTTTTGGAAATATGAAAAATGTAAGGATTAGTAAGTACTGATGCCATTGATGTTTAAAAAATCAACCTACGACCTCTAATACTGTGGTGATCACCGATCAAAGAGCGCCAATCGACATTCAATACGTCACAGAATACACCATCTATCTTCGTCTGACGTATTGACTGAGATGTCTCTCTCTCTCTCGGGAGGGTAATATGGCCCCACCCCTTTTGCGATCATGCAGTGAAATTCGTGTCTTCTTTTTCATTCATTTAGTATATTTTTGGGTATTTCGGAAAAATTGTTTCGCTGGTGACTTTCAAATAATGTCTAAAATACGTAAATAAAATTTCAAGTCATTTGAAAATGTATGCAAATTGTCCATTGGCTGCTTCCAAGATGAGTAAAGTCCTCTTGCCATTATCACCAAGACATTTTTGCACAATTCTGGGCCTCGTTTCTCATGACCAATATCTTCAAATTCAATTATCTGATCATTCTTCAGATCAAAGAAAAGACTGGATTTGAGTGCCATTTCCTCAATGCAGATAATGCAGTGTCTGTCCATATCTGTCATGGTAATCATTTTGATTTCCAGAGCCTTGAAAACGGATAAATTCTCCAACCCCGGTTGGAATGCCAGTCTTGACGTTGTTCTTTTAAGTGTTCTCTTATTAGGAAGTGTAAGCATTTTGCTCAGAAATCTATATGCTTTTGGACTCAAGAAGTACAAAGTCAAAGCAAATTGTTTCAGCTCCATAGAGAACCTTCTAGCTTCTTTTCTTATTCAGAATGTGGGACTTCAGTATTTCTGCCAACTGACTGCTGAAAAGTCTGTCACATATTTTGTTAAAATCTGCGATCATGGTCTTGTCGTCTAATTTTTCTACCCTGTTTTCTTTGTCAATATATTTTTGGCTCTTTTTGAGTCTTTTGAGTTCAGTTCTCAATTTCTGCTTACGTGGAGAATTGGAGGACAGACTTTTGTGGGTTTGCGTGGAGATCGTCAAGGAGAACAGGGAAAGTTGATCGGTCTGTGGAGTGCTTGGTCCTGAAATAATCATCAACTTAGATACGTTTTTGATTAAGAATTAGTCAACTCTCAATAATCCAATAATCTAATAATGAGGCATTTGGAATAGTTTCAATGCATTAAAATGGAGATTGATAGTCTTGATCTCTGGTTACCTACCTAAAGGAATCGTTGTGGTCTTTGAAAATGTATCATCTGGTAAGTTCTTTGGAAGTGAACACGAGAATTTGGTTGGAGCAGCATCGGTTACGAGTCGTTTGATGGAAGTTGCTGTTTTCGAAAAATATTTTTCTTCAAAATGAAGCTCACATCCTATTGCAAGCTTCTGTCCAAAGCTTTGCCCTGAAATCATTTTTTCATTAAAGAACAATAATGCCACGCCAATAATAATGAAGCCCACTGTCACCACCAATAGTATAATAATTTTATTATATTTTATAATACATAGGTATATTTTTATATAATTTAATAGTGGAGTATTATTTATTTTAACCTAAGCATGGCAGATTTGAAGAAAAAATTACCTAGTACATTTTCAAAATATTCATATCGCACCTTCGGTAAAACAAGGGCATAATTCCGCTTTAAAACAAATCGAGATGTGCCCTTGTGTTACCGAAGGTGCAATATTAATTATTTAATCTCATCATGTCGTTATTTTTAAATGAGCATTTATCCTCTGGGATGAAACAAGTATTCTCAAGAGCGACTGCATCATTCAAGATGCGAGTCACTGTATAATTTGAATATTATCATTATAATAATATCTATAAGTAATATAATATTATAATCACCCACCTTCCAATATCTTTGGGAAAATGGAACAAAGCATTTCCATCTCCACGTACTGTTGAGCATGCACGGTACACACAGGATTCAGAAGACTTTCCTGGCATTTCGATAAGAAATATCTCACGAGTATCTATCAAAAATTGAAGCAGGTCTTTCAATTAATTCGCAGTTCACAAAAAATGCTAATGTTTGACAAACGCTTTTGTCATTATTGACGTACCTAAATTCACCTCATTTCTATGCAGTATGTCTAAAGATTTATGCGAAGTTTCAAAATCTTGATTAAGAAAACAATTCTACATCTCATAATATCATCAGTGTATAAATGAGGCGAATTTCTGTCATTGAGACAGAACCTTAATTGACCAGCAGACCCGTGAGCTGTCGCTACTTGTTGTTTTTTTTACTATGATCAATAGGTAGTTATTTGAAAATGAAAATATAAAACGATACAATAAAAATATTTGGAAGGTTTTTGAAGATATCTTGTGATCATCTTGTGAAAAAATTAGTGTCAAGTTCGTATTAGGTATATGTTTCACTGATGAAGGGCCTTTCTTTTATTTTATTATACAGGGTGTTTCAAGTTTTAACTGTGAGGTAAAAGAGGTATTTTTTGGGTATTTTCCGTGTGAATTTTTATCCCGAATTCGAACGCGCGTAGGTTTTGTTTTCAGGGCGACATTTTTTGGCACACCCTATAAGGAGGTGATTCTCATGACACTTGGTTAAATAAGGATGAGTGGAACCTTGTTTGAAATTTGAAAGCGCTTTCAATTCTCTACACAACATCAGAATATTTTTCAAAATTCGTATGATATTGGTTTTCGAGATTTCCATTGTTGAACTGGGCAGATAGAATAATTACCTACTCTTTTCGAATCTCATCCTTTTTCTCGAAGACGCCAGTTTAATTTTTTCAAGTAGGTACACATTTTGACAATTTTTGTTACTTTGATGCATTTATCGCCCGAAACTCCTCTGTTAATTTCTAGTTAAAACATCCTGTATATTCTATATGTTGAAAATCCGCTTTCGTTTATTTTATTCTTCTTATATTTGTATACTCTAATATAAATGACGTATAAATTATGTATATTTATTGTAAAAAAACTACAATAATTTGTATTCTTTATCAAGATCAATTAAGTGATATAAAAACACCAAACATAATGAATACATTTCTGTTGTCTCGAGGATAAGGGAAATCTCATTGTCTTCCAAGGCACTTTTTTCTGGCATTTCTTCAACCATGCATCTTTGTGAGAAAAATGGAAGGAATGGCATTGGGAAATAGGCGTTTCTTTTAATTTTCTTTGGAAATGAACAAGAAATGAATTTTTCTTCGAAATGAAGTTTGCATAGCCTCCAATATGAAATCTGGGCCATTTTTCAGTTTACCGACTATTCAATTACAGACTTAAAATAACTACTTACTGATTCTCAAGAACATCCAGAACACGATTTATATATTCATATGCTGCGCAAATGTTTATAAACATTAAAACAATTATTTCTTTTTGACATTTTTGTCAAAGACGTTATTTAACCTCCGCTCCAACAGACGTCACAAAAATGAACATGCCGCTTTCGTGAAGGTCACGAAGTGGGCCATTTTAAAAATTTGAAGCTATGGGCAGGAGCGTTACTTTTTGAACGATATCTAAGAGAACATCCACCGGCTACGCTGGGCAGGAGCGAAACACCGAAATGACCAAAATATGATTTCAATGCGCATGCCTGAAGGAAGCGACGTGTTCATTTTTGTATAGAGTCGCTCAAACGGTTGTCCTGACATCTGACAGTTCTCACGTTCTGACTGCTCGTTTTCTCAACAGCGTTGCCAACACTTCGTCAGTGAAGCGCGCCATAGCAGCAATCAAAATGTGCTAATTTGCACCTTGAAGGGCGATCTTTTGACGACGTCATAATATAACAAATTTATTTCACTTTGGGAATGCCGGTACAGGTTTCGAAGGCGTTTTTGAGACTTAAAACGCAAACTTAGTGCTTCCCGAACCCAGGCGGCAGGCAAATAAAGAAACGGATGTCATTTCTAGAACATTTTTTATACTCTATTCAAGGTGTTATCACGTTATCGGATGAATTTGACTCATGAATGTACACAAGTTCAACGGCTGCTCCTGCCCAAATAAAAAGGTACACTCCTACCCAGCGTAGCCGCGGTGAATGTTCTCTTGAATATCGTTTAAAAAGTAACGCTCCTGCCCATATGGCTGCTCCTGCCCGAGTTAAAAGGTACGCTCCTGCCCAGCGTAGTCGATGAATGTTCTCTTGAATATCGTTTGAAAAGTAACGCTGCTGCCCATATGGCTGCTCCTGCCCAAGTGAAAAGGTACGCTCCTGCCCAGCGTAGCCGGTGGATGTTCTCTAAATATCGTTTAAAAAGCAACGCTCCTGCCCATATGGCTGCTTCTGCCCGAGTAAAAAGGTACGCTCCTGCCCAGCGTAGCCCGTGGATGTTCTCTCAAATATCGTTTGAAAAGTAACGCTGCTGCCCATATGGCTACTCCTGCCCGAGTAAAAAGGTACGCTCCTGCCCAATATAGCCGGTGGATGTTCTCTTGAATATCGTTAAGAAAAGTAACGCTCCTGCCCATATCGCTGCTCTTGCCCGAATAAAAAGGTACGCTCCTGCCCAGCGTAGCCGGTGGATGTTCTTTTGGATATCGTTAAAAAAGTAACGCTCCTGCCCATATGGCTGCTCCTGCACCCCTATTCGCTCCCTTTCCCGTAAGATTGTCACATAACCACACATTTGCGCAACATTTCAATGGTTGCAAACCCTTCCTAGAAGGGTCTTAATAAAGATAAAACAAACAAAAAATAAAAATTGCAATAGTCGGTAAACTGAAAAATTACCGAAATCTGCAAGGCAATTGCCTTGGAAAGCAAGTCGTCTCGATAACAAGCCTACAATCATAGCTATTTCAGCCCTATAATAAATGAAAAAAAAACTATAGATTACTAGATCACCGTAGGTACACCCTATAATATGAAACAATTTGAACAAACTTCTACTCGGCTCAAGTAGGTACTTATATCAAACCATACATTTTGTTTACTGAATTGTGGTAGGTAATCGTTTTAGATTTTTCTTGGTCAATAAACATTACAAAAAACAAAGATATGGGGTAAAGGTGACAGTCGTTGGCACCTTTAAGCGGCCGCGTCCTTTTTACCACATGTCACAAACCAATCTGCATCGGAAAATCTTAATACACAGGTTTGTTAGAAAGAGATAGATCTATTTTATTCACCTATGTCTTTTGCTTTGCATATATCTCTGGTTTAAATAGTATTATCCTGAAGAAAAACACACATTGTCAGATTTCATAGTAGTTGGCAGGGCCGTCATAGTTATTGGCATCTGTGAATACAGTAATTGGCATACCTACTTATTCGGGACTTACCTAGGTATGAACAAAAAGAGATAGTCATTACTATCCATATTTTATTTTCGAAGTGTGTAGTCACAAAACACTTTCAAGTTCTAAACACTTCTGACATACAAAAACTGCAGAAAAAAAAGATTTATTTGTATACTTCGAATGTAAAGTTCGGGTACATTTCGAGCATCTTCGCCCCAACTTGTTCAATGACATTACCTCTCCACACGCATAGCAAATTCCTTTAGGCAAGAATTTCTTTTTTTCTTTCATCTTTAAGCATACAGGTACCCCTTTATTTTCTTTCTTCTGAGGAGATTCCATTTTACCCACATAATTTTCTTCAGCCTGGTTTATCTCATTTTCTCTAACCTTTTCTTGTTTGATCTCTTCTCTCTCCTGAGGGGATTCAATTTTTCGTGTATCTCTTTCTTCAGCCTGCTTCATCTCATTTTTCCTCGCATTTCTTAGTTCAGAATTTTCTTTGCTCTCATCTTCAGAGAGTTCAGTGTAATTTATCTTATTTTCAGTATATTTCGTTCTTTTATTTCGAATTGGGCTAATTTTAATGTTTTGAAGAATATTAATTTTTGATGTTTCTTTCTTCCGCACCACATTTGTTTTCCTTTTTTTATTTTCCTCCCGGACCTTTTTCTTTCTCTCTTTTTCTTCTTGTTCTATCTTTTTGTTATTTTCTTTCTCCTCAACGATGCTTTTCCACCTTTCAGAAGTGATTACATAAGGTAGTCTTTCTATGTTTCTCTTGTTTTTTCTTTTGGGACTTTCTGGCCATTGAAGAATGCTACTCAAAGGAGATTCAACTGAAGTTGTGGGCTTCACATTAGGTTTTATGAATGTACCTACCCTATTTGAATCAACATGCCAACCATTAAATTATTGTAAACGGTGAAATTTTAGTGGTTGGCACCCAATGCCAACCACTAAAATTTGAAGTTTAGTAGTACCAATGATTTTCCAACAACTAGATATAGCTCGACGTCTGTTTGTGTGTCACATGTTTATACATTGAGGGGAGAGAGGAATTCTTGCGAGCTTGCCAAACTGCAAATTTAATAAGTAGCTACCTTGTATTCCAGGTATTTTTATTCTAATTAAAAATACTTTATGCTCTATGAGTGCATCTCCTGTAGTTACCAATTATATAATATGTACATTTTTAGATCACTAGTGATAATAAAACATTATCAATGAGACTCATATTTTTTCATGAACCTTAGTTACTGTAGACACGATGCAACGGAATACATCTGGCAGCACGACACAAATGCCTATTTGAGATCAACCAATCACAGCTGATAATCATTTTAACCAATCATAGCCTGCAGCTCCCTTGGAACACTGTTGTCGGCTTGTTCAAAATTCAGTATTTTTGAAGGCCGAACAGCTGATTCATGTGAACAAAACTTATCAATAATCAGTAAATTATAACTGTCCTATAACAGCAACGATATTGAAACAAATAAAACAGCAAAACATATCCTCGTTAATAAACTGGTCAATCTCTTTTGATAAAAAGGGAAAATTCTGAGTGCTTTCCATTTGCAACAAGGTAACGTTGAACGAATTCAACGGATGAGATGTAAATAATAACATGTTTATTATAGTGACAAACAATTTGCCCGGGATCTAGGGTGTACGCTAGTTCTAGTGGGTTCTATGTTCTAAGAGTAGTACACAGTGGTTGGCATCTAAGTTTCTAGGTTATAATTTATAAAAAAGGACGTTTTTTACTCTATAATACATGTATGAATGATATCTAAGCATTGATAATCACTTACCTGGCTTTATCTTTTCACAAGCACACAAAAAAATCAATTTTCCAACGTGAACACAAGGTCAAACGGGACAATTTATCTAGTGATCTGAGACACCGCCAAATTCTTAATGACAAACTGAAGCAGGGCTACCAACTGCTAGGAGAAAAAGTACCTACTATTCAGTCCAAGAGTGCCAACAATGATTTGAATAAATCACCGAAGCAGTAAGGTCAAGCTTTGACATATTATTAAACAAAACGTAAACAGGTGCCAATGACTGTATGCCTGCCAACCACTGTCACCTTTACCCTGCATACTTTTTGAGTAAAACCGTCGATAAAATTGGGAAATATTCTCAATAATACGGGAGTAAACAGACTTTCTAATATAGGTGCATAAGTACTTACTGATCAGAGTCTTTAGGGAAAGAAAATATGGATATTCCATGGCCGGTTCTGGTCCAACAGCCCCGAAAAGCACAAGAATTGCCTCTCGTCATATAACACGATTTCCTTTCACAGAAAAAAACACACAAAATCAAAATAACGAAGAATATTCCAAATGATACGAAACAAACACCATCAGAGACCGGACTAAAAGACCGGACTACCGGACCGTCAGATGTTTCACAGTGGTCCCACATTTCCCCTTCCTAAAGATTTTGGCGGGAACCGTTTTGTCGCTTCTGATACAACATTGGCAAAGTCTAGACTTAGTCACAAATAGACAACTTGTTATAATCTAGGTATATGACTTCATGGCTTGTATTTGTATTACAATATAGACGGCTCTGGCAGAATCCATTGAACTCGATACTACCGTACCTGGAAGGGACCCATCCGTGCTGTTTACATCGAGTTGACTGAAGACAAATTTTCGACTAGAAAGAGATAGAGACAGAAAGGGGTGTCTATCTTTGTCATATGTTGTCATAATATATTAGCTGTGTTTGTTATGCACCACTAGTGCACACTCTTTCACACTGCAACACTCAGTGTGCCTTTGTTTGTGAAATGTTTGTCTGTTTTTTAGGATAGAATCTTAGTACGTTTAGTAAAGATATTCTATCCTAAAAACCAGACAAACATTTCACGAAGAAAGCCACACTGAATGTTGCAGCTAATATTATGTTCAATCAATATGTAGCTTTCTATAGTTTGGGTGCCAAACAAAATGGTTAATTTATGCAGTGCATTTGGGTGTGGTAATAAATACACTCCAGAAAAGCAGATTTCATTTTTTGGCTAAGTGATATAACTCCAATTATTAAGGACAAGGGCATGCACCTTAAGTATACCTACACGAAATTGTCCTAGTTAAAAGGGCCCTACTCACACTCCTGCAGCAGTGGCAATCTAGGCCTGCCGCAGGAAAAACTTCCTTGTAAAGTACGTTTTGTTTTGAAAATGTGACAATTTCACATCCTGTTCGAGTTCGTTGGTACTACTAACATCATTTCCAAAGTTTGTTTTCTCATATCTTGCTTGACATAATGCTAGGAAGGTATGAAGGGGCCCTCACCGCCCAGCTTAGAAGGCGATCTAGGAAATTGCCCCAATCGCCCTGCCTCCTAGATTGCCCCTGCTGCAGGCGTGTGAGTAGTGCGCTTTAGGAATTGACGATGGTAAACACTCCAAGAAATGCAAAAGTTCTATTCGGACATTCCTCAAGCCCCCTATCAAAAAACACCATATTTATTAGTTTTAATGTGACCTCAAAAATAATTTTAAGCTATTATAGTTTTCCAAGTTTTTACTTTACTCAATACACAGGTTAAACATATAAACCTACTACCTACCCTTTATTTTCTTAACTATTTAATCGAATTACGGATCATCTGAGTATACTTCGATCATTATTTACTAATTTGTTTCTTATTTTGCATTTTCCAGATAGTTATTTGAAATATATAGATCCATCATATCATGATAATTAAGACTATCAAGTATGCACAGAATTGTAGTCATTTTTTCCAAACAAATCAACCGCTTTTTCAATTTATCTTCAAACTATTTGAAAACCTCCGACTTCGCATAAGGACAATGAGTGTGACAAAGATAGCATCCCCTTTTTAGTCCAATCAAAATATACCTATGCTCCAAAAAAATACGACTAAAATTGCCTCAGTTGTCGACACGACAGGGGCCCTTCCAGTTACGTAGTATCGAGTTCAATGGCACAATCTTCTCAAACGCGTTTGTTGAAGCTCCTTTCACTGACACTGACAGCCATGACTTACACCAGCAGTCTGCACTACCCTACCCTACACCAAAATAACAAACACACCTATTATTATCCCCGGATCAATTCGGATTTTCACCAAACAAGTGCACCAACGACGCCATAGAAATAATTATTTCTATAGGTCAATATAACAATGGGTCTATCGTTAAGGTATGACCGATTTTTCAAAAAAAAAATATTATAGGCAAAATGATAATTAATTAACAAGAAGGAGTCACGAAGACTGTCATTAGTTTCGCCTGTTGCGTAGACGCAAGATAACGAATAAAGTGAAATCTATGGAGGACTATAACTTCCATAGTGAAATCGTAGTGGAGCAGAACGTTTCTCAATAACGGATGAAGTAAATGTCATTTTAAATAAAGTTAACCATAACGGATGAAAGAATTGATATTAGAGACTTTTTGCACCTCCTCAAATAACATCAGTTATTTCATCCGTTATGGTCAACTTTATTAAAAATGACACTTACTTCATTCGTTATCAAGAGAGCTTTTGCTCCACTATATGATTTCACTTTATTCGTTATCTTGCGTCTGACCAACAGGCGAAAATGATGACAGTTTTCGTAATTATTTCTTGTTAATTGATTATTTCGTCAGTATTTATTATTTCTATATCTTTAATTATTTTTTTGAAAAAACATCGGACATACCTCAACGATACCATACCAATAAAATTGGGGATTGATAAAATTATCTTTAAAAAGCACAGACTTTAAACTACACACAGCACCAGTGCTCAAAAACGAGATCCTCCTCCGACTTTCAACTATTTTTAAATGATCTATAAAGTACAGACACACACAAATTAGTTGGTGGTACAGAGCATAAACGTCGTTATCTATAGTTCTCTGGCATAAACATTAAACAACAATAATATTTATAAAATAAGACGTAAGAAGCCGAGAAGTAAGGTTAGGTCCGAGTTAGATCGTGTTCCGTAATTGGGTTCGTGACAAGATGTCAGATTGTTGAATAGATCAATCCGGAAAAGTATGAAAGAAAGGAGAATATTGGACTAGGTTTATTTTTTGTATGTAAAACATTCCATTTTGGTTTCCGCGATCGTCTATTGTCATGTAGAGTAGTTATCTGCATCTTATTTTGATCAATTGCTTGAAAATAAATTAATATTAGCAGTAGTATCCATTTAATTTTACACATTATGGCAACATCGCTGTTGAAAAATAAGCATTACCATAACGATAAAGCCCTTCCTTATTTCTCCGTAATTAAAGAAATCGGTTATTGTTAATAACGATAAAGGATTGTGATTTTGTCAATGCGCATAACGATAACCACAACGGAATGAAAATTTAAGAGGTGCAAAAAGTCTCAATTATTTTAAAAGGTGCAAAAAGTCTCTAATGAATTCGAAACTTTTCGAAAGTGTAGAGGTCTATTGACACACACGATGTTACATCCACCAACTTCGAGCCTAGCATGTTCGGGAAAATTTGCTGGCACTGGAGAACATGCTCGCGACTACCACAAGCGTTCAAAGATTGTGATGGGATCGTGTTGATGGGAGCCAAGCTCCGAGCCGAGCATTCCAACCGCCAGCTGGGCGGTGTGTACAACCCACACACGTCCAAGCATGTATAGTTTGAGCCTACTTCAAACTTGTGCTCGCCCAACATGCTCGAGCGTCTGTGGGGGCCGGGTTTAATATTTTTGTAAATGCACAAACGAAATTTTCAATTCTTTAATCATGCCTTTTGCTAAAATTGCTTCAATAAAGATTGAAGAATTAGCTGAAAACAGATTGTGATTTTGAGCAGTGATGTTGTGCAGTGTGATTCTTGAATTTGAATTGTTGTGTGGACTCAACACCATGACCATGACTGGAATCAATAACAATACAGTACCAACATCAGGAGCAAGCTGTTTTAATAATTGGAAATCTAGAATAGTGACTCTGCTGAGAAGGGAAAACTGCGAGGAGGCCATACAAGGAAATGAACCCGGTGAGGATGCTTGTATTAATGAAAAACAAAAGAATGGAAAAGAAATTCAAGGTGTGTCAGATAAGCATTTGGATATATTCAAAGATTGCACAACTGCAAAAGCACAGATGGACGCTTTGAAAAATGTCTTTGTTCGCTCAAGCTCCTTCACAAGAACGTCCTGTTGGAGAAGACTGTTGAATCTGAAGACTTCAATGAATGAAAAACTTGAAGATCACTTTTTGAGGTTTGATACAATTCTTAGAGAACTCAAGGATCACGGAGCAGACCGAAGTGAGAGTAATAAATTGTGTCAGTTATTATTATCCTTGCCAGCGCAGAATAACACAGCAGTTCTGGAGACGGTCACAGATGTCAAGTTTGATTGTGTGAGCGCGAGACTTTCAGATGAGAGAATAAAAATGCAATCAAAGAGCGAAAAGAAATATGAAGAAGAATGAATTATTGGTCCTAAATGTAGTTTCCAGAACATGTTTTGTGTGTGGCAGTCCACAACATTTTCAAGCACAGTGTCCGACATTGATAGATAGATATGGGGGTGAGGGTGGTAGTACCATAGCAGTGAGGCCACACAGCGGGCCCATTTCACACCTTCAAGAAGGGCTTCCAAGAGAAAAGAGGTTGAGGGACCACCAAAGACATCTTTAGTCATGACGGAAAGGTGCCAGTGGACTATAAATGATCAAAAGCCTTTGCCAAAACAGAAAAGGCACTATCCGGTAAAGAGAGTAGGATCTCCACCGATATAACATCATCTCCACTTGATTTTTTGTTTTTTATATCATGCAGAACCTCGAAGATGTCGCCAGCATCAATTGGAGTGAAATAGAAGGAAGAGACGTCGCTGTCCTGAACATGCAGGTTCCAATAATTTAGGCTAATTATAAGCTTTTTGATTGTCAGTAATCAATAATAATATAGTCTACTCAGCTTAGCCATTGAGAGTGCCGCGCTAAATACAGAACAGAAAATAATTTCTGCTCACCGTGGGGATCGAACCCACGTAAATCAGAAGTACAGTCTTTCAAGTCCAGCGTGTTACACGCTGGACCACCGTGTCCGAGAGGAAAGGAACATAGTAGAGGCAGAGGAAATAACAGAGTTTTCATAGGCAACTTCAGGGGTCGAGAAGGTCGCATTCATAATAAATCGAAGGGTACTGAAGACAAGAAGCATCAGGCAAACACAGCTGAAGAAGAAGTACTAATCTATGCGGCAAACTACTATAATGAAATCGAGGGCAAAGTATGTTTTGTATTGGGTTCAGTAGGCAAAAACCACTTTGTACAGAAAAGCTAAAGAGCCAAAATGACAAACATGTGCTGCCAAACTATGTTTCAATATATATAGCCAGTGGAGATGTCCTGAAATCCAATACAATAGGAACTCCAAAAGCAGAATGTCAAGGTACTAAACTTTCAATTAAAGCACCGATTGTGCCCCAAAATGAAGCACACAACTCACTATCTGCCTCAAAACTAACCTCAAGAGGACATAAGTTAATTATTGTGAATGGAAATGGTCAATTGGAAAGTATTTTGAGTTACAAAAATAATTTTTTCAATTATATCTTTAGCTTTCAGTGGGATTATTCATTCATCCATCAACTTCAAGAGTATATCGCAATATTTTCTGATCTTACCTTATCGTCGTTCTAAGATGCAAAAATTGCCTAACTAACAAATTGTAAGTTTTACAGTAGAGCTAAGAAACTCATTACACACTTAAAGTAGAAATTTGCTAAACTCCACGACAGCTTGAAAACTTAAATCCTTTTTTTTTACACGTTATTTTTATGATAAAACCTGCACAACTGAACAAAACTTATTGACTGAACCATAATCTAAATAACATCCAATAACCATACATTTAATGAAATTAAGTTAAACTCACAAATGACATGGAAAATTAAAAAAAATACATATAAAAAACTGAATCAAGTCCTGCAAAAGTGTTCAAAAATATAGCCATTTTGGAAAAATATTGAAAACAACAATAATAGGTGAATGATAATTGAAAATATTGAGGTTGCTAAGGCAACCCATCACTCACGCCCTCAGCCAATCACCCAATACCGCCTAGAAAATCACCACAATGCCTCAAGGACGTCAAAAGATAACTCAAAATAAAATGAAAAATCCAGGTTCGTATTAAAAAAAAATAAAATTGATGATGGCAGCTCGAAGACGAAACGTCGAATTTTCAATTTTATACCACCATCCTGTAGAGGAGAAAAAGTGGCAATGACAAAGTGTAATTTATTTTAAAATGACTTCTCAAACAAACGCAGGAAATGATTCGGTTTTTTTCGAATATCTTCGGAAGAAGTCGGAATTTTTCAAATTTCTGAATGGCATTTTCTTGAGCATAAAAATGCGCAACTTTGCATCCATCTAACCGACCCTGTATCTCTGATGAAAACTGAGATCCCTATGCATGCAATCGAATCTGTGGCACCCTGTATATTGTAGTCGAATGGTGTAAACTTTCACTTCATATAAGTGAATCGTTTATTTTTGAAAAACCCCAAGCTACATTATCAAAATTTTCAGGAGGTGAAAAAATTATCTCATTTTGACACAACATGCTGTTTTTTTTAAGCTGGTTTAAAGATGAAGTTTGCGTGCGTTTATTTAGTATTGAAGAGAA
Organism: Orchestes rusci; assembly: GCA_958502075.1. Taxonomy (NCBI): domain Eukaryota; kingdom Metazoa; phylum Arthropoda; class Insecta; order Coleoptera; family Curculionidae; genus Orchestes; species Orchestes rusci. The sequence goes on along the minus strand of OY293308.1, from coordinate 26,787,399 downwards.
AGGAATGAAAAATGAAATTATATTTGTGCCTTAAAAATGATTTTCATAAATTGCACTTGGGTTGTTTCTGCAATGAAGACAAATTTACATTTTCAATAAATTCACTTTATTGATACAAAAGTTTGCAAAACTTATTGCTTAACTTAATTGGGTATATTTCTTGTGATATTTTTATTTTTTAACTTTCTCTGGCTCACGAGCATAGGTATTTAAAATGTTTTTGAAGTAGCTAAATTGTCCATTTTAACTGCTCCACTTGCCTCTTGGTAGTGGACCTTTGTATGCCATATCAGTTGGCAGTTTTATTATTTCTTTGCATGTTTTTGATTGTCAAAAGGCACTAAATCTATGCCATCTAAATCCGTCCATATATTCGGAGGCCTTGACAACATCATTCTTTTCATGGATCAAGTGATGGTACCGAGAAATTGAAAGCTGTACTTTTTAGTTTCTGTTTTTCAAAAGAAAACAAACAAAGCATCCGACATAATTTGTATGCAGAAACAACTCAAGTGATGTCACTTAGGTTGTTTCTACACTAAACGGTATGAACGTAATGTACTTGAGTGGTTTCTGCACCAAAAGATGCGTTCTTAAGACGCGATATCTCGATAACGGTTGAATTTAGGAACATCAGTTGTATGACAATTTTTGTTCCAAATTGAAGAAAGAATTGAAATTTTGATTAAAATACAGGGGGTTCCATTTAAAAAAATGCAACTTTGATGTGCCACGACTTTATGACCGACCCTGTATACTTCAAATTATCACCAATTAATGGATATCTAAAAACCCTATAACTTTTGTGTTCAACTTTTTCTGGTAGCTCTTATACTTTAGCCAATAATCGACTGTTGCCATACATATCAGCGACCCTGTATAACAGTGCTTTTCTTTTATTTTTTGAACGGCTTAACTTAGAGACGTCAAATTCTAGGTGCTGAAATACAAGCATGTTGACTATGTTTTGACCAGTGGCGGCTCGTCAGAGGAGGCAAGGGAGGCTTAGCCTCCCCATCAAAATATCAGAATGATTACCAATAAAATAGTGTAACATAAATAAAAAAAACAAATATTTTATTTGCAATAAGTTTATCACTTATCACTTCTCTATAACTTCTAACCACCGATCCGCATTTTATTCCCATACCTACTTGTCTCAACACAACTCAACAGTAAAAAGAAGAGAAAAGTAACCGTAAGGGTAACCGACCGACGTCATCGACATTGAATTAATATCGACAGCCCGCGAGCACGTGTTGCGTCCAATTGAAATAAGAAATGCCATACGTAGCAAAGGAGGCAAGCCTCCATCGGCATTGAAAATACCACGGGCTATGTACTGATTTCGTTCAGACATACGTTGCTTCAATCGTCCGAAATAAACCGCCAAGGGAGGCTAGCCTCAAATCAGCTGTTTTTTGTATGAATTTGCACTATTTGCAGTTTCTTCTGATTTTCGTTGGGGTGGGGAGGGATCTTTGTATTTCCTATCTTTTGTGACAACATTGCAAGGTGGGTAAGTTATTTTATGACCTTTTTATTTTCTATTGTGTGTCATTTAGTAATTTATTAAATGTTACTCTGTTGAGATGGACAGGCTAAATGAGATTAAAGAAATCGACGATTTAATCGACTGGCTATTAGTTCAAAATTTAAATTCGTTGAACTATAATTCGAAATATTTTGTCGTTAAGACTTTAGGTAGGCCTCAGACAAATTTAATTTCTTTAAAATCGGCCGACAATCGACAAAATCGCGGTTTTAATTATTTGGTTTGGTACAGCAAATATGATTGGTTGACCGGGTCGATTAAAAGACAGAAGCTTTTTTGCTGGTCTTGTTTGCTTTTTTCCGTCCAAACTGAATATTCTACGTGGTCGAAAACCGGATATTCTGATTTAAAAAATTTGCCACGGTCTACAGAAAGACATCTCAAATCAAAAGAACACATTTCTGCATCATGTAAGGTGAGGCTGTTTGGAAAACAAAATATTGCGACTGCCTTGAATAATGCGCAAAAAGAAGCGATTATTTCCTTCAACAATCAAGTACGCGAAAACCGATCAAATTTGAAGCGACTTCTTGATATTACTCTTTATTTGGCTTCACAAGAACTAGCTTTTCGCGGACATGATGAGACAGATGAATCCATTAATCGCGGCAACTACAAGGAATTTTTGTCGTTGTGGGATAAATATGATTGAAATTTTGACACCTTTTTAAAAAGCAATGTTTTTTCGGGCACTTCCAAAACCATTCAAAATGAACTTATTGAAAGTTTGTCTAATATCGTCGAAAAGCACATATTTAAAGAAATTCAAGCAGTACCATTTTTTGCATGGGAAATCGATGAGACCACAGATATTACTTGTAATTCTCAGCTTTCGATTGTTTTTAGGTACGTCAAGGATGGAAAAGTTGTAGAGCGGTTTATGGGATTTCACGATGTTTCATCTGGTCGAACTGCGGACGATTTATTTAATTTCTTAATCGATAAATGCGATAAATTTGATTTTAGGCACAAACTGATTGCGCAAACATATGACGGGGCGGCAGTCATGGCGGGACATTTAAATGGTTTACAAGCCAAAATTAAATCAATAGCGCCCTATGCACTTTTCACGCATTGCCATGCACATGCACTAAACTTAGTTTTAAGCAAGGCATGCAATAATATAAAGGATTGTCGCATTTTTTTCTCAAACTTATCTGGTTTTTTTGCCTTTTTTTCAAAGTCCACCAAAAGAAGTCATATTTTAAATGTAATTTGCGGTAACCGAATGCCAACTTTTGCTGCTACGCGGTGGAACTCTACCTCCAGGTCGGTGTTTTCAGTTCATACGCATAAAGAAAAATTAAATGATGTTTTTGATTTTATTTTAAATAGCGAAGATTTCAAACATGACGATCAAAGTATTAGAGAGGCTAAAGGTTTTAAATATATTTTAACAGACCATAAATTTTGTTTTTTGCTTGAGACATTCAAATTGGTGTTTGAACAGACTGACGTGGTTTTTCTTATTCTACAAAATAAAGCTTCAGACATAAATTTTTCTAAAAATCGATCAAATAATTTGACTGAAGTTTTACAGAACTTTAGAAATAATAATCACTATTTTGATAATATTTTCGAAAAAATTAATGTCAATGTCGAACCGCCAGTAAAAAAACGAAAAACCAATTATGACTTACCCGATTCAAGACAAAATTATAGACAGATCTATATTGAAATATTAGACACTATACTTCAGCAAATTAAAGTGAGGTTCAGCGATCTAAGTAAATTAAATTACTTCGATCTATTAACGTTCGAAAAGTTTCCATCGTACTGCAAAGACTTCCCCCAAAAATTATTTGAGGATTTGCTTAACCAGTATCCGTTTTTGGATTCAATTCGATTAAAAAATGAATTAATTGTAATTTACAGTGATCCTCAGATGTTTGAGAATTGTAAGTCTCCTTCTGAACTTTTAAATTTTATGTTTAAAAATGATTTGAATGAGTGTATGCCAGAGCTGTATAAATTTATAAACATTGCAGTTACTATACCCATAACATCGGCATCTGTAGAAAGAAATTTTTCAGCACTGAAAAGAATTAAAACTTATAGCCGTAATTTCATGACCCAAACTAGACCAACTAATATATCTCTTCTTTCAATCGAAAAAGAGTATATAAAAGATGAGACAAAAAATGACAAGTTTTATGACGAAGTTATAGACTTTTTTGCAAACATGAAAAACCGACGAATTCCTTTAATATTCAAACCAGACTAGATTATTAAAAAATATATATAATTTTGTACAAAAACATGTATATATTATTATTTTAGAATTTATATTTATTTGCAATATAATTATAGGCAATGAACCAAAGTTTTTGCCAAAGAAAATGTGTTTATGTTTTGTTTTTTAGAAATCATATTTATTTGCAATATAATTATAGGCAATGAACCAAAGTTTTTGCCAAAGAAAATATGTTTATGTTTTGTTTTTATATTTTTTTATATAAAGTCATAATATGGCTTTTTCAAAGAGTTCAGTTTTTTTATTTTTTTACCCCTTTCCTTAGTCCTATAGTTGTTATACCCTTTTTCATTTTATAAACCATATCCTTATTTCCTTCCTTCCCATTCCTGGCAAGAATTCACTCTCACCTCCCCGGTGGTTCTTGCTGGACAATAAAATATACTTTTAGGTCCAATACTGACAACTAATATAATATTTATCATATATATCATAAACATTTCTGCTGATATCTAATGACCCAAAAAAAGTATAATTTGTTGACTAGGAAGAGTGTATTATTTTTCTTCTTTTTTAAAATCATATATGTACATAATATAAACTCCATTTTAATTCAAAACTCTTCGAAAATATTTCAAAAATTAAAAATTTTCTAGCTCTTGGACCAAAGTTCAGTTTTTCTTGTGAATAAATCAATTGTTATCACATTTTGTCACACCTAGAAAATGCAATAGTTCATTTTAATAACATACAAAAAGATTGCTTTAGAGCCCATACACTAACATCATCACTAACTACATTCATAAAAATATTAAAAATCATAATAACAAACCATATCTTGATAAATATTTGTCACAAAAATAAAATTTTCCCCAAAAATAACCCAGACTTATATATCGTAAGGAGTGATAAAGGGAATGTTACAGTGGCAATGAACAAAATTGATTAAATAACCAAAAGTGAGGATTTATTGCTAGACCGTAAATACTATTCACCACTCAAAAGAAATCCCACTTACATTGACACTGAAACAGAATCCAGTCTTATTACATAGGTACATCACTTTAGCTCCAAGATCTAACACGTTACCTAAAATACATCAACCTTAACTATCCATGCGTCCCTTATCAAAATACCTCACATTTATCTTGACTAATTGCTATAATTCACAAATTAGCAAGTTCATTATCAATGACTCTTTCGCCTTCAGCACTTTCATTATTTATTATCAACGTCCAGATAATTATGTAATAGTAAGCTTTCATGTAGTCTCGTTTTTCACCAAGAAGTAGTTTTTGCAAGTTTGGAGAGAAAATGGAATGACATTAAAGATTTTTGTAGCCTTGAATGGAATAATTTAAAAAAATTTTTAACCTTAATTTTTGACAGAAATTTTCATATCATAAATTAACCTGGGATAATGCTGATTCTTGTTAAAGCAAGCTCAAAGTACAAAACACTATTTTTAGAAATAATACACATTCATTCAAACAACACTATGAACAAAAAAGTGATAGCCAGATACTCAGCAACATCTACAGTTATATCTTCAATTTAATTAAAAATAAAAATAACTTACATACACTCACCTTATTACACACCAATACTTGAATAAAAAATCTCACCCTCAACAAACCTTTTTAATTATTGATCTTATTGCAAATGAACACATCAATCATTCTGTCTCACTCAACGCAAATTCATAACGTACCCTTTCACCTTTAAATAATTTAAAATAAAATACCCATTTGTAAAATGTTCTTTGAGACAATTAACTTTTAACGAAATGCATTGTATATCGTTTCGACTTCTGGTCATCCCTATATAGTTTATTTCAACGAAGAAGCATTGCACGTCACGGTTCAGGCGGATGCTGTATATTTGCATAATATGTATCATGCATATAACAAGCAAGATATGATGAAGAATAACTTTTTTTGAAAAATCGGTGTTAAAAATGTTTTCAAAATGAGAGGGAATTGATTAGAAAGTAGGGGAAGTTCCAAAAAATTTTCGCCTGCGGCGCATTTTCGTTTCTGTCCCCCTTACCCCTGGCCTCACTGCTAGCCTCCCCATTTGAAATACTCACGTTTTGACATAAAATTGACATATGAAAAATTCAAGATGGCGGCTGGGCGTCATTGGGTAGACACTGACCATCATGTAACAAATAACTTAAAGGGAAATGAAAGTTCAGGGACGGAATGGAGAACTGTGGCATTAGCTCTAACTGCGCAATCTTTCCGAAATTCAACTGTCGAAAAACCAAATTTTCGTTCATCGGAGTCACAGAATCCCGTGTTGTTTCTACAGCGTTTGGATCGGTTTATAAAGGCTGTAGGGGCTTCACCTATTCAGTCTTTGGACATCGCGAAGGTGTTGTTGGCGTATCGGTTGGAACGAGAACGGTGGAATTTTTGAAAAAAATTGTGTCACGTGCACGTGTATTTACAGGTCAGTAAAATGAAGTTGAGATTAATGTTATTTAGCTGTGGATTGAGTACTTGTATTTCATTGATTATGTGCTGCACAATTTGTTTTGTTTTGAATAACATGTGGTTGTATTTAAAGAAACCGATTGATGCTGTAAATAACGCCGGTTCAAAATGGATGCCAAGTAGAAAAAACTCAATGATCACTCTTATTTCCGTATTGGGTTTGTCGTTAAAGTATGTTCCAGTGAATATGTGTGTGAGCCTTGATGAATCTACTAACACTAATATTTTCCTACCCTGATTGAGAGAATACCCTAGAAAAACAAAAACAAACAAGTTAGAGATATATAATATATATCTCTAACAGCTATTATATTATAATAGCTGTATAGGACCTCAGTACATGCTAGTGATGGCTGGCTAACTAAACACACTACAAGCAAAACTAACCCTTCAGTTTTGCTTGTAGTGTGTTTTTGAGTGTGGTACTGCAAATTTCGATGCGGAAACAGTGGTTATTGTTTGTAACAAAAACGAAGGGTGGTACAGCATATTTTGGTTTTTCGGAATTAAGACTGAGGGTTTCTCTGCCGTGCTCTTTCCCCTCAGGAATTCCAGGCTGAGTACGGCACTATTTTTCACGTTCCCAGTTCACATTTGTGAAAAAGTAGGTGTATTTCAAATGTCGTGTTTCAATTAACATCTCAATATCCTCAAATTTCCCAATTTTTGTACTTGTCGGGCGCATTTGAGGTAAGTAGGTTCATGGAGGTTGGAGTCATCACAACGTAGCGTAGAGTATTCATCGTAAATGTCAATAAGCTTGCCTCATTCAACTTTGTTGAACGAACCAGGGTATGTTATACTACACTGTATGTAGGTTAGCATTCAATTTGTTTTCGAATTTGAACTGACAAATTTCCGCCGGGCAAACGGGAACATATGCTACCATCTACATTGAATTTGTCACGCTTACTCCAAATACAATGGTGACATATGATTCCCGTTTGCCAAGCGGAAATTTGACAGTCCCACTTCGAAATGAAATTCAATGTAAATCAGGCATTACAGATTTCGGCATTTTTCAACGATGGCACCACTGAAAATCAGAAGCATCAACTTAAATTGTCCCATCATGGCAGCGGCTGCGCCCATGCTCCAGTGATTTCCTTCTCATTGTATAAGCAGTCCATTTTTATTTACCAAGTCCGTGGCTGAAAGTTTCTAATTTTCAGTACCTAGATCATTTTGAAATTTGTGTTTGAACCTTGGATTGGACTTTAATGTAAGCTTATCTTGAGTTCTTTGAGAAATGTATCGTCCCCTGGATGTGTGGATATTCTCAACCCCGTTTTCAACAAATCACATCCAATAAAAGTTCTTTCACTGTTTTAGAAAAATCTGTTCAGCATGTTAAAAATCCGATTTTGAACAACAAAACGGGAGCGCAACTGGGTGTATGGGTCCTAAATTTTGTGGTTTGCCTTTTATAGACTCAACATTCGAATTCTAATTTAAAAATTGATTCACATGGTCCAGAACATAGTTTTTAGACATTATAAAATGAACGTTTTTGAAAAATAGTTATTCATTTTTTCAGAATAACTTTTGAAAAACCATTCATAAATATTTGAATTATAATTTCGAACGGGTATAAATCCTATTTTATCCAATGGCTCCACCATATGCAATAAAAACAGATTTCTTTATGTTTTTGAGAAAAAAAAAGTCAAAAGTACGAGGACAACCCGTTGTAGGGCGCTGGCGAGTTTCATTTCAAACCTTTGTTTGGGAGTTTCCTATATTATTTGAGTGATATCTTCACCGACCATCGTCTACTGACTTATGCGACAACTCAGATCTCTGACAAATCGTCACTTGAATATTGGTATGTTCTACCTCAATTCTTGTTCTATCTCCACTTGTATCACTCCAACTCAACCAATGAGACGTTAGACGGCAAGAGCAGAGATTTGTTCTATCTCTTCTGACTAAAGCAGCTAGTCTATGTTTTGGTGAAACCCTTGTACCTTATTTCAAATAAAAAATGTTACTCAGACAACATGTTGTTTCATTATACTATATTCAATTTATAGTAAGCTTTTTACGCTATTACCAGTCTCCATTTTGTTTTAATGAATTTTCCAACATTCTTGAATTCCAAACAAGAAAAAACTCCATCAATTTAATTTTTACAAATTAGTAACATGAAAAAACCATCTTGGTTGCTCAAAAACAATCATACAATTGAAACATTCCAAGATCAAACTTTGAAATGCCCCACATGACATTTTACAATTTCGGAGGTAGAACAAAAGCAATATTCAGGTGACGAAATCTTCACCCAGGCAAGGCAGACAAGTCGACTTCATCGGCCAGTTCGACTGCAAGTTTGCATATACTCCTGGCAGCGATTATGTGGTGGCGGATGCGCTCTCCAGAATATGTACCATTTCCATGCCAACAATACTCGACTCTTCAACCAACAAAGCGGCAGTGGCGGCTCGTGAGCTCAGAAACAGGGTGGGCACAGGAAAAACTTACCGATTATTTCTTGTAGATAAAGTCCATTCTTCTAGTCTTCATGTTGGAAAAAACGTCAATGACCTTGTTGTCAAAATCGGGGATAGACTGGACGAACGCCTTTTCTATTGATAGAACTGCCAATGCGTTAAGTCGATCTTCTGACATTGTGCTTCTTAGAAAAGTTTTAATGCGCTTCAGGGTTGAAAAACATCGCTCACATTCGGCTGTCGACATGGGTGTAGTACAAATAATATCCAACAGTTTATATGTTTCCGACAAAACTTTTTTTAAATTATTGTCTGATATGAACACCAGAAGTGGCAAAATACCACCTACATCACACATATCATCGCGTTCGTAAAGAGCTGAAAGTTCACTTTTCAATTTCACACTCTCCAACATAGGATAAGATTGCACTGTTTCGTCAAAATGATTTTGTGGAAATAGACGTCGATAAATTTTAAAATTTTGAAAATCAAATAATTTCGCTGCACTCAAATGATTCTTAAAATCAAATCGGTCGATGATTTGGCTTGAAATAGTGTCACATACTTCCTTTGCAATCACAGCTCTGTTGTCCCCAGCAGACGTTTTCTGTCTTTTCCTAGTAGGTTCTTCGTTGTGGTCTTCTTGATTTACGTCAATAAAATTCCTAATTCGAATGATTTGCTGTTGGAATTGTTCGATTGCCTTCTGCATTTGAGCACTCTCAATCCCACGCATTTGAGTCTGATTGAATAATATTTCGACATGTGGCATGATGAAATGGAATATTTTCAACCAATATAAAAATTCTGGGCAGTTCAGATGTTTCAGTAAACCACTTGCCTCACTAATAGTGACTGAATCCATCCCATCTTCATCAATAATCGCATCCAAACATTCTTTGAAAGAATCCTGGTGCTCAAATAACGTGTTCACTGTCCGGCTTTTGAAATTTCAGCGTGTAGGAGCAGCTCGTGGTAACCTGCGTTTAACTATTTGATCAAGAATTGCCGTTCGTTTTGGCGCCCGAGAAAAGAAACTTGAAAACGACTGCAGATTGGCAAAAAAAATTTTTACTTTTTTATTGCAATGTGCCGCTCGTTCAATAATTAAATTGAATTGATGCGCGTAACAATGGATAAAATGTGCATTTGAATATGTCCTTTTTATAATAGCTTGGACACCATTTGTATTTAAAATGGTTTGCAATTCATCCAGTAATGTTTTCGCTAATACATCTGCTTTATGTCCTCCCGGCTTAAAGAAAGACCAAAACCGTTCACGAATTTGTTCATTGAAAACGTACCGAATGATAACAACCATTTGCTGATGATTGGACGTGTCCGTAGTTTCATCGGCTTCCAAAGCAATGAAATTTGCACATTGAATTTCTTTTAAGATTTCCTGTTTGTAAATTTCCAACATTGCATCCAATAATTCGTTTTGAATAGTTTTTGATGTACCTCTAAACACTTGAGCATCTTTCATATGAGTTGCAAGCACCGCATCTAACTCAGTGGCAAAGTTGATTAAGCCTATATAAATACCTGGATTTTCCGATGTCGATGTCTCATCATGGCCTCGCAGCGCCAATTCAAAGGCTCCACAAAATTTTATGCACATAATTAAACGGCGCAAAATATGGCGATTTTTCTCAACATCTTCGTTGTGCTTAATTTTTTGTCGTAAGTAAGCACTATCTAACTGTTCACGTATGTCCACTTGGCCTAGAACACTAAAATCCATGCATGAATTCATGTGCGAAACAGAATTTTCGTGTTTCTTTGCCCTTTCTGCGATGTGTTTCAGATCATTCAACCCTTGTCCATTCCACGCACTGATATCTTTTTTAAAAATAAGGCACATAAAACAAAATAGTCTATTTGTTTCTGAACAGCCGCACATCCACTCATATTTTTCATAAATATTTCTGTTGAAAACTCTATTGTAGGATCGGGTTTTACTTGAGGAAGTTTGATTAATCCGAATATCGGGAGTAGGCCTTCCTTTTTTCTTGACTAAAAGTTTATCTTCAAATGATAAAACCCGTTTCAAAAGATTTTGAACAGCATTTATATCCACTGGCTCCATTATAGATCAAAAACGCACTGAATTACTGAGAAATGGTACTTCACGGCTGAGAATTGCAAACACGCGACATGAGACGCGACGCAATTAACGAAAACAAACAAACTGGTCAGCAAGGAAAAAGGGAACACCCCGTTCGGTGCCCCAGATCGACGTCTTTATCGCGAAAATCGCTGTATTTTAAGATTGCCGAAGATAATCGATTCGCAGCCGAATTAGGTACATTTCAAACTGTTCCCCTGTGGACGGAGGAAAGCTGCCCGCTTTGACGCGACCTTGCACATGTCTTGCGGAAAGAAGGTTTGAGCGAACGGAAAAGAAGTTTGATAATATCTAATTACTCTTGATAATATTTAATATTATGATCGTGGTGTAAAGCAAAAATCAAATAAAGCACTGGATTGAATAATTATATTATCTTTCCCATTTATTTGGGGATTTCGGGGGTGGGCACGTGCCCCTGTGCCCCTTAGAACCAGCCGCCACTGCGAAAGCGGTACAAGATACGGACGACCCGTTGCCTCATCTTCTCCAAAACCCTCGATTGGAATTTCGACAATTGGACATCGAAGGACATTCCCTTCAGTGTATCCTTCTTGGCAACATGGTTAAACCATATCTTTCTGTTAGCCTTCGTCGAACTGCTTTTGACGTTATCCATGGTCTATCCCATCTAAGCTGAAGAGCCACAGCAAAACGCCTGACAGAGAAATTCTTTTGGCCCGGACTACGCAAAGACTCTTTTCGTTGGGCACGACAATGCCATCAATGTCAGCTTACCAAAGTGCACATCCACAACCGGGCACAGAGTTAGGGAAATTCAACACACCGGACGACCGGTTCAAGCATATGCACGTGGACCTCATTGCGCTACTTCTGATGCAAGGCTTCAAATACTGCCTTACCATCATCGACAGATTCACCCACTGGCCAGTAACAGACCTTCTAGCAGCCATCTCTGTCGCGACTGTTGCCAAAGCTTTGTACGAGCACTGAGTCTCTGATCACCATTACCTCAGACCAAGATAAACAGTTCGTCGCTAATCTTTTCGCTAAGCTTTCTAGACTCATCAGCTCTGGTCATGTGCATACCACCCCGTACCACCCTCAATCTAACGGAATAGTGGAGCGATTGCACAGGACCCTCAAAACTGCTATAATGTGTTGCTCCGACACTCCGTAGCCGCAAGCCCTACCGACAGTTCTTATTCTCGGTCTTCGAACTACCTTTAAGGAAGATCTCCAAGCCTCACCAGCTTGAACAACGATGCCCCAATGAATTGGTCAGCTTCGACACCTCTTCAGAGCCATTCGTCCCGTGCCGCCACAGGCACACAAGCAATCATCGTCAGCCGACAAAAATCTACGTTCCTGCAGCCACGTTTACCATCGTATGGACAAGGTCGAAAATTCCTCTCTCGAACCACCATACACTGACCCGCATAGGGCAGTCAGACGCATAGACGACCGAACCATCGTGGTGGAGATCAGTGGCGAAGAAAAAACTATTTTGACCGAGAACCTCAACTTCTCACTTAAAGGATCCTGTTCCAGCCCAGCAGCCTGCTCAACCACCGCCTGAGCCACCGAAGAAAGAGGCTACGTGTCCCACGAAGTTCACTGTGGAGGAAGTACCTGTAGCGCCTAAGTTAGAACTGGCAACAGGTCGGCGAATGAAACAAGTCCTCATCCCTAGCCTCGAAGATCCGTTCCAGTGATGACATCAGACATCATTGACATCTGTCATTGAGGCTCTCTCTTTTCCGAGAAGTTAACGACAGCTCACCAAATTTTTCGCGTTTTTCCTTTCATTGTATCGTTATCTTTTTGCTTCGATGTTTGTAAGTTGCTCATTTTCTGCAATCAATAAACGATAGTGTGTCTACGGAAGTTTCTGTTCGATTCCCATTATTTAACCTAATTACTGGTGTAGCAAAGAGGGGTTTATTAAATATGAGGTGTGAAAATTCTGATGAAAATGCTTTAATCGATGTCAATCGGTTTTGAAATTCAAATGAACTGCAAAGAAAGTTGAAAACCTGTGCTAACCTAAATAATGAGTTTGATTGTTTGGAGACTACAAATTATCAGTTAAACTCTTGTAACTTTTGTATGTCTATTTATAGCAAATGCCAAAAAACTTTCGATCTACGTCATAATTGCCACCAAGCAGGTTGTTATGAAGTTTGCTGGTGGCCAAATTTGGTCACCTGCAAATCACATAATAACTAGCTTGTTGGCAATTATGACGTGAATCGAAAGTTGTTTGGCATTTGCTGTATATGAATATTTCACATTTCATTTATTATCAGTAACATATTTTTGGAAGATTATGAATACACAATGTTTGGAAATATTACCAGAACGTCGATCATATCGGAATTGATACATTTTGTGAAAGTTGAACTTTTTGACATAAAACCCTGATGTATGTAGATTATTGATTATTACTTGTTCTGATCGTCCATTCAATTTGGATTTTTTTTATCGACCATTTTTTTTATCGACCATTACCAATGCCTTAACTCATTTGTCCCGAGATATCGGCGTTTCAAGTTGTTCGTGTGTGTGCAATGATAGGCACTGATTCTTTTTATTTTGTATTAAATTGTTTAAAATAATACAATAAATTGCGATTCGTTGACGTCTATTTGAACGATAATGACATTCTCTTTAAATTTTAAAACCAAGGTAACTGCCAGGAGACAAAGCACGTTCAGAATCTTGTACAAGCCCCCGGCCTTGGAAGATTTACTGTCAACGGGTAACGGACAAAGACGGACTACGGCCCTTGACATGATTCCATCTGAAGTTCTTATGGTTGCCACTCGTTTCACCCCATCTTTTTCTGGAATCAGCTCATCAATTCTTCCCATGCGCCATTTTGAGAGAGGCAAGTTATCATCTTTAACAAGAACTAATTGTCCAATTTGAAGATTACCCTGGTTCTTTTTCCAGCATTGACTTGTTTGTAGCTCACTGATATATTCACAGCTCCATCTTTTCCAGAAGCATTCGTACATTTCTTGTAATAACTGGAAATTCGATAGTCTGTTTTCTGCAACATCGGGTACAGCAGGTTCTGATACAGCTTGATTTGCCGATGAGGAAATGGGCTGGCGTAAGGGCAGTCAAGTCATCGGGACTGGAGCTCAGAGGAAACAAAGGTCGAGAATTGAGTATTGATTCGATCCGTATCAACAATGTTTGATAATCAAAAAAATATATACTACAATTCCCTAACACACGTTTTAAGTGATATTTCAAACTCTTCACACCCGCTTCCCAAATACCTCCAAAATGTGGCGAATTTCCTGGAATGAAATGCCATTTAATATCAAGTTCAGAGGTGACTGTACAGATTTCGTTTTGATTCTCCTGCAGACATTTTCCGAATTCTTTCAATTCCTTGTTGGCCTTAATAAAATTGGTACCATTGTCGGAAAATACTTCCAATGGTTTGCCACGGCGACTCACAAAACGGTTGAAGGCCTGAAGGAAGTCGTCACAACTCAAAGATAAAACGAGTTCTAAATGAATAGCTCGAGTGCTTAAACATACAAAAAGTGCCACCCAACATTTGATGACCTTGTTACCTCTGCCACGCTGGTTTTTCATTAAAAATGGACCTGCGTAATCGACACCTACCACGGAGAACGGGGTAGTGGGATGTACTCGAGTTTTTGGCAGATCTCCCATAATGGGCTGAATTTTGGTGACGTTGAATCGAGCACACTTGACGCAATCTCGCACGATCTTCCGAGCAAAGCTATGACCTGAAATTGGCCAAAATTTGTCTCGAATTCGTGATAGAAGTAGTTGCGGACCTGCGTGTAACAATTTTCGGTGCTCATTCTCAAAAATAAGTTGAGTAAATCGATGCTTTGTTGACAACAAAATTGGATGTTTCTTCTCATATGGAAAATCGGAATAAGTCAACCTTCCACCAACGCGTAAAATACCTTGCTGGTCAACAAAAGGATGTAAACTTAGAATTTCACTATTAGGCTCTAATTGACCACGTTCTTGAAGATCGGTGATATCTTCGAAAAACGTTTCCTGTTGAGAATGTTTTACAAGGTTGAAAAATCCACGTTTAATTCATCAACAGTTAAATGCAACAAACTCCTTGAATTTTTGGATTTTTGTCTAAAATTATTAATGAATCTAAAAACATAAGCTACGACGCGTCTTAGTTTGTTCACACTTGAAAAACAATTGAAATTGAATAAAACCCCGGGGATATGTGTAACGAAACACAAATTTCGTCTCTCAGGTAAGTCCGTATCAGGGATATGAGATATGGGCCAGTTTTCTTGAACGTTGATCCAGGATGGACCATGCTTTGGCGCCATACCACGGGAAACTATGTCTGCGGGATTATCCAAAGTGGGCACGTGTCTCCATTCAAGCGAACCAGTCAATTGCTGGATCTCCGCAACTCGGTTTGCGATGAATGGCTTCAAGATGTGCGGGGGGGTTCGCAACCATCCCAGAACGATCGTTGAATCTGACCAGCAGTACACTTTGTCAAATTCAAGGGTCGAACATTGTATCACCTTTGAAATGAGCTGTGATAAAATCAACGCAGCACATAATTCAAGACGCGGCATTGTTAATGATTTCAGTGGCGCTACTTTGGACTTCGCGCATAACAAGTTTGAAGCGTGTTCATGGTTTGCATTTGTTGTTACAATATAAAGACACGCTCAGTAGCTTGTTTCCGATGCGTCCGCAAAACCATGAAGCGACACTCTCGTAGGCTTTTCGCATGTTACCTTTCGCATAATAACAAGTTGATTTAATTGCTCCAACTCAGCAGAAAAACTTAGCCACGACTGAAGTATGTGCTCGGGTAGAGGTTGGTCCAAAGTGAGCTTCTCGGACCACAACTTCTGTGGAAGTACCTTGGCGACTATTATACATGGACTCACGAGTCTCAAAGGGTCAAAAATAGTCGCAATTCTGGATAAAATAATTCTCTTGGTAATTTTACCTTCACCATCGAAATTACGGGGTCGTATTTTGTAAGAGAGAATGTCACGTTCACATTTCCACAAAAGACCTAAAGTTTTACAGGCGTGTTCTTTATTATTTGAGAATTCGATCGATTTTGATTCATGCTCTGAGTCTAAGCCATGAATTGCGCTTTCGTCATTGGATTTCCATTTTCGTAAAATGATACCTCGTTTACGAAATACTTTCGAAATATTTTCGCAAACGTACTCCGCTTCTTCGCGTGTGTCAACGCTCGTGAGCAAGTCATCTACATACATGTCATTTCGGATAATATTGGCAATAACCGGATGTTGGCTTTCGCATTCGAGCGCAACTTCGTGAAGACACCGAATTGCCAGAAAAGATGCGGCGGCGTTTCCGTATGTGACGGTATTTAATTCGAAAGTTTTGATAGAGTCGTTTGGATTAGGTCTCCACACAATTTTTTGTAACGATCTTTGTTCTGGGTTAATCAAGACTTGCCTGTACATCGTTTGTATATCACTGGACAACACAATATTGCGCATTCTGAATCGCAGAATAATAGAAAACAAATCCTGTTGTATAGTAGGCCCGACCATTTGTATATGATTTAGAGAAATACCTGTCGACGTGGTCGCAGAGGCGTTAAACACTACGCGAAGCTTAGTTGTAGTACTCGATTCTTTCAATACACCATGGTGAGGCATGAAGTATTCGGGTTGATCATTATTTGGAATGTCAGGAACCTCGGTCATATGACCCAATCGCTCGTTCTCAGTCAAAAATTGAATATACAAATTTCGCAAACTTTCGTTCTGAACAAATCTTCGTTTCAATGCTACAAATCGTTTAATCGCAGAATCATGTGAGTTTCCCAATTTTGATGGATTATCCTTCAATGGAAATGAAACGACGTACCTATACCGGCTTCATTGATCTTCAAATTCTCAACGAAATGTTGTTCGCATATCTGTTGTTCTGTGGACCACGATTTTATAGGATCAATTTCCTCCACTTCCCAGAATTTTGCCAACTGTTCCTGAACTGAAATTGTGCTAATGTTACATCGAGTTTTAGTGACATTTTTTGTAACGAATGAAGATCCAGCAACAATCCATCCTAAGCGTGTATTTTGCAAGATTGGCGCATAATGGCCAATATTCATTCTGCCAGTACATAAAAGGTGCCCAAAAGCGTCTGCTCCGATTAATATATCTATTGGCTGAGGTGTATCGAAATCTGGATCAGCAAGTTGAATGTCTATTGGTATCTGAAAATCACCAATATCGATCGGTCTATCTGGTAAATCAGAAGTTATTTTGTCCAACACAAAACAAGACAACTTGAACGAGAATGAATTATTCATCGAACGAGGATTTATTTCGCATTTATAATTCGCGTAAGAAAGTTTATCACTTATACCTAAGATCGCTGAATTAACTTTGGTTTTCGATAAATTTAATTTTACGCATAGTTCGGAAGTGATAAAACTCGATTGCGAGCCACAGTCTAACAACTCTCGGGCTGTTACGAACTGATTGGTATTTGCAGAATAACTTACCTTAACTCTGGCTGTAGATAAGATAGTTTGACGTGATATAACAAACGAGCATTTCGATATATCGTTAGTATTTAACATACTAGTATTTGAAATAAGATGACCATCATCATCGATATCGCCTTCGCGTTCTTGTGGAATAGCTGCTACGGCTACTGTTGGGGGTGCTGTCAGATTGTTCGGATTCAAAGCAATGTCGTGAAGGATCGAGTTATGCCGTTTTCCACATGTTTTACATCCGGTCCACGTGCAATCCTTAAAAGTGTGGTTTGATCTCAAACAGTTCATGCATAAGTGCAATGCTTTGACTTAAGCAATACGATCTTTCACCGGCAGCTCAAGAAACTCCGAACAATGAAATAAACTGTGATCCTTTTTACAGTAATAGCACGTATATTGTGATTTTGGATTTCTAACATCGTTTGATGAATTGGTTTCTGTATTGCTAATCAAACCTCGTGAGCGCTGGTTTTATTTTTGATTTTCAAAACGCTTATTCTGATTTTGCTCTGAATGTCGCGTGACATTCTGCTTTTCATTCGCAAACTTGTGACTTAGCTCAACCGTTTCAAGCATAGTCGCACGTCTTTCGAGGAACTCTCTGAACTCGATCAGAGTGACTTTATCGCGGTTTGACTTGTATTTTTCCCAATCGTGGGCCGAATTTTTATCAAGTTTACCTGTCATTATGTAAATCAATAACGTGTCCCATGAATCTGTCGGTTCGCCTAATTGTCTGAGATTATTCAAATGCTTGAACGAACACATTATCGCATAAACAACGAATATTCCCAGACGATTCAGAATCAATAATTTCCATGTCGAAAATTGCTCTTAAATGGTTCTGAATAAGAAGCTGTTTGTTGTTGAACCGCTCGCATACTGCGGACCAAGCAATGATATAATTATCTGAACTAAAATCCAAATATTGTATTACTTGTGTGGCAGAACCAATGAGAGAAGCGCGAAGATGATGAAACTTCTGGATGTTGTTTAATTGACTATTTGAATGGATCATAGACTCAAAAATATCTCGAAATTCGAGCCAACTATCGTAGGATCCATTAAACCATGGTAATTTTATTTCAGGCAGTTTCACCCCTAATGAGTCAGGTGATGCATGAACAGATGAACGCTTATTTTCTGACGATGCAACCGATTGAACGTCAGAATGAACGACATTGTATTTTTCCAGTAACGATTTTGATTTAGCAAAGCAAGGATGAAATTTGTTTTCAAACTCCTCACGAGATTATCAAAATCATCCGCAGCAAACTCGATTTCATTTTGAAGTTCGTTAAAATCGCTTAAAATCTGAAAGCGCCCTGAACACGCTGTTCCAATTCAATAATAACCGATCTATCTACATCTTCATTCAAACCTTCAAACGTTTTGAGGTATTTCTCAAAAAGCGTCAACTTTGATTTGATAATTCCGCGTCTTTTTATTAAGGACTTTAGGATATCCCCTTCGGCCATAATAAACGAATACTTGAGTGAAATTGATAAATTAAAACGTGTGAAAGTTCAATTATTTAAAAGTCAAAAATGACAAGTACTAATGATTGACGTGATTAAAAAATGATTACGGATCGAATATAATACTCAGAGAAGGAAATAAAGGTAAAGAATAGGAGCTCCAGACCTTGTCAATGCGTTTTTCTGCCAGAACCAACTTGCCAGTACCGTCTTCGCTGTTTACTGTGATTGCAATGGAAAAGGCAGTCGTCCAGCGGACGTACGTGATTTCGATGTATCGTTTTACGTATCGTCCTGAACTCGTTTCTTGAAGATTTTCTTCGTTCCTTTCTCCAGTATCCAGGCTCGTAGGACCAATGTTCGTGTGTGTGCAATGATAGGCACTGATTCTTTTTATTTTGTATTAAATTGTTTAAAATAATACAATAAATTGCGATTCGTTGCCGTCTATTTGAACGATAATGACATTCTCTTTAAATTTTAAAACCATGGTAACTGCCAGGAGACAAAGCACGTTCAGAATCTTGTTCACAAGTAGTGATCACTGATAACAATTCAAAATTCGTAAGAAGTTGAATTTACCTCCGAATTTACCGTAGAAACAAAAGCAGAATATGACGTAACGCCATATTATTATATTTCCAGTCCACAGAACCTCGTCAAAATGACGTCACAATCTGGTGACTTCTGGTCGATAGACGACCAGTTACTGACGACATTTTTACATGATTTAACTGACAAATTATTGACATTTTAATTAAAATGCATATAATATGTCATTTTCTCATTAAAAACTGATCATAATTTTAAATCTATGCATGTATTTCGAAATTCGCTCTCTCGTCCAATGTTTGTTGAATTTCTATTGCCGCATGCCGCACCCAGTGCATGCTCAGTTCATACACACTCGATGTTTTCGTTTCGACAAAGGGGACGCTCAGTGAATGTGTAATGTGTTTTTCGAGGTTTTCTTTTTAATATTGGCGTGGGTAAGTGACTACAATAATTCTGGTCATCATTGCTGCGAGTTAATGTTGTATTTGTTAAGATGAAACGCTTTTTTGTCGATGTTCTCTAAGTTCGCCTGGATATGCCGTGTAATTAGGCTTGCCACCTTTGCCAGATGAATGAATCACATTGTTCTTTAAAATGGGAAAAATGCAACAGCTACATTTAGATAAAAATAGGAAATTAATAAAGCTTATTTCATTCGGAACTGGATTTGTAAAATTCTGTGAATGTGCATCGATGTTGGTCCGGGGCAACGGTCAGATGGTAAGCGGTTTGCTATTTTCATAACAAATCTCTCTTAAGTGTCTTTTGGTCTATTTTTTGAGTATAAAGTTTTTCATGAATCAGTGTCAAATTTTGGGATGCCTTGATATTTTTGTCTAGAGCGAAAGATATTTTTGTTGT
Organism: Orchestes rusci; assembly: GCA_958502075.1. Classification (NCBI taxonomy): domain Eukaryota; kingdom Metazoa; phylum Arthropoda; class Insecta; order Coleoptera; family Curculionidae; genus Orchestes; species Orchestes rusci. Next base: position 26,767,184 of record OY293308.1, on the reverse strand, counting down.
GATTTCAAAAATAACATTGAATTTTATTATAAATTTAAAGTTGAGGTTCAGTTGAGCTGTTTTTATATATCTACCTACGTACCTCCCTACACCTATGTTAGAGGGGCTACGTGACATAAAAAAAGCACACAATTATCTTACATAAGATTCAATGTTGACATGCTCTGATACAAAGTTTAGTATCATGTCCCTTGAAAAAAAAGATATCATGTCAACCAAAAATTGAAAGTGCACTTGATCATGTCAACATCACTGCACCTTATTCATAATCTTAAAAAATTGAAATGTTCTGAATAAATCAAACTACAATAATTTGACATGAAAAATTCAATATTCCATTTTTATACTAATACTTCACAGAATGTTTCAAAGTTCCAGGACGTTTCACTCAATGCATATCGAATTACCATCAGTTTGGTTCTAGAATTTTGAAACATTCTGTGGAGTATAAAAATAAAAAATTGGTTTTTCATGCAAAATTATTGTAGCTTGTTTATTTATGATCATTCTAATTTTTGAGTTTTTTCAAGGGAGATATGAGACTTTGAATCAGAGCATATTATTTACACTGAATTTTATGGAAGACAATTGAGTGTTTTACTTTTTATGTCACGTGGTAGAATATTACGTCATATCAAACCTTCGAAGGTTTTCTTATGAATAAACTTAGATGTGTGAAGAAGCTCAAATTAATAATGATAGACCTGATTATAGATGATGATGATATAAATTATCATTTTTCGTTACAGGTACGGTAGAGATCAAATCACCTTTGTGTTTCTCAAAGTGAAGTTGAACAGGCACTGGACCGGCAGTCTCACAGGCAGTAATTTTGAACCATTTTCAAACTAAACGTTTTATGGCCTGTTCATCGTTGTTATACTTCAAGTCTTCAAGACTTTTCAAGAACTTTAATACTTAGTATTGAAGTACTATCTATACAGGGTGCCTTCAATTAAGTCGGCACTATTGCTAACTTCTTTATCATTGAAGATACGAGGTCGTTTAAATGAGAGAACTAATAGTTTTTTTTTCTGCGGATTAACATTATGCTGTCAAAAATACAATTGAGCAATGCGTTCTCGATTTATTCCAAAAAATGTATTTTTTTTTAAATGGTACACCGTGTATATTTTTATGATAATTGATCAGCCACTCTTTTCTGAACATAAAAGGTAATCGTGATTTTTTTCCTGAAACCGAAAATAACGGAGTTATGCGTATTTTCCTCGACTAATTTACAAACGTCAAAAAGTAACAAAATTCAATGATTTGATTGTTTCAAGATGAGCTTGACCAAGCTAACCGAGCTAACCCAAACTAACCCAAACAAAATACGTTTAGAACGATATAATAACTTTGATAGCAAATATGTCAACCGATATGTATTCTTTTGTCAATATTTTAAATTTCATGGCCAAGTTTCCAAAAAATTTCCCATTCAAAAAAAGTACATTTTTCAAATAAATCGAGAACGCGGTGTTCGATTGTTATTCTGTTGATCCCACGTTAATCAGCGGAAAAAATACTACTAGTTCTCTCATTTGAACGACCTCGTATCTTCAACAATAAAGAAGTCAACAATAGTGCCGTCTTAATCGGAGGCACCCTGTATATCTATCATAAAAATCTATTTGAGCTTGAAATTTCGTCTTCTACATGCATTTATATAAATATATTATTGTGTTTAATCAAATTCAATATATTTTGTTTAATAGGAGCATAATTCTTTCCATTGAATCAAATGGGTAATGGGTGGACTTAATTGAAGGTGGAGTTCTGGCCGACCCAACTTTAAGACGAGAAGTTCACGTTATTTGAATTTTGTTTTAAACATTGTTATTGTTGGGGTGTTTTCTCTTCTTCCGGTCTCACAAACATCGACAAGGATTTTTATATTATTTAACTTTCGACAACTGGTCGTACAAAATTGGAGACAATGACAATTTCTAATATCACAATGACATTCGTCATCAGGTCAACTGGTACCAGGGATTGACGTGAACATGCTGCCCCCTTTTAAGCCATATGCTCTTCAACATAAACATATTGTAAACGAACACACGAAAATAAAACAGTCAATCAATGTCCAATGCAACGAAATAAAGTCCATTAATAGTGCAAATTGCTAAAAATGTCTTTTTGAATTGCATTAAATGTCCGTTCCGTTGCTTGGTTACGTTTCAAAGTCAATCGGTAGAACGCACACACGTCCAGCTGCTCGCTTGAATTCTCCGGAAGATGTTCTGACACTGACTACTTGTACCACTCCGTCGGCTCCAGGGTGCACATCGACTATACGGCCCATTGGCCAATTCAACGCAGATGTGTTTTTCTGGCATTACACCACTAACATGCCAATCTTCAGCTGCCTTGACGGAACACGCCACTTGGTTCTTTGCTGCAGTGTTGACAGATATTCACTGGTCCATCTTCTCCAAAAATGTTGAACCATTTGTTGCAACTGTAAATACTTCGACAGTCGACCAGCTTTTATATCCTTGACATCCTCTTGTGGTACAGCAGTGAGAGCATCGCCAATTAAAAAGTGTCCAGGAGTTAAAGGGAAGATATCAAAAGGATCGTCTGACATTGACTTTAAAGGACGAGAATTCATGACGCTTTCCACCTGCGTGAGCACTGTGTACAGGGTGATTCATTTTCAGAGTCAGGGTGCCAGTTCTCGTAAACTATTCATCGTAGAGGCTTGCGGCAAAAAATTTTATTACTAAAACGGCCAAGAGAAAAACCTGGTAAATATTTTCAAGTTTCTTAAATGGTCGCTAGGGGGCGTAACAACCAACACCAAGTAGAAAAATATGATTTTTATGAAATTTTGTCCAATGAAAATATATCGATGAGCTCATTTTCGGATTTACTGACTATTTACCCACACTTTTTGTCCAAAACGATTTTTTTCTATCTATCATAATAAAGTGGTGGGGGAAGTTCAATTGTTTTATTAAACAAACGGAGATTTCTCCCGTTTCACTTGACCGATTTAAACGAGCTTGGGCTCATATGAAAGAGGTGGTCTTCGAAGTTGCAGCTCGTAGTGTTGGAAATTGTATCGGTGACGGAAAGCAAATCAAAACCTCTTTGGTACACTCAACTAACAATTTATTAATATTTAAACTGAATTTTGTAAGTTATAAAGGAATGATTAAATTTTATTATGCGTTCGACATGACGATAGGAATACGAATCAATCAATTGAAAAATGCTAATTTGCGACAAACAGTTTGGTGCCACCCAAGTTATGTGACGTCGCACTTGTGCAATATATGATGAAAAAGAAAACAAGGGTTACGATGAACTCAACCCAGTTATGATCTGGGTTGGTTTATTGGGTAGCGACAACTGTTTGCTGCGTCAACTATTATTGATACCTTAAAATACATAGATTGCTAATGAGGTGAAATCTATCTAAATGAATATAATTTAATAAAAGTAATAGCTAATTTCTACTTCACAACATCCGTCGCCCCCTAAGAATGAAATTTGTAATTGGGGTTACGAATTTCACTGAGGCTGGAATCAAGTTCAGTTGTTCCACCACACTGAGTCTCATCGGATTTTTCACTTTGCGGCACTAGATTTGATAAACCGACACTTTCGGTTTCGATAGTCTCATTTTTCTGTTTGTTCCGTATGACGCCGCACCGTTTATGGTACTTATAACCTAAGTAACTTATCAACATATTGAATACACTACAATATGTATAATGATGAACATGATTGAAATCAATGGATTTTGTACTTGTAGTCAACATCTCTTGTTCCTTTGTTTTCAAAGCATCTATAGAATAACTGATTTTTTTCAATTTATCAGTTTGATCGGGAAGTATCAGAATGCTACGATTTGAGGATAACTTTTGCAACAAGTGAAGGCTGAAATTCTGATGGAATATACTACTTTAAATGTCGAGTTTTGGAAAATAATTCAGGCCTATCGAAGATTCATTTGTTTCCTTTATATCGATTGTTTTTAATGTGACTGAAGTCGTGAAAGCGGTACACCGGGGTGCAAGTTCTAGAATTCCTTAATTATTTAGGCTGAAAGATTTTTCAAAACCTGGGCATTTTACTGTGAGAATTTCGTCATGAGCACTCATAAAAATCCAAGTATTTATTTTGAATATTTTTATATAAATTGTTTTATTTATTGCAAGTACCCGTTTTTGGCAAGACTCGGGTATTTTCTGAGGATAAGTATATAAAAGCGCCTCACAATCGTTGTGTATTGGTAAAAGGAACAAGGGATATTTTTCTTTACAGACGTACTTATTATTCATTTGTAAAAAAAGATCCAAATCATTGTTATCGTAAAAAAAATAGTTTTGCTTTAGTTGATCAATTACTAAATAAGGGGTAACCGGTAAAATAAATGAATACACATAGGAGTTATTGGTTACTCTTATTGGTAAACTGGTCATCCAAACTATGTCATAGGAAATATCATTAACAAGAGGTATATGTAAAACAAAATATAGTTTTCGATTAAGATAAAATACATTTGGAGTCATTGATTTATACAAGTCGCTGGAATAATGATCATACAGTGGTACAGGAAATGAAATACCTTTGGGTAAATACATGCTATGCTTGGTCAAATGATCCATAAGTTTTTTAGGGCTTAGAACTAAAGGATGTAGAATACCGTTTTGAGCAGACAATATAACACTCAAAAGATCGTTTTGATAAAACTTAGCCAAAGATTAACAGTGGCTACACGCTTCGTCGGTGGTTAGTAGGTTTGAGTCAGAAGATGCTTCTGACTGCTTTCTGTAACGCTCCGGACCCATATTTATATCTGCGAAATTGCTGACTGCGTGCAATCTGCAAACTCGGTCAAGCGTCGTTCATGGTAAAATCACCATTGAGTTGATTTACTCAGTCTACACTTGATCCATTGATCAATTAATTTGACATATGCCCCCTCCCCAATAGCATTGGCCTCCAATGCTCAAAAGAAACATGCTCGACCCTTACAAAATTTCTCTAAAACTATATCCCCTATATCCTTGCTCCGGTCCTGTGCTTCTCATCGAAGCCTTGTACTATTCAGCGTGCTGAGTACGGTCCTGCCTGACGTGGTCCGCCGCTGGTGATTGCTAACGCTGCAACGATGGTTGGTCTATGTGTCGTCATTGCGGCTTGACCATGAAATTGCAGTATTACAGGTTACAGGGTGATTCCACAGGAGATACCGGGTGCCCCTGCTCAATCCAGGACACTGTATTCCTGTGGTGTCCTGATGTTTCTGTTTGGCGGGGTCCGTACTCTTCAAGGACCAGTAGCAGCCTTTGTGTAATACCCACATAAAAAAGACCAAAATTAATTAATTAATATCAAGCATACAAGTAGATCTAGATATATTGAAAGTCTTACACCATACATATTTAACTATTTTTATAACGGCGTGTCAAATTACGCTGATTCCGTTTCGGGTTTATGCCTTGGCTGAATATTATGGCTGATTATGACTCGAACTGAAAAGCGTTTGATTTGTCCCAGTTGAAGTAGTTTCTGTGGTGTGATTTGTTTCTTTGTGCCCCAGGATTCCAGGATCGATAATGGTGAGTTGGTTTGTCGATTTTTCTGTAACATTATTGATACATTTTGAATAGGAGACATATGATGATTATATAAAAAATATTGGAACAGAGATGGACGTTATTGCGTCATGATGACGATATAGGGTTTAACACGAACGATTGGGGGGTCGTTCATGCTGCTGGTAGCGTGTGTATTATTGTCAACCTTCTTCTGTTTTTTGGACAAGGACATGATTTAGGGATCATAAGTTGTTGAAAGACATAAACATTCATGAATGTGTGAAGTTTTAACCTTATGTATGATCTCACTTCTAGCAGGAATATTGATGTTTTTAAATTTTCGAAAGGTATGAAATGTAGAAATGATTTCGTTGCTACAAGAAAGAGATAAGACTTTAGTTTCGTAATTGATATTGGCTTTATGCTTTATAAAGAAATCTTTCCCAAGAATTCCATCTTGAGAAATAGGAAAATTATCGTCTACTAAATGTACAGGGTGCATTATATTGAAAGTTCCAATTTTAAATTCTCCATAACAGATTCCATAAGTTGAAATTAGGGATTCAGAAATACCTTTAAGATGATACCTTTAATTAGTTTTAAAGCAAAATCGACATTTAATTTGGGCATCTTCTCAACAATTTCAGTTTCAACAAAAATAACAGATAAATCGTCTGCGTTACTAAGATATGGATTGCTTGAGGAATTTTCAGTCATTAAGAACTTTATACATTATTGTTACAAAAAAAAAATGATACATCTTACAGTAGATGATTCAGTCCAAATTAGTGTAAGCTGCTGGATTTCTTCCCACGTAGGTGTACCAGAAATGATCCCACTCAGTGCGGAATGATGAGGCTGTACCTACAGTTTCTTCACGTCAGTTGTGGTCACTCTGGAAGTCGTTTTCCTACGGACTGACTCTGGATCACACTGGACAACTGATGGCTTCGGGTTTTGGAATTCTTGCTATTCCGTATTTTATACCGTTGAACTCAAACCAACTGGAGTGAACTTCTCGATAGATCTGGCTATTGATGTAAACAAATCAAACAACCGCAATCCCACTTCTGACACCAAATTATGTTGTGGGTAACTCACAACTTTATGTATTGTGGTCTTCGAAGTTGCAGCTCGTAGTGTTGGAAATTGTATCGGTGACAGAAAGCAAATCAAAACCTCTTTGGTACACTCAACAAAGGCCCGAATTCATCAATCATTAAATTTTTTTTTCAATTTTTTCATCAATCATTAATATTTAAACTGAGTTTTGTAAGTTATAAAGGAATGATTAAATTTTATTATGCGTTCGACATGACGATAGGAATATGAATCAATCGATTGAAAAATGCTAATTTGCGACAAACAGTTTGGTGCCACCCAAGTTATGTGACGTCGCACTTGTGCAATATATGATGAAAAAGAAAACAAGGGTTACGATGAACTCAACCCAGTTATGATCTGGGTTGGTTTATTGGGTAGCGACAACTGTTTGCTGCGTCGACTATTATTGATACCTTAAAATACATAGATTGGTAATGAGGTGAAAGTTATCTAAATGAATATAATTTGATAAAAGTAATAGCTAATTTCTACTTCACAACAATTATACAATTTATGCTTTCATTAGTTTACATACAGTGTAATCTTTAAAATCTGATTCCTGAGCAATGCTGGAACTAGCTCGAGGCTCAACAGTGATGCTATCCACTATTGCCAAAACTAGAATAAATATTTTAAATTTTCACATACATAACATACATTATTTATACCGCTTTACTTACCTATAAAACAATAATAAACAGATTAAAAAGCTTCTATGAAGTCCGAATAAACCATGACAGTATCTTAAAAATGATATGAACAATAACAACGAGATAGACATCAAAAACACAAAAATTCAACAAAATAATATCACTCAGAAAAATTCGGAAATTCGATTCTGTTCTAATATTTTAAATCGAGGTTTAAATTTGATGTCAAACGCTTGACATTTTAACAAATGACGCTGATTTGGGGAATTTATTTTCATCACCTTGGTGAAAATAACGGTCAAATCGTCCGTTCTTATAAAATATGGACTATAATAGGCGGATTTTGGCGTTAACCAGGTTACGATGTGGTCACGTGATTTGTAATCAACCGCGTTTTCGCGTATATTTTTCAATCCGGTAATGAGATTTGGCAACACTGCATTTGCTTACCTGGTTACGAATTTCGTAACCAGCTCCAGAGCTTGGTCAATTGTTTGGTCACGGAGGCGGTTATGGCTTCATAAACTCAAAATTTCGTATATTCCTTCATTTTGGCGTTTTTCAATACAACAATCTTAAAATAAATCATCAACGCTATCACTATCAATCATTTCCAGAAATTCACAAGCAGTTGAGAAAAATATCTTCGTAAGTAAATAAATACTAAAGAAGGGGTAGCTCTTGAGTCTTGACTGATATACCTACGTGAAAAGTTGATGTGCTATTATTATCTTCATGTTTTGTTGATTTTTTCTTCTTTTTTGTGCGTCGACTAGTTGGTCGGCCTTCAAGTCTGATGTGATTTTTCTCGAATTCTCTTTGGTCTTCAGTCTTCAGTATTTTATAGGTATGTACTCAACATATTGATGATTTGTGAATGAATTTAATTTTTCAGACAATAAAAGCTACACTCTTTTGAAATAGGTAGTTATATGTTATACCTATACCCTAATAATATGGTCGAAGGCATAGAAAAGTGATGGAAATATACTGATATGATTCAATTTTCTATGGTGGAACGTTTTGGCGTTTGGTCCTGAGCTGGTATCAAGATCGTAACCAAGCACTCACCAAACCTTTAACCACAAAGCGTAACCTGGTTAACGCCAAAATCCGCCTTATAACTAGTAGTAAAATTGTCAATTGTGAACTGGAACAACGTGGTGGCATTTTAGTCATCTGTATGAAGAATTACTACAGGTTATGGGCCCAGGGCGTGGAGAAGGAAAGAAAAAGGGTTGATGACAAGCACCTGTCAAGTGACAGAATCGTCAAAAAAGTGAAGTTAGAGGTGTTGCTGAATTGGTGGAATTTGCTGGAAACTTGGCTGGAATTTAGCTACGTGAGAAGCCCGGTGAGAAGCACGGAGTAATTGCCGAGAAGCAACAAATTTTCAATGTGAAACCGTTTGACGGAAATGGGTTCTCAAATTGGAATTTTAGAATCAAGCTTTTATTAGAGAAGCAAGGTGTACTACATGTGTTGACAAAAGAAGTCCCATTGGAAACGTCAGATGAGTATTTGTCATTCATGAATAGTGACGTGAAAGCCCGAAATCTTATTCAATGTGTGAATGATGACATACTAGAAATGCTGAAGGAAAAGAAGCTGGCGAAGGAAATCATGAAGTGTCTGAGTGCAACGTTGTTACCATAAAATTATGGGTTTTCTGTCATTAAATGTTAAATGGCCAAACAAACAAAGCTAAAAGAGGTGAAAGAAGGCAAATGACGGGTTTTGAATCTTTGTTGTTATGATTCGTCGATTATGCCAGCTCGAAAGTCGAAGATGAGTGGGTCGAGGGAGCAACAAACACTCAAAATATTGTTCTTGTTCGGAAAACAGCGCCACATACGCTTTACACTTACCCTTTAATCGACCGAATCTACAAAGCGAGAAATAATAAATTATACCACAAACAACCGCCAACTTCCAAAATATACCTTTTTATTTACAACCAAATTTCAAATTACGATTACCATGAAAATATAGCCAAACGCAGCGTTATTCCAAAACTTATTCCTGTCTATGACAACTAGACAGACACGTCGTAGTTCAAGACAAGACGTTGGCGGAAACACGTTGCCATTTTTGTATCGACAGTCGTTCAGGAAAATGACAAAACGAGTTGAGGTTATACAAGATCTTAGCACAAGATAGGTTGGACAGGAGCGTTACTTTTTAAACGATATTTAAGAGAACATCCACCGGCTACGCTGGGCAGGAGCGTACCTTTTTACTCGGGCAGGAGCAGCCATATGTACCTATAAATCTGCAATATTTCTTAATAATTGAACCTCTACTCGATGACTTGGCATCACAGCATGCCGTGCCTTGTGATGTTAGAATTGTATCCGTGATCTCGCCAAGGACTTCTTAGTTCAAGTGAACTGTGCGATATGAAGTTGCCGCTAAAAATCAACAATGAAACAAGCGTCTCGCTGCAGCGGTCAAGATATCGATTCAAGGCAGCGGGCATGCGCATTTTGTACGTATCGAAATCGAGTATCGATATTCCATCGTCATGATGACGTCGTATTGTGTATAACGGACACGCACTGTCAATATATTGTTTTGATACTTCTTGCCCACTTGTGTACTTGTGTTTTTTTTGCTTTCTGTGAAATAATGAAATAATACCTAATTAATTTATTGATAATCCAACTCCAACAGAAACTTTAATTCGTTCCCTTATGTGTTTTTGAGTTTTGATGCGTGAATTTTTATCAGTACTCGTGTAGTGTTTTTAATCGGAAATCGCACATTGTGGGGAATGCGGAAAGGATTTTTGCAAAACATCTATTTTGAGGGTTCATGTTAAGAAAAAACACCCAGGTAAGTCCTTGCCTACACACACGAATGCCTTTGCTAATATTCAGACAGGATACAGGATGTCCAGAAGAATTGGGAGATATTTTAAGGACTGTAAGTTGGAACAAAAATAAGATTAAGATTAAAATATTCTATAAAATATTTTCGTACGACTCTTCTTTTCGGAATTATTCGAACTTTGAAGTTATATATTCTGAATTAAGTTTTTCCGTGATAGCCGTGATAGCCGTGATAGCTCCTACACGGTGAATCTTGGACCGAATAGGCAATAAGGACTGATAATTTGAGATTATAGAAGTAATTCAATCTCATATTGGAAACCTAGGGCGGACCACCTTTACCCTAGAATACCGCTGAACTTTGATACGACTTCTTTTTTTTTAGTTATTATATTTTTTATCGAGTTTTTTATTTAGATTCTTCGATTTCATTATTTTAGAATAAAACAAAAAACAGGTAGGTATATATACCCTTGGTCCACATCGGAAAAAGGAATATTTTTCAAGAAAACACCAATCATCGCGAAATTGTCCAGCTAGTTTGACAATCTAACAATAAATGGTCGAAAAAAAACTGAAGTTTATGTTTATGTTCAATGAATAATAACATTGTGTTTTGAATGAACAGGTTGTCCCATATTTGGGTACTTTTGGGGGGTATCCCCGTTATTTTTATACAAAGTGTGAGTCATTTAAACAAGAAAGCTAAATTGTGCCTGAACCGTTAAAGATATCGAAATAAGCAAAATGGATTTGGAAAGGGGTTGCCCCAGTGCATTTTGTGGAAATGTTTTTCAATATACAGAGTGTATCATTTCTGCAGAACCGGCTTCAACATAGTTTTTTTTTAAATAACTACACCTGTATATCTTCAGATATTTGAAATCGAACCTTTCCTGGCATCTCATAAAGTATTTATCATAACCTTCATGAGTGGGATATACAGGGACGGGTTAAGGTAAAATATGCCCCACTTTGTTGATTTTTAGTAGTAGTTTTGCCTTCAAATTCTAAAAATCTGGAGTTTTCTACACAAATAAGGTAAGTACTCTTCTCGTGTACCTCGCTGGGACGAATCATTTTCGATAGAAATGCATTTTAATTTTTTTGTATTTCTGTATTTCGAAAATAAAGGCTTTGCGGACCCATATTTATATGAACTTTTATGTTTATTTTTGGGCACTGAATGCGTACCTGAAGTATTGACATTTTCCCTGAATCACCCTGTATTTTATTGGTCAGACTACTTGTTTAGTTGGTGTCAATTAAATAGGTATGTTTAATAGTCTAGGAGTTTTTGATATCCTCGGTTTTTTTTCTGCGCAACTTCACCCAATGTGAAAGAGGCAGGGCTTCATATTTAACCTTGGTTCCAGTGCTCTGGTTATATTCTATATTACACTGGTTTTCCAAAAAACTGGTTCGATTCAAACCACTAAACTTCTTTTTTCCACAATATTTTTATTACTTTCATGATAATAGCACTAAATTGATTTGTTCACGACTTATAATAATATAATGTAAGTTTGATAGTGTTTTTTTTAGTGGCTGTGATATAATAAAAAAAAATCAAATCATCTTTATTTTTATTCAGGTTCCTAACTAATATTCATTCAATATTATGTATTTGAAAATTTCCCAGGTGAGTACCTAAAATAATAACAAAATGATATATCGACAGCGAAAGATTTGATAAAACTTTGATATTGCATCAGTCAGTTATGAAAGATTCAGGTGGATACTGGTGCATTCAAAAACTTCAATTATTCTCTTTGTTACGTTTTAAAATACTTTTTTCTGCTACCATTGGGTAACACCATTCGAAAGAGGGTCAAAAAAATTATGTACTTCTCGAACACTTCACAATAATATGTGATTTAACAAAAGATAGACTAATATTTTTCTTCGTGTTACGATTTTGTAGGTACATGATCTCCAACAATCGAGATTACCGATTATAGCTTTCACTTTTTTCTTCAAATGAATGATTTGCTGAAATTCAATTAGAACACCAAGGTAAAATTACGTTTTTAAACCAGCGCGGCAATGATCCTGCGTCACGGATACGAACGACGTGGACCGTAAACGCGCGAGACAGCTGCGCTGCCTTGAATCGATGAGATGGCTTCACGAGGCCGAAAGTGCGCGAAGCCGAAAGCGCGCGTAGCCGAAACGGAAGTAAACGATTATGATTCGTCCGGGATCGGATTTCGTCTTTTCGTTCTCCGTTTTAGAAGGTCATTTTCGCTGAAACCTATGTCGCCAGTGGTTTCTTTGTAAAGACAAATCTATTTAGAATTTAATATTTCGAAGAGAGTACGAACCGCTATCATCCGGTAAAAGACTCAGATTACAAATATCAAATATGTTAGTAATGATAGAAGGAGTAGGTTTTGAAAATAATCTAGAGAAACAAGAAAATTATTATGCATCATGATAATAATATTGACTTCATATTTTATGTCTAAATAGTCCGTCAAGGAAAGTATCCAGAATTCAATATTTTCTTTTATCCTCATTATTCTTTTTTTTTGTAAAACTCCAAGACAACAGTATAATGCATGAAAACATCATCTGTCAAATGTTGTTATTTGTTAACCAGCTTAAGATTTGTGAAATAATGTTCCAAGTAGAAAAAAGAAGAGAGGTGGATAATCTGTCTCGAAAATATTTTCTGTGTGGATCTGATTGAAAAATGTTTATCTGGTTTTTAGGTTATAAAATCGTCACTAGATGTACTAACAAACACACCTATTAGTTGTGTTTGCTATCCTTCACTAGTGGACACGAATTAAGACTCTCCTACAATGTGGCGTTTGTTATAGGGTCAGTACAAGTAAAAGAGTAGCGTGTTTGTTATTTCATTGTAGGATGCACATCACTGCACTAGTTACATCAGGTCAAGAGGAGGTGTAACAGGTTAATAGCCGATTGCACCAACCTATTTTGAGGAAACTTAACACTAAGGGACCCTTAACTTGACATATTTTCATGCAAAACTGTGAAGCCAAGGGTTCCTTAGCGTTAAGTATCCTCAAAATAGGTTGGTGCAATCGGCGATAAGTGTAGTGTACTGGTGTAGAATACGTTGGGGAGCCTATTTCGTGTATCTTTGTAATCAAAGTTTCTCTCAACCTAACTTAAAATATAGACTCGACTATAGATAAAAGGAAACTTGGAGTGAAGAATCAGTGTGAATATGATCGTTAAATGTTTATCTGTTTTTTAGGTTAGAATATATGCACTAAATATACGAACGCGTTTGGTGAATTTCCTTCACACTGGTTGCTATCATATACTTATTATTTAAAAAAAGGTATATGGTTGCTATAAGTTGCCCCAGCAATCTGCACTACACTATCGTACACCGAAATAAACATAAACACACCTATTGTGAGGTGTTCTTAAAAATCTGACAAGGTTGAATTTGATTTATATTTCTCATTTGCTACTTCTTTTATGGATATTTTTCAACTTAACATAAAACCAGAGAACTTATTAGTTCTCTGATATAACTAGACAACGTTTTGGAATGTATTCAGATATGTTTTCAATACATACCTGGTCAAAATTTTTGTCCATGTGTTAAGTAAAGAGCCGGGCGTACACGTTTTGTGGCTTGCACTTAATGGATAACTTCATACTAAAATCTACTGATTCATTGGAAAAACGCTGTTGTTATCAAAACAAACAAATTAGCTAGTTTGTTTTAAAAAAGTGAGAAAGGTAGATAGATAAGTACCCACTCCCCACTCACTTGCCCATTCAATCCTATCTGGGTGTTTCGACAGTTATTATGTTTAACTTGTTCGAGAACATTGATTTCTAACGTAATTTTTAAATAGTCTAGACCTTTTGAGAGATCTCAATGCATCCATTTTGTGCTAGAATAACGGTAATTTATACAGTCTAAACCTCAAGTCGTTGGTCTCCTGGTCCTAGTAGTGAGTTGGTTTACTTTACAGCATTCTGAAAAATCTGTATTGAATAAAATCGAGAACATCGACATCATCCTCAAGAGAATCTTTTCCAACGAATTTTTCATTTGTAGACAAATCGCAATATCATAAAAAAAACGAAACCTTAAAAAACAATAAAGCCACCCAAGAACAGTAAAAACCAACTACATATTGGAAATCTCAGCAGCACTGGTGACAATAGCCTCTATCCATTTCGACTCGTTCGGCTACACGCACATGACGTGTTCGGCTACGTGAGCATTCTCGTTTCGGCCTCGTGCCCACTGGGTTTTCGGCCACATGCACTTTCGGCCTCGTGTGGCGTTCCCAACTGACCGCTGGAGCGAGACGCTTGTCACAGGACCGAACCTTGGAAGAAAAGGTTCATTTTATTGCACCATGAGCAGTAGGCCAAAGTCATGACTGGTTCCGAGTGGATGCAGGACCGTACTCCAAATAACGAAGTCACTCGAAGTGTACTTCGACTTTGAGATTTAAACCTTTTGAACTGAACTCGATTGTGAGATACTTGAATTTTTTAATTAACAACTTTTGAACTTTTAAATGCGTCAGTTAATGATACGCAAACTTCACTAAAAATGCTGCTTAATTACTAACTTTTAAAATCGAATCGTCCGGAATAACATTCGCTGGCGTTTTGGCAAAATCGTAACGTTACAAACACCTCCCTTACCTCAAAAAAAAAAAATTAGAATCATTTTTTATTCTTTTTCCGGGACTACACTATAATGTAAAACTGATACCAAAAATAAAGAGGGAATGAGCGAATAGAGAGAGGGAAAAAAATTAACAAAAAAAAAAAATCAAATCAATAGCATTGGGCACGTCTAATTTGGGGTGAAATCTATTCTTCGTCTGATGGGGAATCCGTGGGGGTTGCCTTCAGATCTTTAGCATGCCAGACTCCTAAACTACGTCCATCCGGTTTTCTCAGTTCATATGACCAGGGCGATAGGATTTTACATACTTCGTATGGGTCAGAATGCTTTGGAGCTAACTTGGATGTGAAGTTCTTTGTTGCATCCGAAAGTACATAGTTACGCTTCCAAACTTCTTGTCCCAGTTTAAATGTCCCTGTTCGTCGTCTAAGGTTGTATGCTTTTCTTCTTGTCTCATAGGTCTTCTTCAATCTTGTTTGGATATCTTCGAAGACTTTGTGCAACTCACAAGATCTACCAGTGGGATCCTCGACATCATGGTGAATGCGCTTGTCCCTGGTTTCACTATAAGTGATCTTCCTTCCAAAGATGACAAAGTTCGGAGTGAAACTCGTCACTTCGCGCCGTGCTGATCGAATTGCCGCCCCAACCGTACCCAAGTGTTTATCCCAGTGTATGTGGTCTTCAGACACTTCAAAACACGATGTATTCGCTCAACAGGGTTGGCCTGAGGGTGGTAGCTCGCAGTGTACTGGATGACAACTCCGTACTTTTCCATAAGGGTCCTGAATAAGTGGCTCTTAAATTGGGCCCCATTGTCGCAAATAACCTTGTCTGGTGTACCATACACCAAGAATAGATGGTCCTCGATCCACTTGATCATTCCAGGTGCGGTCGCAGTTCGTAGTGGAAAGAATAGCACGTACTTAGAGGAGACATCACAGACAGATAAGATGTGGGAATATCCAGATGTTGACCTTGGTAGTGGACCCACGAGATCCATGCTAGCGATCTGCCAGGGTCTCGAAAGAGTGGGCTGTACGCTCAACATCTTCCCAATAGCTGGTCTCTGTTCTGGTTTTGTTCGAAGGCAAGTCGGACACTTCTTGATGTAGCGTGAGATGGTGGTTCGCATTTTTGGCCAGTAATATTGTTGGTTGATTCTCACGAGCGTCTTGATTACACCAAGATGACCGCAGGTTGGAGGATCATGGATCTGTAAAGTATGACCAAGCTCCTTGCAGTTCCAGCACACAATGGCGGAGACAGCGTCTATGGGAAAAGTAATAAAAGAAAATAATAACAACCCGCCCCTTCCCAAAAAAAGGAGAGAAGCAAAAACTCGAGTAGTATCGAATTTAACTTACTCGATACGCACCAAACCCAAAAAAAAAAAAAATAACATAAAAGGCCCGCAATTATTACTCCAAAATTGCGTAAACTTCCCTTAACAGCTGTGTAAAAGTATCAACAGTTGCGCAGAAACAAATCTTTCAACAGCTTGTTAAAAGTACCCTTAAACGCAACGCACAAAAAAAAATACTTCAGCAGTCGGTTCCAACAACAAAAAAAAGAAAAAAAAATCCCTTAAGCCACTCCAAAAAAAAAACTACCTTAGTAGTTGTTACCCTTTAAAACGTTGGGCGCCAATTTGTTACCATAAAATTATGGGTTTTTGGTCATTAAGCGTTAAATTGCCAAACTGAACAAAGCTAAAAGAGGTAAAAGAAGGCAAATGACGGGTTTTGAATCTTTGTTGTTATGATTCGTCGATTATGCCAGCTCGAAAGTCGAAGAGTGGGTCGAGGGAGCAACAAACACTCAAATTATTGTTCTTGTTCGGAAAACAGCGCCACTCGCTTTACACTTATACCCTTTAATCGACCGAATCTACAAAGCGAGAAATGAATTGTACCACAAACAACCGCCAATTTCCAAAATATACTTTTTTATTTACAACCAAATTTTAAATTACGATTACTATGAAAATATAGCCAGCGCGCAGCGTTATTCCAAAACTTATTCCTGTCAATAGCCTAGTTTACACCGACAACTTGGTCCGCGGACCAAGTGCTAAATTCGAACTATATCAGAACCAAATATTTGGTTCGAAAGGTGTACAGTTGCGAACTAAGCTGGTCGGCTTTTGGTTAGGTACTTGCCAGCAGGTGTACCGAACTAAATTTGATTCGATCTGGATCAAAATTATGAGGTTATGTTGATTGTTATTATTGTGAATTGTGTTGGTTCTGAGCTTCTCAAGGCAATCTGTGCGTACTCACTTATGTTTTTTTTGATTACGAATTGTGTTGATAAATAATTTCGACTTGTTTTTGACGTTTGACGAATTGCGCGCGTACTCATTTAGTTCACGCGTTGCAGGGCTGTGTAAACGAACGAGAAGCAAGCATTGGTCCTACCTTACTATCCCCACCCACTTGGTTCTATCGGACCAAACTAAACGAGCTTTCGTTGTAAACTAGGCTAATGAAAACTAGACAGACACGTCGTAGTTCAAGTGAACTGTGCGATATGAAGTTGCCGCTAAAAATGAATGCCATACACGCTTTTCTATAAAGTTTCAGCTTGCAATGTCTGTTGTAAATTGTAATATGATGTTTAATAAGCCGCAATATATATATAAACCAAGGGTATTAGGTGTTATGAATTATTTATACAGTGTTAGTGATATTACCCGCAGTTGATTGGCCAATAACTATAGGTTTACAGTGAATTAGGTGTAAATATCACGATGTAAGTACCATGTAAATCCTATAAATAATTATCGACCCGATATCACAATTGCATCAACGAACAACCAGACGTTTGCTTAACCAAGTTCGTAAAGTTTTTATGAAAATTGAGTGAGATTATCAATACTATCATATGTTCCCGATATATGATGAAATAAAGTTAGTCTGACAATTAATCGAGAACGTATGTACAACTCACTGCGCTGGTGTGGCCTCTATAGTCAGTGGGAGAGATAGGGGTGCCTTGGGGTTTGATGGTCTTCCAGTTTGACAGTGTCCAAACAAAAAGGGGCCTATCGTGAAGGCTCTGCTTGGCAGGGACGCTCCGAGATAAGGGGTTGATCAGGGCAGCCGCCAATGCTCAAGATCAGCAACAATAGTGGTAGTTTAGGGTTGCTTGTCACAATCAGTCGTAAGTATAACACGGAATAGGGTCCACAGTGTATCGTGTATCACCAATTTTCTTGAAGCGGAACCGTCCAGCTGTGTTTGCAACAGTTCGTCGGTCGGTGCTTCGCCAATCATACGTTTGGGAAGGCTTTTGTGTCTGGGTTGGCACGTCGAACAACCACGTTGCCAACAGGGAAGAAATTGAGCCAGTTATAAGTAGAGGTGACAAAAAAATATATAAGAGAAAGAGGAAAAGAGTGAAAGAAAGAGAAGGGAAATAGGCCTGAAACCAAGAAATATCCAATGTAAGGACCGAAGAATTAATCAAGAATCATGTCTTACCACAGTTTTTATAGGGCCACTATGTGATTTTCCAATCGTAAAAAAAATGGGGAAAATTCCAGTTGACGATCCACAAATTCGCTCAATGCAGTTGATCCAGCGTAAACTAGCTGTGATCACTTTTGGATACGGATTCGATGAATTTTCTTTTGAAATCGACAAAAAGCCATGAGACGAACTACGCGGTAATCTCGTTAAATTGGAAGTGTCAATCTCTCAAATTACCCTTCTAGGACCTTCAAGTGTCAATTACAGGGACACAGGACCAAACCTTGGAAGAAAAGGTTCATTCTATTGCACCATGAGCAGTAGGTCAAAGTCATGACTGGCTCCGAGTGGATGCAGGACCTTACTCCAAATAACGAAGTCACTCGAAGTGTACTTCGACTTTAAGGTTTGAACCTTTTGAACTGAACTCGATTGTATGATACTTGAATTTTTTAATAAACAACTTTTGAACTTTTAAATGCGTGAGTTCATGATACGCTAACTTCACTAAAAATGCTGCTTAATCACTAACTTTTAAAATCGAATCGCCCGGAATAACATTCGCTAACGTTTTGGCAAAATCGTAACGCAGAGAGGAATCTCTACCCAGGAGCCGGATTCCGTGTACTGTGGAATTCAACATGTTCAATACCACTGTTGATTTCAACATGTGGAAGCAAGGCGTGACAAAAACGTTATTCCGTGCACGTCTTGATATCAGTTCGGGAATGTTCGTGTTTTGTCAAGACGTGTTTCAAAATCTTAGTGACTTTTTCATTTTTCCCTAAACGTTTTTGACATTTCGTAGGGACTTTTTATTCTCTGGTGTTGGTGTATGTTGACGTGATAGTGGTATTCTTTTGTATTGAATCTGACTGACCGAAGTTATTCTAGGGGGTAGTTGTGGGATACCTGCAAAACTCACAATAATTTCCGTCTAGTTTTCGGAAAATAGCAGAAGCTTGAAATTTTTCGATTATTTGGAAAAACCAGTTGGAAAAACTCATAATACGTCAAAAATCGCGGAAAAAACGAACTTTTTGATGTTTGATACCAAATTCAGTTTAAAGAGATTTCTTTGGGAGAATATGTGAGTCTTTCTGTGTATTTCTACTTTGAAAAAAAAATAGATTCACAGCCAACAAATTTGGATAATATTATTTTGGTCGCGAAATAAGTACACGTGAGCACATGGACGTGAAGAAATAGAAAATCAATGCCTGATTCAAAATACGTGGTTATAAAAATATAGGTACGTTTTGAGTCTCACACAACTCATGTTCATTACCTTCGCGGCGTTTGGAATTGGAATCTTCATTATTGTTTGAAGAACAATAGGTAGTATATAATATTAATAATTTATCGGGATGCATTTAATAAACTTTATTTAGCGGATAACTTTCAGACTAAAATGAATCAGAACAATTAAAAGTAAGTCGCTGATTCCGCTGATTCATATATTTTTCAATCGAATGAATAGGTATGTGAGTTATTCATCGAAATCTACGTTTCAATAACATATTTTATAACGGGAGAATGTGAGTTCCAATTTTATAGAACTGCCGACACGACACATACCTACCTAAGCATTTACCAAGCGATTTGCCTGCCGATGTTGTGAGTTTTGCCGCGAATTACTGATTTTGGGTTGGCATTTCAATGATATTTTGTTAATTTAGTCCTCATTTTGTATCACCCTTTGTAAAATTCAAGTTAAGTTATAACATATCGTATTTTTGACAAAACGTGGATATGAGATCTGTGAGCCACATCCATTCAAGTTGATGTTCTTTAGATTTTTTTTGCTCATGATGCATTTATATCATTCTATCTTGCTTTCCTAAGGCTTCATTGAATCTACTTTGTAATAAGAGATGGTTTGCTTTCTGGCAATACCGAAAAACACCTTCACAATGAAACTGAAACTCACAAAACGGGAACAAATAATGACAAATTTTGACAAATAATGACAAATTGACAAATTCAGCTGATAGAAGTCGTGTGGAAAAAACGAAACAACACGTCCTTACGTATTGAGTTAAGACAAGGGGACAAGTATGTCTAGTCGTGTAGACAGAAGTGCACAGAATACAATATGAGCAGAGCGACGTGTTGCTATGGAATTCTACAGTACACGGAATACGGGTCCAGGTCACATTGCAGAGAAAATTGAGGAGCTTAATTTTTAATGAAGGTCAGTCTCTACATGATTTTTGTACTGTCTTTGAGAAGACTATTCATGAGTTAAGAGCTGCTGGCGGAAATATTGACATTAAAGAATTGACACTCCAATTATTTTCAAGTACGCCTGATAGTTTTCAAGCTGTGACAGTAGCTATTGACGTTATGTTTTGTCAGAATCCAGAACAAGTCACATTGG
Source organism: Orchestes rusci (assembly GCA_958502075.1). Taxonomy (NCBI): domain Eukaryota; kingdom Metazoa; phylum Arthropoda; class Insecta; order Coleoptera; family Curculionidae; genus Orchestes; species Orchestes rusci. Next base: position 26,746,549 of record OY293308.1, on the reverse strand, counting down.
ATTTTGTCAAAAACAAATTGTTGATGGAAGAGGCTCGTCAGAATAAAAATAAATCATTTGGAGGAGATGACAATATGGCTTTTTCATCAGACTACAGAAACAGACGATCTGGAATTCGAGGTATAGGATATTTCAATCAATTAAGAGGACGAATAGGAAGTCAAAATCAAGTTCCTGATGTGAATAGAAGTTTTGCTTATAGATGTTATAACTGTTATCAAGTGGGTGAAAAATGGGCGCAGTGTCTCAAAAATCGGGAAAGGTCTGGTCAATCTGGAAATGAAAGAAGATCTTCTGGAAATAACTATGTAGCATTTGCACAACCCTCTACTTCAAATAGAGCTGGTGAACAAGAAGAATCAGGTGTAACATTTCTATCATCAGTGGAATCTGATATTGTGAATGAGGATGCATTTATAACTTGTGGCAGTAACATGATAAACTTTGTGATTGATAGTGGAGCTACACACCATCTGGTAGGTGCTAACTATAAATGTTTTTAGATAATTGCAAGGAAGTTGATTCTGCAATTTGTGTTGCCAAGAAGGGAGAATCAATCAATGCTAACGGGCAAGGAAATCTACATGCGGAATCTGATCTCGGAAAAAGTATCAAGATTGAAAATGCAACAATCTAGCGTACAACTCACTGTCTGTGAGAAAGATGGAGGAAAGTGGTCTGGAAGTAGTGTTCAAGGAAAAAAAAGTCCAGGTATTCAGAAATTAAGATTTAATATTGGAAGTAAGATTGAAAGGAAATTTATAATCACAACCTTCATTGTGAAACCAAAAAAATGTCAAAGTTTGATGATTTTGGATGTGGCTGAGAAGCAATGGCTCTTGCATAGAAAAATGGGTCATTCATCAAGGTTTCCTGCACAAGAACTCTGTGAAATCTGTATCAAGGCTAAACAATGTCGTTTGCCTTTTGCAAAGTTACCTGAGGGAAGAAGACCTGGAAGAGTTTTGGAAGTGGTATCCAGTGATGTTTGTGGACCTATAAAACCTGCCACTTCTGATGGGTATAACTATTTCGTCACATTCTCATTTTTGCATGTGTTTTCTGTTGAGAAACAAAAATGAGGTTCTGGATTATTTCAAGGCATATGTTTCTATGGCTGAGGCAAAATTTAACAGGCATGTGGAAAATATCCGTTGCGACAATGGAGGAGAATATGCGAGCAAACATTTTCAAGCTTCTTGCAGAGAAAAGGGTATCAAGATTCAATATACAGTGACATACAGTCCCGAACAAAATGGTGTAGCTGAACGTTTCAACAGGACAATAATGGATAAGGCCAGATGTCTCATTTATGATGCAAATATGGCCAACCATTTTTGGAAAGAAGCTGTTAGAGTTGCTGTCTACTTAATCAATCGAACACCGACAAAAGTTTTGAGGCAAGACGAAACTCCAGCTGACATTTGGTATGGAAAAAACCGAATATGAAAAAGATAAAACTTTTTGGTGGCACAGCATACAATTTAATTCCAAAGGAAATCAGAAATTCCAAATTGGATCCTCATTGTTAAAAGGTTTTAATGATTGAATATACTGATAATGGATGGAGGCTGTGGAGTGAATCTGATCACAAAATAATTCATGGAAGAAATGTGATATTCGAAGAAACCTGCAAGAAAAACGTTCAAGAGTGATATTGAAAGAATATGAATCAGATAAAGATACTAAAGAAGATCCTGGACGAAAAGATCCTACTGTATATTCAACAGAGATCTATGAAGACCGAAACAAGATGATTACTCGACGAAGTCAAAGAATTATTTAAAAACCTCAACATCTTGATGATTACTACCTAGGGGAAGACTTTGATGAGGAATATCTACTAGCAGCTTTGTCTATGGGAAATCTACTTCATGATGTACCGGAAACCTATACTGAGGCTGTTGCTCAAGGAAATGGATAGAAAGAAGCTGTCAAGGAAGAACTGCAATCCTTAGAGGAAAATAAAACATGGGAACTGGTAGCTCCTCCATGCAATGTTGAATTGATTGATTTAAAATGGGTATTCAGGGAGAAGGAGGTGAATGGGATAGTTAAGAAGAAAGGTTAGTAGCCAGGGGATTCAAGCAGAATAATTTACATATATACAGGGTGTCCGGTAAAATGTGGGAGATCTCTCGGATTCAGATAGAACATTAAAAAATAAGATGACAAGTTCTCATAAATTTTTTTCCTAGCGGCCCTCCCTACGGAGATACGGCCCCCTGAAGGACCCCACTGGAAATCGGTTTTTCTTGAATAACTTTTAAACGACTCAATATAATTCAATGAAAATTTAATATGATAAACAGTAGTAAGGACCTCTCAAAATACTTCCCTTAAAACATAATTAGCTTGTTTAGTTTACCAGGGACGGACTAGATTGTACATTTTAACGCTCAAATTTTTAACACCCTGTATGATAAGGAGTTGAAAAAAATAAATTTGGATACCTTGAACATTAAGCTAAAGAAAAGGTACTCTTGTTCATTGTCGGTAAAATGAACCATTTTCGAGAAAAACAATTTTTATTAAACCAAACCTAGAAAAAAGCCATGACGAAGCATGGTGATCTTGATGAAATTGTGAAACTAACGCTAGGAAAAAAATTTATGGGAACTTGTCATCTTATTTTTTAATATTCTATCAGAATCCGAGAGATCTCCCACATTTTCCTGGACACCCTGTATATATTATCGAAAAACCCAAGTACCATCACTTGATAGTGTAGGGTTACATATTTACAACACATTCACTATTAGGTAGTACAGATTCAAGTATAAATAAACTTCGCCCATTCTTTCTTGTTTTTTGCCAACCGCTTTGCTTCTTGTATTGATTTTCCCTTATTCCTGAGTATTACTTCCAACATTTTGTTCCATGTTTTCTTTGGTCTTCCTCTCTTCTAACTAATACTTGTTCTTGACTCCCAGATTTGTTTAACTTTTCTTGTGCTATCCATCCTTTGCAAATGTCCCCACCAGCTCAGTTGTCTCTTTTGGATATATGTATGTATTGGTTCGATGTTCAATTGTTCTCTTATGACGTCATTTCTGATTTTATGCATTCTAGTTACTCCTCTCGTTCTTCTTAAGTATTTCATCTCCATAGCTTGTATCTTGCTTTCCTGTGCCGGAGATAACACCCACGATTCACAGCTGTATGTGAGTTTTGGTCGGTATATCGTTTTGTATATGCTCATTTTCGTTTCTGCGGAAATTTCCCTTCTGTTGATGATTGCCTTATTCAAGGAGTGGAATAATCTTGAGGTGTTTTCTATTCTTTCATTTATCTCTGTCTCTATAGAACCTGTCTGATCCAGCTGAATGCCTAGGTATTTAAACATTTTAACTTGTTCAATTTTCTCATTCTCGATTATTATGTCAATGTTGTGGTTTAGTTTTCCCATTACCATTACTTTCGTTTTGTTCTTATTCATCTTCATGCCGTACTTTTCAATCGTTGTGTTCCATATATTGAGGCTGTCAGAAAGGTCTTTTTCCTTTTCTGCCAGAATTACTATGTCGTCTGCAAATACTCCTTCCGATATTTCTACCTGGTGCATATTTGTGTATCCGATCCTAATTTTTCTGACTGCTCCCGAGCATTCCTTAATGATTTCATCCATAAATATGATGAACAGTAACGGGCTTAGTCCCCCTCCTTGTCTTAGTCCTTGTGTGGTTTTGAAGCTGTTCGATGTTCTTCCCTGGCTGATTATGAAGTTGGTGTTGTCATTATACAATATTTTAGTGATTCTAATAACTTTTGGATCGATCCCTCTTTTCTTCATTATCTCCCACATTTTTTTTCTAGGTACTCTGTCGAACGCCTTTTCTAGGTCCACAAATGCAAGATATAAGTTTTTGTCTTGCTCCATCTTTCGCTCAGCAATTTGTTTTATTGTGGAGATATGGTCCTGAGCGCTACGTCCTTTCCTGAAAGCACTTTGGGCTTCATGCATTGTAGGATGTACTACTCTTTCGATTCGTTTATTCAGTATTTTTTCTAGGATTTTGGTAGAAACAGTTAGCAGCGTAATTCCAGCGTAGTTGGAACACTCGTGCTTATCTCCATTTTTATAGATAGGCACAATCAATGAAGTTTTCCATTCCGCAGGTAGTATTTCTTTTGTCCATACATGATTGTAGATGTCTAGTAGCAGTTCCTTTCCATCGCGTCCCATATTCTTATACATTTCTATAGTAATCCTGTCTACACCAGGTGCTTTACCATTTTTCAGTTCTCTTATAGCTTCTTCCAGTTCTTCAATTTCGATTGTCTTATTTTGTTCCGGGTCTGGTTCCAAGTATGTATCTTCCTCATATTGTGCATAGTTATTCTCCTCTGTTGTTTCGGTGGTGTTGGTATCTAATAGTTCCTCAAAGTATTCTACCCATCTCTCCATGATTGCCTGGTCGTCGGTAAGCATATCACCACTGCTCGCTTTCACTTTATATGTTTTTTCAGGTTGATTTTCTCTGAGTGATTTCACAGCTTTGTAGAATAATTTTTGGTTGCCTTTAGCTTTTTCTTCTAGTTTCTCACCAAATTCACACCATTGTTTTCTTTTTTCAATTTGTACCATCTGCTTCACTTTTCTCCGTTCAATTTTGTACGCTTCATAGTTTGTGTATGTTTTGTTCTGAATGTATTCCTTCCATGCTTGTTTTTTCTTTTTGATTTGGTCTCTTATGTCTCTGTTCCACCATGCTGATTGTTTCCGGTCTGTTCTTATGTTACTTACTCCACATATTTCTTCTGCTGATCCTATGATGATGTTTTTGAAGGGTTCCCATTTCTCTTCTATGCTTTCTTTGAGCATTCTGTTTCTTTCTTGGCATTTTGAGGAGAAAGTTGCGCTGAATTTTTGTGAAATATCCTTATTTGCAAGTTTATACGTTTTAATAGTTTTGTGATTTGATCTTTTGACCGGTTTATCTCCCTCCTTTTCTGTTTTGATCAGTGATATCACAAGAAAGTGGTCGCTTCCCATCTCAAATCCTCTTTTGACTGTGGTGTCCATTACATCTTTCATATTCTCCGTTTCCACTATGATGTAGTCTATGACAGATTTTTCTTCTCTGCTAGCAACTTCTCTGGTATACTTGTGAATCTGTTTATGTTCAAAAACAGTATTCGTTATTCTTAAATTGTGTATCATACAGAGGTTCAACAGTCTATGGCCGTTGTTATTCCGTACGTTTTCTCCATATTTCCCAATTACTGTGGAGTATTGCTCGTCTTTTATTCCGACTCTACTGTTGAAGTCTCCCAACAAAATTATTTTCCCTTTAGCTTCTTCCAGGACCTCATTTAGTTGATTCCAGAATTTGTCTTTATTGCCCACTTTATCATCCTCATTGGGTCCATAGCAAGATATTATGGTTGTTATTCCTAAATCTGTATTCAGCTCTACTGTAAGGATTCTTTCTGATATTCCTGTGAATGATTGTATTCGTTCTGCAAGGTTTCTATGTATCATACATCCCACTTCTGCTGCTGCGTGTTTGTCATCTTCTACGCCACTGTATACTAGAATGTGTTCACTTGCGAGTGTCTCCGATCCTTTTCCCTTTTTTTTTGTCTCTGATATAGCCAGCACATCCAGATTTGCTCTTTCAAACTCTTCCTGGAGGTCTTCACTCTTGCCGTTTAGTGTTTTTATGTTCCATGTTCCTACTTTCAAAATTCTGTATTGTTTTCTTTTCATTTCGTTTATTTTAAATAATCTATTTACAATATCGTTTCCCTTTAACATTGCCTGGTCATTCGTTGCTTTCATTTTTAAATTTCCTCCATTCAGTTTGTTGGTTTCCTGCTCATTTTTATGAGCTCTCCCTGCCTCTTGTCCCATTTCCTTATTTCTCCATTCACAGTCAATTTTTGATATCCAATTTTCACTTGACTGCCTTTTTGTTTCTCCTGTTTAGCTATACCTCGTACCTTTGCCTGGATTTCCCTCTCCTCTTTAGTCATATCGTCATTAATATATGTTATTCCGGTTGTATTTCGCAGTTTCTTCTTATTTTGCATCACTCTTTGCTTATCATTTGAGTTGTTTAGTTCCACCAAACAAGTTGTTTCCCCAGTTTTTCTTGCATTTTTTATTTCTATCTCAATTTCCAGCTCCTTTCTCATAAATTTGTTTAATTCTGTTGCCAAGTTGTTTGCACCATATGATTCCAGCCTAAGCCCTTGTATTACGATGTTATTTCTTCTTTTTTCTCTTTCCATTACATGTAGTTTTTCATTGATTATTTCCATTTCCTTTTTTATTTCTGTGTTCTCTCTTTTGATTTCTTCATTTTCTTTTTTCAGATTGATTATTTCTGTCTTGTATTCTCTGTTCTCGCTCCTCAGCTCCTGCATTTCTTTATTTATATTCATCAGCATCTCCATCATTCGATTGAGCATTTCCTCTTTTCTAGCTGCTTGTTCAGGCGATCGCATCACCTTTTTGCTCTTTGCAAATATTTCTTCATCTGGTTGGTCTTTTTTGCGTCTTTTGCCCTCATCAGAATCCATCCTCACAATTACTTTTCAGTACGCCTCTGTCTGGTTTTCAGCGTTGACCTTGCCGCGTCCGATGTCACTCGAATCGTCGAATATGATGGAATTTCCGTCCAATAATGAATGGTATTTACCGCTATATCTGTTTGTATTTGGTGCTTGGCCTATTATTCAGTTTTCTGCTGTCTTTGATTGTATTATATTGCACTCGAAATTGCCCAAAATTGAGTTAAACTTCGGAGCTCAAAATAACACTTAACACAGAATAATTTACATGATGATGTTTATTCGCCAGTAGCCAGGATGTGTACACTGTACAATAAGAATGTTATTATCTTTGCTTATTGAAAATGACTTGTTTGTTGAACAAATTGATGTTAAGTCAGCCTTTCAAAATGGAACATTGAAAAATCCTGTTTACATGATAAAGCCAGACGGTTTAGAAAGTTTTGATAAAAATCTCATTTGTTAACTTGAAAAATCGCTAAATGGTCTTCGACAAGCACCAAAATGTTGGAATTAACTTTTTAATGAAGTACTGATGGAAATGGGACTTCAACGTTCAACTAAAGTTCCATGTTTTTATTTTAATGGTCAAGTATTTCTAGTTATTCATGTCGATGACATAATTATGTTGTCAAAATGTAAAAGTGCATTGGATACTTCAAAATCTAATTTGGAAAAATCATTCAAAATGCTAGAGTTTGAGAATAATAATATGGCGTTTCTAGGTCTAGAAATAACAAAAATTAAGGATGAATTGTATACAGTGTGTCCAAGATAAGGATGCACAGCATGGGAATTTCGGAATCTATAAGAGATACAGTGTCGGTTGAATAAGCCTAAAATTGCGCATTTTGATACTCAACAAGATCCCGTTTAACAAATTCGAAAATTCCAAGCCGTTCCGGAAATATCCGATAAAAACCGAAATATTGCGCTTTCGTTTTTATTTTTTTTTAAGCTATTTTGAAAGATATGAAAAAACCGAAAACACTTTTTCATTGGCACTTTTGAAGCTCTACAAATTGACGTTAACAAATTTCGAATCAAATTTATTTCAAATTAATAATAATAATAATAATAATAAGAATAATAATAATGATAATAATAAATCGTTTATGCGGAAGCTTAACAAAAACAAAACATCATTTCCAATATTAAAATAATTGGGCAAATGAAAAGTGACGTGGTAGCAAAGTTCGAAACTACAAAAATATGTATATCACAAAAACAATTAAAAATATAGTATATAATATGAAAATATAAAACATTGTACTGTTACATCAAAGGCCTGACCTAACTATCACAGTTTAAAAATATGATCCCTAAGTTTGGTTTTGAAAGTTTCAAATTTTCGTATATCTCTAATTTCTGATGGAAGCGAATTGTATTGCGTAAGTCCTTCAGAAAATAGGGTACGTTGAGTTTGACTAGAGCGATTTGTTTGGACATAAAAATTAGACAACTTTCTGGTATTGTGATTATGTAGGTACATCTCTTACAAAAATAACTTCATTTGACAAATAATCAGGTACTAATCTATTCATAATTTAAAAAATCATTGAATGTTCTATATAGAACAATCTGACGAACATTCACAACTCCTAAAATTTCTAACATTACCTTAGTCGGTGTATATCTATTACATTTCAATATGACTCTAAATGCCCTATTTTGGATTTTTTGAATTTGAGACACTTTCTCCTGTGATAAAATTAAAAGAATTGTTGATCAGTATTGAACATGGGAAACTATTAGGGATTTGTACAGAAGCGGTTTTATGTAAGGTGTCAGTTGTCTTCCAATTCGACTAAGAAAACCAACTTTTTCGACATTTTGGAGGATACATAGTCCGCATGAGCCTTGAAATTTAGGTTTTCATCTAACAATACTCCTAAATATTTTATCACTTGCAGCCATTCTAAAGTTTGACCATTTAAAGCTATTTTGATATTTTGATCATCGACTTTACGAATCCTACTAGGTGATCCAAAAACAATATATTTACACTTCTTAATATTTACAGCCATACTATTATTATCTTACCAATCACATATATTTGCTAAATCATTCTTAATTTTTTCCAACATATCAACCATGTTTGTGCCCGTGATATATAACATTGTGTCGTCAGCAAACAATTTCATTTGACAATGACAACACTCTGTTCCTTGAGGTACACCAAAATCGACATCAACAGTTCCAGATAAGTTGTTATTAAATTTAACTTGCTGCCTACGGTTTGTTAAATAAGATTTAAACCATCTAAACACATTTCCTCTTATACCGATTTTAAATAAGTTTTTTTGATAAAAGTTTTCTGTTTATAGTTTCAAATGCCGTTCGAAAGTCCAATAACACAGATATTGTGACCATTCCTTCATCAGAACCTTCCAGCCATTCATTAGTTACATTTAATATTACAGTTTCACATGAGTAGTCATTCCAAAAACCTGACTGAGACGGATTTATCACAGAGTTTTTATCACAGAAATCAACAATTTGGTTTTTCACGACTAGTCCTTGAAATTTTTCATATGAAGGGACATTGTTTATTGGTCTTAAGTTTCAATCTTAATACTATTAGGTACCTTTTGCACAGGAGTTATCACAGAAACTTTCCACTCTTCAGGAACCACACCATAGGCACTTTCACAAACATCTTTCAATATCTGGGCAGATATTTGATTTCCACATTCTCCAGAATTTTTCAGTCTTTTGATTATTTTATCAAAATGAAACATATCAATGGTTTTAAAGTATGTTAAAATGTCCCTAGTGTCCACAAAACCTATCACATAATCACTATCATTGGAAGGTGTCATTGTAGAAACAATGTCCAAAATACTGTCCACAAAATAGTTATTAAAACAATTGGCAATATCACAGTCTTCTTTTATCACACATCCATTAGATATTATTTGGCTCACCGTATGAATTTTGTTTGGTAGCAGCATCTGCAAATGTTTCCACATTTGCCGTGGGTTATTTCTGTTATTGTCCAGAACAGCCTGAAAATAATCATTCTTTGCATGCCTTATCATCGATACAACCTCGTTCCTGAATTGTTTGTATGAATTCCAGGAGTTTTCATTTCCCATTATCACTGCTTCACGATACATTTGATCTCTGGTTCTCATTTTATCGATAATATGCGGGGTGATCCATTTGTTATCCCCATATCTGCTGTCAGTCTTTTTTTCTGATGCGTGGTCATGTTTTCAAGTATCCCGATAACAGAGTCTATGAATGCATTCGCTAGATAGTTAATATCAGTTATGTAATTGTTCTATCCCTGATCTCTAAGTTGATCTTGCATAACTCCCTTGTTGTAGTCCAGTCGTCGATACGAAACTGTTTTCGTTGATTGTAATCGATGATTTAATTTGACCTCCAACATGCAGTGATCACCAATTTTGGGACTCAAATAACATCACATTTCATGGATTTATCATTTGTTATAGCATAATCTATTAAAGTTTTGCTAGTATTCGTTATTCTTTTGTAACTATGAACCAATTGCCGAAGACCATTAATGTCAATTAATTGTTTACATTTTTGAGAATAGTGAGAATCTTTATTGTAATCATAGTTGAGCTCACCAAAAATAAGCTGGGCACCATTCAAACTGGATAAGTCTTCAATTAACTGACCAAACTGTTCCATAAAAACACTATCTGAGCCCAATGGTGAACGATATAAACAAGTTAACACAAAGTCCACATTGTCCAATTTGCAAATATTTGTCAAGACCCATGAAACACCAGTCACACTTCTATTAATTTGAACACGATAGTTAAGTCTATTTCTCACATAAATTGTCACCCCTCCTGTCCTGTTATTGTTGCTGATACAATGGATGGCTTTATATCCAACAATCTTCCTTTCATCACCACTTGATATATCCTTGGTAAGGTGTGTTTCTGATAGACAAAACATTTTTGGTTTGAGGCTCTGTGTGACAATTTTGACTTCATCAAGATTATTCAGTAGACCTTGACTATTCGAGTATAAAATCCGCTCCTTAACATAAACATCATCAGATTGTTGCTCTAGTTGCTAGATGTGAAATTTTCGTTTTTGTAATTCCTGATGTCTCACAAAAACTTGACAATTTGGATCCCATACTACATGGTTGGTTTTGAAATTAATTCCCAATTTTTCGTTTGCGGACCCACAGTTAAAACATTTCTTTGTAGTCTGTAGGCATTAGAACAAAAGTTGATGGTGATTCCATGGAATCGAAACGTTGTCATGAAAATTTGTTATGAATAGCCACATTGCACTGCTGTAACATTCTATTAAAGGGAGATATACAAAACGGACTAGTATAGAACACTACTGCATTATTATTTCTTAAATTTATCAAAGGTACAGCAAATTTGATTTTGTATAAATTGTTTATATAGGAACATTCTTTGTACTTTAGACCATTAACCACATGATAGACAAAGATAATATCAGCTGCCTTTCTTCTATCTTTCAACCGTTCAATATTAAATGTTTCCAACATGCTATTATATGAGTTCATGTAAGGGTAAATATTGTTCTTCTTAAGGTAAAGATATCGCAAAAACCTCTTCTGAACTCTTTCAAGCATGTCACTAATTGCTTCAGCTTCAGGTGTCCAAATCACAGATACATCCCAGCTAGCACCCGAACATCCCATAAACCCGCACGGGATATAAAACCTCCCATGGGATGTACTTTTTAAGTTACAGTAGCATCTCCGCAACCGCCGAATGTCCGCAACACCGGTAAATTGATAGTACTTCCCATCAATGTTTACTACAGACATCCACTGAACATACCATCGCGAATTCTTCAGTACTTCACACTAAGATCACCAGTAGAAGTCTATACAACTTCACTTTATGAATGTTAATTAGACAAAGCATCGGAAGTTTCATGAAACATAGCACAAAGTTCAATGAACTTCTAATAAATGTTTCCATAAAGACTGATGCCTTGAAAGATTTATTGATAATATTAATACAACATTTGCCAGGATGTAGGTGTAATGACTAAAAGCCACTATCACTGAATCGTATGAGGCATTAAACATTATATTGATTATGCACAACATTGGCAAAGTCTAAACTCTAAAAGTCACGAAATAGAAAACTAGTTATAATGCCGCCTAAAGCACTGAAAGCAGGATTTTGTATAAAAACATTGTTTTGGTGTTTCTTCCTTACTTACAGTTTACAGTGAAAAAGTGATCGACTTTGAGGCCATTTTATAGTCCAACGCGTGTAAATCCAGCTGAAAGAAATGGAAATAGAGGAAATCTAAACAATAAATCTTAATAAAGTTATGAGAATACTGAAAAATAGTAAAAAACGACAAGTGAGGTTAGCTTGGCTTGACTGATGACTGATGGGCGTCATTTGCAAGCTTAGTCCTTCTCTAACGTCTTTAGTAAATATATTCACTATGGAACCAATTGACTTATATGGTAAATTGGAAGAACGTCACAATTTGACATCACGTTGTGATGTTCGCGCAACATCGAATTAAGCGATGACTGTGACTTCATGGGCAGAAAATGTGCATAGGATTTTGTCAGGCAGTACATGTGAGGAAACATTTTGATAGGAAAAAATGGTCTGCACTCTCTTATCTCAACCTCTCAAGAGCTATTCTGTCATTTGAATAAAAGGTTCTGTCAACTGTCAATTTTTTTCGACACATTTCCAGATTTTTTTGACAAGAATTAATTTGATGTCCTTGGCTTGGATAGCTCTTGAAAAGTTAAGACCAGAAAGTTCAGACCGTTTTTCTCTATCTTGTACCGTTTGAGTTTTATAGCATGTCAAAGATGCAAAAATGTCATTTATAAAACCATATAGCTCGAGAACGAGTGCATTTGGGAACACGATTGTGTATGACAATTTTTGCTCAAAATTGAAGGGAGAATTGAAATATCCATTTATATACAGGGGGTTCCATTTAAAAAAATGCAGCTTTGATATGCCCGACCTTGTATATTCCAATTTATCAAAGATATGTAGATTTTTGAAAGCCTCACAACTTTTATATGAGACATTTTTTTTTAAGCCGTGTATCTTTTGAAATAATCGACCGTTCTGATTTCTCCTAACCCGGTATGTATGTATACATGATGTAGTTATAATTTTGGTGTAAGTTCTGATTATAACTTATTTTGAACAGCATGTACCTCTCCCTCTAAGAATGTCTCTCAGCTGTATCTCGCAAAGTATTGGCCGCGCGTATGTACTACAAAAAAAAAAGCGAAGAGACAGCAACAACTGTTTCTTGAGCACGAGTAAGCATCATTCAACAATCTCCACCAGAGAAACCCTCCTTCTCCCCCTTTCTTTTTTTTTTCTGTTTTTCTTATTTAAACCAGCAGTTATGATAATGATTTATGTCAGATGACGTAATGTTGGGGCGGTAGGTTAGCGAACTCACTAACATGCTTCTACTAGAGCAGCTAGATAATACTTTGAGCAATTTTTAATACATTTTTATATCCCTTTCGATGACAAAATTTTACAGCAAATGTCTAGGCAGACGAACGTCGGAATTTATAGGTTTTTGTTGGTTTTTGTACTTCAAAATCTTCACAATAGACTCGTTTGTTTACTGTTACTTTCACAACCTCCGGTTGGTCTGTCTTGGGTAATTGGATTCTGGTCTTTAGTTTCTTCCCAACAACCAAGATAGGAAAGATATCTGGAGGCTGAAAAAATCATACTCATAATTATTTTTCTGTTTTGACAAAAAAACAAGGAGAACACAAGGTTTAATCTAGACTGTAATTCAAGAGTAACAATATCCATGTATAGTTGCAACTTTTACATAGAGATGTGTATACATTGTCAAAGTTAAAATTGTAAAATTTGTGAAATATACCTCAGAAATAGAATGCGTTTGAATTTGGGAAAAAAAATTGAGATAGTGAGTGTCATTTTGTTGGATCCAGTGACGTAAAATAAAACTCTTCGGATAAAAACGAGTTTTTTGTGATACGAAATGAGTTCATACTTCATGGCCCGAGAAAAATGTGATCCGTATCATGATTCAAGAACGAACTGATATATGTACGGGTTGATTCCTGTGAGTCATGCTTTTGGGAAATGATGAGGGACGCCGAAATATTAGTTTTGATATAGCACACTATGAGTCGGAAATGTCTCTTACGCAAGATACACCCTGTGTATCGCATCCACGTCACTGGCTGAAATCTCTACTTTTAACATTTGAAGTTGATCTGTTAGGTAGGCGTCTATAATAATTTTTTTAACGATACCTTCAACTGTTAAGAAACTATTAGATGGGGGCTTTGATTGAACGTTCACGTTAACTTAACGTATCTGTTAAGATTGTTTACTAATGCAAATGTTCCATTTGGTAACAGCGTTACCATGGCGATATGGACATGTCAAGATAAAGTAAACGTTCAATCATCGGACCATTGACTTTAAATACTATCGGACCCAATATCTTAAACTTAAAAAAAATAACACCTTTATCTTACGTAAGAGGCATTTCCGACCCACATTGTGCCATATCAAAATTAATATTTCAATGTTCTCCATGAAAGCATGACCCACCAAAAGGAATCTCCATGTATATTAACTTGAGTGAGATACCCTGTATATTATATAAGCTTACCAAGATTGGTTCCCTCGTTACTCTAATCTCAATGTCCTGTTCCTTCTTCCTATCAAAAGGAAATTCTATATCTATGTTGAATCCAAGTGCATTTTCATCCATTCTAAAAAAAATGTTGTATTGAACAGGCATACTGGTAAGTTACTCACTTTAAGATAAATTTGCATTCAGGAAAATCATGCCCCGCTAGCAGAACCTGTCTGTATTTAGGATAATCAAGAAAAAAAGGTTCTTTCTCGAAAGTTGATCCTACAAATTCTACAGAAACAGAATTGATGAACGCTGCTACAACGACTAGGAAAATCATGGTTATGTGAGGTGGATTTGGTAATTCCTTTTTATATTATGTTGATGTTAATTTCAATTCAATTTTATTGAGTTTTTAATTATTTTATTAATTAAATTCCTATTTTAATGTGATCGGTAATGTATTATTATCCATTGCACAAAATCCTTTTGTTATTGCTTCTCTTATTGTAGAAAAAAAGGGTTTTTATCAGGTTTAACAAGGGTTGACTCCTCATAGGGGCATCGCTTCAAACTTTCCAGTCCTGTGGTTAGTACCGAATGACTGCGACTAAATTTCCCTTGACTTATTGGGTAACTTCGGATAATTTATCACAGTGAAATGGAAACAGTTCAACGCGGTATTTAGAAAAAAACATAGGTCCAGTAAAAAAAAACAAAAATCACAAAAGAAACTTCCAAATCCACCTAACACCCCACATACCCATGTTTTCATTTGTTTTTGTCAACCATCTTCAGTGGCTCTGATGTTTTTGCGTTTTTGCATGTCTGTCCGATGCACGTCATTACTTTGACGAATTGCTGAAACAAATATCAACGAAAGGTGTTCGAGAGTGCAAAGATGTCTTAGAGTGAGTATCTTACCAGCACGCCTTTTTAATACAACATTTTTGTTAGATTGCTTAAATATACATATTGAATGTTTATGGAGCTCACTTTATCCTTCGATGGAAATAAGGGCAATAAGGAACAGGTAATTGGCGTTAGAGCAGAGTATCTGGGTGTAGTTGAAGTAGGTTTATATCCTGATGAAGGGAAAACGAAGTTCTCGAAATCTTGATTTGGCGTTAAAGGATTGTTTCTACCTCTCCTGGCCATTTTCGGACTGCATTCTCACTACATTAAGACTGTTTGTTTATATTATACAGGGTGGCCCAACGAAAAGGTCCGACCCTTATTTATGACTTTCTTGGTATATTTTGGGAAAAACGCTCGGACACATCAATTTTAATTTTTAGGGGGACGTCTTTTCGTGTATGACTGTATAGTACGGGGTGTTCCAAAAATAAGATATCGCATTACACTTGACATTTTCAAATGAAGACCCCCAATTTTTTTTCCATTTTTGGATTCTCCATGAAGTTTTCAGTAACTTTTGTATAATACAGTTTATACCTATCTTCAACCGTTTTAAAGTTATTTGAATTTTTCAACGGAAAGGTCCCACCCTTATTTATGACTTTCCTGGTATATTTTGGGAAAAACGCTTGGACACGTCAATTTTTATTTTTAGGGGGACGTCTTTTTGTGTATGACTGTATAATCTAAGGTGTTCCAAAAATAAGATATCGCGATACACTTGACATTTTTAAAAGGAAACCCCCATTTTTTTATTATTTTTGGATTCTCCATGAAGTTCTCAGTAACTTTTGTGTAATACAGAAACGCCTCTTACGCAGGATACACCCTGTGTATCGCATTCACGTCACTGGCTGAAATCTCTACTTTTCACATTTGAAGTTGATCTGTTAGGTAGGCGTCTATAATAAAAAAAATTTAACGATACCTTCAACTGTTCGAAACTATTAGATGGGGGCTTTGATTGAACGTTCACGTTAACTTTACGTATCTGTTAAGATTGTTTACTAATGCAAATGTTCCATTTCATAACAGCGTTACCATGGTGATATGGATATGTCAAGATAAAGTAAACGTTCAATCATCGGACCCAATATATTAAACTTTAAAAAAATAACACCTTTATCTTACGTAAGAGGCATTTCCGACCCACATTGTGCCATATCAAAATTAACATTTCAATGTTCCCCATGAAAGCATGACCCACTAAAAGGAATCTCCATGTATATTAACTTGAGTGAGATACCCTGTATATTATATAAGCTTACCAAGATTGGTTCCCTCGTTACTCTAATCTCAATGTCCTGTTCCTTCTTCCTATCAAATGGAAATTCTATGTCTATGTTGAATCCAAGTGCATTTTCATCCATTCTGAAAAAAATGTTGTATTGAACAGGCATTCTGGTAAGTTACTCACTTTAAGATAAATTTGCATTCAGGAAAATCATGCCCCGCTAGTAGAACCTGTCTGTATTTAGGATAATCAAGAAAAAAAGGTTCTTTCTCGAAAGTTGATCCTACAAATTCTACAGAAACAGAATTGATGAACGCTGCTACAACGACTAGGAAAATCATGGTTATGTGAGGTGGATTTGGAAACTTCTTTTTATATCATGTTAATGTTAATTTCAATTCAATTTTATTGAGTTTTTAATTATTTTATCAATTAAATTTTTATTTTAATGTGATCGGTGATATATTATTATCCATTGCACAATATCCTTATAACATTCCTTCTTTTATTGCATCAGCTTATTATATTGTAGAAAAAAAGGGTTTTTATCAGGTCTACCAAGGGTTGACTCCTCATAGGGGCATCGCTTCAAACTTTCCAGTCCTGTGGTTAGTACCGAATGACTGCGACTAAATTTCCCTTGACTTATTGGGTAACTTCGGATAATTTATCACAGTGAAATGGAAACAGTTCAACGCGTTATTTAGAAAAAAACAAAGGTCCAGTAAAAAAAAACAAAAATCACAAAAGAAACTTCCAAATCCACCTAACACCCCACATACCCATGTTTTCATTTGTTTTTGTCAACCATCTTCAGTGGCTCTGATGTTTTTGCGTTTTTGCATGTTTGTCCGATGCACGTCATTACTTTGACCAATTGCTGAAACAAATATCAACGAAAGGTGTTCGAGAGTGCAAAGATGTCTTAGAGTGAGTATCTTACCAGCACGCGTTTTTAATACAACATTTTTGTTAGATTGCTTAAATATACATATTGAATGTTTATGGAGCTCACTTTATCCTTCGATGGAAATAAGGGCCATAAGGAAGAGGTAATTGGCGTTTGAGCAGAGTATCTGGGTGTAGTTGAAGTAGGTTTATATCCTGATGAAGGGAAAACGAAGTTCTCGAAATCTTGATTTGGCATTATAAAGGATTGTTTTTACTTCTCCTCGCCATTTTCGGACTGTGTTCTCACTACATTGAGACTGTTTGTTCATATTATACAGGGTTAGGAGAAATTATAAGAACGGTCGTTTATTTCGAAAGATACACGGTTCACAGAAAAATGTCTCATATAAAAGTTGTGAGGCTTTCAAAAATCTACATATCTGTGATAAATTGGTATATACAGGGTTGGGCATAAAGTAATGGCAGATCAAAGCTGCATTTTTTTATTGGAACCCCCTGTATATTAATGGATATTTCAATTCTCCCTCTAAATTTGAGCAAAAATTGTCATACACATCATGTTCCCAAATGCAGCCGTTCTCGAGCTGTTTGGTTTTATAAATGACATGTTTGCATCTTTGACATACTATAAAACTCAAACGGTTCAAGATAGAGAAAAATGGTCTGCACTCTCTTGTCTCAACTTCTCAAGAGCTATTCTGTCATTTGAATAGAAGGTACTGTAAACTGTCAATTTTTTTCGACACATTTTCAGATATTTTTGACAAGAATTAATTTGATGTCCTTAGTCCTTGGATAGCTCTTGAAAAGATAAGACCAGAAAGTGCAGACCGTTTTTCTCCATCTTGAACCGTTTGAGTTTTATAGCATGTCAAAGATGCAAAAATGTCATTTATAAAACCATATAGCTCGAGAACAGGTGCATTTGGGAACATGATGTGTATGACAATTTTTGCTCAAAATTGAAGGGAGAATTGAAATATCCATTAATATACGGGGGGTTCCATTTACAAAAATACAGCTTTGATCTGCCATAACTTTATGCCCGACCTTGTATATTCCAATTTATCATAAATATGTAGATTTTTGAAAGCCTCAAAACTTTTATGAATACATAATGAAGTTATAATTTTGGTGTAAGTTTTGATTATAACTTATTTTGAACAGCGTGTACCTCTCCCTCTATGAATGTCTCTCAACTGTATCTCGCAAAGTATTAGCCGCGCGTATGGGCTGCGAAAAAAAAAAGCGAAGAGACAGCAACAACTGTTTCTTGAGCACGAGTAAGCATCGTTCAACAATCTCCACCAGAAAAACCCTCCTTCTTCCCCTTTCTTCTTTTTTTCTGTTTTTCCTATTTAAACCAGCAGTTATGATAGTGAATAATGCCAGATGACGTAATGTTGGGGTGGTAGGTTAGCGAACTCACTAACATGCTTCTACTAGAGCAGCTAAACAATACTTTGAGCAATTTTTAATACATTTATATATCCCTTTTCATGACAAAATTGTACAGAAAATGTCTAGGCAGACGAACGTCGGAATTTATAGGTTTTTGTTGGTTTTTGTACTTCAAAATCTTCACAATAGACTCGTTTGTTTACTGTTACTTTCACAACCTCCGGTTGGTCTGTCTTGGGTAATTGGATTCTGGTCTTTAGATTCTTCCCAACAACCAAGATAGGAAAGATATCTGGAGGCTGAAAAAACCATACTTATAATTATTTTTCTGTTTTGACAAAACAACAAGGAGAACACACAGTTTAATCTAGACTGTAATTCAAGAGTAACAATATCTTTGTATAGTTGCAACTTTTACATAGAGATGGGTATAGGTACATTGTCAAAGTTGAAATTGTAAAATTTGTGAAATATACCTCAGAAATAGAATGCGTTTGAATTTGGGAAAAAAACTTGAGATAGTGAGTGTCATTTTGTTGGATCCAGTGACGTAAAATAAAACTCTTCGGATAAAAACGAGTTTTTTTTTATACGAAATGAGTTCATACTTCATGGCCCGAAAAAAATTTGATCCGTATCATGATTCAAGAACGAACTGATATATGTACGGGTTGATTCCTGTGAGTCATGCTTTTGGGAAATGATGAGGGACGCCAAAATATTAGTTTTGATATAGCACACTATGAGTCGGAAACGCCTCTTACGCAAGATACACCCTGTGTATCGCATTCACGTCACTGGCTGAAATCTCTACTTTTTACATTTGAAGTTGATCTGTTGGGTAGGCGTCTATAATAAAAAAAATTTAACGATACCTTTAACTGTTCGAAACTATTAGATGGGGGCTTTGATTGAACGTTCACGTTAACTTTACGTATCTGTTAAGATTGTTTACTAATGCAAATGTTCCATTTCATAACAGCGTTACCATGGTGATATGGACATGTCAAGATAAAGTAAACGTTCAATCATCGGACCCAATATATTAAACTTAAAAAAAATAACACCTTTATCTTACGTAAGAGGCATTTCCGACCCACATTGTGCCATATCAAAATTAACATTTCAATGTTCCCCATGAAAGCATGACCCACTAAAAGGAATATCCATGTATATTAACTTGAGTGAGATACCCTGTATATTATGTAAGCTTACCAAGATTGGTTCCCTCGTTACTCTAATCTCAATGTCCTGTTCCTTCTTCCTATCAAATGGAAATTCTATGTCTATGTTGAATCCAAGTGCATTTTCATCCATTCTAAAAAAAATGTTGTATTGAACAGGCATTCTGGTAAGTTACTCACTTTAAGATAAATTTGCATTCAGGAAAATCATGCCCCGCTAGTAGAACCTGTCTGTATTTAGGATAATCAAGAAAAAAAGGTTCTTTCTCGAAAGTTGATCCTACAAATTCTACAGAAACAGAATTGATGAACGCTGCTACAACGACTAGGAAAATCATGGTTATGTGAGGTGGATTTGGAAACTCCTTTTTATATCATGTTAATGTTAATTTCAATTCAATTTAATTGAGTTTTTAATTATTTTATTAATTAAATTTTTATTTTAATGTGATCGGTGATATATTATTATCCATTGCACAATATCCTTATAACATTCCTTCTTTTATTGCATCAGCTTATTATATTGTAGAAAAAAAGAGTTTTTATCAGGTCTACCAAGGGTTGACTCCTCATAGGGGCATCGCTTCAAACTTTCCAGTTCTGTGGTTAGTACCAAATGACTGCGACTAAATTTCCCTTGACTTATCGTGTAACTTTGGATAATTTATCACAGTGAAATGGAAACAGTTCAACGCGTTATTTGAAAAAACAACATAGGTCCAGTGAAAAAAAAACAAAAATCACAAAAGAAACTTCCAAATCCACCTAACACCCCACATAACCATGTTTTCATTTGTTTTTGTCAACCATCTTCAGTTGCTCTGATGTTTTTGCGTTTTTGCATGTCCGTCCGATGCACGTCATCACTTTGACGAATTGCTAAAACAAATATCAACGAAAGGTGTTCGAGAGTGCAAAGATGTCTTAGAGTGAGTATCTTACCAGCACGCCTTTTTAATACAACATTTTTGTAAGATTGCTTAAATATACATATTGAATGTTTATGGAGCTCACTTTATCCTTCGATGGAAATAAGGGCAATAAGGAACAGGTAATTGGCGTTATAGCAGAGTATCTGGATGTAGTTGAAGTAGGTTTATATCCTGATGAAGGGAAAACAAAGTTCTCGAAATCTTGATTTGGCATTATAGGATTGTTTCTACTTCTCCTGGCCATTTTCGGACTGCATTCTCACTACATTAAGACTGTTTGTTTATATTATACAGGGTGGCCCAACGAAAAGGTCCCACCCTTATTTATGACTTTCCTGGTATATTTTGGGAAAAACGCTCGAACACGTCAATTTTTATTTTTAGGGGGACGTCTTTTCGTGTATGACTGTATAATACGGGGTGTTCCAAAAATAAGATATCGCATTACACTTGACATTTTCAAATGGAGACCCCCAATTTTTTTTCTATTTTTGGATTCTCCATGAAGTTCTCAGTAACTTTTGTATAATACAGTTTATACCTATCTTCAACCGTTTTAAAGTTATTTGAATTTTTCAACGAAAAGGTCCCACCCTTATGTAGGACTTTCCTGGTATATTTTGGGAAAAACGCTCGGACACGTCAATTTTTATTTTTTGGGGGACGTCTTTTCGTGTATGACTGTATAAAACAAGGTGTTCCAAAAATAAGATATCGCATTAGACTTGAAATTTTTAAATGGAAACCCCTATTTTTTTTTTTTTTTTTTTGGATTCTCTATGAAGTTCTCAGTTACTTTTGTATAATACAGAAACGCCTCTCACGCAGAATACACCCTGTGTATCGCATCTACGTCACTGGCTAAATTTCTTTTTTTTACATTTGAGGTTGATCTGTTAGGTAGGCGTCTATAATAATTTTTTTTTAACGATACCTGCAACTGTGAAAGAACTATTAGATAATGGGGGTTTTGATTGAACGTTCACGTTAACTTAACGTATCTGTTAAGATTTTTTACTAATGCAAATGTTCCAATTACCGGAAATACGCTAAGAGATCAGAGGAGGAGCAGTGAGATCAGAGAAGAATGCCAAACTGAGGATGTAGTGAGGTGGATGCGAGCGAGAAAAAGATTCTGGAACGAGCACGTATCACGAATGGGAGATAATAGGCTGGCGAGGTTGGTGAGAAATGGAAAACCAGCATCAAAGCGACCGCCAGGAAGACCGCCAAAGAGATGGAGAGACAGTTGGAACTCAATATCGCAGGAACGAGATGAGGGGGGCTGAGATTGGGTGTAACAAGCTTTTAGCTTTCGCAAAGAAGAAGAAGATGAAGAAGAGCAAATGTTCCATTTGATAACAGCGTTACCATTGTGATATGGATATGTCAAGATAAAGTAAACGTTCGATCATCGAACCCAATATCTTAAAGTAGAAAAAAATAACACCTTTATCTTACGTAAGAGGCATTTCCGACCCACATTGTGCTATATCGAAATTAATATTTAAATGTCCCCCATGAAAGCATGACCCACTAAAAGGAATCTCCATGTATATTAACTTGAGTGAGATACCCTGTATATTATGTAAGCTTAACAAGATTGGTTCCCTCGTTACTCTAATCTGGAATATTTATGGAGCTCACTTTTTTCTTTGATGGAAATAAGGTCAATAAGGAACAGGTAATTAGTGTTAGAGCAGAGTATCTGGATGCAGATGAACTAAGTTTATATCCTGATGAAGAGAAAATAAAGTTCTCGAAAGGTTAATTTGGCATAATAAAGAATTGTTTTCACTTCTCCTCGCCATTTTCGGACTGCGTTCTCACTACATTAAGACTGTTTGTTCATTTTATACAGGGTTAGGAGAAATTATAAGAACGGTCGTTTATTTCGAAAGATACACGGTTTACAAAAAAATTTCTTTAATAAAAGTTGTGGGTCTTTCAAAAATCTACATATCTGTGATAAATTGGTATATACAGGGTCGGGCATAAAGTTATGGCAGATCAAAGCTGCATTTTTTCAATGGATATTGATATATTGATGGATATTTCAATTCGCCCTTTGATTTTGAGCAAAAATTGTCATACACATCATGTTCCCAAATGCGGCCGTTCTCGAGCTGTTTGGTTTTATAAATGACATGTTTGCATCTTTGACATGCTATAAAACTTAAACGGTTCAAGATAGAGAAAAATGGTCTGCACTCTCTTATCTCAACTTCTCAAGAGCTATTCTGTCATTTGAATAGAAGGTACTGTCAACTGTCAATTTTTTTCGACACATTTTCAGATTTTTTTGACAAGAATTAATTTGATGTCCTTGGATAGCTCTTGAAAAGTTAAGACCAGAAAGTGCAGATCGTTTTTCTATATCTTGAACCGTTTGTCAAAGATGCAAAAATGTCATTTATAAAACCATATAGCTCGAGAACGGGTGCATTTGGGAACATGATGTTCATGACAATTTTTGCTCAAAATTGAAGGGAGAATTGAAATATTCATTAATATACAGGGGGTTCCATTTAAAAAAATGCAGCCTTGATCCGCCATAACTTTATACCCGACCTTGTAAATTCCAATTTATCACAGATATGTAGATTTTTGAAAGCCTCAAAACGTTTATATGAGACATTTTTTTGTAAGCCGTGTATCTTTTGAAATAATCGATCGTTCTGATTTCTCCTAACCCTGTATGTATGAATACATAATGTAGTTATAATTTTGGTGTAAGTTTTGATTATAACTTATTTTGAACAGCGTGTACCTCTCCCTCTAAGAATGTCTCTCAACTGTATCTCGCAAAGTATTAGCCGCGCGTATGGGCTGCGAAAAAAAAAGCGAAGAGACAGCAACAACTGTTTCTGGAGCACGAGTAAGCATCGTTCAACAATCTCCACCAGAGAAACCCTCCTTCTCCCCCTTTCTTCTTTTTTTTCTGTTTTTCTTATTTAAACCAGCAGTTATGATAATGATTAATGTCAGATGACGTAATGTTGAGGTGGTAGGTTAGCGAACTCACTAACATGCTGCTACTAGAGCAGCTAAATAATACTTTGAGCAATTTTTAATACATTTATATATCCCTTTTGATGACAAAATTGTACAGCAAATGTCTGGGCAGACGAACGTCGGAATTTAGAGGTTTTTGTTGGTTTTTGTACTTCAAAATCTTCACAATAGACTCGTTTGTTTACTGTTACTTCCACAACCTCCGGTTGGTCTGTCTTGGGTAATTGGATTCTGGTCTTTCTTTCTTCCCAACAACCAAGATAGGAAAGATATCTGGAGGCTGAAAAAACCATACTTATAATTATTTTTCTGTTTCGACAAAACAACAAGGAGAACACAAAGTTAAATCTAGACTTCAAGAGTGACATTATCTATGTATAGTTGCAACTTTCACATAGAGATGGGTTGATACATTGTCAAGGTTAAAATTGTAAAATTTGTGAAATATACCTCAGAAATAGAATGCGTTTGAATTTGGGAAAAAAACTTGAGATAGTGAGTTTCATTTTGTTGGATCCAGTGACGTAAAATAAAGCTCTTTTTATTTGGGATAAATCGAGTTTTTTGTGATACGAAATGAGTTCATACTTCATGGCCCGAGGAAAATGTGATCCGTATCATGATTCAAGAACGAACTGATATATGTACAGGTTGATTTCTGTGAGTCATGCTTTTGGGAAATGATGAGGGACGCCGAAATATTAGTTTTGATATAGCACACTATGAGTCGGAAATGCCTCTTACGCAGGATACACAATACACCCTGTGTATCGCATCCACGTCACTGGCTGAAATCTCTTCTTTTTACATTTGAAGTTGATCTGTTAGGTAGACGTCTATAATAAAAAAAATTAACGATACCTTCAACTGTTAAAAAACTATTAGATGATGAGGGCTTTGATTGCCAGCCAGCCATGCAATTTCGTGATTTTGGTGAAGACGTCAGCTCACAATTCACTCCGTGAGATGAAAATCATCGCACCCAACGCCAGCCCGTGATAATCTACCAAACTACTGACCGGCAGAGAAATTCTATGATTAGATATTTTTCAGGTACATATTTTGTGGGACTATGTATTCTGGGTATAAATTCTCGTGAATTTTATCCATATTTTATCTGCGGGTGTGGATATAGGATATACTACTTAGGTAGTTTTTCTGGTTCCGTGAATGAACATAATAATTGATTTTTACGAACCTTGGACTATTTTTTGTTGGTGCAAGTTTTTGAAAAAATAGGTTATCTAGATAGGTACCATAATACGCGACGTTTTTGAAAACGTCACATGCACCATATGATTGGTCGTGGCCGAATTTGGTATCCAAACAAGCTTTTGTGACTTGTGGTTTTGTATTGTGTGAGTTTGAAATCAGTGTTTGTGTTCAATTTGGACTTCTTTGGACTATATTTTTGGGTGTAATACATATATCGTGTGTCCCGTTAGTGCGTATTTGATAAGCCAAGTGGAAAGTCAGCTTTTGAGGTAATAAAAAATGGATTGTTTGGATATTTCCGTCTGACAGCTGACGTCATGACGTCACAGAAACCTAGCGTATATAAACTATCATCCGAGCTACAGTGAATCGATAAACTACAGTGACGCCATTGAGGCCATGTTAAGGCGAACGCTGGGGCGCATTCAGGAACGTCGCAATTTTTGAAAAATAGGAATAAGAAAATAATATAATAAATAAGTACGTACCTTATGAACAAATAGTCAAATCACAAAGAAACCTTGGTAAAAAATACTTTTCACAAACCGCAACTTAATAACATTTCAAACTCTCAATGGTTGTCAAATGGTTGTCAATGGCAACACAACAATAAACATTGGTCGCGTTCATAAGACGAAACAATGCCCGCTACGCTCCGGGAGCACTATTTGGCATCTGACAGTTGAATGTTGAGTCTTATATGAGACTTCCGCTTAATTCATAAGAAGGAGCGGAAACAGTTCCACAACTGTTTCGTCTTATGAATGCGAGAAATGTTCTGCCAGAATATGGCGGACGACCAATAGAAATGACGACATGCATTGGCGTCACTGTAGTTTATCGAGTCACTGTAATCCGAGCTATCATCAATATATTTTATATTTTATTCATTAGATATTATGTACAAGATCTTTGATTATATTTACGCAGCTCATAGAGCGTTTATTTTTTAATATGGAAAAAAATGTTTCATATCAAAGTTGTAGGTTTTTTCCTATGTTATCTTTTGCAGTTTTTTAAAAAATGTGACATCAATAAGTAAATGGAAAAATCTAGACAATTTTTTGAAATGGATCAGTCAGATAATATTTACGGTTATTGATGCACTTCCTCGAAATTCAATTACAATAATTGAACAAAGGAAAGCTATACAATTTTGAACTTGGCAAAAATTACCAAAATTTTATAGCTAGACTATGTTTTGTTCAAGAAAATTGTCAGGAAGTGCATTAATTTTGCCCTACTTTCGAATAGTGCTAGAATCACAACTTTCACAGAAAAGTTTTTTGAACCTTTTTTTTTAACGCGACAAGAAGGCACTAAGCAATGTTTTGGAAAAAATCGCCAGGGCACGTACCTAAACTGACAAACGAATTGAAGTTTTTAGATGAACCATAACTTCTTCGATAACTGATGGAGGACCTAAAGTCTATTGTAGTTTGATATATCTTTCTGATGAGCCTTTCAGGACATTTTTTAATTTAAGAATATTTGAGTGAGTTTCGAGATGATACTTTTTTCAACACAGCATGGAATTCGATAAATTAAAGCCGATTTTTCAAATAAACTTGGGTTCGAAAATATTAGTTTCCGATATACCTACAGACTGTCCACGGTCAGGCGGGTTTACAAGAGCACGCAAACGGATACAAAATTCCATTTTTCGGGAAAACACATTCTTGATAAGAAAAAAATTGCTTTTGGCAAAAAAAAAAGATTCACGAGGAGAAAATTTTGATTTTTTTATACAGGGTTCGCAAGAATTCCAAAAACCTGAATTTTGTCCAAGAGCAGTAAACTACCTTTATTTCTATTTTTAAGCCAAATTCAAATTCAATTTGTTTTTGGACATCATCAGAGGTGGAGATACATACAGCATTGATGACTTTATCGTTAATACAAGAGTATCAAAAAGTTTCAAAGAATTATTTTTGTGTTATCAAAAATATTCGTTTTGAAAAAAAAGATTCCGTGTGTACCCAAAAGGTGGTAGGAATGCATTTAGAAATTTAAAATAAGAATCTACAGTTAAGGTGTAGATTTTAACCAAAGATTTGAAAAACCAAAAAGATTCAAGATTTATTTGAAATCTCAGATTTCCCTACTCACAAACGTTATTCTAAATAACTTTTCCAAATGACATTCAGCTCAAAAATAAAAATAAATGCAGTTTACTCTTCACTAAAATAAAGGTAGTTATCCATTTGTGCTCTTGTAAACCTTATCCGTGGACTGTCGTAATATAAAACTTTCATTTGAACATTTTTCCTTGAATAGAGTTTCTAAAGGGGTGACAAATTACAAGGAAAAATCCTGTTCTTACTTAAATATTAGGTAGATATCATAATTATTATAGGTATTTGATATTCTTTCTGATTCAAAGACAATTGGTATTGGCAATTATTGTTACTTCGTACTTAGTATATACAGGATATACAGGAAGAGAAAATGATCTTTTTGTCGAAAAAATAAAACGAGACGACAAATTTTGGCAACAGAACATGTTACCAAAACAAACAATGTTTCACGTCAACTGTAATACTGTGAAGCATTGGAAATCATTTTGAATAGAAGATCAAAAAATATGGAATATTTAGATTCTCTACATATTTTGGCAGTAAAAGAAAAATGTTCACAGAAACGAGAACATCAGAGAGTAGAGAGGTATGCCTATCATAATTCCAATGCTGCATCCCTATTTTTTTTCAGCAAAAAAACAAGATTAGTTGTGAGTTGTGACAGTGTTGGAATATGTATAATATGTATATCTAAAAAAATTGTGTATATTATGATTCACAAAACCATGCAATAAAGTTAATTCAGATTCAATCGATTTTCTGATTCACCCTTTCCGAATATGAACCACTCATATTGGATCAGTATCAGTATTTGTACCCCTGGACTCTGAATATAATAATATGTAGATATTAGAGAGAGTAGTAGATTATCTTTTGAGATTCTCTAGGTAGCTAGCAGGTACTTAATAAATAAATTGCATGCTCACTCGCACCACCGCTTATGAAAAGAACGCACCGCTTATGAAAAAAGCGCACTCGCACAAACATTCACACATCCTCCATACATACAAATACACCGGCGAATAAAACCGAGCATATCGTTCCAGCTTATTTTATGACAATGAACTGACAAGATAGACTAAGAAAAATACCAAGAATGCAAAAAAAATTCGCACAGCACTTGGCGCATTATTACTTCAAGTATTTATTTATATTTTTGTATACGCAGAGTGTTCATTTGAAAAGTGCTTGCCAGTTACCACACACACGTTGGGCGAGACTATATAGACAGATTTTTGAAAATCAGCGAAACAAGCAAAACATTTATTGCGAGGGAGAAGTTTTTTTCTGAAAAATTGTATACAGGGTGTTTCAGAATAACATGCTAATAATAAAGGGGGTGATTCTTGGGCTCATTTTAAGAAAAAAAATTCATATGAACGTATGTCCTAAACGCCTTAACTTTTTTCCCAAAAAATATGCAAGCCAAAACCCGCATGGACGGCACTGGTCAGAATAATTAAATTGTTGGTGCATCAAAGAATGAGTATTAATGTCTAAAATACATGACTCAAATTTCATAAAGATATCTACAGTAATGACAAAGTTATTGTAAAAAAAGTATCTATTTTTTAAAACTTTGACACCCTGTATCTCAAAAGTTAAGGCGTTTAGGACATACGTTCATATGAATTTTTTTTCTTAAAATGAGCCCAAGAATCACCCCCTTTATTATTAGCATGTTATTCTGAAACACCCTGTATAGCTAGTTCAACATCCCTCACAACCACTACAAGATTTCTAAATGGGACGCGGGTGGTAATTTTTTGAAAAGACACCCTGTAATGATAGTATCCGGATCAGGTACATACGCTCTAATATTATTTTTCTATGGCAGTTTCGTGCAAGATCTCACTCGAAGAAACATTTTCTACTATTTATATAATTTCATCATAATCACAACTCACAACAATACCACAAAATTCGCTGATTATAAGTGAAAGGTTGGAGTACTATTATTTATTTCAATTTCCAATTATTGCCTGCTCGTCCATTTTCTCTTATAAATTGAATAAGTAAAAAACAAATCTATTCAAGCTTCAATCGTTGGTTGAATAAAAAGTCATTCAATCAACGCCTCAATTTAATTCAAATGGAGACACGGGTTTCGCCAATGTATGGCATCACTAACCCAAACAAAGTTCAGGTAGCACATACCCAATGAATAGATAATAATTTCACATCACTATTTTTATCAAATCCATGAGAAATGCGAATTGCGAAGAGAAAACAAATATCATTTCTCTTGGGCGCCCATTCATCTGTCTCGAGAATCAGGTCCAAAGCAAACCCATGTTTCGCAAATACAAGGTGGTACAGGAATCTATAAATACGAATTTCCGAAACCCCCAAATCGATAATGTTCAAATTATAGTTTTCTCTAAATCATCATGAGTAAAAAGCTGAACCCCAGAAAAATGCCAATTCGTGGGTCTTACCTATCCTACCCACAGATGATTCCTTTCCATCTCTGTTATCCTATGCAATAAGCCCCATCTTCTTTCTTTGTCTACTGTAAACCTTGGAAAAATCGCAAAATATTTCACAAAAAGTCACGACATTCAAGAACGGATTGTTTGTTGATTAAAAACGCAATGTTATATTGATAAGCAAATCCTTGTGCATCGAATAAGTTATTTTTGTGTTGAAAAATGAACAAGTAGCCGAGAAAACAGCGATTGATATGACCGTTTCGATACATCCAAAAATAGGTCATTTTTGATTGTCCAGAAAACTCTTCAAATTGAATCTAGCGGATTCATGTTACTTCATTGGAATAGTACATCATTGTACATCATGTACAGGGTTATTCATTATATTTTGACACCCATCTACAGCTCTTATTGCGAGTGATAGAAAAAAACTTTAAATACAAAAGTTTTGGTTTTTTTCACGTAGTATCTTCTGGTGATAGCGGAATCAACAAATCGAAATCATAACATAGAAAAAATTCATTAAGTCATATTTTTTTAAATGGAACACCCTGTATATTATTGACTAAAATGAAAGATCTCTTTAATCTGATTTCAAATATATATGGTTTGTAGGCATTTGGTTCAGTCACTCATATTTTTTTAAATGGAACACCCTGTATATTATTGACTAAAATGAAAGATCTCTTTAATCTGATTTCAAATATATATGGTTTGTAGGCATTTGGTTCAGTCACTTGGAAACTATTTGAATTCAAAAAATATATTTTTTTAAACTACAACAAATATTCACAACACCAACTTAATCATATAAACTATCAACATTCCATTAAAAACGAAGCTACATGTTTTCTACATAACCCCCATAACCAAAACTTTTGTATTTAAAGTTTTTTTCTTTCACTCGCAATAAGAGCTGTAGATGGGTGTCAAAATATAATGAATAACCCTGTACATAACATGATCGCGTCTCAAAGTTGTGTGGTTCTCCCGAAAGCATGAGCCACTAAAAAGAATCTCAATGTATATTAACTTGAGTGAGATACCCTGTATATTATATAAGCTTACCAAGATTGGTTCACTTGTTACTCTAATCTGGAATGTTTATGGAGCTCACTTTTTCCATTGATGGAAATAAGGTCAATAAGGAACAGGTAATTAGTGTTAGAGCAGAGTATCTGGATGTAGTTGAAGTAGGTTTATATCCTGATGAAGGGAAAACGAAGTTCTCTAAATCTTGATTTGGCATTATAGGATTGTTTTTACTTCTCTTGGCCATTTTCGGACTGCATTCTCACTACATTAGGACTATTTGTTTATATTATACAGGGTGGCCCAACGAAAAGGTCCAACCCTTATTTATGACTTTCCTGGTATATTTTGGGAAAAACGCTCGGACACATCAATTTTTTTTTTTAGGGGGACGTCTTTTCGTGTATGACTGTATAATACGGGGTGTTCCAAAAATAAGATAGCGCATTACACTTGACATTTTCAAATGGAAACCCCCATTTTTTTTCCATTTTTGGATTCTCCTTTAAGTTTTCAGTAACTTTTGTATAATACAGTTTATACCTATATTCAACCGTTTTAAAGTTATTTGAATTTTTTAACGAAAAGGTCCCACCCTTATTTATGACTTCCCTGGTATATTTTGGGAAAAACGCTCGGACACGTCAACTTTTATTTTTAGGGGGATGTCTTTCCGTGTATGACTGTATAATACAAGGTGTTCCAAAAATAACATATCGCATCACACTTGACATTATTAAATGGAAACCCCAAATTTTTTTTCTATTTTTGGATTCTCCATGAAGTTTTCAGTTACTTTTGTAAAATAAAGTTTATACCTATTATCAGTATTAAACTAAATGAGGTGAATTTTATGAAAAATTCAAATAACTTCAAAACGGTTGAAGATAGGTATAAACTGTATTATACAAAAGTTACTAAAAACTTCAAGGAGAATTCAAAAATAGAAAAAAACTTGGGGGTTTCCATTCAAAAATGTCAAGTGTATCGCGATATCTTATTTTTGGAACACCCTGTTTTATACAGTCATACACGAAAAGATGTCCCTCTTAAAATAAAAATTGACGTGTCCGAGCGTTTTTCCCAAAATATACCAGGAAAGTCATAAATAAGGGTGGGACCTATTCGTTGAAAAATTCAAATAACTTTAAAACGGTTAAAGATAGATATAAGTTGTATTTCACAAAAGTTACTAAAAACTTCATGGAGAATCCAAAAATAGAAAAAAAAAATGGGGGTTTTCATTTGAAAATGTCAAGTGTAATGCGATATCTTATTTTTGGAACACCCTGTATTATACAGTCATACACGAAAATAAGTCCCCCTAAAAATAAAAATTGACGTGTCCGAGCGTTTTTCCCAAAATATACCAGGAATGTCATAAATAAGGGCGAGACCTTTTCGTTGGGCCACCCTGTATGTGTGGATACATGATGTAGTTAACTCGCCGTTAATGACCAGAGGCAACAAATGATCCCATCTAGCCGAGTTCTCCCGAATCACAAGCGGCTTCGCGTTGAACGACCGCGGATTCTGTTCTGATCAAAGAGACTATACGTGAGTCTGAGCGTGTTTTCATAACTTTAAACTTTGGTTACCAGAAGACTGAGCTGATTTATTGGTTATTGGCATTTCATCAAGCCGCAGGTGTGGGGATTTCACGTTATTTTTATTTGCTTGAGCCTTCAAGCTTCAAGTGAATGCGCTAAGTACAAAATTATCTGATCACACAGCATTTTGACCATTCAGGTACAATACAATAATGATTTAAGAAGAAGACAGATATTCATCTTCGCTACACCGAAATCACTTCTATAAGAAAGTTTTGTTTATTTATCTTTGTATACCTCCAGAAACACAATTGTTACAAAAAAATCGTTTGTTAATTGTATTATGTAGGATTTTCCAAACATATTTATACAAAAAAAAAATCATTACTATTTTGCGTCTGATAGTCAAAGTACACTCCTTAACTGTCAATTTTTTTCTTAAAATGCAAATATTCTGAAAACGGTGGAAAGTGGTCATAGATGTTATTTGATAAACTGATCTTAATGTTTAAAAGAGATCTAAATGACATCATCCTCTATATAAAATTGATAGTTTTCAAGTTATATAACATTTTTTTTGATGAAGTATTTTTAAAATGTGCACAACTTGGAAATTATCATTTTTGAAGAAATCATGAAGTATCAAAGAAGTAGAAACAATTATTTCTTGACAGTGTTTCTACCCACGGCCACTCTCCGCACGAGTAAGCATCGTTCGATAATCTCTACCAGAAAAACCGTCTCCTCCCCCTTTCTTCTTTTTTTCTGTTTTTCTTTTTTGAACCAGCAGTTATGATCATGGTTAATTCCAGATGACGTAATGTTAGGGTGGTAGGTTAGCAAACTCACTAGCATGCTTCTACTAGAGCAGCTAAATAATACTTTGAGCTATTTTTAATACATTTATAATACCGTTGAAGACAAAATTGTACAGGGTGATTCATTCTCAGGGGCAGGGTGCCAGTTCTCGTAAACTATTCATCATAGAGACCCAGAAAAAAAATCTGGATAGTAATGTGCCCAAGAGAAAATGCTGGAAATATATTTCAAGCTTCTAGGATCGCCGCAAACGCCCCCTTGCGGTACTATGAAAACAGAAAATCGACATATTTTCGAAATTTTGCCCATTGAACTGCCAAAAAAATTTATGGAAACAGACTAAAGAGGATAGATATTCTCTACAAAATTGCCCCACGACACTTCTCTCTAAGTTGTCAATAAAGACAACTACGAGCCCTCGAACTTGATGTTACTAAATTGCCTATAATCCCTCAACCGATCTGACTGTTCTTTACCTCGTTTTGAAGAGGAACGTCCGCTATTTCTGGTGCATGTGGTTGGGATCAGCTTTATTCACTTTAGCTGACCACAAAACATGAATTGTAAATGTCAAACCTATTTTGAGTTTTTTTTCTAGATTTTCAAAGGCAAACCCACTAAATAGTTTCCTCTATGGAGTGATTTGAAAAATCTCCTACCACTTTCTTAAAGATAATTTCTCTATATCTTTTGAAATAAAAAAGTTTTGGAGACTTGAGAAATTTTTCGTAGAATACTATTGGAACAGACCCTGTAATTTGAAAGTGCCAAAAAGATAGACGTCAGATTTGTTTTGATTTGTGTAAGATACCGTGTTCATGAGTTGAAGTTAGAAAAAAAAACCAAGTGAGAGAAAGATCCCCACAGACCAGCGTTCAATACCGACATTCTCTCCTTTCAAAATATTGAAGGGATAATAAACATCCCATCACTCACTAACACAAAACGTTTTCCTGCCATCTTTTCTCTCAAACTTTTGCGAAAAAAATTATCCGCTCAGAGGCCATAACGAGAGGAAAGAGTGTTGGTAAATTATCTGAGAGGAATGTATTCCTGTTTCCTGTTGCTTTATCCTGAGAAAATGCGTGTTTGTCCTGTGTATTGGGACAGTCGGTATATTGTGACAGGAAAAATGGAATGCGCATTCATCATCTCATTTCCCACCAAATGGGGTTCTTTTCTGCGAGATCTGACCATCAGTGGAAAGTAAGTCAGGAAAGAACGCCGGTCTCTGTGGGCGGCTATGTCAACTATTTTTCATTTCCTTTTCTACTAGCAGAGCTGTCAAGTTGAATAAACTGCGCAATAAATACGATTATTTTATAAACATTTTATTCAAAAAATATGAAGTAAAGACTAAAATAACAAAAAAAACAAAAATCTAATGCAGATGCCCGAAATGCCCGACGTCGTTGTCTAGGCCCTACTGCAGACGTCTCCTGTTTGAATAAACCGCATTCCGAAGTTCTTGAGGGTATATGCTTCTCACAGCATTTGTTATCCTGACCATCATGTCAGCTCTGTTCGTGGGCCGTTCGGCATACACAAGATCCTTGATTTTTCCCCATAAATAAAAATCCAGGACTGAGAGGTCCGGTGACCTAGCGGGCCAGCCAAACGGACCCCCACGCCCGGGGGTATCCCACATTCAGAAATCCACGTACAGCAGCTGAATAATGGGCAGGACATCCATCATGCTGAAGAAACATTCTCCCCCTGACAGCTAATGGAACGTTTTGTAGAAGAGGAGGGAGGTCGTTTTGAATAAAATGCAGGTATGTTTGGCTATTGAGTAGATGGTTGAAGAAATGTGGACCAATTATTTCTTTGCCCATTATACCACACCAGACATTGAGTTTTCAACGACCCTGCCTCTGAACCTCAATCATCCAGTGTGGGTTATTCCCTCTCCTTGACCAATTCACAGCATTGTGCCGATTTACCACCCCATCGCTCCGGAAGGATGACTCATCGGTCCAAAGGATTTCATCAAGGATGTTGGGATTGTAGCCCAGCATGCCCAACATCCAGTTGCAAAAGTCAAGGTGGTTGTCGCGGTCTGCATTGCTTAATGCCTGCTGACAAGATACCCGATAGGGATGCATTCTGGGATAAGAAAAATATTGACGTTGAAATTCCATAATGGGGCTTCAAACACCACTCACCGATTGTCATCCAGAATTCTCCAAACCGAAGATTGGCTTATACCTGCTTCTTTGGATATGATCCTCGTCATTCCTCGTACTCACGTCAGGATCAGCTGCAACCATACCCAATACATATATAACATTAATTTCATTTCTTGTTGGTCGGCTGTGCTGGGTTCCAAAGTGAAGGTTTCCGCGAATTCTCAAGCGATTCACCAGCTTCAGAATTCTTTTTGGCGAAGGATGTCGTCTGTCCGGATAACGGGATGCATATAAAGCAGGAACTCTGGCACATTCATGGAAAACCGCGATTATATCGAGAGCTTCCTGTCGTAAATAGACCGTGGAAGTGTGACGTCACTGACAGCTACTTTGGGTAAAAACAAACTTTTTGGCCATTTGGTTTGTGGTTAATTTTTTATGGGTTTATCGTGGTTCACTAACTTATTCCATCTAAAATAATTTTCTGAGCCTCAATAAGCATTTTGAAGCTCAAGTTGAAGAGTATAGAAGTATATTGTGCAATAGTTCATATTTGCGAATGTTGGTTACCATCCGATTAAGTGATATTTTTGAAAAATTCAAAGACGAATTATCTGTCTTCAAAAAAGGTAAAAAAAGTTTTGAAAGTGGGCATGTTTTCAAAATGGATTTTGATGGTACAGGGTGTCCCATTTTGGGTACTTTTGCGGGGTATCTCCGTTATTCTTATAAATAGAAAGTTGCGGTTTTCGCGACAGGGTGCTACTTTTTCGTGAAACTGAATATGCCGTTAACAAAATTTTCATAGCCCTTTTCGTTTTCAAGATACAGGGCTTAACTGAAAATGTTGCATTTTAAGATACCCCTCATATCTAAACTATCAGATAAGTTATGGAAAATGTGAAAACTGTTTCTTATATAACTTTTCCCGTAGAACTCGATTCTGCCTTCGGAATTAGTATACAGGGTCAGGTCAAAAAGTTATCGGACCCAACTTTTTTTTTAAATGGAACACCCTGTATATTTATAGTCCATAAGATTTGCCTTTTCTTTACCTTTTCAAAAATATATAAGAGTATGCACTTAAAAAAAAAAATTCTAGCCTATAACTTTTTGACCTGACCCCGTATACTAATTCCAAAGGCAGAATCGAGTTCCACGGGAAAAGTATATAACTTTCGATTTTGCCTTCGGAACTTGTATACGAGGTCAGGTCAAAAAGTTATACGGTAATTTTTTTTTTTTAAAGTGCATACTCTTATATATTTTTGAAAAGGTAAAGAAAAGACAAATCTTATGGACTATAAATATACAGGGTGTTCCATTTAAAAAAATAAAGTTGGGTCCGATAACTTTTTGACCTGACCCTGTGTTGTGAATCCGGCTGAAGCACAATGAAACTGAACGCAGCGAATAAGCTACCTGG
Source organism: Orchestes rusci (assembly GCA_958502075.1). Taxonomy (NCBI): domain Eukaryota; kingdom Metazoa; phylum Arthropoda; class Insecta; order Coleoptera; family Curculionidae; genus Orchestes; species Orchestes rusci. The sequence continues at coordinate 26,710,148 of OY293308.1, read as the reverse complement.
AGAAGTTACTGGTTTTTTGTGACATTGATTAATGATACGTTAGAATCGATTTGTGTCTTTAAAGGTTGTATTAATTCCATACGAAATTAAAATTTATCAAGACGTAAACGAGCTTTCAATACTATAAAGGAGTCCCACGCTACATTGGTCCTTCCCACCGGATGAAAAAACCCCCAACTAGAGTTGCAGAGTGAAAATTCCGGGTGTAGATTTAGTCAATACGAGTAAGTCCTCTTTTCTACCTACATTTTCTGTTTTTTTCGTCTACAGTCTCAAATGCGTGTATACGGGTGAATTTTCAAGCGTTTATTTTCAGTTTATACGATACGGTACTACTCAGTAGTATCTATGCGCTAATAATACATTGACGATTGTTTTCAGTAATAAACCGTCACTATTCTACGTTTTACGATGTCTAGCGATGAAATAAAGTCGCTTAAGCGAAAAAGAGGTTCAATTAAATCGAAAATGACTATTTTTTCAAACTACTTGAACAAATTCAAGCTCAAGTTGGATACAAATCCCGAAGTCATTATCGATGAGGACTATTGTCAATTACAGACACGTTTTTCACAATTCTAAAATTTAATTAGTGACTTTGACACTAATCAGGTAGCATTGGAAAATGTTGTCGATGACGCAGAATTGGAGGTGGAGTTTTCTGAACGCAGCTGGTTCTCTAATACGTTTCATTCGACATCCGCTAAAGCGCAGAATATCTTGGTAAAACATAACCAAGAGAACACTACTTTTAATTCAAATAATGAAGTTAGTAGAGAGTTTCATCAGAAAAGCGTCAAACTTCCGCCAATTGTAGTTCCGAAGTTCCGTGGCGACTACGAGAGTTGGCTTGAGTTTCGAGAAACGTTTGAGTCGTTGATTAATAAAAATAGTGATCTGAATGATATTCAACGGTACCACTATTTGAAAACTTCGCTATTAAACATCGCAGCCGATGTGATAGCTTCTTTAGAGTTCTCTGCGGAAAATTCTCCCATTGCTTGGGATCTTTTGTGCAACAGATTCAACAACAATCGACTTCTGGTACAAAATCACGTTAAAGCCATTTTCAATATGGAGATTCTCTCTAAGCAGTCATCGAGATCATTGCGTAATATTATTGACACTGTCAAAACACTTGAAAGCTTTGAAACAGTTCAAACAACCTACTGAGTCGTGGGACACATTAGTTATATACATAATTACGGGAAAACTGGATAGATTTTCAGCTCGCGACTGGGAAGAATACATTGCTACCAATGACTCTCCGACTCTTGATGATTTGAAATCATTTTTACAAGCAAAAGCAGATCTTTTAGAGACCTTGAAGCTAAAATCTTCCGATATACGTCTAAATAGAACTCTAAAATAAAACATAAATGCGATATCAACTTTGAATCGCTTCATAGTGCTTTCCAGACGATTTCTACCTTGTTTGATAATCGGAAATATATCGGGTATTCTTCCAAACTATCCCGTCGAACGAAAAGGTTTGAAAATTCCGGCAAATGTTACGCTAGCAGATGCTTCCTTCGATAGACCAGGTCCAATTGATATATTAATAGGCGCTGATATTTTTTTGGGAGCTCATTTCAGTCGGCCAAATCAAACTAGGAGCTAATCTTCCCGTTCTGCAGAAAACAGTGCTCGGCTGGATAGTCTCAGGTCCTTTGGGAAAATTAGAAAATAACAGCCTTCATTGTCATTTTGATAGAAATCTTGACATACAAGAACAACTTGCTCAATTCTGGGAGCTGGAGGAGTGCTGTGATATCCGCCTGTACTCTAAAGAAGAAGAAGCATGCGAACAACATTTCGTCGAAAATACTAAACGCAATGAAAATGGTCGATTCATTTTATCAATCCCATTCAAAGAGTCACTTGAAAAATTAGGTGAATCGAAACTACAAGCCGAAAAAAGGTTCATATCTTTAGAAAGAAAATTACTGCGGAATGTAAATTTTCGAAACGATTATACGAAGTTTATGCGTGAATATCATGATCTCGGGCATATGCGAAGAGTGGATGACGATACCAACGAAGCAAGCAATAACTATTACATGCCACATCATGGAGTGGTCAAAGAGTCAAGTACGACAACACGGCTACGATTCGTTTTTGATTGTAGTGCTCTTACTACTACAGGTATTTCACTGAATGAAATACAAATGATTGGACCTACAATACAAAATGACCTTATTTCTATTCTACTTCGATTCAGGATAAATTCTTTCGTGGTAACGGCTGATATCGAAAAAATGTATCGCCAGGTTCTCATCAAATCAGATCAATGTGCTTTTCAGAGGATACTTTGGCGAGAAGAACCTTCTGAACCACTCGAAACTTACGAACTCCAAACAGTCACTTACGGAACAAGCAGTGCTGCGTTTTTGGCTATCCGATGTCATACTAAATAATTTCTATGTTGATGACGTTCTTTTTGGAGGATCTTCCATTGACGAAGTCTCCATCCTAGGTTCAAATCTATCAAAAATTCTTAGTTCGGGCGGATTTAAATTGCGAAAATGGCATTCAAATTGCAACAAAATTGTCCAGAATATAACATCTGACGACATTGAAAAAAGTAATATCGTAGAATTGGGTACAAACGATACTACAAAAACGTTAGGATTAGCTTGGTCTAATTGTGAAGATATACTTACGTATAATATTAATGTTAATCCGAAGGATGGTAGGGTAACGAAGCGAACTATACTTCCATGCATTAGTCAGGTTTTTGTTCCTCTGGGTCTTCCGAGTCCATGCATAATTTCAATAAAAATTCTTTTACAAAAGCTGTGGCTAGAGAAATTATCTTGGGATGAGTCAGTTTCCATGGCTATTCACACTCTTTGGATGAAATTTAAAAATGAAATTAATGAAATAAATAATATAAAGATCTCGCGTCATTCCGTATGTGATGACCCCAAATTCATCGAGATGAACTGTTTCTCAGATGCGAGCGCCTCTGCGTATGGTAGTTGTATCTATATGCGTTCCATGGATGCCAGTGGTAAGATACATGTGCACCTTATGTGCTCGAAAACTAAGGTCGCTCCATTAAAGGTTATAACTATTCCGCGACTTGAATTATGTGGAGCTGTCCTATCTGCACGATTAGCAAGAAAGATCGAACAGTCTCTGCCTATGAAACTCAATAAGGTAATTTGTTGGACAGATTCTACGATTGTCCTCGGTTGGCTGAAAATGAATCCAAGCTCTTTAAAAACGTTCGTGGCCAATCGTATCTGTAAAATCCAAAAAATGACAAATTCATACCGATGGCGGCATATTTCGACTAAAGAGAACCCATCGGATATTTTATCACGTGGCATGTCCCCCAATTTTCTAAAATGCAGCATTCTCTGGTGGCATGGTCCAGAGTGGTTAAGTAGATCCGATAATGAATGGCCAGTATCGAAATATATCGTGGAAAACTTGCCTGAATTGAAGGAGAAAAGCTTACAGATAACTAATCATTTTATTTTCATAGAGTTCACTAGATTTTCTCTTCTTAATCGGTTAAAACGTTGCGCGGCGTACGTCTTAAGATTTCTTCACAACTGTAAAAATACAGATTCTAGACGTTCAGGTTTTCTTACGTTAACTGAAATCAACGATGCTTTCATAGCTTTGTCGAAACAATCTCAACTTGAATGTTATACGGAAGAAATTGATTTGCTTACTAAAAATAAACCGATTGGTCCTAAAAGTGCGTTATTCAGTCTTAACCCATTTATAGATGATTGCGGATTGTTGAGAGTCGGAGGCCGTTTAAAAAACTCAGACTTTCATGTTAACAAGAAACATCCTGTTATTATATCTTCAAAACATCATTTATGTAAATTGATTTTCAGATTTGAACATTTGAAAATGTTACATGCTGGCCCACAGTCCTTGCTCAGTGATATAAGAAAATCTCTATGGCCAGTCGGTGGCAGAAATTTAGCTAAATTCACTGTTCGACAGTGTAGAACTTGTTTCAGATTCAATCCAAAGGCTATTTTACCAGTTATGGGCAATTTTCCGCAGAAGCGATTGGAGCCGGGTTTTCCATTTCAAACATGCGGGGTCGAATACGCAGGACCCTTCTTAATCAAGGATCGAAAGGACCGAGGATCCAAGACTAGTAAATGCTATTTAGCATTGTTCGTTTGCTTCTCAGTGAAGGCAGAGCCGGGCAGTATTTGTATGTTTAAATACTTTTCAGTATTTAAATACAAAAAAGTATTTAAATACTTTTTATTTAAATCCTTTCCGGAAAAGTATTTGTATTTGTAATTATAAATACTTCTCGATGTATTTATTATTTAAATACTTTCGAGAAGTATTTGAAATACTTTTGAAGTATTTAAATACATTTAAAGTATTCAAATACTTTATAAAATATTTAAATACTTTTAGTTCCGCAAATAATCTTTTCAATTTTACCTCTGGCCATAGAAATAACACTACTAGAAGGCTAGTAGAAAGAGAAGTGTCTCACGGAGAAAGGGAGAAAGGTGTTGGATTTGGTTGACACTGCGCTTGCCCCAGTATGTATAATGTATATAAGTAAAAGTCGTCAGGCAATCTGTTATATGCTCATTATATGCTAGAGAATAGTCAACATTGTTGCCAATAATAACAAAACAATAAAACATCTCATTCTCTATGAATCCTGAATTACCAAAAGAGAGAAATATGGACCAAAAAATTGTTTTTCGTCAATTCGATCAATACTAAAAATCATTCTCAAATATGTTTCAAGTATTTTGTAGAAAGATTCATTATTCACATCTTTTGTGATAAAAGTCATACTTCTCCAGAACTTCTTCTTTCTTTTACTTGGCAACACTGCGAGTGCTAGGAGTATCAACAGCTGTGTCGACGTCTTTTTACAATTTCGACAAGACGTAGCTCCAGTTTTATAGTTTAGTTTTATTTTTGAATACATTTTATTTTATGTTAATTTTTAAGAGAATCTTCTTTTGTTATTTTTTTATAATATATCAACGATTTATTAAATCACATGATTTCCAAAGTGTTTTAATAACCACAAAGTATTTGAATAAAGTAGTTGCATTTCAAAAGTATTTAAATACTTTTTGTATTAAGTAATTATTATTTAAATACTTTATTTTTGAGTCAAAAAGTATTTGGTATTTAAATACTTTTAGTTTGTAAGAAGTATTTGGTATTTAGTATTTAAATACTTTTGAAAAGTATTTAAATACTTTGGAGCTCGTCTCGGATTTATCAACTGACACCTTTCTCCTAGCTTTAAAGCGTTTTATAAATAGATGTGGAAAGCCTGCACGAATTTACTCAGATGATGGTACCAGTTTTGTCGGTGCGAACACGGAACTTCGAGAACTTGGCACTTTTCTGACGGAACAACAAAATAAAATAACTGAGTCATGCATCAATGAAGGTATTGATTGGCGATTCATACCAGTTAACTCCCCTCACTTCGGCGGTCTTTGGGAGGCAGGCGTTAAGTCCTGTAAATATCATTTGAAGCGAGTTGTTGGTCTGAACCCCCTCACTTTTGAGGAAATGTATACGATTTTCACGCATATCGAGGCGGTACTTAACTCTCGTCCCATTTCTCCTCTTACTAATGATCCTAATGATTCAAATCCTTTGACTCCTGCTCGTTTCTTACTTGGACGAACAATATATTCTACACCCGAACCAAACATCACCCATATACCAGCTGGCAGATTAACAAGGCATCAGCTTATAGAACAGATGCGACAAAACTTCTGGTCACGATGGTCCAAGGAGTATGTATCGGAACTGCAACAGCGAAGAAAATGGAGGCAAAATCAAGGTGAAGCTGTAGAAGGTACTTTGGTCCTAGTCAAGGAAGATAACCTTCCACCTATGCGATGGAAGTTGGGTCGAATCACCAAATTGCATCCAGGAATTGACGGAATTTCCCGTGTGGCGTCAATATCGACAGCGGGAGGTATAATCAAGAGAGCTTGTCAGAAGATATGTCCCTTACCGGTTCAAGATGTTGAAACAGAGGTGTTTGAAGGCGGGGGGCATGTTGTGAATCCGGCTGAAGCACAATGAAACTCAACGCAGCGAATAAGCTACCTGGAGAAGTTACTGGTTTTTTGTGACATTGATTAATGATACGTTAGAATCGATTTGTGTCTTTAAAGGTTGTATTAATTCCATACGAAATTAAAATTTATCAAGACGTAAACGAGCTTTCAATACTATGAAGGAGTCCCACGCTACACCCTGTATACTAATTCCGAAGGCAGAATCGAGTTTTACGGGAAAAGTTATATAAGAAACAGTTTTCACATTTTCCATAACTTATCTGATAGTTTGGATACGAGGTGTACCTTAAAATGCAACATTTTCAGTTTAGCCCTGTATCTTAAAAACTAAAAGGGCTATAAAAATTATGTTAGCGGCATCTTTAGATTCACGAAAAATTAGCACACTGTCGCGAAAACCGCAACTTTCTATTTATAAGAATAACGGCGATACCCCGCAAAAGTACCCAAAATGGGACACCCTGTACATACCTTAGGAATCCTGAGAGGTGAAGTATTGGCTTTTTGAAAGCTTAAAAGCACGTTTCACTCCGTAAAAGCAATTTGAATTGAAGAGTCTCTTTTCAAATGGGAAAATCAATACAGATTGGATAAGAGCTGATGTTTGTTTTCACCCAATTTCGAAATGTCATCTGACAGTGACGTCAACACTTCCACGGTCTATATCGCATTTTTACATTAGCTGAAACAAAGTTTTAGACGGGGGACCTGCTCCGTATTCTGTTTTACTCAAGGAAGATGAGTTGATGAATCTGAACAACTCCGTGAATTGGCCAAGGAGAAGGAATGAACGTGACAGTCTGCTCGTAGAAAAGGAAACGTAAAATAGTTGGCATTCTCACTTAATAGGTTTTTCATTCTCTAAATTAAAACAAATCTGACGTCTATCATCTCAACATAGTCAAATTCACAGGGTCAATTTCAAGAGTAGTCTTCGAAGGATTTCTAAAGATTTTATAACTTATCTTATTTCTTGACATATAGGAAAATGACCTACATGGAAGTGGTAGGAAATTTTCCGAGTAACACGATAGAGGCATCTATTTAGTGGGTTTGCATTTGAAAATTTCGAAAAAACCTCAAAAACTGGTTTGACTTTTACAATTTATGTTTTATGGTCAGCTCAGGTGAATTGAATTGATCTCAAGCACATACACCAGAAAGAGCAGATTTTCCTCTTTGAAACAAGCTGAAGAACAGTCAAATCGGTTAAGAAATTTCGATGTTATAGGCAATTTAGTAACATCAAGTTTGAGGGCCTGTAGCTGTGTTATTTGACAACTTAGAATGAAGTGTCGGGGAGCAATTTTGTAGAGAATATTCTCTTTAGTCTGTTTCCATATTCTTTTTTGGCAGTTTAATGGATAAAATTTCGAAAATATGTCAATTTTCTGTTTTCATAGTACCGTTACGCCCCCTTGCGGCGATCCTAGAATCTTGAAATATATTTCCAGCATTTTCTCTTGGGCACATTACTATACAGATTTTTTTCCTGGGTCTCTATGAGGAATAGTTTACGAGAACTGGTACTCTGTCGCTGAAAATGAATCACCCTGTACAGCAAATGTCTAGACAGACGGACGACGGAATTCATAAGTTTTTGTTGTCTTTAGTACTTCAAAATCTTCACATAGGACTCTTTTGTTTACTGTTACTTTCACATCCTCCGGTTGGTCTGTCTTGGGTAATTGGATTCTGGTCTTTAGTTTCTTCCCAACAACCAAGATAGGAAAGATATCTGGAGGCTGAAAAAACCATACTAATAATTATTTTTCTGTTTTGACAAAAGAACAAGGAGAACACAAAGTTTAATTTAGACTTTAATTCAAGAGTAACAATATCTATGTATAGTCGCAACTTTTACATAAAGATGGGTATACATTGTCAAAGATGAATTGCAAAAAATGTCCTCGGGTCGGGTATTACGCGATTTGGATACCGCTCTTGATATATCCGCCTGGCCTCCGTCAGAAAGGCCGAAAATAAAATGCATGTCGATCAACTCAATGTTTGTGAAATAATTCACCATAATTTTATCAGATTTTGCCTTTTACTCTTATAACTTTATTATTTACGTGAGAAGAACGTCAAAAACTAAGACGCTTTCCATTTGTCATCTGATTATTATTTTCCATAGGCGTCTTGATTAAAATTAGTTATTTTAATAAAGTCGCCCATGGAAAATAACTGGATTTCACCTTTTACACTTTCTTATGCACATGAGATAAACTTTATTTTATTGATAAAAAAGCGATTTATCGGTCAGAAAAAGTCAAAAATTATTTTTTATCAGTAGAAGATGACGAAAGTGATTTTTATTTTGGAAAAAATGCACAGTAGGGTATCAATGCAATTAAGTAGATTTTATTTATTTAAGCAAAAACCATACGCCGGACGAAAACAATACCAGGGAAACAAATTGGCTCAGAAATCTATAGGGATTCCAAAAATGATTCTTATTTTGAAAAAAAGCAGTGGCGTACAAGTTTTTTCTCCAAAAATATTGAGTGCAAAACCCGTACGGACGCCACTGGTAAAGATAATAAAATTGTTCTACATCACAAAATGCACATTGATGCATAAAGGCGTGTACCAAATTTCATAAAGATATCTGGAGTAGTATCCAAGTAATTATAAAAAAATCATTTTTTTTTTAAATTTCAACACCCTGTATCTTGAAAATTAGGCTCTTGCGGACCTATGTTCATATGAACTTTTTGTCTTAAAATCACCCTTCAGTATCGGCATTCAATTAATTAACACCCTGTTTATACAGGGTGTCCGGAAATGATGAGCAAAAAATCCAGGTGAAGATTCTAGACGAAAAATAAATGCTATCTCTTACTATAAAATTTTTCCGAAAATTGTTTATTGACGGAGTAACAGGGTGTTGAATTTGCTTTTTATTTGCGGTTTTTTTGTTATACCTTTTGCCACGCTTATAATATTTTGACAAAATCCCGTATTTGGGGCTTTATCAAGATGAGGAATTCAAATTTGACACCCGTTTTCTCGTATTTTGTAGAGGGCGCCACATACGAACCTTTACTTTGATTTGAATGGTCCTTACTTTTTTGTGCTACACTGTATGTGACTTTCGACCAAATATTTTTATTCTCTCGACTTTTTGACATAAGAAAAGGATTCCTCTTTCGTTACGATAAATCTAAGCGTTTTCGAGAAAAACGCTAAAATAACTTTGCTTGCATGTAATGAATACTTCTTCTTCTTCTTACCCAATCTCACCCCCCCTCATCTCGTTCCTGCGATATTGAGTTCCAACTGTCTTTCCATCTCTTTGGCGGTCTTCCTGGCGGTCGCTTTGATGCTGGTTTTCCATTTCTCACCACCTTCGTCATCCTATTATCTCCCATTCGAGATACGTGCTCGTTCCAATCTTTTTCTCGAATCTTTTTCTCGCTCGCATCCACCTTACTACATCCTCAGTTTGGCATTCTTCTCTGATCTCACTGCTCCTCCTCTGATCTCTTAGCGTATTTCCGGTAATTGTCCTGAGTATTATCATCTCGTTCGTGCGTGCCATTCTTTTTGTTTCGGCCGTGTCAGCTCTTGTTTCCACCGTGTATGTCATTACTGGTCTTACACATGCCTTGTAAAATCTCACCTTGCTAGTGGTTGTCATATGGTTATTCTTCCAAATTGTGCTTCTTAGTGCTCCTGCTATTCTGGCCGCTTTATTCATCTGGTGTCTCACACTTTCTTTCAAATTCCCATATGGTGAGATCATCGTGCCCAGATAGTTGAATTCAGAGACTTGTTCGATTATTTCGCTGTCAAGCTCTAGCTTACATACGAGCGGTTCTCTGGCAATCACCATAGTTTTTGTTTTGGAGGTTGATATTTCCATGCTTAGCTTCCAGGCCTCTTTGTTAAAAGCCTGATGCAACCACTATGAGCACTTTCAGTATCCGCAAACAGCACTGCATCATCTGCGTAGCACAGGATCTTCACGATTTCATGTTCCATACTGTACCCTTGAGTCACCTTTCTTACGCAGTCTATGATTTTATCCATCAACAAATTGAATAGCAAAGGGCTAAGACTATCTCCTTGTCTTATTCACGTGTCGATTTTCATTTCGTCGGTTGTAGTCGTTCCCGTCTTGATTGTGGTGATATTGCCTGTGCTCAGTTGTTTGATCGTCTCTATAATGTTTGGGTGTATTCATCTGTATTCATCTGTGCTTCAGATCGTCCTCAACATCCGTCAGATTTATTCTGTCTCTATTACCTGCCTTTTTAACGATACCTTCAACTGTTAAAAAATTATTAGATTATGGGGGCTTTGATTGAACGTTCACGTTAACTTAACGTATCTGTTAAGACTGTTTACTAATGCAAATGTTCCATTTGATAACAGCGTTACCATGGTGATATGGACATGTCAAGATAAAGTAAACGTTCAATCATCGGACCCAATATCTTATACTTAAAAAAAATAACACCTTTATCTTACGTAAGAGGCATTTCCGACCCACATTGTGCTATATCAAAATTAATATTTCGATGTTCCCCATGAAAGCATGACCTACTAAAAGGAATCTCCATGTATATTAACTTGAGTGAGATACCCTGTATATTATATAAGCTTACCAAGATTGGTTCCCTCGTTACTCTAATCTCGATGTCCTGTTCCTTCTTCTTATCAAATGGAAATTCTATATCCATGTTGAATCCAAGTGCATTTTCATCCACTCTAAAAAAAATGTTGTATTGAACAGGCATACTGGTAAGTTACTCACTTCAAGATATCCTTGCATTCAGGAAAATCATGCCCCGCTAGTAAATCCTGTCTGTATTTAGGATAATCAAGAAAAAAGGTTCTTTCTCGAAAGTTGATCCTACAAATTCCAGAAAAACAGAATTGATGAACGCTGCTTCAACGACTAGGAAAATCATGGTTATGTGAGGTGGATTTGGAAACTCCTTTTTTATCATTTTATTTTTAGTTTTTAATCATTTTATTAATTAAATTTCTATTTTAATGTGATCGGTAATATATTATTATCCATTGCACAAAATCCTTTCAACATTCCTTCTCTTATTGCATCAGCTTATTTTATTGTAGAAAAAATGGTTTTTATCAGGTTTTTCAAGGGTTGACTCCTCATAGAGGCATCGCTTCAAACTTTCCAGTTCTGTGGTTAGTTCCGAATGACTGCGACTAAATTTCCCTTGACTTATTGTGTAACTTCGGATAATTTATCACAGTGAAATGGAAACTGTTCAAGGCGTGTTTTAGAAAAACAACATAGGTCCAGTGAAAAAAGAAAACAAAAATTACAAAAGAAACTTATTTTTATTTCATTAAAAATTAAATTTATAAAAAACAGTTTTTATAAATTTTTCATAAAAAATTAATTGATATTTACATACACTGTTATCATCTTCAATATCATCAGAGATACAGAGTGACTCATTTGAAAGCGGGCCACGCCCATAACTTTTTAATTTATTGATCGATTTTGACGTTTTTTTTTTTGAAATGTAGAGAGGGAAAAGGTGTATTTTGAGGCCATACGTCGCCTGGTTTTTTCCAAAAACCAAGGCCTACTAGAGCATATTTAGAGACTGAAAAATCCAGAAAACATATTAGTGTTTTTTTTAGAGAAAATCTGACTACGCCACTGGATTTTTCATCCCCTGAAATGGATCTGTACCAAATTTCATGAAAAAAATATTAAAAATTGAAGATTAATTTTATTATGCAGCAAAAAGTATTTTACCTCGAAACTCTTGCGATAGCAAGTCAATCAGAAAAAAAATATTAAATATAAACATTCAAAAGATATTCTCATTCCAAAATACAATGAAAACAGACAAACGAGACTGACAAAAAAAAATAGAAAAAAAATTACACACAGAAATAATATTTTCGAATTGGATGTTTTTCCATGAAATTTGGTACAGACCCATTCCAGGGGATGAAAAATCTAGTGGCGAGGTCAGATTTTCTCTTAAAAAATCGCTAAAATGTTTTCTGGATTTTTCACCCTTCAAATATGCTCTAGTAGGCCTTGGTTTTTGGAAAAAACTGGGCGACGTATGGCCTCAAAATACACCATTTCCCTCTTTACATTTAAAAAAAAAAATCGTCAAAATCGATCAATAAATTAAAAAAAGTTATGAGGGTGGCCCGCTTTCAAATGGGTCACTCTGTAGATACATGCGTAGTACCTTTGAAGACGTACTTGTAAGGCACGTTAGTCACCGTTTCTGAGCAGATGAGCTGACTATAACTCTAAACTCTAGGTAAGTTCACATCCACATTGAATTTGCAAGTCACTTTTTTGTATGCAATCATACATAATTTATGTGAGAAAACATGTAAAAATCAAAAGAGACATTGTTTCACGGTTATCCGATATTTAACGGAAAGGTTGGTACAGACCGTTATAAATGTCGAGAGTTACATCCATGTGAGTAGCGCCTTCCTCATACCGGTTTCGTCCCGAAAATGGACTCATCAGTAAGGCATCACAACTATTCGCTGATTTGCGTGCCAATAGATGGCAGTGGCGTGCAATGCTGGTTAGGGTAAGGCAAGCAAAAATATAATGAAAAGCCGAAAATCATCTTAATCATCCACGTGTTAAGAAATGTCGAGATCATTGTCATTGTTGAATGTCATTCATTAATTGAGGTCATGTTGTGTCTGAACCTAGGATATTCAATACAGAGGGTTTTTAAATAACAAACTCCAATTCATACTTTCTTCAAGAACTCATCGAACACAATATCATAAAAATTGCTATTTCTTTTTAAGTCTTGCAAAAGTTCTTTTTCAATAGAAATAATAGCTAAGCTACTCAATCTCTCTTGTCCCTGAGTGTTGCGTAAGTAAGTATGAATTTGTTTTGCACTGAAAAAAGAACGTTCTGCTGAAGCACTACAAGCTGGTATCGTCACTACTAGTCTAATCCAACAACTTGTGGAAACACGTGGCACATACTGCTTTTTTCGCAAAACTTTATAATTTCATAAGAATTAAGACCAGCAAATTGGGATGAAGAATACACACAAATCAATTCATTTTTCAATCTCAAAGTCAAATTCCGTAACAGAATTGTTACATAACTCTGTTCCGCTCCAGTCACGAAACTAGCAACAAAAGTCAAACTCCGTCATATTTTATTTTCAGCTCCAAAAAAAAATCTTCAGGAAAATTTGCTTTGAATTCTAAAGAAGAATCTTCATCCAAAAGACAAAAAAAACACAACTGGTGGATGTCGCTTCACCGCTCGGAGATTACTGTTTTGATATTATCCAGAATTTCCCGGAATATTCGCTTATAATGTCCTACTTTTACATCATCGATATTCCGCTTTTTTTTGGATCGCCACAGACAGTCACAGTTTTTTCATAAATTGTGTCAAAATCGTTGTAAAGATCATTGATAAAGTTCTTGAATCCGTCTATTTTTTTTTAACAATATCCAACATCCACAATTATTGACTGGATTTTAAAGGATATCAGTCTGCATAAATATTGCATTGAAAATTGCTAAAAAATAATTAAACTCAAAGTCCTTCAAGGCACAGTCGTACATTCTGGCTGCTGAGAATTTCTCTCCGTCCCAATTCGCTTGCAAGTCCTCCAAGGGAAAAAGCTTCGCCAGTGTTCCTGTCAGCCCTGAAAACTCCGGCTCCAGTCGAACCCGTGCATTCAGCCTTGGAGCCATCTGTGAACCAGACTTGAGTGTTGCCAGACGTCTCCATCGGTTTGATCAGCCACTCTTTCCTCGTCGGTACGTGCACCTCAAAGCTCCTTTGGAGGTTGAGGCCACCATCCGTGGGTGTCAACCCGGCCGATAAAAGCGGTAACTCGCACCGCACCAGTGATGATATCCTGGTGTGGCCAACTTCCATCCCCATGTTCCTCCATGTCTTCTGGGCAACCATTCTACTATAGGAAGCCATCGCTTCCCTCTTCACCCAGAGTCCTAGCTCCGGCAGTCCAAGGAGGATGTTCAGTGCTGCTCCAGGAGTTGTCCTCATTGCGCCTGTTGTACCCAAACAAGCCATCCTTTGCAGTCGGTCTAGCTTGAGTACATAAGTGGTCTTATCGGTTGCCGGCCACCAGACCACGGATCCGTATGAGATCCTCGGCCTGATGACAGCCTGGTAGAGCCAATGCATGACCTGGGGTCTTAGGCCCCACTGTCTTCCAACCACTCGACGCAGTAGCCACAGTGTTGCTGTTCCTTTTTTTATTGTCCTTTCAACGTGGGGTTTCCACGTTAGCCTGCTGTCCAACACAACTCCGAGGTACTTGACCTCCTGCCTGAGTGACAATGTGGTCCCGTACATCGTGGGTGGCTTGAATTCCCGGATATTCCTTCTGTTGGTGAAGAGAATGAGCTCTGTTTTGGAGGGGTTTACCGACAGTCCCATCTCTCTACACCATGTTTCTACTATCTTACAGGCTAGCCTCATCCGCTCACAGACGATCTCTAGGTGTTTACCCCTCACTAGCACCAGTCCGTCGTCCGCGTACGCCTGAGTGTAAAATCCTTCTGCATCCAACCTTGTGAGGAGGCTGTCCATTATCAGACACCATAGTCTGGGGGAGAGACAGCTGCCTTGGGGGCAGCCTCCTTGGACTTCTGCGTCAACCTGGTAGCCTCCTAAGGACGCTTTTACTTGGCGGTCACGGAGGGAGGACCAGACCCACCTCACGATGGAAGAGGGAACCTCCTGCTTGTGAGCGCCTCGCAAATAGCGCCGGTTTTGGCCTTATCAAAAGCTCCTTCGACGTCAAAGTTAGAGCTACTTCTTTGTCGTTGATGGCCTTTTCAGCTAGTTGCACTACCGCATGGAGAGCCGACTCCGTGCTTTTGCCCTTGCAGTAGGCATGCTGGTTCCTATGAAGAGGTAATGTTGAAAGGATTTCCTCCGTCAAGTATCTATCAATCAATCTTTCCAAGGTTTTAGCTTCGAGAGATGTTAGACTAATCGGTCTGTGAGATTTTGGCAGTCCGTAGTCCTCCTTCCCGACTTAGGGTATGAAGACTACCTTGGCGGTTTTCCAAGCGTTTGGAACGTGTCCCAAGGCGATGCTTGCTCTAAAGATGTTCTTTAGCCAAGGTTGCATCAGGTGCCTAGCCCTTTGCATCATTGCCGGGAAAATACCATCAGGACCTGCAGACTTATATGGACTGAACTCACTTAACGCTTCATCGGTTACGACTTTGTCAGCCGTTTCCCAGTCCGCATTGAGGATAGGAAGGGGCTCCTGGGTAGGTCTATTGCCTTCTCCTGGAAAATGAGTCCGTAGAAGAAGGTGTAGAGTATCCTCCATGTTATCGGTCCATGTGTTGTCTTCTTTTTTCAACAGCCCTATCTCTGTTTTTCCCCCTGAGCTAAGTGTAGCCCCAATAGTCTAGTTGATTCTGGGAGAGATTCTATCTCCCCACTGAATCCACGCCAAGCAGCTTTTTTGCTCTTTCTTACCTCTGACTTGAATTTTCTTCTGGCTTTAACAAAGCTGTCACAGTCGGCTTGCCCTTTACCCTGAAGTGCTCGGCAGTGCGACCTCCTGGCTTTCTTTTTAAAGCGCTCCAGAGAGTCATTCCACCATGGGACTTTTTTGGTCCCCGCTCGCGTGAGTGGGCAAGACTTATCAAATGCGGTCTTAATTGCATTCGTCAGGGATTGAACCTCCGCATCGATTTCACCTGAGGAGAGAATCTGTCGACCTTTGGAGCCCATGGACTTGCTTAAACAAGTGTTGAATTCGTCCCAGTCAGTCGCCTTCGGGTTCCGCTTCGGTGCTTCCCTGTCCGCTTGCAAGGATAAGCGGATTAACCTGTGATCGGACATTGTTATGTCATTTGTGACACTCCACTTTAACACTTTATCCAGATAATTATGCGTCACAACCGTTATGTCTATGACCTCTTGTCTGACGCGATTGACAAAGGTCGGTTCGGCATTCTTATTGGCAACTTCAAGGTTTTCCGCTGTGAGGTACTCTACCAGAGCTATGCCTCTCGCGTTTGTATCGGTGCTACCCCAGATATGGTATCGTGTGCGTTCGCGTCGCATCCGACAACGGCGGAAAAACTAGACTTTTCAATAAACTGAACGATTTTTATGAGATCTTCCGTAGGAGGTGAACCCACAGTATCATACGGCAGATAGAGACTTATTAAAAGCAACTTACCCTTTGTCCCCTGGTGGTTGTGTTCCAGAAGGATCACGATGGCATCCTTGGTTCCCAACTGTGGTGAGTGAGTTACCTGTACCTCGTTGGATGCCGCTATACAGGTCCGTGGTCGATCTGGTCCTCCATGGCCGGTGTAGATGGTCATACCGGTGGACTGTAGGCCTCTGATGTTATCCCCGAAGCAGTAAGGCTCTTGGATCAGAACAACTCCACCCCTCCTACCTGACGCTCACTAACTCGGCGGTTACGTCTCGGCTGTGTTGGAGGTTAATCTGACTTACCCGTATAGTATCCATTGCGAGGCACTAATGGATTGGGGCCTCCCT
This sequence comes from Orchestes rusci, assembly GCA_958502075.1. Classification (NCBI taxonomy): domain Eukaryota; kingdom Metazoa; phylum Arthropoda; class Insecta; order Coleoptera; family Curculionidae; genus Orchestes; species Orchestes rusci. Next base: position 26,693,576 of record OY293308.1, on the reverse strand, counting down.
CTACTGGCCTGTCGGCTCCTTCCTTTCCTCCAGGGGTTTGGAGGTTGTCGATGTTGTGGGCAGGGCGGGTCTTCGTTGGGTGTTATCCCTGAAGACCCTTATCGAATTCAGTTCGAAGAACATGGTCCAACCCACTGCATCGAGCCTTTTCGTCGTCTCCCGACTCACTCGGAAGACGAGACACCATTCCCCTGGGGTTCCCTTCGTCTCTAGGTGGTGCCATCAAGTGGTACCTAGGGACCTGTTCTGGGGATCCAGCATCTCCAGGATCGTCCTGGCCTCGGATTGGTCCTGCGTTCTGATCGTTAACGCGATCTTGACGGGACGAGGGGCATCCGGAGCTCGGTAAGCCTTGAAAGCCTTGCCACCGCTGACTAGTGGCGGACATGTCGTCAGCAGCCAGTCGCGAGAGGCATCGTCCTCAGCCGTCACCAGGAACCAACCGTTCTTCTAAAGACCCGAATACCGGAACCGAATTCTGGTCCTCGGGGGCCTTCCGCGGGGTCTGCCATGGTCAGCATCATCTGGGTGATGAGGTGTCCTCGGATCTCCGCCTATTCTTCTGGTGTAACTGTGGTGGCTTCTTCCTCTGGGAGATTAACCACCTCTCATTTGCCCTTCCGACCGCTGAGCGATAAGAGCCAGTGGCTGGGTCCGCAGGCGCCGACCGCGTCGAGCTCGGTCTGTTCCTCAGAAGAGGAGACCTGCCCGAGCCCTCGGCCTGGCCAGCGACCATCTGGCTCCCACCCCTAGGTCTCTTCGCTCGTCTCTCGGGGGGCGTCACCTTATCTGGATGCTCCCTTTTTCTCCCACCTTCGATGTCTTGGGCGTGGATGGCCCTGGTTCATCTCTACAAGAGGCCGGGCACTCAGGGAACTTGACGTGTTTTAGCTGTTCAGCTGCACGTCCAGCGTCCCTGCGTCGTGGGCCCCTTGTGGGGGGTCGCTGCGTAGAAGCCTTCTTTACCCCTTCGGGTCCTGAAGATTCGCGAGCATTGGCGTTTTGAGGAGTTAGCTGGCCGTTTACTGCCTGCTGTTCTCCCTTTCGCCTCCACTCCTCCCTGCGCTCCATGGTCCTTTCCCGATTTCTTCTTATCTTCCTCTCCATCCTAAGTCTCTCGCGTTCCTTCCTCCGGCGTGAGCTCACGCCGGACTTTTGATGGTCCGACAAGCTCAGCTTTGGGAGCTTGGACTCCTGGAGCGTGAGCCCCTGGAGCCCTAGTCTGCTCGGACTCAGAGCTGGAGTGTAGAAGTGCCTTTTCTCTAGATGGGGAAACATCCATCGAAGTGACACTTGGGCAGTGAGGGCCAGGATTGCCCTCGAGAATCATCTGTGGCGATTTTTTACCTGAAATATCGTCATTCGACTTATCCAAAGTAAAAAAAGTGGGAGGGGTTGTGTTGTGTGTTATGTGTGTGTAAGTGTGCGTGTGTGTGTGTGTTGTCTAGTGTCATTGTTTTTGATGTCTTGACTGAGCCTGCTTCATCCGCCCGCCCTTCCCACGGCCTCATGGTAGAATATGTGGTCCCAGCGACGAAGTCCGGCAGCCGCGGTTGTATCGCTCCCAACATGTGTAGCAGGGTCCTGATCCAGGCGCAAGCTGGCACTACTACACATGTCAGGATTTCACACCGGTTGATGGGGCAGCCCCCTACGTGGGCTGGACAAGGGTGGGCCCCTGTACTAACACGGCGGCATTGGAAATTGCCATAAAACCCTAGTTGTTACGCCGCTACTTTCCGGATCGGCCCCGCTGGGATTCCGTCTCGTCGACCGAGAGAGAAGACGGGTTGATCCACGGGCCCCTCAAGACATGCGTGTATTCCCTCCTCCTTTACCGGGCTTTGGACTGGCTATATGGCGACTTCCAGGCCGCGCGCTGTTTGGTGAAACATCACGCAGCACTCACCCCCACCTAGGCGGTGTTTTTGCTTGCCAAAAAAAAAAGCATTGCTTTTCAGTTCCATATGAGACTGTATTACCCAGCTAAAATTGCTTGGCTTTTTTTTTTTTATAAGGAATGCTTTCTCACATTAAAACGGCGCGGTAAAATATTAAATAAAATAACGAGAAGATGAGGTGCATATTTCGTCAAGTCAATATATTATTATTGTTGGAATCTTTATCATTATGAGTTTTGGAAAGACTGAAATAATACACAGTAAAAAGAAAAAATGGGCCTCGATAATTTTTCCAGGGCAAGCATTGCTTTTTCGCTTCTATTGGTTGCACGCCACTGATAGATGGCAGTGGTTGTTCGAAACAATCGCTCACATTCATACCCAGATTAGAGTATTTGTTGTGAGTTACATTTTTGTGGAGGGCGCCACTTACATGGATGTAACTCTCGACATTTATCACGATTCTATACCAACCTTTCCGTTTAACATGTTAAAATTTAATAAAATTTGAAATGCCCACTACATCGATTAGTTAATGTTCAGCCTTATGCTGTATCATTCACGTTATATTAAACATACGTACGTTATCCAAATATAACAGCTAAGGATAACTTGCGTCATAACGTAAGATGCCAAAATTCCATGCTGTATCACGGATTTTACATCTATGATATCTTGTACTTTATATCTTGACTGTTAAAAAGGAAACAAGTTTTTCTACCAGTAAGAGAGATAGCGTGAAGCGCAAAGGGTACAAGTCAGAAAAAGATGGAATAATTTAGCAGCCCATCGATCGCATGCGACCGGTTTTAACGGTTCAGTTTGAATTTACTGTTTGTGTTGATCACAGCTCTGCGTGCCAAAATGTTGAGATTGAAACAATCTAAAAGAAAAACAATACAAGGATCTTTTAGAGTTCGCTGAAGAGAACAGAGTTACTCTTCACGGAAAAACGAAGCCGTTGAAGGCGACAAAACTCCAGTATTTTATGGGAAACATTTTCGCAAATTCAAAAAATTCAAGAGGCCAATAAACTGCAAAAAAAATGCGGAGCAATGAAGAAAGGTACCTCAGTTAAATAGTGTAATATTTATTAGATTCATAATAAAAGAAATTGGGCTTTTAGATATCGTCAAACTGTTAAACTTTTCAGCTACTTGGCTCCAAAAACGCTTCAAGTATCCATACGTTCTCTCATAACAACATGTCAACTGCACACGTTATACGACGTGAATGACACAGCATACGGCTTATTGTCGCAAAATACATCGAGGCAAGACATAATTTTTGCATTCAAAATTGATACCCAAGTTTTATTCATACCGCTTTCCTGAGAATATGCATCAGTCAAGATAAATCCGTGCGTTCGCCAAAACCGCCACGATAAAATCAAGTACACCAAGATCACGATAGGTGGTGAATAATAAATTGGAAGTTGTTCCGAAAGGGAAAAGAGCGGAGATGTTCGAGTTCAACGGGCCACAGACGATGCAATTTGTCGTACAACTTGGTTTAGTGATTTCGAGTTGTGAGTGGGCACATGGCACCATTCCACCGCGACCACTAGTGGGTCTATTGTGGCTCACATAATTGCCAGGTTATTCACTCATGAGGCCCGCCCTGGGTGAGGCATTATTCAGATCAATTGCAGTAATCCGAGGACTACCGAAGACATTTTGTCGGAGGCGAGCAATCGCCGGTTACTCACAGAGTATTTGTCTGGCTGTCTCTTCCTACTCCAGGCACAGTCTGCATTCAGTGTCCTCAGTGAGCCCCATTCTATGCATAGGCATTCTTAACAGGCAGTGACCGGTGTATAAACTCACCGCTACTCGGATTTCCTGTCTGTTGGGTTCCAGAATTTCTGGCGCGTTTCTTTGGTGGTTCAAAGACAAATTCTTCTGAGTGTCGCATGCCTGGCAGGTTCTTCCAGTATTGTATAAGATGGTCGTCCATCCATGTCGATATCTCTGCAGGCGCAACTTTATATGTAATACCTAGTGCCGGCTCTGGTCCTATGAAGTCTCTTGTCACCGCTTCGCATGCAAGTCGGTCTGCAACTCCATTTCCTTCGTGTCCAGAGTGGCCAGGTATCCATACCAGTTTTACATTGTTAGCTACGCCGTGCTTGTTCAGTTCATTCTTGCAGCTCTCTACAGTCCTCGAAAAGTTCTTGTAGGATTCAAGCGCCTTTAGCGCCGCTTGACTGTCTGAGAATATTTTTATTGCGGTAGCCGGTAGCCGTCCAATCGTGATCGAGCATCCATTGCATAATCCATAGCTGATAGTTCAACTTGAAGTATTGTAGCTAGTTTCCCCATGCTGTGTGATATTTGAACTTTTTCCTGGCTAGAAGAGGCTCCAGATCCTAAGCCAAAGGGGTTTATGATTCGTCCGTGTACCAGCAGGTGTCAGCTCTTGTTAGGCTGAAAAGGTCGTGTGTCCACTCTTTCCGGAGAGGAATGAGTATGTCATAGTTTTTCCTGCTGAGGATGTTGGTGGGCATGACATCAGAGAAAGCACCTAGAGTACGATGGTCCTCCAATTCTCTGATTAGTCTGTTGGGTGTTAATGTGTCTGCCCTGCTACCTTTGTGGTTAGCTATGATTTTATACGTTGCCCCTTTCGCCTCCTTTTCTACACATGTGTGGAGGAGGAAGATTTAGCAGGCATTCAAGCGCTGCTGACGGTGTGGTGCTGGTCGCTCCACAGATGGCCAGGCTGGCTTGAGGCTGTAGACTTGTTAGTTTGGCTCTGGATGTGCTTTGATTGCCCTTCACATACCATCATACCAAACTGTTGCACCGTAAGTTATCATCGGCCTGATGACCGTAATATACATATAACCAGTACATCTGTTTTGGGTTGACTCCCCAGGTTTTTCACAAATGCGTTTGCATGTCCATAGAGACATTTTTGCTTTGCGGATGACATTTTCCAGATGAGCATTCCAGGAGCCGGATTCCGTGTACTGTGGAATTCAACATGTTGAATACCACTGTTGATTTCAACATGTGGAAGCCAGCGTGACAAAAACGTCATCCGTGCACGTCTTGATATCTGTTCGGCAATGTTCGTGCTTTGTCAAGACGTGTTTCAAGATCTTGGTGACTTTCTCATTTCTCCCTAAACATTTCTGACATTTCGTAGTGACCTTCAATTATATTCTATGGTGTTGGTGTATGTTGACGTGATTGTGGTATTCTTTTGAATTGCATCTGACTGATCGAAGTTATTCGAGGGGGTAATTCTGGGGTAGCTGCAAAACTAACAATTTCCGTATTGTTTTCGGAAAATAGGAAAAAAACAAGTAGCTTGAAATTTTTCGATTATTTGGAAAAACCAGTTGGAAAAACTCATAATACGATAAAAATCGCGAAAAAAACTAACTTTTTGATGTTTGATACCAAGTTCAGTTTAAAGAGATTTCTTTGGGAGAATATGTGAGTCTTTCTGTGTATTTGTACTTTAAAAAAAATGGGTTTTGCATCCAACAAATTTGGATAATATTATTTTGGTCGCGAAATAAGTACACGTGGGCACATGGACGTGAAGAAATAGAAAATCAATACCTAATTTGAAATACGTGGTTATAAAAATATACGTTTTGAGTCTCAAGCAACTCATGTTCATTACCTTCGCGGCCTTTGGAATCTTAATTATTGTTTAAAGACCAATAGGTAGTATATAATATTATAAATTATCGGGATGCTTTTAATAAACTGTTTTTAGCGGATATTCTTGTGAAACCAACCTTTCAGACTGAGACGAATCACAACAATTAAAAGTAAGCCGCAGATTCCGCTAATTCGTTTTTTTTTTAATCGAATGAATAGGTATGTGAGTCATCCATCGAAATCCACGATTCAATAACATATTTAATAACGAGAGAATGTGAGCTCCAATTTTAAAAAACTGTCGACACATAAGCATCTACCAAGCGATTCACCTACCGATGTTGTGAGTTTTGCCGCGAATTACTGTTTTTGGGATGGCATTTCAATGGAATTTTGTTAATTAAGTCCTTATTTTGTATCACTCCTTGTGAAATTCAAGTTAAGTTATAACATATCGTTTTTTTGACAAAAAGTGGATATGAGATCTGTGAGCCACATGTTTATATTAAACCGACTCGTTCAAGTTGATGTTCTTCAGATTTTTCATGCTCATGATGCATTTCTATCATTCTATCTTGCTTTCCCAAGGCTCCATTGAATCCACTTTGTAATAAGAGATGGTTGCTTCCTGGCAATACCGAAAAACACCTCCACAATGAAACTGAAACTCACAAAACGCACATCAGAACGTAAACATACCACCACCGTCCATCCATTGTATATGTTACAGTAAATGTTAGGAATTCAGTGAAAGCTAGCTTTTACTGGTTGATGCTAGCAATTACTTGATCCGTTAGGAAATGTTAAATTTTGAAGAATATTGTACACTTTCACTAGTGAATGTTGGAGAAACTTTATCAAATCAACTTTTACTGAAACCAGTTAGGAAAAGTTCTTTTCAAAACTTATTTCCGCCATTTAACTATCCCAAGGTGTACGGGGCACTAAATGATGTCGCTCACGCGACATCAAAATTTTTGCCAAACCCAAACTAACCCAAACTAACCCAAACGAACCCAAACTAACCCAGACTAACCCCTACTGAGAATACTTAAGTATTTTCTATAATACGGTATCTGAACAATGTTCACATTGTACACCTGCGATTCATAAGTCTCGTATTTTCCAGAGCGTCTAATCTGTCGGCGAATTCCAACTCGGACCAAAAAGGATATTTATAATTACGATAATAATTTTCAGTGTAGCAGCTTTCACTAGAAAAGTTACGTGAATGCTAACAATTACTAGTAAAAGTATGATGAAGTCGATCGAATTCAACTTTCACTAGCTAAATGTTTCCAAATCAGGAAAAGCTTACTTTTCCTAGTAACAGTTAGCTTTTACTGATTACCAGGTTTTACTGTGACATATACAAATATCTTGACTAATAATGACAAATTTTGACAATTAATGACAAATTGACAAATTTAGCTGATAGAAGTCGTGTGGAAAAATAAAACAACACGTCCTTACGTATTGAGTTTAGGACATGGGCGGGGAAAGGGGACGAGTGTGTCTAGTCGTGTGGAGAGAAGTGCACAGAATACAATATAAGCAAAGCGACGTGTTGCTATGGAATTCCCCAGTACACGGAATACGGGTCCAGGAGCCGGATTCCGTGTACTGTGGAATTCAACATGTTGAATACCACTGTTGATTTCAACATGGGGAAGCGACCCGTATTCCGTGTACCTGTGGAATTCTAGCAACACGTCGCTTTTCCATCATTTTACACAGAGAGGGACGTGTTGCTATGGAATTGCACAGTACACGGAATACGGGTCCTGCGTGACAAAAACGTTATTCCGTGCACGTCTTGATACCGGCTCGGCAATGTTGGTGTTTTGTCAAGACGTGTTTCAAAATCTTAGTGACTTTTTATTTTTCCCTAAGAATTCCTGACATTTCGTAGGGACTTTCAATTTTATTCTCTGGTGTTGGTGTATGTTGACGTGATTGTGGTATTCTTTTGTATTGGTCAGTCAGACCGAAAATATTCGAGTAGGTAATTCTGGGGTAGTTGCCAGACTCACAATTTCCGTCTTGTTTTCGGAAAATAGCAAAAAAACGTGTAGCTTGAAATTTTCCGATTATTTGGAAAAACCAGTGGGAAAAACTCATAATACGTTAAAAATCGCGGAAAGAACTAGCTTTTTGATGTTTGATACCAAATTCAGTTCAAAGAGGTTTCTTTGGGAGAATATGTGAGTCTTTCTGTGTATTTGTAGGTATTTTGAAAAAAAAATAGTTTTGCTGCCAACAAATTTGGATAATATTATTTTGGTCGCGAAATTAGTACACATGGGCACATGAACGTGAAGAAATAGAAAATCAATATCTAATTTGAAATGCGTGGTTAAAAAAATATACCTTTTGAGTCTCACACAACTCATTTTCATTACCTTCGCGGTCTTTGGAATCTTCAATATTGTTTAAAGAACAATAGGCAGTATATGATATTATAAATTTTCAGGATGCTTTTAATAAACTGTTTTTAGCGGATATTCGTGTGAGACCAACCTTTCAGACTGAAACGAATCAGTACAATTAAAAGTAATCCGGTGATTCCGCTAATTCGTTTTTTTTTCTTAATCGAATTAATAGGTATGTGAGTCATCCATCGAAATCCACGTTTTAATAACATATTTTAAAACGGGAGAATGTGAATTCCAATTTTAATGAACTGCCGACACATACCTAAGCATTTACCAAGCGATTTACCTGCCGATGTTGTGAGTTTTGCCGCGAATTACTGATTTTGGGATAGCATTTCAATGGTATTTTGTTAATTTAGTCCTTATTTTGTATCACTCATTGTGAAATTCAAGTTAAGTTTTAACATATCGTATTTTTGACAAAAAGTGGATATGAGATATTGTTACAAATTAAAAATCATAAAATAAGGGAATTCAAAAAGGTGCGTCAAAGTCAAAGTCGATAAGGGCTGTAACGTTGAAAGTAAGTAAGAAAGCTTCAAAATAAAGTAACTGTGGCGAATTAACTTGCTGGCCAAAATCCCTGATGATAGCTGAACTCGCCGGAGAGTAGGGGGGTTTAATCGAAAATACAATTTAATTAAATTATTGATGAGCGCCACCTGCTTTTAAGGGCCGTATAGAAGTGGCAAGTTAATCAGGCTGTAAACAAAACAGGAAACTAAAATAAGAACACCAACACTCCTTTACCAGCAATTCTATTGATCCAAATTATGATTATGGATTGATCAAATTATGTACGTAGATTATATAAATAATTAAATTATGAACGCAGCCTCACGAGCGGTACTTATTCTATGTAGTTGCTTTGGAGTACCAAGAAAATATGGGTAAATAATGTCGACGAACGTTCAGATGTGCAGGATTTTAGTGCGAACAATTATTATTAATAGGGCTATTGTACTTGCTTGGATTTAACTCTGGTCCGGGGGGTCGATTGATCGGAATATTCCGATGGTGAATGTGTCTAGTGGCTCACGTGCGACGTCGTTCACGTACCACCAAGATAATGGGGTTGAACTGGGGGTGAATACTGGTGAATGATGACTCAAAGGGCACCAGGGAATCAGACAGAGAACGAGTAGTGGGCAAGCAAGTAATAGCGAATAAAGGTATCAAAATAGGGCCTGAAATGGAAAGTTAAATAAGGGCGCTATCCTAACAGGTAGGTAAATGGATTGATAATTATTAGGACTGAGACTCACCGTAGATAGTAGATGGCCCCTTGGAGTGAGTCAGAAAGTACTAACTCGTGTAAAAAAAGGAACGTGATCAAGAAAAATTGACGAAAGGGCCTGGAAAGAGATTACAACAAACTGGAATGTTATGACAAAAAAAAAATGGGACTCACCAATGATGATATCTGGCTCGAGATGATCTCGGTAATCCGACACAAAAATTCTTCACTATCAAAATCCCAACAGAGTTAAATATGCACTGGGCATCGATTGTTTCCAACAAAATCACTGAATTGAAGGGACGATTGAAGATTTCCTCTAAATTTGCAAGAATGCAATTCCGGTAAGTACTTTATCGTTTCACCGTTTTTAGGAAAAGTGAATGTGTCAAAAACCATTGGACCAAAAATGTGAAAAGTGAAATGTCACTAAAAATTGGCAAAATTGACCTTGATCGTCAAATCGTAGCTAGCTGATTGGTTGATCGGGTCTCGAAGAATAAGTGGACTTCTAATGTTAGCAACATTGCTAAAAGTTGACTGTCAGAGAACGTTATGACAAATTGCGGACTTGGACAAAAAAAATGTAAATATTGAAAGTGTTAGAAAATGGCTAAGAATTCCCGATTTTTCAGAGATGCAAGTGAGGCTGGTTTCATGAATGAGATTGCGCTGTCCCTAAACTAATTACATTGAACTATCCTAAAATTAAGAACTACAGACTATTACAGCTTTCTTATATAAGGTAAGTGAAAATATTGTTTGTGAGATAATATTAAGATACGCTATTATATTTCAGGTGCAAACGTTTTGTTTCGATTGAGGAGGATTCATATGGTACATGATCGTCTTTGTTGATTTATTTATCTATTAAAATATACGTTCAACATTACTTAGTGCATATTTTTTTTCTTACAATTCTGGTGGATGCGCATGTATGATGATCCTATTTATTTTTAAATAAATTTGGGTATTTTGAAAATAACTTGTAACAATATGTGAGCCACATGTTTATATTAAACCGATTCGTTCAAGTTGATGTTCTTCAGATTTTTTTTGCTCATGGTGCATTTCTATCATTCTATCTTGCTTTCCCAATGCTCCATTGAATCTACTATGTAATAGGAGATGGTTGCTTCCTGGCAAAACCAAAAAACACCTCCACAATGAAACTGAAACTCACAAAACGTGAACATACCTCCACCGTCGATTCATTGAATACAAATAATGATAAATTTTGACAAATAATGACAACTTTAGATGATAGAAGTCGTGTGGAAAGAACGAAACAACACGACCTTACGTATTGAGTTTAGGACATGGGCGGGGAAAGGGGACAAGTGTGTCTAGTCGTGTTGATAGAAGTGCACAGAATACAATATAAGCAACACGTCGCTCTGCTCATATTGTATTCTGTGCACTTCTGTCAACACGACTAGACATACTTGTACCCTTGTCTCAACTCAATACGTAAGGACGTGTTGTTTCGTTTTTTCCACACGACTTCTATCAGCTGAATATGTCAATTTGTCATCATTTGTCAAAATTTGTCATTTGATATGTTTACGTTTTGTGAGTTCCAGTTTTATTGTGAAGGTGTTTTTCGGTATTGCCAGGAAGCAACCATCTCTTATTACAAAGTAGATTCAAAGGAGTTTTAGGAAAGCAAGATAGAAGGATAGAAATGCATCATGAGCAGAAAAAATCTAAAGAACATCAACTTGAACGGATCGGTTTAATATAAACATGTGGCTCACATTTCTCATATCCACGTTTTGTCAAAAATACGATATGTGATAACTCAACTTGATTTTCACAAAAAGCGATACAAAATAAGGACTAAATCAACAAAATATGATTGAAATGCCAACCCAAAATCAGTAATTCGCGGCAAAACTCACAACATCGGCAGGTAAATCGCTTGGTAAATGCTTAGGTATGTGTCGGCAGTTCTTTAAAATTGGAACTCACATTCTCCCGTTATAAAATATGTTATTGAAACGTAGATTTCGATGGATGACTCACATACCTATTCATTCGAATAAAAAAAATATGAATTAGCGGAATCAGGGACTTACTTTTGATTGTTCTGATTCATTTCAGTCTGAAAGGTTGGTTTCACAAGAATATCCGCTAAAAACAGTTTATTAAAAGCATCCCGATAATCTATTAATATTAGATACTTCCTATTGTTCTTCAAACAATAATGAAGATTCCAATTCCAAAGGCCGCGAAGGTAATGAACATGAGTTGTGTGAGACTCAAAACGTACCTGTTGGATCCTTTGTTCCGAGAACGCGCCGACAAGTAGTGGAAGGAGACATTGAGAGACAGTATCAGTCAGTTAGACTTCAGTTATCAATTTCTAGTTCCCTTATTTTATAATTGTCATAATCATTCATTCAATACAGTCCACTTTCAAAATCAAATATCAAAAATTGTATTTATTCACAAACCACAACAAGAAGACCCCAACGGTTTTTACATGGTCAGCATCGAGCCGGATTGTGAATATTGTGACATTGTCAGTGAGCTGGGACTCTAAAACTGTGAGTTATTGTGAAAACGTATTTTGACTGCATTCGTGACCCGCATTTTTGGAAGAAAGTTCTCATACTTAAACCACACAGTTGGTGAAGCTAAACAAACACACTTAAGAAGAAATTTGGTAAGCCCATTCCATTTTTTAATCTCCAAACAAGTGATACGATTATTATTCATTCGTAAATTCATCGCGATATCACGTCATTATGGCTGGAAAATTGAAACAATTGTCTCAAAAGCGTACCGATCTTATAAAAAATCTGTCAAGGTTCCATACTTTTGTCAGTGATTTCTCATCAGAAGATCCAATCCATTACAATGAGTTGAATGCCCGTCTAGAGAGAAATCAAGCATTATTAGATCAATTTGAAAACAATCAAGGTGAAATCAGTTTCATTAGCGATACTGACACAGATTATCAATATGTACAATTTGAAAACAAATACTATCAGGCCATGGCGATCGGTCAAGAACTTCTCAAACATCATCAAAACAAGATTATACCAGCAGAAGCAGCAGTTTCTGGATCAAATAATCAAAGCAACATACATTTCCCAGTCATAGAACTGCCAAAGTTTCATGGAAAACATGACATGTGGAGTCAGTTACATGACATGTCTATATCCCTAGTACACAACAATCATTCACTGGATAATATCAAGAAGTTTTACTATCTCACAACCTGCCTCAGAGGAGATGCTGCAAGAATCATTGAAAACATTGAAATCACAAATGAGAACTATGAAAACGCTCTAAAACTTTTAAAATCTCGCTATCAAAATAAATATCTCATTATTAAAACACATATCTCAGCAATTGTTGATGCTCCATATATTTCTAATAATTCAAAACAAGTTCACCTCAGTCTTTGTAATTTCACAGACGATATTCTAAAACACATGAGATCTTTGAAATCACTTGGTGAGCCTGTTGAAACATGGGATACTCTATTATTCCATATTCTCAGCAAGACATTGGACCCAACCAGCCAAAAGGAATGGGAGCTTCAACTCATCTCTAGTGAATCTAACAACAAAGCCTTGACATTTGCAGACTTCACACAATTTCTAGAAAAACGTTGTATACTATTGGAAACATTAAACAAAGAAAAATGTCTTAATGATGACAATAAACAGACCTCATTTGTTACCAAATCTAGAAAAGCATTCTCTGGTCATGTATCAAACTCTCAGCAATTGTGCAGTTATTGCAAAACAAGTTCTCATCAGATTTACGCAAGTGATACGCTCAAGCAGATGTCAGCTTCTGTCCGATTCAAAGAAGTTCAAAAGCTCAAGTTATGTACAAATTGTCTTCGCAGTGGACATTCCACATTTCAATGTAGTTCACAAAGTAAATGTAAAAAATGCAACAAACATCATAATACATTCCTTCATTTTGAACAAAGATCAAACAAGTCTCACCCAAGCACAGAAGAACCGCATCAATCTACAAGCTCAGACAATTCCAGTGTTGCCAATCAATCTCTGATTGTTTCAGACCAACTTTCATTAAACTATTGCAGAAATTCAAATGTACATGTTTTATCATCAACAGCTGTTATACAAATTCAAGATCCATACAATAATTGGCATAAATGCAGAGTAATACTTGACAGTGGAAGTCAAACAAACTTCATCACCTACAAATTTTGTAAGAAGTCCATGAATTTGTCCAATATCAATATACCTGTTATTGGAGTTGGCAATTCAACAACATCCATAAATAAACAGACGACTGCATTAATCAAATCAGAAAATGGATCATTTGTCACCAGATTATCATTTCTTGTCTTGGATAAGATAACGAATAATCTACCTCATATATCTTTTGAATCCTCACATCTCATACCAAATCACATCAAATTAGCAGATCCACAATTTAACATCCCAAGAGAAATTGATGCCTTACTGGGTGCAAGTATTTTCTATGAGCTGCTTTGCTCTCAGCAGATAAAACTTGGTCATAACATGCCAATACTTCAAGAAGCTAAACTTGGATGGATTGTATCGGGCAACATAGCACCATACGAATCTAACAAATTGAAATCACTTCATTGCAACCTTTCTACTAATGATCCCAATCAAATTCTAAAGGATTCATTGGAAAAAATCTGGATAATAGAAGATATTCCTTCTAAAATTCATCTTACGCCAGAAGAACAAGAGTGTGAAACATTATTTCAAGAAACAACAGAACGCACTCCAACTGGTCATTTCATAGTCAAACAACCTACCAAGAATAATGTTGATAAACTTGAAAAAAATCTGAGCAATGCATTAATTCGTCTAAAATCAGTAGAGAGCAAACTCAAGAAACAACCCAAATTACGTCAGCTTTATAATGATTACATGGATGAATATGAAGCGTTAGGTCATATGACCAGGGTTGATCCAAACTTTAAAAGCAGCAGTATATATTATTACTTACCACATCACTGTATTCAAAATGAAATAATTAATAAATTTAGAGCTGTATTTGATGGATCTCCAAAATCAGCCAATGGTTTGAGCTTGAATGACACTCTGAAAGTAGGACCTAATATACAAAGCAATTTATTTAATGTATTATTCCGCTCTCGTGGTCACTCTATATTTTTGGTTGGAGATATTGAGAAAATGTACAGGATGATTTACATTTCAGAAGAGCAGCGTGATTTACAACGGATAGTTAATAGAAAAAAACCCGAGGATCCAGTTCAACATTTTCAGCTAAACACAGTGACATATGGGACAAGCAGTGCAGCATTTCAAGCCATCCGAAGCCTCCAACAAGTCGTCCATGAAAATCCTGAAGAATCTGATCTTTGCAATATAATACTCAGAGACTTTTATGTGGATGATTTGGTCACTGGAGCAGACAGCAGTGGAAAGGTCAAGGAGATCAAGAGTAACATCTCAACATTACTACTTAAATATGGATTTAAACTCAGAAAATGGGCATCCAATGATCCAAGCGTTCTGAGCGAATCGATATCAAACAGCATGGATCAATATGACATATCTGAACCAGATTCCAATGTAAGGAAGACGCTGGATTTAAAATGGCAATCGAGCAGTGATACATCAACCTTCCAAATTAATTCATTTGATTCATGTCCAAATATCCTAACAAAACGCAAAATATTTTCTGTTATTTCCAAACCTTATGACCCTCTTGGATTATTGTCTCCAGTAACAATAAAAGCAAAAATTATGATGCAATCACTGTGGGCACGTAATTTCAGCTGGGATCAACAACTACCCTCTGACATCACCAGTAGTTGGAAGACATACTGTAAGCAGCTTTCAACATTGCACAATTTTGTTATACCAAGGCACATTTTATTATCTGGAAGTAAACACATTCAACTTCATGGCTATTTAGATGCCTCAGAAAAGGCTTATGCAGCATGCATTCATATAAAATCCATTAATGACGATGGAAACATCAAAATAGCGTTATTATGCAGCAAAATACGTGTTGCACCACTCAAGACAATATCATTGCCAAGACTGGAACTCTTTGGAGCTCTTTTATTAGCACAACTTTTCGATAGCATTAGGCAATCCATCAACTTTACAGTTGACAACATCTATTTATGGACAGACAGTTCAATTGTTCTTTCATGGATATCTTCATCACCTAGCTCATGGAAAACTTTCATAGCTAACAGAGTTTCAGAAATTCAAAACCAGACACAAAATATCTTATGGCGACATGTACCGACAGACAGCAATCCTGCAGATATTGCATCACGTGGAATTAGCCCTATTGATTTACACAACAATACATTATGGTGGAATGGACCAGAATGGCTTTCACAGGATACAGAAAATTGGCCCATGAATTTTCTAGATTAAGATAATGACATTGAATCTGAGAAGAAAGAACAACATCAAGTTTTCTCAAAATCAGAAGTATCAGATCTTAACATTTTTGATAAATTTTCCACACTGCACAAATTAGAACGAGTGATGGCTTTCATGTTAAGATATTTACATAATTCCAGGCATCATTCTAAAAAAGTAGATCTCGCATTGAGATCTCTTATTAAAATGGCTCAACATCAGTTGTATGCTTCAGAAATTGTAGCATTGCAAAAATCAACTAACATTTCCAATAATTCTACCCTGAAGAACCTAGACCCATTTTTGGATGCGGAAGGGATTCTTCGAGTAGGTGGCAGACTATCAAAGTCGTTATTGAAGTATGACAGCAAGCACCAGATAATTCTTTCTCCAAAACATGCTATAACTAGATTGATAATACTAAATGAACATCATAGGCAACTACATGCAGGACCACAGACTCTTCTAGCGGCAATAAGAGAATCATTTTGGCTACTCAATGGCAGAGCAACAGTGCGTAGCATCCTGAACTAGTGCCTTACATGCTCGAGTCTCTCCAAAATCTTTGATCAGAAAAATGGGTGATTTACCAGAAGATCGCGTAAGACAAGCCAGACCAATCTTGATTGTGGGTACTGATTTTGCCGGACCATTTCATATAAAAGATGGTAAATTGAGAAATAGATCAATCATCAAAGCATATCTCTGCATATTCATCTGCTTCACCACAAAAGCAGTACATTTAGAGATAGTTAGTGATCTCTCTAAGTCAATCATTTCTGAATATCTTGAAAGGATTTGTGTCAAGGCGTGGATTATGTAAACGTATATATAGTGATAATGCTACTATGTCGGGGCTAGCAATCAATTAAAGGGAATTTACAATAATCTGCAGACATTGACAACCAATCCAGAAATCAGAACATATCTTCAAACTAATAATATTCATTGGACATTTATTCCACCTCATTCACCTCATAGAGGAGGGTTATGGGAAGCAGCTGTTAAACATGCCAAGTACCATCTCACACGTATAATTGGAAAATTGACTTTAACATTTGAAGACCCTGGATGGGGAGAGCAGCCAAACAGTTCATGCCCATCACGCTCTCGGAGGGCCCAGCATCCACCAGGGAAGACCCAGAGCCCACCCCACCCAGGGTCCCGGCAGATGGGAAGAAGAGGGTCAGGAGTGATAAGTCCACGCCTGACAGAATTGACTCAGATCAGGGGCTCCTTTGGCGGTAAGCCGCGGCGATCAGTCGGGTAGGTCACCTCTTTGGAGGAGTTGCCCGGGATTGGCGTCGGCGACTGCTGAGGACCCCTCGGTTGGCTCTTATCGCTTGGCAGTCAGGAGGGTAGATGTGGTGGTCATCCTCCCAAGGGTGACGTCCACACGGCGCACCCAGAGGAAGCGGTATCAATTAGGAATCACCTCATCGAGAAGATGAGGGTGACTTTGGCGAGTTCCTCAGAGTACTTCCGAAGTTGCGAATTTCCGCTTTCGCAACTCCACCGGAAAATGTCTGTCCTGGACCCGTATTCCGTGTACTGTGGAATTCCATAGCAACACGTCGCTCTGCTTATATTGTATTCTGTGCACTTCTGTCAACACGACTAGACATACTTGTCCCCTTGTCTTCACTCAATACGTAAGGACGTGTTGTTTCGTTTTTTCCACACGACTTCTATCAGCTGAATTTGTCAATTTGTCATTATTTGTCAAAATTTGTCATTATTTGTTTACGTTTTGTGAGTTTCAGTTTCATTGTGGAGGTGTTTTTCGGTATTGTCAGGAAGCAACCATCTCTTATTACAAAGTAGATAGAATGGAGCCTTAGGAAAGCAAGATAGAATGATAGAAATGCATCATGAGCAAAAAAAATCTGAAGAACATCAACTTGAACGGATCGGTTTAATATAAACATGTGGCTCACAGATCTCATATCCACGTTTTGTCAAAAATACGATATGTTATAACTTAACTTGGATTCTACAAAAACTGATACAAAATAAGGACTAAATAAACAAAATATGATTGAAATGCCAACCCAAAATCAGTATTTCGCGGCAAAACTCACAACATCGGCAGGTAAATCGCTTGGTGAATGCATAGGTATGTGTCGGCAGTTCTTTAAAATTGGATAACTCACATTCTCCCGTTATAAAATATGTTATTGAAACGTAGATTTCGATGGATGACTCACATACCTATTCATTCGATTAAAAAAAATACGAATTAGCGGGATCAGCGATTTACGTTTAATTGTTCTGATTCGTTTCAGTCTGAAAGGTTGGTTTCACAAGAATATCCGCTAAAAACAGTTTATTAAAAGCATCCCGATAATTTATTGATACTATTGTTCTTTAAACAATAATGAAGATTCCAATTCCAAAGGCCGCGAAGGTAATGGACATGAGTTGTGGGAGACTCAAAACGTACCTTCATTTTTATAACCACGTATTTCAAATTAGGTATTGATTTTCTATTTCTTCACGTCCATGTGCCCACGTGTACTTATTTCGCGACCAAAATAATATTATCCAAATTTGTTGGCTGCAAAACAATTTTTTTTTCTAAGTAGAAATACACAGAAAGACTCACATATTCTCTCAAAGAAATCTCTTTGAACTGAATTTGGTTTCAAACATCAAAAAGTTAGTTTTTTCCGCGATTTCCAACGTATTATGAGTTTTCCCACTGGTTTTTCCAAATAATCGAAACATTTCAAGCTTCTGCTATTTTCCGAAAACTAGACGGAAATTATTGTGAGTTTTGCAGGTAC
This sequence comes from Orchestes rusci, assembly GCA_958502075.1. Lineage (NCBI taxonomy): Eukaryota > Metazoa > Arthropoda > Insecta > Coleoptera > Curculionidae > Orchestes > Orchestes rusci. The sequence continues at coordinate 26,675,226 of OY293308.1, read as the reverse complement.
CCCAGAATTACCCCCTCGAATAACTCCGGTCAGTCAGATTCAATACAAAAGAATACCACTATAACGTCAACATACACCAACACCAGAGAATAAAATTGAAAGTCCCTACGAAATGTCAAAAATGTTTAGGGAAAAATGAAAAAGTCACTAAGATTTTGAAACACGTCTTGACAAAACACGAATATTGCCGAACCGATATCAAGACGTGCACGGAATAACGTTTTTGTCACGCCTTGCTTCCACATGTTGAAATCAACAGTGGTATCCAACATGTTGAATTCCACAGTACACGGAATCTGGCTCCTGGTCACGGCGGAGGATGGGGCCTCACGAGACTGGCTGGTGATGGAATGTCTTCCACTAGTCAGGGAAGGCCGAAACTTCGGGGCATTACGTGCCGCTGACGCTCCTCGCCCGGTGAAGGTTACCTTCACCATAAGAAGGCAGGACCTTCACCATAAGAAGGCGTCATCATGGAGATGCTGCGACACCCAAAAACTAAAGGTGAACCGGGGGAGTGGCAACTTATCGGGAAACGGTCAAAAAGCTGGACGAAGCAGGATGAAGCAGTCAGACCATTCAACGGACTGGTCTCACCGAGGGTCTTCAGGGTAAACAACCAACGAAGATCCGTCCTGCCAACAATGTCGGCGGCCTCCAATCTTCTGGTAAAGAAGAAGGCCACGGGCAAGTTAGGTGTAGGCCCCGTTCATCGTATGTCTCGGAATGGATATTAGAAGGGAAGTCAAATCAGCCTCCAACACAGTCAAGATGCTCCACAGAACTAAAAGGAGCCTCACTATTTCAAAGAAAATATCAGTCCCTCGTGAGTTGTTTTTGATAAGGCTTTACCTTCCGTACGGCACCATGCGTTAACTCCCTACGGAAGAACTAACTTATTAGAATCGTTTGGCATACATTCAAAAAAGTCTGGTTTTTCCGCTATTATCGGCTACGACGCTAACGCACACTGCACTATCTTAGGCAGCATCGACACCCACACGAGAGGCATTGCTCTTCCAGACTACCTCAGAGCGGAAAACCTTGAAGTCGCCAATAAAAATGCGGAGTCGACCTCCTACAATCGCGTCAGACGGTAACGGTTGTGTCGCAAAATTATTTGTGCCAGGTAGAAAAACTGGCGTTACAAATGACATAACAATGTCTGACCATAGGCTAATCCGCTTCTCATCAGACGCGAAAGGAGAAACTTTGCCTCTAAAACAGAACCCGTGGCCAATGAGGAACTGAATACGGATCCTGTGTTCTCAGGAAGGCGGGGATCAAAAAAGTTCCCTGGTGGAACGGTACTCTGAGGCGGCTTAAAAAGACGCCAGGACGCGTATTCTTGAAAGTGAAAGATGGGAGCATCCCCGGGAGCTCCCGGGGACTACTCCCTGCTTCCTCGGTCCTCGATACAAAAAATTCGTATTCTTTTGTTTATGTTTTCTTCAAAATAATCAAAATTTGTTATTGTCATTCGGCAATCGTCTTTTTTATCGGGAAAAATGGTCTCTGTAGATTCTATTATTATTTTTTCGAAACTTATAGCGTTTGGAAATGGAGGATAAATCAAAACCCTTAACAATAAAACACGAAAAGACGTTGATTGAATTTGTGCACAGCAGGCCTGAGATGTACAAAGGTACATTTTTTTAGTACAATATTATTGATTTATATATATAACTACACTATCAAGTGATGGTACTTGGGTTTTTCGATAATATATATATATATATATATATATATATATTAGTCATTTTCACAAATATGTATTTAAATCAAGGGAAATAGATTGAGAAAATGAGATTAATGTATGTGTTTCGCATGATACCCGAATTCGGGCAATGCCAGAAAAAAATGCACAAAACTGGTTTTGAGCAACAAAGATGTCCCAAACCCGAAATTCTACTTTCAAACGGGGTTTGAGCATAACAAAGTATTCAGAACTAGTATTGTACAATCTCAATTGCGCAAAACTAGTTTTGTACATCTGTGAATTACCGATACTAGTTCTGCTTGTTTTTCCAATGAATTCAAAGTGGGGTTATTTTCCATTTTCCTGTTTACGTTCGGATTTTTGTTTTTTTGGGTTAGATTGGGTAAGTTTTGGTAAGATTGGGTTAGATTGGGCAAGTTTTGGTTAGATTGGGTTTGTCTGTGTTTGGCAAGAAATTTGATGTCACCAAGTGACATCATCTCTCTATATGATACATTTCACTCTCAGGTTAGATTGAGTCAGTTTGGTTTAGTCTGTCTTTCTCTTTTTTTCTAATATATCCGTACGCTTTCCACTTCATTGGATCATGTGAAACGTTTTTATGTGTGCTTTTTCTATTACTGTATTTGCAATTTGCAAAAATGTGTAGACATAATAATGTCAGTAAAGCAGCAAGCTTTATGTTGCGTTTTACTTGTCTAAAAATGTGGTTCTGAGTTAGTTTGGGGAAAAGTCAAATGTAGGGCTCGATCCACTAGTATTATTGGTAACTCAGAAATGTACAAAACTTGTTCGGTGCAATTCAAAGTGCACAGTACTAGTTCTGACTATTTTGTCATGCTCAATACACGTTAAGAAGTACAATTTCGGGTTTCGGAAATATTTTTTAACCAAAACCAGTTTTGAGCATTTTTTCTGGGCATTGCCCGGATTCGAGTATTGGGCGTAACATATGTAACAAATGAAAATTCATGTAAAAAGTAGACAGACACGATACATTAAATGAGGTTGAGAATCCAGGGATCGGTCTGTTCTACTGGATTGAAGTAAGAGAGCATAGCCGCTCTCTCGGGAGCATCTCCCTCTCTCAATTTTTTTTTCAAGAATACGCACCCTTCTCTCGTCTGTTCTACTTCCTACCCGTCAAAAATAAGCACCCAGGAGGACGCACTGCCGAGCGCTCAAGGGAGGAGGACTGCTCTAATGGGATACCTCACTCGGCTTAGAGGGTACAACAGAGGCTGTTGAAAAGGGAAGTTGGCACATGGACTGACAATTGGGAGGACTCATCACACCTACTTTCTCAAGCCGGGAGAGAGTACAAACCTCTCACTGGCTCCCAGCCCTATCCTCATGGCTGACCAGGATACGGCAAATAACATCGTTACGGCTGAATCCTGTCACGGGCCGTTTTTGACTCTACGTTTTTTTGTTCAATTATTCTTGAGATTGGGTAATTTTAGTTCTACCGTACCTATCAGGTTGTTGCACTTTTTATAAACTCAGGCATTATGAAGAGTGACTGCTAATTACTTGGTCGCCACACATCGTAATAGTAACTTTTCTCCTAATAACTTTTCTTGAAACTTCATCTATCCCTGTTATGAGTTTGACTGGCAAGAAATGGCCCTGTATTTACACCATTGACTTTAAATACTATAGACTGGGCATCCCATTCATAAAATGGTATTAGTCTTGACGCCAACATCACAATAAGTGCGAAAGAGACAACACTATGAGTGGAAAGAGATAAAACGAGGAATCCGAACCCATCGGGCAACACCGCATGAGAACATGTGATTCTTATAATACGTACGTCCGAACTCGATTTTCATCTGGAACAGCGGCGGCACATTTCGAGTTTCAACCGTTTTGTATGAAAAATATAAATGAATATTAATTTGGGTAGGTACCTATGTCGTTATTGTTATATGACAGTATATCACATTTTTGACTTTCTGAATCAATAAAAATTGAAATTTTCATAACATTTAAAACTAAATCTCCTGCTGTTCTTCCGAAAATAATGAATTACGGTTCCGAATAAAATGACAACCAAAATACAAAATATATTTCGCCTTTCTTACATATCTCTAAGGCCATTTTACTCAATTTGCCATATGATTTTTGTTTTTGGAGACGGGAAACTGTATGGTCTGCCGGTGAGTCATGATTGGCAAGCTTCCCGGTTTTAAATATTTGATTCTATCAATGTCACGTAAATAGTCTTGTGGGTCAAAATGGGCCGAACACAAAAAGGGAGGTTTGATTCGAAGTCGGTCCTCGTCAATCCCCACCAAAGAACACCAAATATTTCGCAGCTCTTCATTTTTTGGAAATCTAAAATTGGATAACAAGAAAATAATATAAAAAATAGGAAACAGCAACGTTTTACTTTTCTTGTTTCTAATACATAAGTATATGTACAGGCGAAAAGTATTATAAATAAATGGCCGAAAAAATTTTTAAAAATACCAAAATGATTATCAGTGCTGGAAAGTGAGTGAAGATAAATTCAAAGAAATATGGTGCAGGAGTCATACTAAACAAAGACCGGAAATATTGGTATACCTGCAAATTGAAGCAGGTAAGCAATATTGTTTATTGGTCTATTCTTCTTTAAATTAATGTCTAGACATAAATTTAATTTTGTATGTTAAGACATAAATTTGGCCCAAAAACATTTATGTCTAGATATACATTCAAAAAAGTATGGGCAAATAAACAATACATAATGCGTAGGTACCCTGCTTCAATTTGCAAGTACCAATATTTGCAGTTTCTATTCACTTTTCGCATTCTCCATAAAATTAAACATTTTTTATATATCTTATTATACCTACCTTAAAAATAAAATTGCCATTTTTTCTGGCACGTTTTAAAATGTAAAGGTTTATTCGGAAGGCTTGGGAACAGGGTAAATATCTATTTTCAACCATTGAACTTTAATTTAAAACTTTTTTCCAAACATCAAATTAAAAAGTGAATTGCGGGGTCCATTTAGCTGTGCCCTGTACAAGGTTTTTTTATATATTAATTTAGACCCCCTTTATCTTTTTTATTTGACGTTTCTGACAAAAATGTCCCTTCATAAAAGTCTATTGATTGGTTTCGAGCAAATTGTTGGAAAAACTATATTTCGCTTTAACAGGAAGAAAGACTGGGCGTCGTCAAAATTTTTAATTCCAATTGAAAGGTACAGGCAAAGAGGGCGATATGTCAAAAAGTTAATTTCGAGATAAACGCGAGGTTTTAAGAGCTCTAAAAAGTGATTATAATAATAATAATTGTAAAAGTAAGCATTCTTACTGAAGACTTCAACCTTATTGTAATAAAAAAAACAAAAATAAGACAGTTGAGGAAGTATCCAATAAATAATTCATCTTGACTGTGTATGAAATAATCGAGGAAATAATGGAATTGGTATTCAAGTAATATGAATATCCTTTCTTATTTGAGAACAATCGGTTCCTATTGCATAAAACACTACCTTTCAGGCTTTTTTTCCAAATCAGTTTCATTTTTTCGTTGTTACCTATTTACGAATAAAAACAAACATTTAAACTTCCTGAAGATTGAAAAATCCTCATTTTCATGAATGAAATATGATGATGCCTACACTCTACACCACTGGATCCCTCTCCAGTCAATGCTCAATGCAAATTTGACACTTACCTGTGAATGGTGATTTCTGGATCCGAATGGTCCAGTTTTTGACACAGCAAGCACAATCTTACCATTTTTCACAAATAAAGTCACAATACAACACTTCACAAGCACGAAAGTAGAAGTTTTCAAGTTGAAACCCCATGCCATCACCGCACTACCTTCAAAATCGAAACCAGCTGTTCAAAGGCAGCGTTGCCGTGTACTAGGACTAATATTTACTATGTATCGCCTGTATCCAATGCACAAAAAATCATTATTTAATGAATGTTAGTAATTAAGCTTTGAGTAACACAAAAATGTTTCACATTATTTATGATATGAAATAATATCATCATTAGACACCATCACCGTTGTTCAACATTGAGTTGATTCACACGAAATCATGGTTGTAAATGTGTCTGATTATGCGATAATCTAGAAAAGTGAACCTTGATGCACCTTCTTGAAAAATGAACAATACTCAATCCTCCTTAATTTTCATTGTATAATGTCTTATCAATCAATTTCGTACACAGAGGAATTTTCATTGATGAAGATTTGCCCAAATCGGCAACCGCGTCCAAAGCAGGTCAGTTTTCGGCGACGCAGATAGATATAACTCGACAAGGATAGCGATACAGTGAATTTCTCAAGACATACGTCCAAAATTGGATGATGGTGCCATTATTTTTGAAGGTTTCCTTCTCTAAAGCCTTATAAAACTCAATGATTTACACACACACTTTCAGGACATGCCAACGGTTCTAAATAACTCGTGTGTCATTTTAGTCACTGTTCTCATGTTGTTTTGTGGGGAAAACAGTTCTTTTTAAGGGAAATTACGTTTGTTTATGTTTTTAAACCAAGTCCTTTGTAGTCAGCTGTTGATTTGAGGTTATGGAGTTTTGGTCTGCGATGTGACACCGTTGCCAGACGTGTTTTAGATTACGTGATGGGTGAATTTTCACTGTCGATCTCCGTTGAATCTATGGCACGTATGTCGTTCTTTTTTTCGATTGGGGACTGTTGGTGAGAATGAGGTCACTTTGCCAGAACCAAGTCCGTGTTTTCTTGATTAGTGGAGGATTGTTTGTGCAATCTACCTCCAGCCCTTTACGATGTTGCCGGTGTTCTTGTTGCTATTTTACCTTTGCTGCTTTTCTGGTACTGGTCCTAACCTCACTCTGTCATGAGAATTTGACCATGATTTTCGGTTTACGTTCCAACGAGTCTTTGTGAAGCTTGGATGTTTCCTAAGCATTTTTAACCTTATCTAGGGATTTTTGGGAAATTAATCCACTTTTATATATTGCATCGTGTTGAGTTTTGTGTGCTTTGTGTACCTACCTACCTTGTTGGCGATGCAATAACCGTTTTATACGGGTATTTTGGTTTCACGACCGTTGGGTAAGTTGGAGGGCGTGATTGTTGATTTCATCTTCGACCGGGTGTCGTTGGAAAGTACCTGGATGGATTCTATTGTGCTCCTTGTTTTCACGTGGAAAGGCAAAGGTGATCAGCAGCCTATTTTATTCAAAAAATTGCTGATTCTGTTGGAAAGGCAAGGGTGGACTGCAACCTACCAGTTCATTACCACGCAGTTTGAACAGGACCACCAGAGCGAAACACAGGAAAAACACCACCGTGTCTACAAACCCAGAAACCCTGCAGAACTTAGGTATTTTACTGATTTCTTTACATGTTTTTATATCGAGTGATATTTGAAGTGGCAAATGATTTTCATGATTTATCTGACCATTCGATTTAATTTTTTTTTTTTTTTCGTCACCAAGAGTAATGATTTGTCGAGGTTTAAATCAAACATAGATTCTTTTTCTTGTTCAATCCATCAAATTTATTGTTGTCAAAATTTATAATCGTAATTTTCATTCGAGTTTTTTTTTTTATTAAGAAGACAATGTTACAACCGTATTTCTTCTTAGGGTTTTTTTTTCCTGTTGGGGTTATCAATCACAATTCAGGCGGATAGCTTGTTGGTCTGATTAGCAGCCCTACAAGAGCTGAGACTGCTACATCATTGTTCAGCCACTTTCCACTGAAGAAAGGCTGTGTGACCGTGATTGACTTATTGGTATCGTTATTAGATTTAAGTTTCTTTTATTATCTATTTTTGTTTAAAAGAGTGATCACTCAGGGACTTTACTTTAGGGATAAAGAAATAGATTTTTATCCATTGAACTTCTGGTATTTTGATTTGGTTATATGTACCCTCATTGTTGTTTTAAAACTTTTTTTTTTCCTTTTGATAATTTCTGTGAATGGGAAGGTGCCCGGAACATCGGGAGAATCCCGACTTATTCAGTCTTGAGTCGGTGGCGCTTAACCTACTATCCTCTCCGGCATTGAGCTAGGGCCTAATTTGCTCACGCAGTAAACCACCCTCTCATTCCAGAAATCAAGTAACTTTCTCTATCCTTTGTTACCTCATTCTTTTTTTTTTTCTTTACTCTTAAGAGTAACAAAGAGCGTGGCAAATTTTTGGCGCCCAACGTGGGGCCTGCTTTAAAAAACTAGCAGGCGAAAATTTCACTGTCATTTTCTGAAAAGCTTTGAGGTTTATAGAGCCAAATTTATAACTTCTCTTTCAGGGCGATATACTTTTTTCTGAACGTATTCATTGCTCGATTTATTTATTCTGTATTTGCGTTACCCCATTGATTTATCGATTATTACTTTAGCATTATTGAATTATTGATTTTTACCCTGCCATTATTACTCTTGATCACTGTCTTGCCCACAATTGACTAGTTCATTATCACTTTAATTTTCTTAGAAATTCAACCCTGGTAAATTATCTTCAATCTCTGTTTTCTTGACTTGCAAATTTTTCTTTTCTTCCTTTGTTGTTTCTGGTTCTGGTTTGTCGTCACGATAGATTACAAAATGGATACTTTGTATCTCAAAAAGTAAATGTTGTCTTATGAGATTGTTCTTCGGGGGTTCAAGTTGATGACAAAAAGACCGTCGACCAAATGAGGAAAATTCTTCGTCCACTCCTCAGACTCGAAAAGACCAAATCACACGTAACACCTCCATATCCATTCAAGTGTGCGGATGAAAAGTTGCAGATTAGGACATTTCTGGATGAGGCTATCGACACAATCCCTACCATATCCGGCGACCAGGCCCAAAATAAATATCTAAATACCCAATCCAGGTTGGTTCACTTGCTCGACCGTGTTAAGCGAATACCGGATAATTATAATGTCCCCTGACGAACAGACAGAGCGTACTGAGTTACTGGTCGATGTTTTGGCCGCATTGGATTCATTGGAGACAGCCGCGAAGGGTGATCCTGAAATCAGCCGTTTCCTGGAACCTGATGATCTCAACGCATCTACTTCATCCAACAGAGACACACCACCAACTATCGTCCATCATGACTCAAAACCACCTAATTTGGACAAATGGAACCTCAAATTTTCCGGAGACTCGAAGTTGTCAGTTCATAATTTTCTAGAACGAGTGACTGAATTGAGTAGGTCTCGTAGAGCTCGTGAACACCAACTTTTTGAGTGTGCCATCGACTTGTTTTTCGGAAAAGCGTTAAATTGGTACAGGGCGAATCGGGACAGGTTTCATAATTGGCAGACTTTGTGTGACTTACTTCGTAGACATTTTGAACCACCAGATTATCGATCCAGGCTATTTAAAGAAATTTTGGAAAGAACGCAAGACACATCAGAGAGCATCGTTGACTATCTCTCCTGCATGCAAGCACTGTTTAGGCGTTATGGCGAATTATCTGCAGACACTCAATTGGACATTTTGACCCGGAACCTAACTCCATTTTACACTACCCAACTTCCCGTAGTGGAATCCATCGAAGAATTGGAGCAGGAGTGCCTGAAACTGAAAACGAAAAAGTATAGAGCCGAGCATTATGTGCCACCTTTTCGGAAACGTCAGCAATTCGTTGAGCCAGATTTTGCTTTTGTGGGTGTCGACCAACATCAAGACTTTGATTTGGATAGAGTGGACTATTCATCCCCTTCAACTTCTGGAAATAGACCTCCAAGACCTCAACAACAATCCAGTTTGGTTTGTTGGAACTGTAAAAATACCCATTGCTATCGATGTGGAAATCCCAATGTCACCGTTAGAAGCTGTCCAAAGTGTAACAGTTCGGGAAACGCTCCCCGTGGGAATCGATAGGTCGTGCGACTTCCACCTCAAGTATCTTGACGACCAACAACAGCAACAACTCTGAAGATGTGAAGAACCAATACCTTCTAGACTACATAGTTTCACATGCACATGGTGACCAACGACCATATCTCGACATAAAAATACTAGGCTACCCTATGTTAGGCTTGTTGGACTCTGGTGCTAGCCGTACTCTTGTTGGATTGCCTGGTTTTGAGATTCTCAAAAGTTTGGGTTTAAAATTGATCAAACAACAGAATAATTGTACTGTGGCGAATGGTCAAAGTTGTACCAGTATAGGGTATATTCAGACACCCATAACCTTGATGGACAAGACCCACATCATTGATGTTGTAGTGCTCCCTGAACTTTCACACAAGATCATACTGGGAATAGACTTTTGGAAGACCATAAAAATCATCCCTGACCAGGACGTCTGGCATTTTTCGGAACTGGCTGGTGAAGAATTGGAAATATCTTCTATACAGGACTTTGACGACTTGACTCCCTCAGAGAGAGAAGCTTTGGATGCATTGGTAAAACTTAAAACTACAGAGATGGGTACCGGACTTGGTTGCTGCAAGGTAGCAGAACATGAAATCGTCTTAGAACCTGGAACAAGACCCATCAAACAAAGATACTACCCTGTCTCCCCATTCAAGCAAAAATTTACTGATGATGAGGTTGAGAATATGTTGAAAATAGGAGTGATCGAGCGATCTTCCAGTCAATGGTCCAGTCCAGTTTGCCTCGCTCGTAAGAAGGACGAATCGTTCCGATTTTGTATCGATTTCAGACAACTCAATAAGCACACTAAGAAAGATGCATATCCCATTCCATACATCTCTAATATTTTGGATCAGCTGAGAAACACTCGATATATCAGTTCCATCGACATCAAGCCCGCGTTCTGGCAGGTGCCTTTGAGCAAAGCATCCAGGGAATACACCGCATTCACCGTGCCTGGTAGAGGCCTCTTTCATTTTTGCCGCATGCCCTTTGGTTTATCCAATGCACCTGGAACTTGGCAGCGAATAGTTGAGACCATCCTTGGACCTGAATTGGACCCCTATGTTATGTGCTATCTGGACGATGTTATACTGATAAGTGAGACGTTCGACGAACATATACGTCTTGTGGAAATTGTTTTTGATCGTTTACGTCAGGCTGGTTTAATAGTCTCTTTAGAGAAGTGTCATTTCTGCAAGCCGGAACTGAAGTACCTGGGCTACCTGGTTGACAAGAAAGGTCTACGTCCCGATCCCGAAAAGGTCGAGGCTATAGTAAACATACCACCTCCGAAAAACATCCAGGAAATTCGTAGGTTTGTAGGTACTGCCTCCTGGTATCGCCGTTTTTTCCCAGACTTTTCTTCTGTCCCAGCACCAATTCTTAACCTGACAAAAAAGAACGTCAAATTTGTTTGGACACCTGAATGTCAGCAGTCTTTTACACTATTGAAGGAATGTCTAGTCACTGCACCAGTTCTAACTGCCCCTGACTTTGAAAAGCCGTTTTGCTTGCAAACTGATGCCTCGCATTATGGATTAGGAGCTGTTCTAACTCAGCAGTACGAGGAGGGCGAAAAAGTAATCTGTTATTTGTCTAGATCATTAACCAGACAAGAAATGAAGCTCACTGTCACAGAGAAGGAGTGCCTAGCCGTTATTTGGTCTGTCGAGAAGTTACGTCATTACCTAGATCATGTTCACTTCACTGTTATTACTGATCACGCTTCGTTATTATGGCTTCACCGATTAAAGGACCCCCAAGGACGACTGGCACGCTGGCAACTACGTCTTCAACAATTCAACTTTGAGCTTATACATCGAAAAGGCAAAGACCATATAGTTCCTGATTTCCTGTCTCGAGCCGTACCAGTGGCTATTGACTCTGTTTGCAATTTGAATCCACCATCAGTTTTTCCTAGAACTTCAGACAAATGGTTTTTAAAAATGGTCCAGAAGATTGAGAAAAACCCTTTGAAATTTCCTCTTTGGCGTGCAAATAATGGCAACCTGTATAAGTTCATCAAGCCATCAATCCCAGAACTGTCAACTCAATCTGATGACTGGAAACTTGGAGTTCCCAAGGACCAACGAAAAAGTATTCTGCAACGTTGTCATGACATTCCAACTTCAGGACATGTGGGAATTTACAAAACTTTCGGAAAACTCATGCAAAGTTACTACAGGCCAAAGACGAAAGCTGATGTTGTGAGATACGTGAAAGCTTGCAAATCCTGTGCTCAGAACAAAGTCGAGCAGAAAGCCATAGCTGGTTTGATGGGTGATAGACCGGACATCACAGCACCATTTCAAGCCATCAGTTTGGATTATATTGGACCACTACCTCGTTCTAAGAAGGGCAATTGTTACATCTTAGTTATTTCGGATTACTTCAGTAAAGCAGCCTTTCTATTTTCGTGTAGATCAGCCAAAGCAAACAAAGTCTCTTGTTGAAGTTGTCGAGAACTTTTTCCTTTTATATGGTACACCCATGAACCTGACTTGTGATAATGGAGTTCAAATGAAATCTAAGGAGTTTCAACTTTTGTGCCAACGCTATAATTCCAGAATTTTCTACACATCGAATTACAACCCTCGAGACAATCCAACCGAGCGCCACAACCGTATAATCAAGACCATGTTAAGGACATATGTTAGCCAGGACAATCATCGAATGTGGGATGAAAATCTCAGTCAGATTGGATGTGCCATCAGAACGTCACCTAGCGAGACAACTAAACGTAGTCCATATTTTATCCTGTATGGCAGGGAACATTAACTTTATGGCAGTGATCATCAAGCCAAACTTCTCTCTCAACCAGTTGATATAGACCAGTACGTGAAGAACCGTCAAGATGGGTTTGTGAAGTTGTATCAGAAGGTCCAGGCAAGAATAAAATCCATGAGAACGCAGAACGCCCAACGTTGTTTATTTTCTTATAAGAAGTTAATCAATAAGTAATCATCAAGTTTTGATTCAACTATGAATAGTTGACAATGAATGTAATTTCATGTAAATTTTAGGATAAACAATCTATTAGCGAGTGATCACTCTGGTTAGGCCCTTATTTATATTAACCCCTTCTGAATAAGTCCAGGTGTTTTGTAGTCATCATACTACCTAGTGACAACTGGTTTTTAGTGTCACAGTGGTAATTTTTGAAACGTGCATTAATCATTATTACATATAAATCTTTTGAGAGAAATAGAAAACTATCCGTCCCCAAAAAGAAGTTTGATTTATTTGGTACAGTAAAGACTCTCTGATCTCAACCTTCTGCAACCCACCTGCAGAGGTTTCCAACTTTACTGTGAGAGTTTGTGGCGCTCACTAGTCCGTCAGCACAGGGTTGAGAGAGGAAAGAGCTACTTTATAATACCAATTTTCAGGCTACAAATTTGGCGCCCAACGTTATTTTTACTGAACACTTGGACTTGTCTGAATTTATATTTTACTAACACCCATTTATATACTGTACTTGGTGGCTTATCGTTATATTTGATCAATTTATTTAGGAGAACTGCGCGTGATTTTTTTTTTCTGACTATCATCGATGCGTCAACATATTTAGGTAGTTTTCAAACATCTTTTCCGTGATACTATTTTCTTTGTTTTTCTGAATCGTTACCGTGAAATCATTATGGATTACAAGATTGAAACTAACTATTTGTAGAAGGAAATGTTAGTCTATGAGCTTAAGGTTCGTGCTATTCCTTTCGAGGATTCCAACACTGTCGAAGAATTACGTTTTTTTCTGCGCCCTTTGTTAAAAATGGAGAAATTGGGAAAATCTTTATCGGTCCCTGTTTATGCGTTGGATGCGGCAGCTGACTTTGATTCTGTTTCTGCTATTCTTAAAGATCTGAAGGCTGCAGTTGGATTGATTTCTGGTGATGACATTCAGAGCAAATTCAAAACCAATCAGTCACGTTTGGTTCATGTCTTGAAACGACTCGACCGAATTCCTTGTTCAGCCCTTAGTGCCGATAAGGTGAAAGCCCGTTCTAGAATGTTGGTGGAGACATTATCTGTTCTGGACCAGCTGGATTCTTTACCCAATTCTGATCCTAATCTTTCCGTGTTATTGGACCCACCCGGTGCTTCATCACCTGTTCAACGGGATCCCATTGTCATTTCCCCAGTTCATGATTCACCCAATAATGGAAGACCTTTGGCAAGATTCGAACCAGTTAAAAAATGGAGCTTGAAATTCTCGGGGATTCCTAAGGACATGAAGGTGCACGCATTTCTTGAAAGGGTGGAAGAGTTGAAGAGCGCCAGGGGTATTTCTGACGCAGAGCTTTTCGAGTCTGCAATTGACTTATACACAGGTAAAGCTATGACTTGGTTCCGGGCTAACCGTGACGAGTTTGTTGATTGGTCTAGTTTGTCCAAATTGCTTCTTCAACATTTCGAACCTCCAGATTATAAGGCCAGATTATTCAGGGAGTTGTTGGATAGAACACAGGATCCATCGGAGGGGATCGTCGATTATCTTTCATCAATGAATGCATTGTTCCGTAGATATGGTGACATGTCCGAGGAGGTTCAATTGGATATCTTGACCCAAAACTTGGCTCCTTTTTACGTTAATCAACACGTCTCCACTATCGATGAGTTCGAATGTGCGTGCTTGAAACTTGAAGCCAAAAAGTATCGAGTGGACAGTTACATCCCACCCTCTAAGCGTAGGACAAATCTGGTAGAGCCTGATTTTGCGTTTATTGACACAATACCTGTCGACGCCTTTGATTCTGGTCGTCACTTGGGTAATTCCTCTTGGTTCACGTATCTTGGGATTGTTAGATAGTGGTGCTTCAAGAACGATCGTTGGAGGTCCAGGATTTGATTTTCTTAAAAAGTTTGGTTTGAAAATTCAACATGAACAGGTAGTTTGCACAGTCGCCAATGGTCAATCTTGTACTAGTGTTGGTTTTATTCAAACCCCTGTCACCTTGAAAAATAAGACTGTTATTGTTGATATTCTCGTATTACCAGAGTTGTCTCATAACCTTATCCTTGGTGTAGATTTCTGGTTATCTATGGGCATTGTACCGGATTTAAAACAGGATGTATGGCATTTCAGAAATAGTGTTGAATGTCCTTCAATCTGAGCAGTCAATGATCCTTTTACGCTATCTGAGGAGCAGCGTTCTCGATTGGATGGTTTGGTTTCTCGGAAACTCTCTGAAATGGGTTCTGGCTTGGGTTGTTGTATGGCGGCGAATCATGTCATCGAGTTGGAATGTGGAACGCGTCCGATCAAACAAAGATATTATCCGGTTTGTCCTTTCAAGCAAAAAATCATCAATGAAGCTTTGGATGAAATGTTGGATTTGGGAGTTGTTGAGCCCTCGAAGAGTCCTTGGTCCAGCCCAGTCTGTCTTGCAAAAAAAAAAGATGGTTCCTATCGTTTCTGTTGCGATTTTCGTATGCTCAACAAAGTTACTAAGAAGGACAGTTATCCTTTGCCTTATATTTCGTCTATTTTGGATAGTTTACAAAACGCAAAGTATTTGAGTTCTATCGATATCAAATCGGCATTTTGGCAGGTTCCTCTTAGCGCAGAATCTCGGGAATTTACCGCCTTCACTGTCCCTGGCAGAGGACTTTTTCAATTTAGGCGGATGCCTTTTGAGTTAACAGATGCTCCCGCTACGTGGCAGCGTGTGGTGGACAATGTGCTGGCTGCTGACTTACAGCCAAGGGTTTTGGTCTATTTGGATGACGTGTCTTTGAACGTTTGCGAGGGGCTGGATTGATTGTTTCTTCTGATAAGTGCAAGTTCTGTGTACCCCAGTTGAAATACCTTGGTTACATAGTGGACGTGTCGGGATTGAGACCAGATCCAGAAAAGGTGGACGCAATTTTGAACATACCAACTCCAAAAAACGTCAAAGAGATTCGAAGGTTTATAGGTACAGCTTCGTGGTAAAGGCGTTTTGTGCCGAATTTTTCCTGCATTCTATCCCCACTCACGAAATTAACTGGGAAAGGTGTGAAATGGTTTTGGTCCCCCGAATGTGAAAACTCGTTCAGACGAATCAAGGAATGTCTTGTTACTGCTCCCATATTATCGTGCCCGGATTTCAAAAGAACATTCACATCACAGACAGATGCTTCCGCGTATGGAATTGGTTCCGTGCTGACACAATCAGCTATTTGTCTCGTTCCCTTACTAAACAGGAACAAAAATTGACCGTCACCGAAAAGGAGTGCTTGGCCGTTATCTGGAGCATCGAGAAACCCCGTCATTACCTTGAACATGCTCACTTCAAAGTTATAACCGACCATCATTCTTTGCTTTGGTTACATCGACTGAAGGACCCCCAAGGTCGTTCAGCCGGTTGGGCTCTCCGTCTCCAACCTTACGATTTTGAATTGATCCACGGGAGGGGTAAGGATAACATAGTTCCTGATTTCTTATCCCGTGCGGTTCCGGTTGCAATAGAGCCCCTTGATTGTAATTCCGAGTTGGCTTCATTTTCCAATACTTCTGACAGTTGGTACATCAATCTCAAGAGACAATTGAATGAGAACCCTCAGAAATTTCCTAATTGGCGTCTCGAAGGTAATATCATCTATGTGAGGCAATCTTTGCCGAATTCCCCTACAGATCCGTGGAAAATTGTTGTTCCAAAGGACAAAAGGAAGACTGTTGAGAGTCTTTGTCATGATATTCCTTTCGCTGGACACGTTGGATCGTACAAAACCTATTGGAGGGTCCATGAAAGGTATTATTTGCCCAAAATGACGTTCGTCGTCAATTCTTACGTTCGTTCTTGTACCATTTGTGCACAGGGTAAGGTGGATAATAAGGCCCCATCTGGACTCATGGGTAATCGCCCAGACATTCGACAACCATTCCAGGCAATTAGTCTTGATTTTATAGGCCCTTTGCCCCGTTCGAAGAAAGGTAACACACATGCTTTAGTCGTATCAGATTTTTTCAGCAAATTTGTGTCGATATTTCTTTGTAGAGCTGCGAACTCAAAAATTCTTTGTAAAAACATCGAGGAGAATATCTTTTTGACTTATGGTGCCCCACAATTTCTCATGTGTGACAATACCTCTTTGTGAAAAATACCGTGTCAGAATATTCTACACGTCCCATTATAATCCCCGAGCGGATCCAGTTGAAAGGGTTAACAGAGTCGTTAAAACCATGATACGATCGTATGTTGATCAAAATGACCATCGAACTTGGGATGAGAATCTACAGTCCATAGCCTGTGCTATAAGGACTTCGAAACATGAGGTAACAGGTTACACTCCTTGTTTTGTCAACTTTGGAAGAGATTTTAAACTCTATGGGGAGGATTTTGCATCGTTAGACGGTTCCAGTTCAGCAACTGAAATGCAGGACTATGTTCAGCGAAAGGTTGGTGTATTGAAGCGAGTGTACGAGGACATTCATAAACGTATCGAATCCTCAAGGGAACAAAACCGACATCGTTACAATCTTCGTCGGCGTCCAGCTGAGACTTTCACCATCGGACAAAAGCTTTGGCGTAAAAATAAGTCCCTTTCTGATGCCGTCAAACACTACAACGCTAAACTTGCTCCAGAATACCTTGGTCCCTTTGTAATCCGGAAGAAAGTTGGAACTTCTACTTATGAGTTGGAAGACACAACTGGTGTCTTTAAGGGCGTTTGGCACGTAGAAAACCTCAAACCAGTTGTTTCCTGATCTTGACTTGTGTCTATCCGCTCTATAGAGTCGGCGTCAACAGAAACTATTTTGGGTGCCTTTTATGAGCTTTCCTTGTATTTCTATAGTTTTTGTTGTGTAAGAATAGCTCTATGCAGTTTCCTGGCAGTGGTAGAAGTCCACTAAGTGTACGGCGAGTTCAAACCCTCAGTTCCTCGTCGCTATTGGACCTTTAGTTTTCTTTTCTTTGGCTTTCCCATTTTTTTTCGGCATTGGTACATTGAATAATCGACGGAAAATTGTTTTCCAATTTTTTCTCCTGTCGAAGAAGAGGGGAGTTGTAACGGCTTAATTTCGTACCTTTTGTAATTGAGAAATATTGGGTATTACAGCATACATCTTTCATCATCTCCATTGTTTTGATTAGAACCACTTATAGATAATCCAATTACGCTCTATGGCTATTTTCATTTTCCTCTTCGGTCAAATTGTTTGTTTACTTGGTTTTGAAGTTTAGCTGTAAACTTGAAGTTAGATTTCCAATTCAACAGGTGTGTTCTGTTGATTACGAAAGGTGCATCTATTTTGGTTCCTTGATTTCGTACGTGTGTTAGTTTGCAGCAAGGTGGGCAATTTTTTTTAGTGAGCGATTGACGAGCGTATCGGGAATAAATCGGTTGATATTCGTTTATTACATTCTGGGTCATTTGGGTTGATCGTTGATAATTGTTTAGTGTGAAACGGTCTGGTTCTTCTCAATCTAGTGGGATGTCGATAGTGTTCCTCCTTACTATGCGGTTAGTGTTCATGACATTTTGTCTAATCCTGACACTTTTCATTTTTCGATCATTCTCTTCAAGTCAGTCGACTGGGTAGGTCTGAGTCAACTTCTAATTGGCGTGTTTTTGGCAAACCCTGTATTAGGGGATCTTGAAGTTTTTCAGAAAGAATTTTCTGATGCTGCCTCAATTTTGGCGTTTGTTTTGAGCAGACCAGAAAAACCACTTGTGGGATTTAAACCTCCAATAATAGTTGACTGGTGAGTTGCTGACATCTTGTTTTTTTTTGCATCCTAATTTTTGCCGCGTTTTCTTAAAACAGAGTGACCAAGCATTATCCACTATTATACTGGATAGTGTGAGTTTCCAATTTCCACGTCTCATCGGATTGATCAAGTGAACAATTACTTTGATTGAGTAAAACCCGCCATGACCACGAGGTAATTATACATGATTTTTTTTTTGTTGACTAATGCTGTTGCCAAATTTCTTCTTTCTCTTTTTATCACTTTTCGTTCTGGTTCAGAAACAAGTCTTTAATAAGAACTTATTTTAGGGTTCTTTTATGGGGGTACATTATTTCGTAAACTGCTTTCTATTGTTGACCTATGGATGATACATGCCGAGTGTGTTGGATGCAGAAAACCAACCTTGACGTAATTACCAAATAGACACACTATCCGAACTTGAAACATAGCGTGTTGCTGACGGATAAGCCCCAACCTAGCAAGCAGAAAGCAGATAAGTTGTTATTGCTTTGTTGTTTGTACCACCCTAACATTTATCATTTCTTGGAACCTTTTTTTTGATAAGTAATTGAAAGTATTTGTTCCCAAAAAGAAGTTTGATTTATTTGGCTCAGTAAAGACTCTTTGATCTCAACCTTCTGCAACCCACCTGCAGAGGTTTCCAACTTTACTGTGAGAGTTGGTGGCGCTCATCCACTCCCGTGGCCGGAAGTTTTGTAGTCCATCAGCACAGGGTTGAGAGAGGAAAGAGCTATTTTATAATACCAATTTTTAGGCTACACGATATCACACAGCGAATGTACAGGGGTCTAGATATTGTGACGAAACATGTGTCACAGACGGTCCTTAGACCCAAACTCGCCGGTATTTGTTCTATGAGAGCGGCATTCTTCACCACAGTGTTGTAACGAAGTTACAAAATATCCGGATTTTTCTACCGAAATTTAAAAGTTTTCAAATTCATTTACCGTCTCTTTTACGTCAATTCATATTTTTCCGTAACTGTTTTATTTATCTGTCAAAAGATTCCGTATTTTTCTTATAATAATGTTGACCGTGAGACAATTAACAATCTATTAATTAAATTCTGACGGAAATACTCCTTCTTAGTTCTGTGGGCTTCAAAACAATCAATTGTTTAATTCACAAGCCAACCGATAACAACATTTCGCGCAGAGATTCAAGCAGCATTTCCCCACTTTTGGGCTGAATAGAGAACACCGCGTCGGAAGGAGCCGGAGAGTTAGTACGGGTACCGACTAGTACCGAGTGTACTGAGAGTAGGAGTACTGCATCGCGACCCGCACCTATTGACTGACCCGACCCGCTTCGAGAGCTAATCGCGACTTTTTCTAAATTCTTTTTCTTTTAATCTCCACGAGGTAAGACGTCCTGAACCCGTGAAATGTGCCGGATTTTGGTCGGAACTCTCTCAAAGTAAAGCCGCGTTAAAGTAAAATAATCAACCGGGTGGGAAATTTCAGACTTGTTCAGGTTGCGTTCAGGTGAGTTTTCTCGAAACAAGACAATTGATTTCACACTGTTAAATTATATCGTGAGAGCAGGTTTGTTTCTGGGAGAGCTCATGGAATGTCCTTGAATAATGTGCTGGGATTAAAATAATACTCTTCAAGTTCCGTTCAGGTGAATTTTCTTGAAACAAACTATTAATTTCACACTGTTAAATTATATTGTGATAGTAGGTCTGTTTGTAGAGAATTCACGGGGTTTTATTTTGTTTGAAAAATGTAATTTCAGGAGAGCGAAAATTGCCGGGTGGGATAATTTCAGATAGAAAATTCAGTACCGCGTTTGAAACCGGATTTTAATAATTTTGCCACAACATTATTGAGATAGTTACGAGCGAACCAAACTAAATACAGAGGGGCTTCTGGAGTTACCGCGCAAGCAAGAACAGGTTTTACTATGCCTCTAAACCCGATTTTCCTCCTCGTGGAAATAACCCGTTCGCGTTAGTTTTCCCGATACATTTTCTCTACGTCGTTGGAAAAGTCTAAATTCTTGAAAACCGCTGTTATTTTCTGTTTATTATTTCGCTGTGAAAAACCGATCCGTCGTTTTGAATTGATTCGTTACACACTGCCGCTTCAAGTTCTATATTTGCCGATTTGAGGCTGCCATAAAGTTACAAATTATTTAGCTGTAATTTTGATTCTTCGCCGGGAGAGATTAGACTGATTTTCTCTATAAATAATTATCTCTTATGTGATATTTTTGATTTTTCTTTTTGCTGATCGAAGATCAGACTATTATTGATTTAATTTTTTTTTTTTTTTTTACCGACTGGTTGGAAACCAGTCACAATTGTGATTTTGATTTGGGACAAATAGACTGACTGATTTATGGTTATTAACACCGTGTTTTTATTTCAAGAAAGTTCAGTAATCCATTTCAGAGCGGAAATTTGCGGAGTTTTGGAAAAAACCAACGTCTGGACTTTCTTCACTGTATAAAAGCTACCCGATAGGCACTGTGGGCCCTCTACCACATAAATACAGGGGGTGGCGCTCGAGCATTTATCCAACATCAAACGATTTCCCTCATTTCCGTTGAGAATCAAACCCGGAAAATCTCGGGCTACGTCACAAATTGGCGCCCGAGCAGGGACCCTTGTTTTTCATTTTCCTTCATTTTCCGGGACGGGGAAATTTTCTTTTACGTATGCCTAGATTCTATTTGTACAAAAAACCCGTTCTTTGTTGCGAAACAACTTTCGACACGTAGAGACCCGTTTAATTTATTTTTTTCCTTTGGACCAGAAGGAAAAGTTTTTTCTATGTTTTTTTTCGTCGCGTTCAAAAAGTACTGCCTTTTCTGACTTTTTCAAAACAAGCGTTTCTCATAACCGCGGACCCCGTCAGTTTTTTTTCCCAGAGCAAGGTGCGAATGGACCGTCGGTAGGCCCTTGCACATCCAAAATTTGTATTAACTAGATAATTATCCGATAATTACTAGTTATCCGAAGAAATTGTCCGGGAGTGGAAGAAATCACCGGAAATTCCGTTTTCAGTTTTTTTGATCCCTAGTTAATTGTCCCGGATGTAAAGATTCATCGCTGGAAATTATTACACTCTGCCTACCTCCCGGAAAATCGCACCCGTACCGCTCGAAGAGAGGAAATTTTGGACCGTCGGGAGATATTTTTCGTTTTTTCCAATTTTCTACAAAACCGGCTAGACGTCGGAGGGCCGTTTTCTTAGAATTTACAGATTTCAAGCTAAACGACGGGAAAATGCCGCTTCGTGGCGAGAAATAAAAAACCGCAACAACATTCCGTACGCCTGAACTTTTTAGTCCAACCGGAAAAAAAAACCGTCAGCATCTTGTTTTTACAATAACATTTGCTTGACGTTCACTTTTCTGGTCCATAGCAACGTGCTAAATTGGTACATATTTGGAACCTAAAATTTGCTACCAAAACCCGTCTCAATAACCAAGGACCCAAGACCCAACCTCCTGCCTTGGAGAAGCCAAGCGGAGATAGGGCTAGGGTTTGGGGGGACGTGCATCAGCCTTCGCCAAGTAGAGACGAGCCCGAATAAAAAGTGCGCTAAACCACCCGCCGGTACACGTAACCCGAAAGTCATCCACCCGCCGCTGAAGTTTAACGTTTATGAAACACGTAAGTTGTATTGAGTTTTATTTGCGTCCAAAGGCCCTAACCTGGACTATTTTATTTATCGATTCGATTATTTCCAAGATCCGAACTTGGAATATTTTGTTTTGTCGCCTCAATTGTTTTCGAGATCCGAACTTGAAATCTGTTGTCGTGTTCTAAGCTGTTATTCTGAGACAAGTTGTTTCTATTTCCTGCCGTCTGCAGAGTTTTTTTTATCAGTTGTGTTAATTTGTTCACGTGGATGCTTCATCGGCCCGTACTGGCAATCGTAACTTTCCCGAACAACTTTTCAGTTGTGACTACATGTCACCCCGTTACACCGTACCCCGGATCTTTGCTTAACCGTCTGGTGCCGACACCAGCACATTTGTTTTGTTTTTTTCAAGTTTTATGTCGGAATCTACAAGGAACATGGAAGGCGAGTCGACTTCAAGACCTGGATCAGCAAACCCATGCACCTACTGGGACATTCAGTCGCAGCCAGGGGAGTAGCCGATGACCGATGCCGAACCGTTAGGAGAAAGTAACCACTCCAGGTGCGAGGTGTGATGTGTCTATGGGGGTCCATTTATCCAGGATGTAGCCGTCGTCTTCATCGAACCAGTAGCCAATCCAGACGCAGTAAATTTTGTTTAAGTGTGCATTTAAGTTTTGTTTTTTTTTCAGTCATAAGTCATAAGTCATTTTCCAGGTTAAGCATAGCTTAGGAAAAATGATCGTAAACTCACAATTTTTTTTTGTAATTGGAGAGAGTGTGTAACGAAGTTACAAAATTTCCGGATTTTTCTACCGAAATTTACAAGTTTTCAAATTCATTTCCCGTCTCTTTCAAGTCAGTCCATATTTTTCCGTGACTCTTTTATTTATCTGTCAAAAGATTCCGTATTTTTCCTATAATTATGTTGACCGTGAGACAATTAACAATCTATTAATTAAATTCTGACCGAAATACTCCTTCTTAGTTCTTCGTGCTTCAAAACAATTAATTGTTTAATTCACAAGCCAACCGATATCAACATTTGGCGCAGAGATTCAAGCAGCATTTCCTCACTTTTGGGATGAATACAGAACAACGCGTCGGAAGGAGCCGCAGAGTAAGTACGGGTACCGAGTGTACTGAGAGTAGGAGTACTGCATCGCGATCCGCACCTATTGACTGACACGACCCGCTTCGAGAGCTAATCGCGACTTTTTCTAAATTCTTTTTCTTTTAATCTCCACGAGGTAAGACGTTCTGAACCCGTAAAATGTGCCGGATTTTGGTCGAAACTGTCTCAAAGTAAAGTCGCGTTGTAGCATTTTCAATGTTCAAGTAGAGTTAAAATACTCCTAGTTTCTTTTCATGATTTAATAGGGAAATTAATGTACCAATCACTCTCACTCACTTGCTCTGTAACAATTGAGTTCAGTTCTTTTAAGGTAATAATTATTACCTCGTTTTGGATCTTCCCGGTTCCAGCCAGACGGTCCTTTGATGGTACACTGTTCAGTACTCATCTCGTCAACACGGCAGGAATGCACTATGCACTTCCTTTTATCAATTTCACTGTTTCTTCCTGAGAAACGTGAAAACGTTTCTTTTTCGATGTAGCCGTCGAACACGAAAGGTGTCTCCTTTTCGGGTTGAAAATCCTGGTGATTTTCAACATGCCGCAATAACTAGAGAGTGCTGTACGAACCCGTAGTTGGTGTGAAATAATACCTAATAAGCCTGATTTGAGCTGGGAAGTGTCCTTCCTGAATTATGATGAGAAAAGTACCACCAATTTTTTTTGCTGTTTTTTTAATGACGCTGAACTTTTTATCCTGGGTGAAACTACATTCTCAACCAATTCATGGTTAAACAAGTCAGTCCGAGCCGGAGAGTTTCTTATCAAGCGTTTATAACCTCGCTGATCCCATGTGCTAAATTACCAGTTCGTCTGGAAATCGCCCCTCTAATTATAACTAGAGCGTCATTTGGTGGGGCATAACAACTTGCTAAGTTAGCGGTATTTGATTATGGGTGGTTGATGCTTGATCGGAAATTTCGAGAAACATTTGGACGCCTGGATGCTCACTGGATGCCCATACACATGTATAGTTAGACTGGCTGATTTTTGGCTATATTGAGTTGAGTTTGAGAAACCGTAAGCTGAATAACCTTTTTGCAATGTTTCTATGAATATTTACCTGGATCGTTTTTAACAATTTCATTATTATGCTTCATCGTAACTAATTGATAAATTTGATGTACACTGTGCGGCAAATATTACTATTTCATTTATGATCATATTTTGAGATTTTATCAGTCTCAGCTGCGGTATTCTGCGGTGTAAAATTCTAGAATTTTATGCGGAGGTGCGCTTGGTTTTGAGTACTATTTTTAGGTAATTTTGCCAAACGGTTTTTATATTATCAATCTTAAATAATTATATCTTGGATTTATTGATGAACTGTTCTCAAGGTTTTATCATGATTAAAGAGTCATGAATGTTGACTATGCTACCCTCATC
Source organism: Orchestes rusci (assembly GCA_958502075.1). Taxonomy (NCBI): domain Eukaryota; kingdom Metazoa; phylum Arthropoda; class Insecta; order Coleoptera; family Curculionidae; genus Orchestes; species Orchestes rusci. The sequence goes on along the minus strand of OY293308.1, from coordinate 26,650,869 downwards.
ACTTTTCTGGTTTGTTGAATAAATGTGATTATTTATCAAGGGTTCCTTTATTATTGAAAAGCAATCCACACATTGAGCTCTTATAACAATTATTAGTTTTTTTTCCAATTGAGTCACATTTAATTGGATGGCGCCCAGAAATAAAAGTAAGTATACGAATCCACGACCCAGCCTTCCCTTGATTGCTGACTGCCGTTCGCTGTGTGCAATAGGTTACCAACCCCGGTGAATCTGTTGCTATACAAAATTGGCGCCCAACGTGGGGCCCGATTTTATGAGGAAATACCTACTATTATTTAAAAAAAAAAAAAAAAATTGTGGAGTGTGGCTCAATAATGCCTTTGATTCTTTTTTTTTTCTTGAAAACAGTTAAAACTGGTTATAACGAGGTATTTATAATTCTTGCAGCTCGGTTTTTTGGCTTCAACGTATTTTTTTTTTTCATCAAGTATTGAGTAATTCACTGACCCAGGATGGGTGACTTATTTAAACCAAACCATAAACTTGACTATGAACTTGATTATGAACTAAAAATACGATCGGTAGTTACTCAGAGAGGTGTAGCGGACAAACGGAAAATTCTTAGTACCTTGCTGAATAAGGAGCGTATTTCTGGTAAATCACAAGTTTCGGACGAAGTGATAAAGCAACTTGATTTGGCGCAGGAACAGCTTGATATAGTCAATTTCTGAAATCATAAATGATTTCGAAGGGTCTAGTCAAGATTCAACATTTTTGCGAATGAAATCGAGGTTAAATCATGTCTCGAGTAGAATATCAAGACTGTTTGTTCCGCCAGAGAATGTTGAGATCGACTTATAAAAAAGAATCAGCTGCTTCTTGTCTCGCGCTAGAGGGTGACCTTTGGGAGAAAGTTTCAAAAGATTCAGGGGAAAACCTTCAAACTTTTGCAAATTCAAGTTTCCAGCAACCTATTGTTCAGGTTCAATCGCCCTCAGTTACCTGTATGGGAAATGTTCCTGCCATTGGTGACTGGCAAGTCAAGTTTAATGGGGATGGTAAAAATCTTTATAACTTCTTGGAGCGTGTCTCAGAACTTGCACATTCTCGTAAAGTTTCAAATGAAAATTTATTTTTGTCGGCCTCAAAGTTATCTGTAGGCGACGCATTCATTTGGTTTAATAGCGTTAAAAATTCAGTTCAGGGCTGGACGGATTTGGTAGAACATAGGAAGCAAAAACGTAACGAATCGGTAGCGGTGTATATTGCGCACTTGCAGGTTTTGTTTTCTAGACTATCCCATCCCCCAGCTGAATGTACAAAGGTCAAACACATCAAACGTAATCTTTTATCAGAATATATTACCCAGTTAGCGTTGGCTGATATTGATTCCGTCGATGATCTGTCGCGGTTGTGTCGTAAATTGGAAGAGGCGGCTTATTTCAAAAATAAAGGTAATTCGGCTCACCAAGTAAGTGAGTTGACGTCTAACCAACACAATAGTCACTACTTTAATTCCAGTGATAGGGATCACAATACACGGCATGGTCATTTCAAAAATTCAGGGCGTAATAATTTTTTTGAATCCAATCGCAACACTCAGAACTTCCGTAACAATGCGTCGGGTAACCTTCCAAATTCTCCTGTTCCTGGTACCAGTCATAACCCTGACAACAATATTTGTTGGAATTGTGACCTCCCAAATCATCGCTTCGAAAATTGCCTCTCCAAAAGACTTTTTGTTTCAAGTGCGGTCATAGGAATGTTAAATCCTCCACTTGTCCAAAGTGTTCAAAAAACTAATTCACGTGCAGTCTCAAGGCAACTGTACCAAGTTACCTAGTAAGGCCTTGCATTCTTTAAATGTAGACGATCCAGATTGGAAGACGTGGCGTCAAGTTGTTTCTTAATTCTATAAACAAAGGCAAATTTGTCCCCTTTTTGTAAAAAAACCCTTGGATAATCGCCCTTATATAGTCATTCAGTTATTTGGACAGGAAATCACTGCTCTTTTGGTTTCTGGTGCTACTTCTTCCGTAGTAGGCTCTAGAGGTATACAGATCTTGGAAAGGAAGTATATACCCTTCTTCTTCACCCCCTATTAGTACTGCTGATGGAACCATGAAAGAGGTGGATGGTTTGGTTGATCTACCAATTGTGATTGGCGACGCTTGCCGCGTCATCACAGCACTTGTGGTTTCTTCTTTGCCACATAATTTTATATTGGGTTGTGATTTTGCTCAACAATTCAAGTTATCGGTGGATTTTGAACAAAATTCGTGGAATATTCACGGTTCACACTCCGACCTTCAAATTAAATCTCTGAACCAGGAGTTCAATCAGAAGTTTCATTCCTTGTTTTCCTTAGATGATATAACCTCTTCACAGCGGGATGCAGCTGATAAGCTAATATCTTCATTTAGCGAAATAGACAGTACTGAGCGTTTGGGTAGAACAGACAAATTGACTCTTACCATTGATACCGGTGATGCCAAACCATTCCATTAAAAATCATTCCCTATGTCTCCGTATATGTCACAGATCCTTAATAAAGAGATTGACGAGATGTTAGGTTTAGGCGTAATAGAACCCTGTCAAAGTCCTTGGTCATCTCCAATTCTTTTAGTCAAGAAGGCTAATGGAGAATATAGGCTTTGCTTTGATGGAAGAACCCTCAATGCTTCAACCAAGTTTGATTCATATTGTCTGCCTAACATCGATAGGATCCTCAATTCACTCAGGAACGCGCGTTTTATTTCTTCCATAGATCTTCGAAAAGCTTTCTGGCAGATTCCGCTAGATGAAACTTCCAAAAATAAAACTTCTTTCAATGTCCCTGGGCGTGGTTCATTCCGGTTCAACGTCGTTCCGTTTGGTTTGTGCAATGCCGCTCAAACTCAACAACTTCTTATAGATGCTATCTTCGGGTCTCGGTATGAGCCTTATGTTTTTACCTATTTAGATGATATTTTGGTTTGCATACCCGATTATGATCATCACGTGAAACTTCTTTCTGAAATCAAAGCGAAATTGAAGGAAGCAAATCTAACAATCAATTTGAAGAAATGTGAATTCTTTAAAACCTCATTTTTTGAGGTTTGAGGACTGATTCCGAAAAGGTGTCCGCGATGGTTAATTATCCTAGGCCAAAGACTGCGACTGAATTTAAGAGGTTTATTGGTATGTGTTCCTGGTATAGACGTTTCATTAAAGACTTTTCTACTTTAGTTTCCCCTATAAATGATTTGTTGAAGGGTCATAGAAAATCTCAGCCTATTTCGTGGTCGAGTACGGCCGAATCGTCTTTTATAAAGATCAAGGAACTATTAGTTTCAGCCCCGATTTTGACACAACCTGATTTTTCCAAACCATTCATCATCCAGTCTGATGCCAGTAATACTGGTTTGGGTGGTTGTCTGACCCAAAAAATTGATGGTCAAGAGCACCTCATTGCTTATGCAAGTAGGTCACTTTCGAAAACAGAAAGGAATTATTCCGTAATTGAGAGAGAGTGTTTGGGAGTTTTGTTCTGTATAGAACGCTTTCGTATGTAGATCGAAGGTGCGCCAAAGTTTAAGGTTATCACTGAATGTCATTCTCTCTTATGGCTCAACAATCTTAAAAATCCAACAGGTAAACTAGCCAGGTGGGCTGTCCGTCTTCGCCAACATAACTTCGAACTTATTTATCGAAAAGGTGTAGGCAATGTGGTCCCTGATGCACTCTCTCGAATCCCTGAAGAAGGAAATTCCTCGAACACCCCTTCAACATCTTTCCCTCGCATTTCCATTTTAAATCCGCATAATGTTGATCTTGATCGTACCGATCCTTGGTATGATGATATTCGTAAGAATATCGTCACTTTTCCAGATAAGTATCCTCAATGGCAGGTCGAGGAGGATTTTGTCTTTAAATTTGTCCCTAGCTCTGTACCTATCAATAACGGACTTTCTGAGTGGAAGTTAGTCGTGCCTTCGCCACAAGTCAAGGAAATTATTGAAATTTGTCATTACCCTGCAATTTCCGGACATTTTGGTTTTTTCAAAACACTGAGCAGAGTTCAAGAGTATCACTATTGGCCCAAGATTAGAAAAGACGTCCTGAAATACGTTTAAAGCTGTTTGGTATGTGGAGCCCAGAAAATATCCAATACTGCCAGAATGGGACAAATGGGAAAGGAGAAGAATATTGACCTTCCGTTTCAGTGCATCGCAATTGACTTTATAGGACCTTTGAGAAGGGTAGTAAATGGCTCCTTGTAATAGAAGACTGGTTTACAAAATATACACTCCTATTTCCGTTGCGAAGTTCGAAAGCGCCACATGTAGAAAAAATCCTAGAGAATAATGTTTTTCTAGTTTTTGGCTGCCCACAAATTCTTATTTGCGATAATGGTCCACAATTCATATCAAAAATTTTCAAAACCCTTTGTTCAAAGTATAACGTCAAGATTTGGTACAATGCGCTTTACTCGGCGCAGTGTAACTTTGTAGAGCGAAATAATAGAACCATTGGTACAGCGATTAGAAGCTATGAAAATGAGCATAATGACTGGGACAAAGATATTCATAAAATGCAGCAGGCCATAAATACTTCCAAAAATGAAGTGACTCATTTTACTCCCTCATTTTTGGTGTTTGGCAGACTTACCCCTTTATCAGGAAAGTTTTATTCTGACTCGGAAAATATGGAAAGAAAGGACTTGAAAATTAACCCCGGCAATAGAGATGAATACAGTTCGAACTTGTCTCACCTTAAAGACATTTTTGTCGACGTAAAGAAACGCCTTCATTCTGCTTATTTGAGAAATTCACAGGCTTATAACTTGCGTAAACGACAGTTTTCTTTCAGGGTGGAAGATTATGTTTGGCGCCGGAATAAAGTTTTATCCAATGCGGAAAATCAGTTTTCTGCTAAATTAGCCCCTAAATACGTTCTTTCTATTGTGTTTAGGAAGATGTCTGATCTAGTTTACGACCTTAAAAATGTGGATGGTTCTAAAGCAGGCAAATGGCACATGAAAGACTTGAAAGTTTATACCAGAGTGGATTCTGATACTGACAGTGTTGCGTCAAAAGAATCCATGTAAGATTTGTTGACTAAAGCTTCGGAATACTTCCCTCAGTAACTATTTGTTTCTAACAAGTCCTATTTTGAATTTGGTTTCATTGGCTATCACATTTTCCAGATTTTGACTTTAATTTGGTTTAAAAAAAAAAAAAAAAAAATGTAAACATTTTGTAGTGAATGTAGTGAATGAAGCATCTGGCCAATGCTCATTGCGCTATTTGAGGAGTTGAAATTCACCTTGTGAGGATTTGCTCAATTATGTGAATTGGAAATTCTTTTATGAGAATTTCTTTAATTATTCTATTTTAGGGTTACGTTAAACGGTAAGGGCGTCCTCGTTCTCTTTTGTTCTCGTCTAATTAACATTTCTGGGGTTGTGCTCGTGTTTTATAGTTTACGGCGGTCTTAGGAACAATAAGTAAAGTTAGCTTAAGGATTAAGGAATTAATGGTTTATAGGGTGAGTGCGCCAGTCATAAGCTTTGTTTGCTTTCTTCTGAGACTCCAATTTTCTATCTAGACTTACCGATTTTGACCTTACCCGATGTTGACTTTTGCCAATTAAGACTTTTCCTGAATTGTTCCTTTCTAAAAAGCGGTTGATACACGAAAGATATCAAAAATAGGAATTGCATGGAGATTCTCAGCACATTGACTTCATGGGAAGCGTGTGGGTTTTTTTTGACTTTCCTTATGACCTGGTGTATACTCAATTTTCACGATGGTGAATGCGAATTCAACGACGGGTTTCTTGGTAAAACAACTATCTTTCAGATAGGCTGTTTTCTTTTTGGAGGGTAGCATTTTCAATGTTCAAGTAGAGTTAAAATACTCCTAGTTTCTTTTCATGATTAAATAGGGAAATTAATGTACCAATCACTCTCACTCACTTGCTCTGTAACAATTAAGTTCAGTTCTTTCAAGGTAATAATTATTACCTCGTTTTGGATCTCCCCGGTACCAGCCAGACGGTCCTTTAATGGTACTCTGTTCAGTACTCATCTCGTCAACATGGCAGGAATGCACTATGCACTTCCTTTTATCAATTTCACTGTCTCTTCCTGAGAAACGTGAAAACGTTTCTTTTTCTATGTAGCCGTTGAACACGAAAGGTGTCTCCTTTTCGGGTTGAAAATCCTGGTGATTTTCAACATGCCGCAATAACTAGAGAGTGCTGTACGAACCCATAGTTGGTGTGCAATAATACCTAATAAGCCTGATTTGAGCTGGGAAGTGTCCTTCCTGAATTATGATGAGATTAGTGCCACCAATTTTTGTTGCTGTTTTTTTAATGACGCTGAACTTTTTATCCTGGGTGAAACTACATTCTCAACCAATTCATGGTTAAACAAGTCAGTCCGAGCCGGACAGTTTCTTATCAAGCGTTTATAACCTCGCTGATCCCATGTGCTGATTTACCGGTTCGTCTGGAAATCGCCCCTCTAATTATAACTTGAGCGTCCTTTGGTGGGGCATAACAACTTGCTAAGTTAGCGGTATTTGATTATGGGTGGTTGATGCTTGATCGAAAATTTCAAGAAACATTTGGACGTCTGGATGCTCACTGGATGCCTATACACATGTATAGTTAGACTGGCTGATTTTTGGCTATATTGAGTTGAGTTTGAGAAACCGTAAGCTGAATAACCTTTTTGCAATGTTTCTATGAATATTTACCTGGATCGTTTTTAACAATTTCACTATTATGCTTCATCGTAACTAATTGATAAATTTGATGTACACTGTGCGGCAAAATATTACTATTTGATTTATGATCATATTTTGAGATTTTATCAGTCTCATCTGCGGTATTCTGCGGTGTAAAATTCTAGAATTTTATGCGGAGGTGCGCTTGGTTTTGAGTACTAATTTTGCCAAACGGTTTTTATATTATCAATCTTAAATAATTATATCTTGGATTTATTGATGAACTGTTCTCAAGGTTTTATCATGATTAAAGAGTCATGAGTGTTGACTATGCTACCCTCATAACTTTTCTGGTTTGTTGAATAAATGTGATTATTTATCAAGGGTACCTTTATTATTGAAAAGCAATCCACACATTGAGCTCTTATAACAATTATTAGTTTTTTTTTCCAATTGAGTCACATTTAATTGGATGGCGCCCAGAAATAAAAGTAAGTATACGAATCCACGACCCAGCCTTCCCTTGATTGCTGACTGCCGTTCACTGTGTGCAATAGGTTACCAACCCCGGTGAATCTGTTGCTATAGCGTTAAAGTAAAATAATCAACCGGGTGGGAAATTTCAGACTTGTTCAGGTTGCGTTCAGGTGAGTTTTCTCGAAACAAGACTTTTGATTTCACACTGTTAAATTATATCGTGAGAGCAGGTATGTTTCTGGGAGACCTCATGGAATGTTTTTGAATAATGTGCTGGGATTAAAATGATACTCTTCAAGTTCCGTTCAGGTGAATTTTCTTGAAACAAACTATTAATTTCACACTGTTAAATTATATTGTGATAGAAGGTCTGTTTGTAGAAAATTTTGTTTGAATAATGTAATTTCAGGGGAGCGAAAGTTGCCGGGTGGGATAATTCCAGATACAAATTTCAGTACCGCGTTTAAAACCGGATTTTGATAATTTTGCGACAACATTCTTGAGATAGTTACGAGCGAACCAAACTGAATACAGAGGGGCTTCTGGAGTTACCGCGCAAGCAAGAACAGGTTTACTATGCCTCTAAACCCGTTTCTTCTGCTCGTGGAAATAACCCGTCCGCGTTAGTTTTCCCGATACATTTTCTCTACGTCGTTGGAAAAGTCTAAATTCTTCAAAACCGCTGTTATTTTCTGTTTATTATTTCGCCGTGAAAACCCGATCCGTTGTTTTAAATTGATTCGTTACACACTGCCGCTTCAAGTTCTATTTTTGCCGATTTGAGGCTGCCATAAAGTTACAAATTATTTAGCTGTGATTTTGATTCTTCGCCGGGAGAGATTAGACTGATTTTCTCTATAGATAATTATCCCTTATGTGATATTTTTGATTTTTCTTTTTGCTGATGGAAGATCAGACTATTATTGATTTAATTTAATTTTTTTTTTTACCGACTGGTAGGAAACCAGTCACAATTGTGATTTTGATTTGGGACAAATAGACTGACTGATTTTTGATTATTAACACCGTGTTTTTATTTCAAGAAAGTTCAGTAATCCATTTCAGAGCGGAAATTTGCGGAGTTTTGGAAATAACGAACGCTTGGACTTTCTCCACCGTATAAAAGCTACCCGATAGGCACTGTGGGCCCTCTACCACATAAATACAGGGGGTGGCGCTCGAGCATTTTTTTTAACATCAAACGATTTCCCTCATTCCCGTCGGGAATCAAACCCGGAAAATCTCGGGGCACCTCACAGTGTATGGATTGGCTTCTAGTACATTCCAGCAAAGCCAGACAGCATAGAAAACCTTAGTTCTACATTCTGGCTTTTTCGACGAAGGGGACGGCTGGGATATAAAAAGAGACTCTGCCATAGAGAGAACAGTTGTGTTTTAGTGATCGTTGCATTAATTGAAACCGGACAGTGTTAAAGAAAACATAAATACGTGACTGTACAGTAGTTGTCAGAAAATAAATAGGTTAGAGTTGGACAAGTGTTTCTATAGGCGAAATTCGCAACAGTATAATTGGTGACGGTCGTGGTGTCGCTTGATGTCTCCCAAACGATAAAATGGCAAGGACTCACCAAATAAGGGTTGTTTCGGTGACGTCAGCAAGTTAGTGCAGAGTGTTTTGGTAATGGTAATGGCAAAGGTGGGGGGGCAGATCCCGGCGAGTAGGCCTAGTGGTCTTTTTCGCCATCCTCGCTTGACCCACCCAACTATTTAAATCTTGTCGTGAATAGGATCAGACTATCCCAGCTCAGGTACTCCAACTCTTACCTGGTTGCTGTTCCTGGGACGTTCCTTCTCAAGCGACCCCACCTATCGCAAAATCCCAGCAGGTGGTAGGAAGTTTTTCCTAACAAATTCAGGTGTCTGTTGAGCCTGCGATGACCTGTCAAAATGCCAACGATGGTGCTCAGTGCCTTCCTGCTCTTGTTCAGCAATTGGGCCGTCCTTGGCCTGTGAGGTTCTGATATCGTTTCTTTGACCTGCCTGTATAATGTGTTACTGTTCCAGTTCTCAACTGTTCTTTCCCACGCCCATTCGTTGAGAGTGCGTGAGATTAGTTGTTTACCAAGGCCTAGAAATCGTTCCGGTCCGGACAGTCGCGTGGCAGATCCTCGTTTGGCCAGCTTGTCCAGTTGCTCATTGCCGGTGTTCCCCACGTGCCCCGTAACCCATACTAGTTTGACCCTCTTGTTCTCACCCAGCACCTGCAGCGCATCCCTACACTCTTGGACCAGCGGGCAGCTTATCCTTGGTTAGGTGATTGCTTTAAGTGCCGCTTGACTGTCGGAGTAGATAACAATGTTATTCTCCATTCCTCTTTTTACCTCATCTCTGGAAGCAACCTCTCGGATAGCGAGTATTGCCGCCTGGAAGACTGTTGCAAGTCTTCCAAGGAAAAGCTCCGCCAGTGTTCCTGTCAGCCCTGAAAATTCCAGATTCAGTCGAACCCGTGCGTTCAGCCATGGAGCCATCTGTGAACCAGACTTGAGTGTTGACAGGCGCCTCCATCGGTTTGGTCAGCCACTCTTCCCTCGTCGGTACGTGAACCTCAAAGCTCCTTTGGAGTCTGAGGCGACCATCCATTGGTGTCAACCCGGCCGATAGAAGCGGTAACTTGCTCCGCTCCAGTGATGATATTCTGGTGTGGCCAACTTCCATTTCCTTGTTCCTCCATGTCTTCTGGGCAACCATCCTACTTTAGGAAGCAATCGCTTTCCTCTTCATCCAGAGTCCTGACTCTGGCAGTCCAAGAAGGATGCTCAGTGTTCCTCCAGGAGTTGTTCTCATTGCGCCTGTTGAACCCAAACAAGCGATCTTTTTCAGTCGGTCCAGCTCTAGTACATAAGTGATCTTATCGGTTGCCGGCCACCAGACCACGGATCCGTATGAGATCCTTGGCCTGATGACAGCCTGGTAGAGCCAATGCATGTCCTGGGGTCTTAGGCCCCACTGTCTTCCAGTGGATTAGTTTGGGTGAGTGGAAGTGGACCTGCCCTTGGAGTACTAAAGAGTACAGAGACAGAGGATTGTCTCAAATTTGGTCTAGATGTCAGTGTGGGTGAGTTTTGAACGAAGAATGAGATATGTACAGTGAATGGACTGTAGGTAACAGACAGTCCACTAACAAACAGCACGTTCCAGTTACATACACTCATTACTAGTAACGGACCTGAAAAGCAGAAATACCAGATTGCCAAGAGAGTTCGGAGTTTGCACAATCTTACCACAGATGTAAGTGGGTCTTAAGTATATGCATGTGTTTGGGTTGAAACTGGGTGAGTTTTAACAAATCAAATCAACAAATCTTGCACTAGGGCAATCGATACAGGTGACCAAGCTTCAGCTCTCATCAAATTTTGATTTAATCGGAAAACTCTTCAAAAAATCGGCGAATATGGCACGACTGAATCTCTCAGATTTTTGAGGGAAAAAAACGAGAACCTAAAAAACCAAGCAACGTTGCCAGATTGACAAGTTCATCTGGACTCGTATGAGCTGAGACACTCCGAAGTGATCGCTGGACGAAAAATGAGTTAGTTAGTGACTGTTAAATATAAATTATTATAGAATAATAATTCACACACTTAAAAATACTTCAACTTTAACCATTAGCGATTTTTTTTCGAAAATACCCATAAATGTAGTGAATAAACGAGAAAACGCAAATTTAACTGTAGGATCGAAAACGGGCGGAGCTTAAACAATCTCTCATGAGAGGAAAAGTCACTACAGAGAAACGCCAGACGGAGATCAATGATGTATGTATTCTGTGACGTCGTGGTGCTCTTTAATCGGTGATTACTACATTAATAGGGTGGGTATGGCGGCACCTGAAACCAAAATCATCCAGATTTTTTCCTTATATTTTAGAGAATTTTTGATGAATCTGGCAACGTCGCCTATGCATTTAACAAAGGCATTTTATAACCTCAGGAGTTTTTCTCTAAATTTAAGGTTTTTTTCGACAGATAGATGTGGCAACGTCGTATGTCATTTGCCATGAGGGTTGAAGTGACTTTGACGTTTTGGATATTTATAGCGTTGATCTGACAGTTGACGGCGGATTTTCGTGTAGGCGATGTTGTCGGTTGCGTGTGGTCGTGTGTGTGTGTGTGGGTGGTGTTGCCGGCTACGTGCGCCTTGGCCGCTTTTGGTGTTTTGTGGTGAGATAAGGGATCTTGGGATTCTAGGATGGATGTGGGGATGGTGTTGACGGCTGTGTGTGTGTGTGGTGTTGCTGTTTTGTGGGGAGATAAGGGGGGCTACGATTGAACGTTCACGTTAAGTTAACGTATCTGTTAGGATTGTTTACTGATGCAAATCTTCCATTTGCTAACAGCGTAACCATGGTGAAATTGACATGTCAAGTTAACGTAAACGTTCAATCATACCCTCCAAGGGATTTTGGGATTTTAGGTTTTATGGTTGACGTTTGAAGTGACATTGACGTTTGTGGCGGGTTGTAGCGTTGTTCCTCACAATTGATAGGATCGATGTGATGGCGGTGTTGTCGATTGCGTGCAGTGTTGTCGCGTATGGTGTTTTGTGAGGAGATCAGGGATTTTGGATAGGTCGGGGTTTTCGGTGGATGTTCGATGTGACGACGACGTTGACGTTGAGGTGTTTTGTAGGGTTGATCTTGACAGTTGACAGGATTGATGTGTGGGTGGCGTTGTCGGCTGCGTCCGATGCTGTCACGTATGGTGTTTTGTGGTTAGATGATAGGTCGGGTTTTTGGTGTGAGTTTGATGCAACGTTGGCGTTCAGGTGTTTTGAAGGGTTGAATCTTGATAGTTGACAGGATTGATGTGTGTGGATGGTGTTGCCGGCTGCGTCCATTGTTCGCGTATGGTGTTTTGTGTATGGGGGATCAGGGATTTTTGATAGGTCGGGTTTCTGTTGGACGTTTGATGTAACGACGTTGATGTGTGGGTGGTGTTGTCAATTGCGAGTGGTGTTGTCGCGTTTGGTGTTTCGTTGAGAGATAAGGGGTTCTAGGAATTTGGGTTTTTTGATGTGACGTTGACGTTTGTGATGTTTCAAAATGTTCCAATGCAGGTTTCGTGATTGTGTTTAAATGTTAAAGTATTATGGATGGTGGATGTTTGTATATCATCCTATATGAAAGATCATATTAGTTACTCCGATTTTCTCCATGTAGGACCTTGAATAGTGGGATATGAAAAATAGAGTATTTTGAATTATGAGATGTGAGGTATTTGATATGAGGAAGATGTGTAGATTTTATGAACAAAAACTCATCATTGTATACCCTTTATGGGTGGGTTATACACGGACGGGTTCAAGAAGAATAGGCCCTCAAATTTTTTGGTTGCTCATGTTTAGTAGTTTTGCTTACAAATTTTGAAAATCTAGTGTTTCCTACATAAATGAGGTACTCTTGTTGTAACTCCCTGAGACGCACCATTTTCGAGAAAAACGCATTTGAAAATCTTTTTACACACTGATTTTAGTGAAAAATGTGGTGTGCATTTGGCTAGGCTATCACAGGTAAACCCGTGCTTCCGCTGATAGTTTTGGTATATGCAATTTTGTTAGTAATAAGATTTTCAAAAAAAATGCATTTTTCTCGAAAATGGTGCGTCCCACCGAGGTAGCAGAAGGGTACCTTATCTATGTAAAAAACTCAAGATTTTGGAATTGTGCAGGCAAAACTACTAAAATTCAACAACCAAAAAAATTAGGGCATGTTTTTGCCAAGCCCGTCCCTGTATTCCCCAGTCATGAAGGTAACAGAATACTCAGTTTCCGTTCATAAGGTAGAGCGTAGAAAGTTTGGTAACCATACTTTTATTTTATCCAATTATCTTCACAGGTTTTGAAAATATTCACGAAAAACCGTCACCAGGTCTTCACCCTTCACACCCTGTATCTTGAAAACAGAGAGTCTGTGGATACTAGTTTATATGAAGCTTTATTTCTATTTTGAGGTGTAGAACACGTGGTTGAAATATTCGGGACGACCTGTTAAATGTTTAATTATTATGTATAATATAATACTATATTTAACGTAAAAATAGAACAAATTGGGAGGTTCTATAGAGATTCAACGCAAGAACAACAAAAAGCAGTATTTGGGATGCTAGATTACCTGAGTTTTGCGTTTGACTTATGGCAGATGTTCAAAAAAATATGGGTTGGGGCTAATTGTGACACTTAGTGGCGAATATTTGTAATAAGGGGTTTGGAAAATGTAGATGGTGATACTGTTGACAGAATTCCTTAACCATTCCCAATTAGAATTAATAGATGGGGGACGGGTTCAGATAACTATGTCCAGAAATGCTGATTCTATGGTGAACGTTTGAAAAAGCCTTAACGTTTGCGATGTCTTGATGCGGCACCTAGCGATAACATTTATAAAGAGGTGTTTGTGAATGCTGCTGTTTCTTCATAGTTTTTGAGTTATTCACTCGTTTATATGCATTCCATTCTTTAATCATTCGCAATAAGAGGCTACAGATGGTGTGCGATGACTACAGATAGGTGGACGAGTAGGTACTACATTTTTTAAAGAAATACTCAGGGAAGAACATCGACCCGAAGCTGCATATGATTCTGGAAAATACATAATTTGTCTATTGGTATGAATAACGAAAATACTTAAACAGTTGAATGTTATAGTAAAATTAAAAAAAAAAAAAAATGAGAAAGAAAATATTCAATTGGCATCAGGGTATATTTGATCTATAGGAGGAAAGAGATATATTCACCGCATCAGATAAAACACCAAGTAAAATGCACAAAACAGTCAAATCAAAAGTCACAATTTGATATTCATGAAATATTTTTCATTCAAATCATTGTTTATTGTATTATTCTCATAAATATATCTACATAATCTTACCACGAAAAAGTCTTGAACAGTTTAGTGTTTTAGAAAAAATAGAACAACATAAATTTTGAGGTGTTATAAAATTATCTGAGTAGATTTTATCATTTTATAATAGATTAGAAGAACAATCATACTTACCACATCTGATAAAACACCGAGTAAAATGCACAAAACAGTCAAATGAAAAGCCACAATTTGATATTCATGAAATGTTTTTTTTTATTTAAATCATTGTTTTATTGTATCACTGTGACAAGTATACCTACAAAATAATTTTACCATCAAAAGGTCTAGAACAGTTCAATGATATACTAAAAATAGAACGAAATAAATTGTGAGGTGTTATAAAATTGAACAACCAATTAGATTCTATCATTTCATAATGGATGAGCAGAACGAACATACTTACCACATCTGATACCTAAATTATCACTCGCGTCTACATCCTGCATTTCTGCTAAGCGCTCGGGCAATACGTCATTCGATTAATCAGGCTGCCAACAGGGAAAACGAAAGTATGTGTAAGTAATGTGCAATCAGTCTAATTAATTGATCATTTAATTTTCCTTTTCTTGATAACATTTTCATTTGGCTGCATATTCGTGTGCTAAATTTTAGTCAACATTTTTATATGAATCTAGGTGTACGGTAATCTCAGGTGTCACCCATTCTCATAGAAGATTGAAGATTCTGTTCTGTGCTCAAATATAATAATATTTTAATTTAATTTGCAAAGCAATAATATGAAAAAAAACATCGAAATTACTTTTACTTTTGATTTTAAACCATGCAGTTTAGTCTTAACCTATGTATAGGCAATATAGGCATAGATTGTGTGGATAAATCTTTGGTATAGATATTCCAGCTAGGAAAAGATATATCCAAGATGTTTCCTGTGTTCATAATATGTATTAATTTATTTTGTTTCATCACTGTTTAGTTATTATAATAGGAACTTTACTGGCTTTGTTAATGGAACTAGGATCTTATCACAATAAAGCAAATTTTCATTTCATATAATCCAAGCTTGAATTTTTAATAGTGTTATAATGACTCCACGATTTGACCTACAAAGTTAAGATTTTCAAAAGTTTTTTGGGTATTTCGCCACACCCTATCAAAAAGTTCTCACAAACAAGAATGATGGTCGAATTCATAGTCCATGGAATTGGAACATTTTACCTTGCATGAAATGAGGTAGTTCTGATTTTTTTTATATGTTATATCTGATGAGGTGATGATGAAAAATCTGAGTCTTTGACCTCGAAGGACCTCCGGATCATTGCTTAATTCTTCAAAAATCGCTAAATTCTGTCACTTTTTTGACATTTTCTCAATTTTAACCAGCAAGGACTAATTTTATGGCAAAAGTAAAATTTCAAAGTGAACAAAATTCTAAAAGAAGCGAGATTAATTTGGTCTTTGTAGATGAAATACTTTTTGAGATACAGCAGAATAAAGTTTTACATTTCTAAAAAAAAAAAAATCACATTTTTTTCCCCTGATTTTCTCAATATTGACCACTAAGGACCCATTAAACGGTAAAAGTGATCATATACATCAATAATAAGGACCAGCTGTCCAAAGTTGTTGAGGTCGGTAAGTAAATATTTGAAAAAGGGTTTATGAAATAAACTACGACTGTTGAAGAACATTTTCTATAATATGAAATACTTGAATATATTCAGTACTTATGTTCTATTTTTTTTCTCAATTCTTCTGGTCTGGTCTTCTAAATCTACAGTACTTCTTTTTGGGGCAGTTTGTTTCGTTAGTATTTCTTCATCGATCGGATCAGGCAGATTGAAATCGTTATCTGATACTGGATTATCGTTGAGTGAGGGATTAATCAATGTCATCACAAGGTCTGGTATATTTTCACAAGATTGACACCACATTGGCAGCTGAGAGTTTAAGTTTCAAGTCCTGCTTTCCTACAGCCGTAACGGTTGGTTAAACCATTTGTGCAGTTGCATCAAATTATATTTAGTAGGGGGTAGGGGCTGAGGAGCTAGTGGTTTTGTCATCAGTTGCGGAATGAGGCCTGGTCTACTTCGCATCCAGCCCCAATCGAGGGGATTCTATTTCCATTTCCCAGCCACTTCTGTATCTGAAAAGAAACCAACAACAAAATTGAGATCAACATTTCAAGAAAATCAATATTCCACCCTCTGTGAACCTAACAACAAGTAAAAAGAATTGGTTTTTTTAACCTCCAATGCAGAGGGTTTTGAAAATATTTGATTTCACTTGTTGCCACTATTGATTTTTCTAAAATATTGTTTTTAATTCTGTTGCTGAAGAATCCCTTTGATTGATGCTGGATACGAAGTACACTTGGCCTTATTCCGCAATCGATGACGAAACCAGCAGCTCCTCAGCCCCTGCTAATCATGATTTCCTGTAACTGCAAAAAACGTTCTACCGTTAATAATTACGGTTGTAGAAAAGCAAGACCTAAATGCTCGGCTGTTTGCAGCCACTGTAGCGGTAAGTCTTGTGAAAACATACCAGATCTTGTGACGACATTGATGAATCACTCACTGATCGATGATCCAGTATTAGATAACGATTACGACCTGCCTGATCCGATCGATGAAGAAATACTAACAAAACAAACTGCCCCAAAACGAAGTGCTGTGGATTAAGAGGGCCAGTACCGTCGAGAGCACCGTATAAGCGAATTGAGAAGAGTAATCGTACATAAGAACTGAATATATTCAATGAAGTATTCCATATTACAAAAAGTTCTCTTCAACAGTCGAAGATTATTTCACAAACCCTTTTTAAAATATTTGCTTACCGACCTCGTCAACTTTGGACAGCTAGTCCTTACTAAACAGTATTCGGTGCTATGGATTAGCAAAATTTAAAATCAAATATTTTGCATTCTAACTTCCAAAACCAGATATTTTCATTGTATTATTTGAGTTTATTTCTCTAAATGCAGATGAAAATCTACAGAATTCAAGGAAACATCAGCCAAAATCATATTTCAACCCCTTATACACGGTGTTTCATTAATATTGCGAAAGAAATCAGGAGTTCTCACGCCTGAAAATAAGAAGAAAACTTCCTATAAACATGTGTCCGGAAATGCTTCATTACAGAGCTACAGGGTGTTTTATTTTCATTTTTGTTTTTTCTAAAAAATATCTACACTACTTAATGTCGATCTTTTGATGAAAACTGGTGTTACGGGGTTTTTTGCTACGCGAAATTCGAATTTGATATTAGTATGGCTCTAATTTGTAGAGGGCGCTACCTACACTTATTTTTCCTATTATAGACAGCCGTATATAATTCGTGCCTGTATAATAGTTTTAAGTCAAAAATCAGATTTCTTTTTTACGCAGAAAAAGTATACTTGTTGAAAGTCGCTAAGTCCAACCATTCTCGAGATATTTGGATTTAAAATAAAAAATAAATGTGACTATGGTCAAGCAAAGCCTTGCATTTTTTTTTGAGAAAAAAATCAGGATGAGTCTCCCAGCCTATCACTGCCCTCACATATATTTTTTTTTTTTTTTAAATTGTGGAAATGACATTTTTTTGCGATTTTCACGGTTTCACTTATGACAGAAATAGGTATCTGGTTTTGCATGTAGGCGCCTCACTTTATTTTGATGCGAATTGGGTATAGAGAGGAAAAAACTTTGAACTCGGGATTATAGTATTATACCCAGTTGATAAGGGGAAAAGAGGAAATATGTTGAACAAACAACTGCTAATACAGGTAACCAAAGGTAACTGCTTAACATTCAAAAAAATCATAAACGTGTATTGATAAAATAATAAGTATATGAACAAAATATCATCCAAACATAAACAAACACAATAAAGTGAGTTTAGACTAGAACCTTGAATTTTGAATCTTGAATTATGTGTTTTGTTTTGATGTGAGTTTCAAATTGAAGAATATGCGTCGATCTACGCGCACTTTTGAGAGAGAAATTAGGACATCTAAATTTCTGCTAGCATTTCTGAGAAATTTTCACTTATAATCTCCCCGGAGCTCGAATTATTTCCGGAAATTTTGTCGAATTGCGAATTTTCTTGAAAAATTCGCAACGAGAACCAATTTCCGGATTATTAATTCGAGCTCTAGGGAGATTCGGCAAGAAAATTTCATGCCAAACCTATTTGAGAAGATTTAATAGTAGCGGCTGGACTCACCTCGCATTTAGTGGAAGAAACCAACGGCTCCTTACTCTACTCGGCATTTAAGGAAGAAAGAAGGGAATCAGGATTTTATAAAACATTTGGAAGCTATAACCAATCTTGTCCATGATTGATAACATTGCAACTTTGTATTGGAAGTTGAAAATAAATCATTTATCAAAAATATTTGTCTTTAACAGCTGTCCTGCTGTCAAGCACTCGCGGCTGGATGTAGCTCGCATGCACCAACCACAGTGTTGCCGTTTGCCTTATCTCTGTCTGTGAAAGTTGGGTTGGGTTGAGATTGTTAGGGAGAGTGGGGACGGCAACACTGTAATCATATGGGAGCTACATCCAGTACATCCAGATGCGCAAAGCCAAAGCCAGGGAAATTTCCACTTACTAATCTTTCAGTCACGTGATTATGAGCAGGGAAATTTCCGATAAAATTAGGTCGTTGCCATAGCAACATAACAAAATGCAAGCCTATGATTGGTTAGAATTGACTGGTAGGAAATTTTCGGAAAAAAATCGTGTTTGCAACGATCACATTTTTATTTTAAATTTCTGCTCGCAGAAATGCTATCAAAAATGTGATCGTGTCACACGGGCTTAACCCTCAAACCACTTAAAAAAAATAAAATATTTGCACTCGCGTCTACAGCCTGCATTTTCTGCTAAATGCTTGGGCAATACGTCATCCGATTTATCAGGCTGTCAACTGGGAAAACGAAAGTAAATAAAAATAAAGGAAAAGTCAGGTTATGAAAAGTATTTATGTAGGTATTTTTGATTGTTCTGAATGTGGTTTTGATTTTTGTTGAGAAGTTGAATTGAACGCGATGGAAAAACAAAAAAAAAAGTTATTTGTCGAGCATGCAAGAAAACGTTCACAAAAAAGGACTATCGAATCTGAAACCACTTTTGAGGATTTGAAAAAGACCGTAGAAAATTCAGCGAATGATTGTAGAACATTGAATGAAAGAAAGAGAGTTTTAATGGACCATTTTACTAAAATTCTCAACATTGTTTAATGTGAAGAAGAGATA
The DNA here is from genome assembly GCA_958502075.1 of Orchestes rusci. NCBI lineage: Eukaryota > Metazoa > Arthropoda > Insecta > Coleoptera > Curculionidae > Orchestes > Orchestes rusci. Next base: position 26,631,631 of record OY293308.1, on the reverse strand, counting down.
ATAGCAGTGGAGAAATTTATTCGTCCAATAGAGCCAACAATAACGTCAATTAGATCCTCTAGGAAGCAGCTTCAACAAGAACAGCTTCAAAAAGAACATCAAGGTCAGCCTCACAACAAAAAAATACACTGAGGAAAAAGATTATTACCCATGATGGAAATTCTATTGACTGTTAACAAAATCTGTATTGATATAGGAACTCACAAAATTATTTTTAGTCCCTTATAAACTCGTTTTATGAAAGTTACTTTTTAGCGGTAAAAAGGTCATCCTATCAATAAAAAACTTATTGACTGTCAAAAAGACTTTTTGTCACCACGAAAATTATTATTTTTCAAGCTGAATATTCTTATTTATTATAAAAGAAAAGGTTTTGTAGTCATCAATAAAGTTATTTTTGGTGCTTAAGATAATTTTATTGGGCTTTCACACCAAAGAATCATGACGTGTAACTTGTTGCAAGCAAGCTACTTATATTAAAACCTATACAACCATCGCAACCCTGGTTGCCATATGGTTGGAGACTTTGATATAAGCAGCATTTTTGCAACGAGTCGCACTTTGGTGTGAAAAGCCCTATGCCACTGACTAAGGTTGAAAGCTTCGCATTTCCTTGAAATCCGGCTGCATTTTTCACTTCTGACACTACGGAAGAAAAAGAAGAACTATAGAACGAACTGTTATAACGAATACTGCGAAAACTCAAAATATTGTTCCGGCAACAATACCAAGACGATGCGGACATACGTCGTGGTAACGTCAAGTATTAATCATTCGTTCCAGTTCCAGATCAGAGACGTGTCATGGCGACCACGCTTTCTCCCAATACTTCTCTCATTGGTCAGGATATTACGAACACTCACGAAAATGACCGATCCAACACGCTTTGCCAAGACTAGCTAATAAACGAGTTTTGAGGGCTAATAAATATTATTTAACGACCAAAAAGTTTACTGTGATGAGCAGTGAAGGAATTTATTTTTGTTTTATTTTTCACTATGAGTTAAAAATTTTTACTGCTAATAAAAAACTTATCGCAGCAAGAAAGAATTTTTTGAGTCAGCAAAATTTTTATCTTCATCAAAAGATATATATATGATTGGTGGTCAAAGAGTCAGTCTGAAAAGATCCAGTTATTGACATTCAAAAATTGATTTCCTCAATATGAATAAAAATATTATAGTGGTAAGAAAAAATTGTCTCATAAAAAAAATTATTGACTGAATTTTTTTTTGGATGTCAATAACTGAGAACCACAAAGGCGGCTTTTTAGAACAAAGAAAAAACATTCCAAGAAGAAAGAATGTCAACTGAGAAAAACCAACTTCTAAAGAACAATTTAAATGTGCAATAAATCTACTTTATTAATCAGTTTTTTTTTCTTTTCTTGATAATACATTGCACATCCGTTGTGCAGAAAATGTGCTAAATTTTATTCAACATTTTTATACAGATCTACAGGGTGCCACAGATTCGAGTGCATGCAAGGGGATCTCGGTTATTATGAGAGATACAGGGTCGGTTAAATGGTTGCAAAGTTGCACATTTTTATGCTCAAGAAAATGTCGTTTTGAAATTTAAAAAAAAACCGACTTCTTCCGAAGATATTCGAAAAAAACCGAAATTTCGCAAAAACGTTATTATTATTCCCTGAGTTTATTTGAGAAGATATTGTAAAATGAATTACACTTTCTCATTGCCACTTTTTCTCCTCTACAAGATGGAGGTATCAAATTGAAAATCTGAGGTTTTGTCTTTGAGCGGCAATCATCAAGTTCATTTTTTTAAATACGGACCTGGATTTTTTATTTTATTTTTAATTATCTTTTGTCGTCCTTGATGTATTGAGGTATCGCAACCGTCGAAAAAAATACTCATTGAAAAAATAATACTAGAGAAAATCAGCTAGGCAACCCTTTTCTCCCTAACTCATAGTTTGGTTCATAAATCCATCTTTATTCGACACGTTACTCTTATGAGAAAACCTGCACAACTAAACAAGCCTAATTGACCTAACCAAAATCGAAATAACATCCAATAACGATACATTATATGAAATTAAATCATATGACATGGAAAATAAAAAAAATATATATAAAAAACTGAATCGTTTCAAAAATATTGCCATTTCAACAAAATATTGAAAATAACAATAATAGGTGAAAAATGATTTAAAATATTGACGTTGCTAAGGCAATCCATTGCTCTACACCCTCATCTAATCACCTCAATGCCTCAAGGACGTCAAAAGATAACTAAATAAAATAAAAAATCCAGGACCGTATTTAAAAAAATGAACTTGATGATGGCCGCTCAAAGACGAAACGTCAGATTTTCAATTTGATACCGCCATCTTGTAGAGGAGAAAAAGTGGCAATGAGAAAGTGTAGTTCATTTTACATTATCTTCTCAAATAAACTCAGGAAATAGTAATAACGTATTTGCGAAATTTCGGTTTTTTCCGAATATCTTCGGAAGTAGTGGGAATTTTTCAAATTGCAAAACGGCATTTTGTTGAGCATAAAAATGCGCAACTTTGCAACCATTTAACCGACCCTGTATCTCTCATAATAACTGAGATCCCCATGCTTGCACTCGAATCTGTGGCACCCTGTACAAAAATCAAAATAACACCAGTGGCCAGTGGATAGTCAAGGGGGATTCTAATTCACTTTCTGTGCCTAACCTCACTTTCATTCGAGAGCGACCGGCTTTTTGGTGTGGTGGTCTATTGTAGCGTTGATCCCCGGGATTTCTGTGTGAGCGGTGTTGCCGGCTGCATGCGGTGTTGCCGCGTATGGTGTTTTGTAGCGAAAAGAGGGATTTTGGGATTTTAGGTTTTATGGGTGACGTTTGAAGTGTCATTGACGTTTGTGGCGGGTGGGTTATAGCGTTGCTACAGACAATTGACAGGATTGATGTGAGGACGGTGTTGTCGGTTGCGTCGTGTGGTGTTGCGGCTTATGGTGTTTTGTGGGAAGATAAGGGATTTTGGAATTGCAGCTTTCATGGTGAACGTTTGAAGTGACAACGACGTTTGAGATGTTTTGATACGCCACCTAGCGATGATTATTTGTAATAAGGAGCTTTGAAAAATAGAGGTTTCTTCATAGGTTCTTGAATTATTTAATCATTGAGCATTATAAGATGGCGTGCGATGTTTAGGTGAGCGGATTTTTAAAAGGAATGCCTATGGGAAGGTTCATTGACCTGAGGCTCTATATGATTCTAGAAAACGCATAATTTATAATATTGTTACGAATAATAAGTTGGTGTTGATGCATTCGTTGAGAACGATAATAGTGAACTTGCAGAACGATAATGAGTGAACTTGCAGAACGAATTAATAAATTCTATATACGTTTGGCGCAGATGAAGATTGACATTGAATGGTATGAGCGAAGTCAGTAATCTCAAGAAAGCCAGAAATGACAACATGATACTGAATTCCAAGAACAAGGCCAAGACCATGTGGAGCATACTAAACAGGAAGAACAACTCAAAGTGTGGAAATATAGTTTTGAAGCAGGACGGTGTTTTGATTCAGGATCCGGATCAGTTGGTAGAGATTTTCAGAAACAAGTTTCAATGTGTTCCTCGTGGGGTTGCTTCAAACGAGAATATTGTTTGTGCTGTTGAATCAATGTCAGATCTCAAAAGTAAAACAATGTTTCTTTTTCCTTTTACTGAAGTGGATGTGGTTGAAATCATAAGGAATCTGTCTTCCAAATTTTCGACATGACTTGATGATATACCTACTTTTGAGTTGAAGAGATGTGATTATAAATTCTATGTTTGAGAGTGGACTTTATCCTGATGACCTGAAAGTCTCTAAAGTGATACCGATACCCAAGAAAGGTGACTTGACGAATGCTGACAACTTTCGACCGATAGCCTTACCTTCAGGATTTTCCAAGATAGTGGAACGAGCTATCTTTAGAAGATTGTTTGATTTTCTACATGATGAATGCTTTTTTTCGGATAGTCAACATAGTTATCTGCCAAAGAGGTCAACTGTTGACGCCATTTGCAGTTCGTTGAGCGAGATAATCATGGAACTAGACAAGGGTCAAAAGGTAAATGGAATATATTTTGACCTTTCCAAGGCATTTGATACGATCAGTTTCGATATTTTGCTGAACAAACTGCACCAGTGTGGAGTAAGAGGAACTGCAAATAACCTGATAAGATCATATCTCGAAAACAGAAGTCAGTCAGTGACTGTTAGGACTGAGTTGATGGGATTGAGAAGACCAGTCATTCGGAATTCTTTTATTCTACAATGAGTATTCCACAGGGATCCATTCTAGGACCACTTCTTTTTTTAGTTTTGTGAATGACCTTCATAATGCTATGGGTTCCATGAGAGTGGTCCAGTTTGCGGATGATACATCGCTTGTATTATCTGCTCCTTCAGTGGAGATTTTGTCTCGCGCATCCAGTGAAGCAGTTTCAAAGATGCATCTATGGTGTCAACAAAATCAGCTCCAGCTTAATGTAACAAAAACAGCAGTAGTTCCATACCACAACAACAAGGCATCTTCTGCTTCGCTATACGTCCCACTGAATGGAGAAAGTATTCCTCAGACGGAGTCGACCAAGTTATTGGGAGTTCACTTCGATGAGCCTCTCTCATGGTCAAATCAAATTGATGGTTTGGTGTCAAAGATTCACACGGCTTGTTATGTCGTACGCCGGTTGAGAAGTGAGCTGTTTATTGAGTCTATAAGATCATATTACTTCGCATACGTTCAGTCGTTTTTGAAGTACAGTGTTATGTTTTGGTATCATGCCGCTGAATCCGGACAAGTTTTCATTGCTCAAAAGCGATTTATTAGATGCATGTTGAAGCTTCCACCTCAAGATTCATGCAGAAAACATTTCGTAAAGTTATGAATGTTGACAATGCCATCCCTGTATATCCTCAACATAGCTGTTTATGTGAAGAAGAACATGAACAAATTCAAGAAAAATTCGGATAATTATTCTCTGATGAAGACTAGAGGCCATGGGGAGCTCTGTATTCCTTCACACAGAACAAGATTATTTAAAAAAGGACCAACTTACAACAAACTGAATCAAAGTATACAACAAACTGCCATTGAAGAAAATGAAAAACTTGGGCACCTTTAGGAGAACACTTAAGTCAATTTTAATTAGCCAGGCGTTTTACAATCTGGAAGAATTTTATGATTTTACTTTTTCTATGTAAAAACCTTTTATTTGTTTATTTTTTTTTTACTCTTTTTTCTTTTGTTTCAAACTTTGTTACTTTTCATTTTGTATCACTAATTGTTTAAGCTACTGTACTGTATTGTTTTACTGAAATTTCATTGTTCTAAATTTTTCTTTTATTTTTTCACAATTTGGAATACTTGACGATTGTTAGGTTTCAATGAAACTTATGACAATAAAGGAATTATTATTATTATTATTATTATTATTATTATTATTATTGAGGAAGTCTACGATGCAAACATTTGAGAAATTGAATCTTGCAGGTAAGCTATAATCAAAAAATCTTTCATCATTTCAATGACCTAGTACATTATCGAAATTCAAAATATACTTCAAATTAATAAAATATTCTCAATCCGTTTGCGTACTCTGGAAAAGAGATTCATGTCAACTTGCATCACCGTGAAATCGTATAAGCAATTTAATATTCAGCTTGTGACGACTCGTTTTTGATGACTCATCGGTTTGAGCGACATAATTGAGTGGCCGCTGAGGAAGTGGAGGGGGAATATTTGTGATGCCCAGTAGAGATTGAGCACGTTGTCGTATTCCTCTTGATAATTGGATGATTCTTGATCTCCTCAATTTGGGGTCTGATTAGTTCCCAAGCGCACTTCTCAAGAAATTCGCTGCGTTTAATTTTGTCAAAGGGATGGTTTGCCTTATGGACGCAGAGAGCATTTATGCCAGAAACATTTAGTAGATCAAAAAACACCACCATTGGCCATCGACGTGTATTTCTTGCTACATCATAATTCTGGCATAACTGATCCACTAGATCCACACCTATTTTGCTGTGGTTGTAGTCAGTGATCATTTCTGGCTTCATGTCATCTCCAGTTTCATCATCTATTGCATCATCATGATGCATTGAGGATATCAATACCACAGACTTGTTTTTCTTCGGGCAGTATGACACCCTCGATGACACCAAGGTACAATCTTCTTGGAACCCAAAAAGAGAAGATTTCTCTTCGCGATTCTTTCGAGGCGAAAACTCTTGAGGTACCTCACGTCTGTTTTTTCTTACAGTACCTAAATATGTAAGCTTTTTCTTTAGCAAATTTTTGACGAGAGATAGGCTACTAAACCAATTGTCCCCGGTAATATTGCGATTGGTACCTATGACTGGCTCTACCAATCGAAGTGTGATTTCTTCACCGCTGTTACCTAGTTTATACGGACCTTCGGGCTGTGTTCCCACGTATGGTTCCAAATTTAGGGTATAGGACGTTTTAGCATCTACTAGGGCGAACATTTTTATGCCATATTTGGCTGGCTTGCTCGGTATGTATTGTTTGAATGCACAACGTCCTCTGAATGACAATGATTGTTCATCTACAGTAAGAAACTCACTGACAATAAAGTTACCTACTTTGAAAATTCATTAGGAAAATTTCGAAAACTTCTCTGATTGGAGCGAATTTATCAATCTCTTTCCGTTCATCTCTTGTCCCCACGTCATCGAATCTTATACATCTCATCAGAAATCGAAACCTTTTCTCGCTCATTGCTAAGTAGCATGATTCAATTCCGCTTCCTTTGGAGTTATCCCAAATTCGGTTTAAATTTTTCCTCGAGCTTCTTAGAGTTCCAATCAGAAATAAAAGACCAATGAAAGCACCTATTTCAGTCTCATTAGTTTGTCTAGCATCTTTGTCTCTTCGATATTGGCTTTGTATCTTCTGAATATACACGTTTGTTGAAACGGTTATCATCCTAATAACAGTTTCATTCACAAATAACTTCAGACATTCGATTTCGGTTGCAACGTCGCGTGCTTTTCCTTTTGTACCGGGTAAAAGTTTAACAATATTATGAGAACGCACACGAACTTGAATATTAGGTCTGGTCTTTTTCCATTTAGTCGATTTGTCCTTCCCAAGATAGAAATTTGACGGCGAGACATCACTTGAATCGTCTGATATGGCTTCTTGGTCCGATACTTTTATTTCAGATTATGTGTCGTGGTCACTCATTTGAGATACAACGACCTCAATTTCATCGATCTCATCATCTTCATCAATAGGACTCTCTTCATCACTATTCATTTCATCTAACCACCTCAACCATACTTCCGGGTCATTTGATTTGTCGATTCGTCTTTTCTTAGGGTCAGACATAGTTTTTTTCCTAAATTACATATATATATATTAAAATTAAATAACTAAAACTTTAACCTAGACTCACCAAAACAATAAAAACAACGGCAGCACTCCAGCGAAAAAATGTAACGTTGATGGGCACGTGGTCTACGTGTGTAGACCAGAGCTGTCTAGGTGTCAATAAAAATCGCAAACGCTCGAAACAAGTGCACTAGATATACTGATCAGGTAGAGGCACTTAACAGCGATTGTTCCGATAATTAATAGGGAAATTTCATGTAAATGGAATCATTTAACTATTCCTAGTACAGCTATTGAGATGGATGCGCAATTTCAACAAAAAATCGCAGCGTTGCCACTGTTGAAAGAGAGGCGGTCTACGATTGTAGACCAGGTGACTGATGTAGGGTTAAGCAGATGTTCCAGCACATTCGTTGAGAAAATAAGTGGGAAAAGAGGGGCGGGGAGATTTATGAATTAACCACTGACGACGCGTTGAAGAAGAATTTAGAATTTTAGTTCAGTAGCAGCAGCAGCAGCAGCAACAACAGGTAAGCGCTCCCCATATTCACACCAGAGAATTAATTTAATTTTATTTTTTCTTTCTAGAAATATGGATCTTGCAGAAATCAACGCAACCACCTCTTATTTGAATAAGACGTGTATAAAATTAATTGAATTAACTTGTGATGTAAAGTATCCAATTGTGGGATTAAATATTGTTCTTTCTAAATATGGGGAAGTGCTGCGAGTAGAGTTGAAGGATCATTATGTTTTTCTACCACAGCGTACTACTGTATCTATCAAAAAAATTTTGGAACAATTTCAACCTCATAAATATGCGATAATTTTAAGATCGGTTGCGCAGATTCGTGATATGAAGAAAACCCCAATTTTTGAGATAGTTGCTATGTAAAAAAAAAAAAAACAAAGTTAGTATTATTTTCAACTAGGATCAATCGCATTCTTGATGTATTTATTTTTTACAGAACCAGTCCATCATGAAGATGATTGCAATGGATTTTCAAGGATTTTCACGTATTCATCGTCAAAGAGTTGGCAGCCACGAACGGGACTCAAACTAGCCACTACATATTCAAACCAAATGGATCATATCGATCGTTACGTTTATGGGATAAACAAAGAGCGTCCAGAGCAACCATGAAACAACATGGAATACCGTTTTCATTTGGATATATCAACTATGAAGACCTCCATTCAATCATCATATGTCAGTGAGGACGTAAATAGTCCCCCCCTCTAACTTTTGAACGCATTAATATTTTTGGCTCAAATTTGGAAGTGTGTTTCAGGGTAGGCTTTACTAAGTTTTGACCTCCAAATAATATTTTCATCTGTCAATCTGACAGCTGGGCACCATTTTGAAACAAAAAATTAAATGGAAAAGGGGGTCATGTGATACTGTATTTGAAAGGTCCTTCCATTCTCTTTTCACTCCCAAAGTTTGAAGTCCATATTATTTTTCATAAGGAAATGGCGCCATGTCGAAAATAAATTATTTGTGTCTAAGTAGATACTATCTTTTATTTTGTTTAAGAAACTATGGTAGCACAGATTGAGACAGAACACCTAGCTGCATATTAGATTTATTATCGGGTGTCAAATTGACAACGTTTAAAATTTTTTTTTTGGAAGCGACGTTTCTGAATTTTTTTTTTGAAATTTTTTATCAAATACTGTTGTAGAAACAATCACTTATTTTATAGGTTAGTTTTTTCATTGTTAAAGTTCTTTTAAGAATAAGAGATAGTATTTTGACCCAAATAATTTATTTTCGATATGGCGCCATTTCCTTAAGAAAAATGCTAAGGACTTCAAACAACTTTGGGGGTGAAAAGAAAATGGAAGGACCTTTCAAATAAGGTATCACATGACCCCCTTTTCCATTTAATAATTTGTGTCAAAATGTTGCCCAGCTGTCAGTTTGACAGTTGAAATTTTTTTTTGGAGGTCAAAACTTAGTAAAGCCTACCCTGAACAACACCTCCAAATTTGAGCCAAAAATATTAATGCGTTCAAAAGTTAGAGGGGGGGGACTATTTACGTCCTCACTGTTTATGTTTTGTGGATAAAGTCTACGTTCGGGGACAACAACAAAAGAATTTTCTGGAAAACATTCTGCAGGATTCTACAACAGCGCATACTCCCAAAATCATTAACGTCGAGGGCATTGATAACCATTGGCAACATCCACCTGTATTTCAAAAAGACGTTCCAACCTGTTTTGGCCATCTATCGAATAATTTTTATATGTGTAGCCTACGCAATTGTATACTTCTTCATGAATGGATTGAAACTCGTTGTTCAATAGAGAGTTGAAAATACTATTTGTGTCTTAGTTCAACATTAATCATGATGATGTTAACATCAAATCATATTCTTCTTACTGCGATGTTCAATAATACTTTCTATGTACATCAACCCCACGATGTTGTAGGGATGCACATTTGTTTCAATAGAACCAATGACACTTGGCTGAATATGAAATCGCAAGTGGATTACAATGATGATATGTTTATTGTTGCATTACCTCAAAATGCAAAAGAATACAAAGTAAAGTTGATTTTTCAAAACCAAATATATGGTCACAGTATATGGAAGAATATAACTATCCCCACCTTCAATTGCTCACCAACATCATCCCCCACCACCGCTGCTACCACCACCACCACCACCTTCAATTATTGAGTCGCTGTACTACATTATAAGCGCACTCTCACTTCTCATCCTGAAAGCAGTCTGGGAGATTTATCATCATCATCATGTTGACTCCAGAAGATATTGAAAAAATACGAAAAACCATCCATCAGCTCAACATACCAGCTTCATCCTTGTATCAGGAGTATTTTGTCAAAACCCTACATACCACTTTGGGCATTTCTGAGGATGTTTTGAAGATAGTTCTAAAACCATGTTGGGGACACTACACTGCCCCAACTGATGAAGGTGATTCCGGATATGATGAAAATGATGGACCATATGTATCGTTTGGAATAAATTGTAATTTGTGCATGAAAAAGTATTCGAATAAAAATAAATGGTAGAATTGTTGCTATTGTCTAGTTTTGTTTAGTTATAGCATCAGGACTATGTAAAAATCTTCTCTTGGATTCCATGGTTTTTGAGATGTTTCTAGGGCTATACATATATTTCAATAAAACAATGTTTTTCATTAAGATTCTTTTATTTGACTTAAATCAGACAAAATCCTACTTTCGTCATTATACATAATTTGTGCTAAACAATAACTTTCTATGCTAGGGTTATCCTTATAAAAACTCGAAACTTCATCTTCAATGGGAACATGTGTTACACAATTTCTAATTATTTCATGTAAATTATTCAAAATCATATTATAATACTTGGGAAAATCCAATTGCTTCTGTTCCCGAAGTCTCATGTTTACAAAATGCTTATTAACAATACAAAGGTCACGTGTGTTGTTCTCACTTAAAAATATTATTTGATCGTTTTTTGAAATTGAGATTATTTTCATTCCATCATCCATGGGTACACTGTTGACCGTCAAGTTGTTGTGTAAAAAGGACGGGTGAATGTGTTCAAGGTGCCACCCATCTAGTAGCCAATTGAGATATTCCATTATGATTTTCCACACATCTTCTTCAAAAATCAGCATTTTATCACCATTAGGATTATAGTATGAAAATTCCTCAGCATACTTAATTCCACATAGATCTTGATATCACTGGTAGAACAGAAAAACATTGTGCTCAGTAGAAACTGATGCTTCTCGCTGTTGATCAAATTCCCCTCATTCACAGTCAATAGCTGCTGCAGATCAATGCGCACCTGATCACACATGTTGGAAGACTAATAATTATTGGTCACTTCATTCACATTCTCCTAGTTTGTTATTTTATTTTAATCATGCGCAGTTGGTGTGTGATTTATAATCTGTTATTATCGTTGATCCAACTATTGTGTGAATTATCAAATCCAAGCCATTTTACATACACCTTGTTACCCCTTTTTCGTAAGACCTTCTCCACCAAATAAACATCTTTCTGTTTAGTTTTTTGCTATTTCTGCTCATAAAACGCTCCCATGATTGGTTTATCATACATATCCTCCAGTAAATAGGTAACTGGTTTACTGATTTTGACTTTAACAATTCAGTCGTCCATTTAGGAGTATACCCCTTCTCAAAAACATGTTTGGCTGTGCTTATGCGAACTACATCGCCAACTTTGAATTTACCCAAATCAGTGGCAATTTTTATATGATTATATTATACTCTATTGAGTAGAATATTTTGAAGATCTTTATCAACTATAACATCACAAGGTTTCATTTTGGTTACTCCGTGTTTTTGTTCATTATAGTTTTTCACAACATTCATATGACATCTATCCACATGTATGCTCCATTCAAGCTGAAATATTTGAATAGCTTCTCTTTTATTGTTCTTATGGCACGCTCGACAATTGCAGCTTTCATAACAGTGAACGTGCTGTAATGATTTATACTATATCGATGCATGAGACGTTGAAAATGACTATTATAAAATTCCTTTCCCTGATCAGTTTGCAAATTTTGAGGATGGTGGTTTGATTTTCAAGAACATTTGCAAAAGCATTTGTCACCTCATCTCCAGACTTGGATCTTATTGGTTCAATCCAGATATATTTTGAAAAACAGTCGATTATGATGAGAAAATATTTAAATCCTTTGTTGTCCTTCTGATACATATCCATTTGACCCAGATCAGCCTGCCATAAATCATTCAGTCCTTTGATGATTGTACGACGTCTGGGAAATTTTCGCCTTATAGGTTTGAAAAGCTCATCAACAAGCTGAACTTTTTCTTTTGACATGTTTCAGTAACGTTAATTAGTTTTGTTACTGCTGTTATCAGTATATTCACCACTTGGAACACTTAGAACTACTATTTGACTTTTCAGTTCGTTGATGGTTATTATATATGCTCCTCCAATAGTTTTTTCTTATCGCTGAAGATGTTCAGAATTTTGGTATTCAAGTCCTCTGAAACGCGTCTTATTTCCTCATGAAGAGTGTGTTTTATAGATGAAATCATTCCATCAACATATTTCTTATTAACCGCATCCAAGAAGTTTGTTGGTGATTTTAGACTGCAAATCTTCAAGTTTTCAATGTCAATATCACCTTCAGATGTATGAGCTAATAATTGTGGTCTTGATCCCATTTGATGAGTGTACCCCCCTGTTATCGTTCGACGTCCAAACTTGTCAAGACTCATTTCACTACTGATGTATACAAAATTTGTGCAATTCTATTTATATTTCAAGTCAACATTACAATTTCTCAATAATTCCAGCCTCTTCGAGTTCTTCCACCAATGATAATATCTCATTATCATGTGATGTATCGCCAGCTTGTTTTGATGCAATCAACAAACGTAATCGATCTACAAGTTCATTTACATCATTCCAGTATACATATTCGACTGGTTTTGAATTGCAAATCATTTTTGGAAAACCACTACCCTTATGTGTTTTCAGTAAGAATCGAATAATTTTTCTATATTTATAACCTTTGTTTCCTTTGATTTTTTCCGTTGATTTACATCCCACTCGAGATATATTTGTTATATCTTAAATTTTTTTGTAAGACGATAAATCGGCTGAAGTGAAGCTAGTTGGTTATCACGGGCCAAAAGCGTTATCACTGCTTGTCCCATTACTATTTATCAACATTAACGTGGTATGTTACTTTTTCGATCTCCCCTGTAGCCGTTTGACTGGTGAAAAGTCTTTTATGTCGCTGATGTCTGATGTCAGTTTTCATTAAACGTATCTTTCTTTTCGAACTCGACCTTGGAAGTGAGCGGTTGGAAGACATTCACATCTCCATGTGTTAGCTCCAGGGGTAGGAAATAAGTAACCCCAAGATAGTCTATTCAGGTAACTCGTTTTCCTTTCATTGAGTTGAGCATTTTTTCTTCAACGTTTGTACGCATTCAGGCCTAGGACCATGACCGAAAACACCCTTAACGTGGTACACCCCTTCCACGCTACTATGGAGGACTATAACAAGGAGACGAATCGACATACGAATATCCCTGAAATTCTGTCCCTCTTTTTCGTTAGTTCATTTGAGGGCGCTGTTGCTAGTAGGGCTTTTATTTATTCATTGTCATGGTAACGTTTATTGCTTGTCAATAATTTTTCAAGATACTTTTATCACATTTTCATTAATTTTTTCCAAATTTCCACTCCACATTCCACATGCAGTGCATTCTCTATAAGGCAAAAAATTGAGGATGAATCGTCGCAGCATCGTGTTTCAAGCCCATGGTTTGTTCAATGATGACTGTTGTCAATGAAGGATATGAGGTCACTCAGTTACTCTATCAATTGATGCCATCAAACAAAAAAATATGAAAATTCTAGAAATTTCAGAATTATGTATAACAAATAATATATTTATGATACCTTTTATCATCAAATAGTGAGAGTTTTGATGCAACCTAGCTAATAAAAATTGTTGCATTCTGATAGAGTATTCGTAACGTTGTTTCAATTATGTTTCCTAGGTGACATTTTTGTTTGACATCAAATCACTAACGACTCTTCGCCATCTGGGAGTAACAATTGAACCTGAATTACGATTTGAAACCTGGACCACTTTTATGCATTTCGATCACTCTCCTAGTTACAGTCCTCCATACACGCTACCACGACCGTGATTGATCCACTCCACCCCAATTTTCTAATTGCCTGATCTGAGCATGGGGTTAATTATCAAGCATCGAGGAGTTATTGACTACTTCGTGTGAAGCCTGAATAAAAAAACGGTCAAGGTATGTCGTTTTTATTGAGTTGACATTCGTTTTTATATTAAAGTTGCACGTTTGACGAACGTTTTGAGTGAACTACAATTTCTCAATAATTCCAGCCTCTTCGAGTTCTTCCACCAATGATAATATCTCATTATCATGTGATGTATCGCCAGCTTGTTTTGATGCAATCAACAAACGTAATCGATCTACAAGTTCATTTACATCATTCCAGTATACATATTCGACTGGTTTTGAATTGCAAATCATTTTTGGAAAACCACTACCCTTATGTGTTTTCAGTAAGAATCGAATAATTTTTCTATATTTATAACCTTTGTTTCCTTTGATTTTTTCCGTTGATTTACATCCCACTCGAGATATATTTGTTATATCTTAAATTTTTTTGTAAGACGATAAATCGGCTGAAGTGAAGCTAGTTGGTTATCACGGGCCAAAAGCGTTATCACTGCTTGTCCCATTACTATTTATCAACATTAACGTGGTATGTTACTTTTTCGATCTCCCCTGTAGCCGTTTGACTGGTGAAAAGTCTTTTATGTCGCTGATGTCTGATGTCAGTTTTCATTAAACGTATCTTTCTTTTCGAACTCGACCTTGGAAGTGAGCGGTTGGAAGACATTCACATCTCCATGTGTTAGCTCCAGGGGTAGGAAATAAGTAACCCCAAGATAGTCTATTCAGGTAACTCGTTTTCCTTTCATTGAGTTGAGCATTTTTTCTTCAACGTTTGTACGCATTCAGGCCTAGGACCATGACCGAAAACACCCTTAACGTGGTACACCCCTTCCACGCTACTATGGAGGACTATAACAAGGAGACGAATCGACATACGAATATCCCTGAAATTCTGTCCCTCTTTTTCGTTAGTTCATTTGAGGGCGCTGTTGCTAGTAGGGCTTTTATTTATTCATTGTCATGGTAACGTTTATTGCTTGTCAATAATTTTTCAAGATACTTTTATCACATTTTCATTAATTTTTTCCAAATTTCCACTCCACATTCCACATGCAGTGCATTCTCTATAAGGCAAAAAATTGAGGATGAATCGTCGCAGCATCGTGTTTCAAGCCCATGGTTTGTTCAATGATGACTGTTGTCAATGAAGGATATGAGGTCACTCAGTTACTCTATCAATTGATGCCATCAAACAAAAAAATATGAAAATTCTAGAAATTTCAGAATTATGTATAACAAATAATATATTTATGATACCTTTTATCATCAAATAGTGAGAGTTTTGATGCAACCTAGCTAATAAAAATTGTTGCATTCTGATAGAGTATTCGTAACGTTGTTTCAATTATGTTTCCTAGGTGACATTTTTGTTTGACATCAAATCACTAACGACTCTTCGCCATCTGGGAGTAACAATTGAACCTGAATTACGATTTGAAACCTGGACCACTTTTATGCATTTCGATCACTCTCCTAGTTACAGTCCTCCATACACGCTACCACGACCGTGATTGATCCACTCCACCCCAATTTTCTAATTGCCTGATCTGAGCATGGGGTTAATTATCAAGCATCGAGGAGTTATTGACTACTTCGTGTGAAGCCTGAATAAAAAAACGGTCAAGGTATGTCGTTTTTATTGAGTTGACATTCGTTTTTATATTAAAGTTGCACGTTTGACGAACGTTTTGAGTGAACTATGGGGTTGATTGTCGATTATTTTTCAAGTCTTACCTAGGGTAAATATCAATCATGGACAAATTAATTACTTTTCGTGACTCGAGCAAAATGTATTTATTTATTTAATTGATTTTCATGTAAACGACTATGTTGTTTCTCAAGTCAAGTTGAACTGGGTTCAGGTTGGGCTGGAATTTGACTGATAAATGGGTCAGTTAATCGTCAAATTTTGGGAAATTGACATATTGTGGGGTTGTTGATATTAAGCTGTGGATTTATTCAACTCTGGGGATCATTTTATTGGATTTTATTGTATTTGGGTGATAAGTGCAGTTCAATTATGATGACTATTCAATATGCTATAACAGGTTTTCCATATAGATCGTTCATCTGCATGGGGAACTGGTACAGTACAGCCTACACGGACTGTTTTGGGGTTTTCTTCTTGGTTTTGGTGAAGTTAAGAACCTAGCAAGCTGTTGCGGTGAGCCGTATCGATATATTGTTTTATCTTTTTATTGTTCGAAATTATCATTGAAAGTTGGAAACATTCGGGATTTATCTATTTTTTTTTATGAATACTTTTGTGAAGCGTTGTGACGTCACATAGCGGCGACTCAGTTTGTGAGTGATCATTTTATAAATTAATCGGTTCAACTGCTCGCTTGTTTGGATTATAAAAATTGGATAGAATAACGTTATTAAGGTTATAGCGTTTTTAATTATTAATGAGCGGATTTGTACTGAACCTTTTTCTTGATGCAGGTTCATTACATAAATTGCACATATACAGTGTGTCCAGAATAAAATGATGTACGTGGGGATATCGGAAACTACAGGAGATACAGTATCGGTTAAATGGAAGAAAAGTTGCGTATTTGCGTGCCCAAGAATAATCTCACTTTGGTTTGTTTTGATTCGATACCGTAATGGAGATACAGGGTGAAAAAGAAAAATGGCCATTTTTTAAATAGCACAATATTTCGGTTATTATAAAAGATGAGGTATTGAAAATTTCTGGATCTGGGTAAGAAGATACGGTGATTTTGAAAATTGTGTCGAAAAAATTGTAGGCCCACTATGTTGCTTCCGGCCGAGGTCAACTGTCGTTTTTCTTATGTGGGACATATTGAATTTTTTCATTTTCAAAATCCGCATTGAAAATGATTTTCAAAAATATGACTTTCATAAAAAAAAACAGACTTGACTTTGGCTGGACGCAACATAGTGGGCCTAAAAGTTTTTTGACGTCGTTTTTAGAATTGTCGTATCCTCTTAACCATATCCTGAAAATTTAAAAGTTCTAGCATTTTTAATAAGCAAAATTGTGTGGTTTCTTCAAAATTAGCCTTTTCCCTTTTCACCCTGTATCCACATTACGGTATCGATTAAAAATAAAACAAAGGTGGAATATTTTTGGGCATACAAATACGCTGCTTTTCTTCCATTTACGCAACGTCGTATCTTTTAAAGTTTCCAATATCCCCATATAGTGCCATAAACATCATTTTATTCTGGACACACTGTATACAGGGTGTCCGGGAAAATGTGGGAGATCTCTCGGATTCTGCTAGAATATTAAAAAATAAGATGACAAGTTCCCATTAATTTTTTTCCTAGCGTTAGTTTCACAATTTCGTCAAGAGCACCACTTCGTCAGGGCTTTTTTCGAGGTTTTGTTTAATAAAAATTGTTTTTTCTCGAAAATGGTTCATTTTATCGACAATGAACAAGAGTACCTTTTCTTTAGCTTAATGTTCATGGTATCCAAATTTATTTTTTTTAACTCCTTATCATACAGGGTGTTAAAAATTTGAGCGTTAAAATGTACAATCTAGTCCGTCCCTGGTAAACTAAACAAGCTAATTATGTTTTAAGGGAAGTATTTTGAGAGGTCCTTACTACTGTTTATCATATTAAATTTTCATTGAATTATATTGAGTCGTTCAAAAGTTATTCAAGAAAAACCGATTTCCAGTGGGGTCCTTTAGGGGGCCGTATCTCCGTAGGGAGGGCCGCTAGGAAAAAAATTTATGGGAACTTGTCATCTTATTTTTTAATGTTCTATCTGAATCCGAGAGATCTCCTACATTTTCCCGGACACCCTGTATATCCATGTCCATATAGTTGAACTGAGTTTTAGGAAAATAAAAGTTTATTATTTACTGATTTCTTGTACATACGATACTGACGTATGTTTTGAGTACTTTGCAAGAAGGCACGGTATCTCTGTGTAAGATAATATTGGATTTTAATATACGCAAGGGTCTTGGGAATTGATTAACTGGTTTGATTTGAGAGTTGGTAGTAGATCCCTGGTTTCGTCGGCGGTAAGTAAGGCGGCTACGTACTTTCTTCTATTCTGCATTTTTGTTCAATAACTTCATACCTCAAAATTGTTTAGTAGACTCAATTGGAATTGGAAAGACCTCGAAGGTTGGGATTCACCTGCACGAATCTCTGGCGCCCATTTTAAATAAACCCCCCCCAAAAGCTCCAGAACTCTGAGTTCCGGGTAACCTTAGCCAACGTGGCTTCCAATTGAGAGGTTTGATTGTTAAATGACTGAAAGTGCTTGAGCTAAGCTTGCGCTTAAATTTTTGCGTGATAAATTTTGGCGCCCAACGTGGTTATAATATTTAAAAAAAAAAAAATAAGTTAAATTTTGAAGCCCAACGAGATAGTTTTTTTTACTGGGACCTTTACTTGGGATTTTTTTTGAATTTTGACGCGATTTAGTTAGCCTCTTCGATTTTTTTTTTCTCTAGGGAGAGGGGGAATTTTGTAAGGCCATCAGCTAGTTTCAAGTACAAGGGTGCTGCTTGCCGACGACTTTGACCGTTTGATCGGAGCTGCCGCTTTCAAATCATACTTGTGTGCGGACTGTGTTTGTGATTGATATAACCTATTTTGCGGCCGGAAATATTTGATATATTTTATATTCGTTGACCTCGTTATATATTTGTGACCTTGAATTTCCTTTCTTGACCTTGTAATATGGATTTCAAAATGAACATCCACTGTCTGCGGAGAGATATGCTTCTTCATGAGCTTGTGGTTCGTGGTGTTACCGTTCATGACGGTATGACTGTTGAGAAAATGAGAACAGCTTTACGCCCACACATCAAATTGGAAAAAGCTTCACTGTTCCAATTTCCACCCTATACCCTGAAGAATCGGAAAAGATCACATCCCTGCTCTCTGAAATCAATGATTCGATCTCTGGTCTATCGAGTGAGAACGTTCAGAGTAAAGACAGTAAGTTCCTGTCCATTCAGTCGCGACTGGTCCACCTTCTGAGGCGCATCAATAGAATTCCCCCGAGTGGTTTGTCTGCGGAGGAGCTGGACGAGAAGTCTGGTCTTCTTGTGGAGGTTTTGTCTTCTCTTGATTCTTTGGAAGTTACTTCTAGGCGCGACCCGGAGTTGAGTCAGCGTTTTCAAGATGACGAAGACGACGAACTCGGCCATGATCCTCCTTCAAATTCCACTCGTCATCCGAACCTTCTTAGTCCCTCTGCACGTACGGGTCGGCCCTCTACTCCTTCCACTCCCAAGTCTCAAAATATCGAGAAGTGGAACCTCGGGATTCGAAGGGTATTTCGGTCCACAATTTCTTGGTAAGGGTGGCGGAACTTCAAGTTGCTCGTAATGTCACTAGGAGACAAAGTCTGCTATTGATCTGTTTTCAGGCAAGGCCTTGGATTGGTATCGCGCCAATAAAGCTCGTTTTGGAGATTGGTCGGAGTTGGCAGATTTGTTGCGCAGGCATTTTGAACCCCCAGACTATCGTTCAAGGTTATTTAGGGAAATTCTAGACAGAACTCAGGATACTTCCGAGTCTATCGTTGCATATCTTTCATGCATGCAGGCCTTGTTCAGGCGCTATGATGGACTGTCTGAGGAAGCTCAGCTAGATATTTTATGTCGTAATGTATCACCATTTTACGCTACTCAATTGCCAGTTGTCCACAGTATTGAGGAACTTGAGACGGGGTGCCTCAAGTTGGAAACTCGTAAGTATCGAGTGGAAAATTACGTACCCCCTTCTCGTCGACGTCGCAATTATGTCGAGCCTGATTTTGCTTTCATCTCCGCGGACCGGCCCTCTTCTTCCCAATCTCCAATGCAGGAAGAAATTAATGAGGTGGATTTCCATCGAAATTCTCCGTCTAATCCTCGTTTCATTAAGTGTTGGGACTGTCAAAGGCCTGGACATATGAATCGGGAGTGTCAAAACCCGAAGAAGACCTTTTGTTACCGTTGTAAAGCACCGGATGTGACTATTCGCACTTGTCCGAGGTGCTCGGGAAACGATTCCCGGGTGAGTCGGTAGGCCGTGTCGATTCCACCTCTTCCTCTGTCTCGGCAAATAATCTTGTTAATTTTCAGAATAAAGTTCTTTTGGATTTCATCATTTCACATGCTCACTGGGATCAGCGTCCATATCTACATATTGACATTCTTGGGTATCCGATGCTCGGACTATTGGATTCAGGTGCTAGCGTGACTTTGGTGGGTTTGCCTGGTTATTGACTCTTGGGCTTAAATTAGTTGAGAGTCAGCGTTCTTGTACAGTCGCCAATGGTCAACGATGCAATAGCATTGGTTTTATTCAGGCTCCTATTACGTTAATGGGCAAAACCAAGATTATGGACGTGTTAGTACTCCCTGAGCTTTCACATCAAATTATCCTCGGTATAGATTTTTGGAGGGCTATGGAGATTATTCCTGATTTGGGGCAGAGTGTTTGGCGGTTCGCCAACTCTACCGAACTTTCGCAGATTTGTAGTGTGCAACCTTTGGATAATTTGACTCCCTCACAACGTCAAGCTCTTGATGAAATGGTGACTAAAAAAATAAGTCAAATGAGTACTGGCTTGGGTTGTTGTAAAGTAGCTGAGCATGAAATTATTGTTTACCCCGGAACAAGACCGATTAAACAACGCTACTACCCTGTTTCCCCTTTTAAGCAAAAGTTCATCGACGACGAGATAGAGGAGATGTTGAATTTGGGTGTTGTTGAGAGGTCAAATAGTCCCTGGTCTAGCCCTGTTTGTCTGGCGCATAAAAAAGATGGTAATTTCAGATTCTACATTGATTTTCGTAAAGTCAACGAAGTCACGAAAAAGGATGGTTATCCCATCCCTTATATTTCTACCATACTTGACCGACTCAAGAGCACTCAGTTCATAAGTTCTATCGACATAAAATCTGCCTTTTGGCAAGTACCCCTTTCAGACTCTTCGAAGGAGCTTACAGCTTTTACCGTTCCCGGACGAGGTCTTTTTCAGTTTCGGCGTATGCCATTCGGCCTTTCCAATGCTCCTGCCACTTGGCAGAGAATTGTTGACACTATTTTGGGTCCCGAACTCGAACCTGATGTCATGGTCTATTTGGACGACATTGTAATCATTACCAATTCATTTGATGAACACCTCGAGCTTATCAAGGTCGTATTTGAGCGTTTGAATGCAGCTGGTTTGGTGGTTTCAGCGGAAAAGTGTCATTTTTGCAAGCCTGAGCTGCGTTATTTGGGCTACGTCGTTGACAATAAAGGACTTCGTCCTGACCCTGAGAAGGTAGAGGCGATTGTTAATCTTCCACCCCCTTGTAGTATCAATGAGGTTCGACGTTTTGTGGGTACTGCGTCGTGGTATCGTAGGTTTGTACCGAATTTTTCATCACTTTTGGCCCCTGTGTTAAATTTGACGAAGAAGGGTGTGGAATGGAGTTGGACCCCGGAATGTCAAAAAGCTTTTACTGATCTCAAGGAGTGTCTCGTTACTGCGCCCATACTTACTTCCCCTGATTTTGACAAAACCTTCTATCTGCAAGCGGATGCGTCATCTTATGGCCTTGGAGCAGTTTTGACACAAAAGTTTGAAAATGATGAGAAAGTCATCTGTTACCTCTCTAGATCATTGACTAGAGCGGAAATGAAACTAACAGTCACTGAAAAAGAGTGCCTTGCTGTAATTTGGAGTGTGGAAAAACTGCGCCACTATCTTGATCATGTGCATTTCAAGGTCATAACAGATCACGCTTCCTTGTTGTGGTTGCATCGTTTGAAGGATCCTCAGGGCCGTTTGGGACGTTGGCAATTGCGCCTTCAGCAGTTCGACTTTGAACTCATTCATCGGAAGGGTAAGGATCACGTTGTCCCCGATTCTCTTTCAAGGTCTGTACCCGTTTCAATTGATTCTGTCTCTCCGGTAACTTCCCCTGAATTCACTTCTTGTAGGGCGCATGACAGGTGGTATTTGTCCATGATTGGAAAAGTTAGGAAGTCCCCTGAAAAGTTTTCGCTGTGGAAGGAAGAAAATGGCATTCTTTTCAAACATTTGAAACCCTCCTTTGTCGAGTTATCGTCTCCATATGATGAATGGAAGATAGTTGTCCCTAAGGGTGATAGAAAGGCTCTATTTGAGCGTTATCATGATTTGCCAACTTCCGGTCATGTGGGAGTTTTCAAGACATATGGCAGGATTCGTCAGACATATTATTGGCCCAAAATGAGAGCGGATGTCCTTCGTTACATCAAGACTTGTGTAAGTTGTGCACAGAACAAGGTGGAACAAAAGCGTCCAGCTGGTTTCATGGGCGAGCGTCCCGAAATTACTCAACCGTTCCAAGCGATTAGTCTTCATTATGTTGGTCCCTTGCCTCGTTCGAAAAAAGGTAATTGTTATATTTTGGTGATATCTGACTTCTTCAGTAAATCAGTTTTTCTATTTCCTTGTCGTGCGGCGAAGGCTAAATCCCTGGTAGAAATAGTGGAAAATTTCTTTTTGCTCTATGGTACTCCGATGTTTCTAACCTGTGACAATGGTGTCCAGATGAAATCCAAGGAATTTCAAGCCTTGTGTAAAAGATATCACTCCCGAATATTCTTCAATGCCAACTATAACCCTAGGGCTAATCCAACAGAACGTCACAATCGTATTATCAAGACCATGATGCGTATGTACGTCGATAAGGACAATCACAAGACTTGGGACGAGCACCTGCATGAAATTGGTTGTGCTATTCGTACTTCGCCTATCGAAACTACTGGTTTCACCCCATACTTCATTCTGTTTGGGCGTGAGCATAAACCATATGGCTATGACTATGAACAGCATCATGGATTACCCCGACCGGATGTTGATATGGATACTTATGTCCGTGATCGGCAGCGTGGGTTCGCTAAACTGTATGAACAGGTCACCGCGAAAATCAAGGTCACTCGAGAACAAAATTCGCATAGGTATAACTTGCGTCGACGACCCTTGTGCTTCAACCCTGGTGATAAAGTTTGGCGTAAAAACAAGGCTATTTCCGATGCTTTAAACTACTACAGCGCTAAATTAGCCCCTGCATATGTTGGTCCATTCGTGATTAAACGTCGGTGTGGTTCTTGGTCCTATGAACTGGAGGACGAATTGGGAAGTTCCAAGGGTGTTTGGCACGTCCAGGAATTAAAACCGTTTGTGGTGAACCCTGACTTTGACTTAGGACAATCTGATTGATTCACGATTTTTGAGAGCCTTACGGTGCCAGGCGGAGGAATAGGCCCGTGGCGGAAAACTGCCGGAGGTACAAGTCCTCCAAGTGTTCACTCTTTGTTGTGAGTACCATTTTATCACGGTACGCTCATTTGGTTGAGTAAGCCTTACGGTGCCAGGCGGAGGAATAGGCCCGTGGCGGAAAACTGCCGGAGGTACAAGTCCTCCAAGTGTTTACTCTTCGGGTGCCAGTCAGTGGTTTATGGCGGTTGATCCGTTGGTTTTCTCGCGTCTTCTTGGTGGATGTTTTGATGGATACTTTTGCGTTCTGGAGTTTTCGTGCTGTGTTTATTTGTCAGTCTGGGTTTGACGCTGGAGAGTAAACTTATCCATGCTTGCATCGATCTCCTTTTCTCCAATCAAGAGACTTGTAAACATCAGGGCATCCTGTACCTTTTGGTAAATGCGCTTCTGAGGTGGTCCGATTCGTGATCCAAGAAGCTGCACATCGCACAGTGAGGCATCTTGTAAGGGGGATTCCCACTATTCCCAATTTCCAGTCAAATTATATGGAATCAATTGAAAACTGTGATTCAAGCAAAAAATTGTTCTTTTCAATAGTTGTATGTTTGTAAAAACTTGAACAACAAAAAAACACGGCGTTTCGGGGCCAGTCCATTCAGGTACCGTCAAAATATATCCTGGACACACAGATTCACTTCTGATTCCTATTGCCACCAGCTTCTTACGAATATGAGTGTCTCCCAATTCTGGAGTTGTGTCAACGTGACTTAACCCACACAGCAATTTCCTGATGGACCGACACAGGTGTCTTGTACAGTGTCATGTTGGAATATGTTTATTGGCGATTCAATCGGGTTTCGACAGGGTTTTCGCGTGCGTCAATGGATTCTGCACCTTTTGGTTGGGAGTTTCTCCATCAATACCCAGTGAAGCATTCTATTTATAATTTACGGAAGAAAGTGGGTATAGCTGCCTGTTTACGTGAATTTTCAATTCACTCTTTCCGTTTTTCATCGAGTGTGACATGTATTTTACAGATCCTGATTCAATCGAGTTTTCTTGGCATACTTGGCTACGGTTGTCATTGGTTTCAGCTTTGGGAAGTTATAGCCTGAATAATTAATATTTTCTCTTGAGAGGTATTTCAGATTATAGTAACTTCATTTGAGAATTCAGTAATTTTGTGATTGCTTTTGGTAGTTTGGTACTGAATTCTCGCCATTTTTTTTGTATGGGATTTTTAAACTGAGACTGTTGTCAGGTGATGACTCATGGCCGAGTATAGCCTTACATTGTCAATGGTTTTGGATTCGGTGACATTGCCGATGGTATTGGTTCTGGGAGGTCTGCGATCATTTTGCCGATGTGCGTTTTTCCTTTTTGAAGGATTTTGGATTGTGGCACCTCGTTGAGTTTCAGCATTATTTTGGATTGTGTTGATTTGGGTTGATGAATGCTGAAGTCTCGCCATTTATTGGGATTATAACTGGGACCTTGCTGTTGTTTGGTGATTGCCGGTTCTAGACTTTCAGTCTGTTTTATGCAGGTCTATACTTTATTCGATACATTCACGTCATCAGGTTGTTGCGTAATTCAACCCTGTTTTTGAGTCCTGTTGGTTATGGTACACATGACTGATTTTGACATTCCCTGATTTTGACTTTCGTAAACTTTTGTGATTATTTGAGTTTACATTTACCGATTTTGACGTTTAACCTATGCGGTTATATTTTTCCCGATTATGACTTTTTGGTTTATGACGGTTATTCCGTCGTGTTTTCTTGCACTTTTTGGTGGTATCAAGAGCTTCTTTTGCATATCGGATGCGAGAGGATGGGCGTTGGGGGGGGGCTATTGCTGGGGTGGTACTCCTTGTGGTGTGGGTTAGGGGTATTGAACCGTTTGAAGCTCCACCACGACATGGACTCCACGAGGCATAGCTACTGCGTTTCATCTCAGCCCCGTATCCGGTTATTTTTCTTCGTTATTCCTGATTTTGTCTTCCCTTCATTACGAAGCTATGGACCCTGTTTGGGGGGTTGTGCAGAATACCCATACTCCGGGTGCTGGATGAGGCCGTCAGCGCTGGTTTTCTTGCGGTGGTACTCTTTGTTTAAAGTTATTTTGTTTATTCCATGTGGAACTTATCTAACCTGTCATTTTTCGAGGCCACCTGGTGTCTTTCTTTGGGAAGCACTCATTAGCGTAGTACGCTATAGTACAACCCGTATAATGAGTTCGGTTAAGCTCATTCCCTGTAGTTTGGTGAGTCTAAGGGGTAAAAGGGGAAGAGTTGGTATAGTCTTCTGTCCTATACTAGACCCCCTCGGTCTACTCACTCCTTGCTGGTTTGGATTGGTCAGACTTTGGTGGATGCGCTTGGGCAACTTTTATAAGGCTGGTATACGAGGTCTCCTCAGTCTCATTGAGGTTACGCAATGCCGGTTAGGAATTCCACAAAACACCTACAGAATTTCCCTCTGCAAGAGTTGGATCATGTGGTCCTCCGGGTTTGATGGGTCTGAGTTAGTGAGGCTTGTTGTTTTTTTTTTTGGTGTTGTCCTTAGACAGTAGGGGCGGCGTCTTTCACTAGTTCTTTTCTGAGTTTTTTTTTTTTTGGTTATTGTTTTCTGATTTGCCTGAGTCCGAATTGTTCATCTTTAAGGTTTTCTTTGTTTCGCTTTAATCTTGTCTCGGCCTATCGTCGAAAGTCTATCCTAGTTTTTCTCCTGTCTAAGGAGAGGGGGAGTTATCACGGGCCAAAAGCGTTATCACTGCTTGTCCCATTACTATTTATCAACATCAACGTTGTATGTTACTTTTTCGATCTCCCCTGTAGCCGTTTGATTTACTGGCAACAGCGCACTGGTGAAAAGTCTTTTATGTCGCTGATGTCTGATGTCAGTTTTCATTAAACGTATCTTTCTTTTCGAACTCGACCTTGGTAGTGAACGGTTGGAAGACATTCACATCTCCATGTGTTAGCTCCAGGGGTAGGAAATAAGTAACCCCAAGATAGTCTATTCAGGTAACTCGTTTTCCTTTCATTGAGTTGAGCATTTTTTCTTCAACGTTTGTACGCATTCAGGCCTAGGACCATGACTGATGTACCGGTACCACGTTAAGGGTGTTTTCTTCCCCTACCACGCTACCACGACCGTGATTGATCCACTCCACCCCAATTTTCTAATTGCCTGATCTGAGCATGGGGTTAATTATCAAGCATTGAGGAGTTATTGACTACTTCGTGTGAAGCCTGAATAAAAAAACGGTCAAGGTATGTCGTTTTTATTGAGTTGACATTCGTTTTTATATTAAAGTTGCACGTTTGACGAACGTTTTGAGTGAACTATGGGGTTGATTGTCGATTATTTTTCAAGTCTTACTTAGGGTAAATATCAATCATGGACAAATTAATTACTTTTCGTGACTCGAGCAAAATGTATTTATTTATTTAATTGATTTTCATGTAAACGACTATGTTGTTTCTCAAGTCAAGTTGAACTGGGTTCAGGTTGGGCTGGAATTTGACTGAAAATGGGTCAGTTAATCGTCAAATTTTGGGAAATTGACATATTGTGGGGTTGTTGATATTAAGCTGTGGATTTATTCAACTCTGGGGATCATTTTATTGGATTTTATTGTATTTGGGTGATAAGTGCAGTTCAATTATGATGACTATTCAATATGCTATAACAGGTTTTCCATATAGATCGTTCATCTGCATGGGGAACTGGTGCAGTACAGCCTACACGGACTGTTTTGTGGTTTTCTTCTTGGTTTTGGTGGAGTTAAGAACCTAGCAAGCTGTTGCGGTGAGCCGTATCGATATATTGTTTTATCTTTTTATTGTTCGAAATTATCATTGAAAGTTGGAAACATTCGGGATTTATCTATTTTTTTTTTATGAATACTTTTGTGAAGCGTTGTGACGTCACATAGCGGCGACTCAGTTTGTGAGTGATCATTTTATAAATTAATCGGTTCAACTGCTCGCTTGTTTGGATTATAAAAATTGGATAGAATAACGTTATTAAGGTTATAGCGTTTTTAATTATTAATGAGCGGATTTGTACTGAACCTTTTTCTTGATGCAGATTCATTACATAAATTGCACATATATATATCCATGTCCATATAGTTGAACTGAGTTTTAGGAAAATAAAAGTTTATTATTTACTGATTTCTTGTACATACGATACTGACGTATGTTTTGAGTACTTTGCAAGTAGGCACGGTATCTCTGTGTAAGATAATATTGGATTTTAATATACGCAAGGGTCTTGGGAATTGATTAACTGGTTTGATTTGAGAGTTGGTAGTAGATCCCTGGTTTCGTCGGCGGTAAGTAAGGCGGCTACGTACTTTCTTCTATTCTGCATTTTTGTTCAATAACTTCATACCTCAAAATTGTTTAGTAGACTCAATTGGAATCGGAAAGACCTCGAAGGTTGGGATTCACCTGCACGAATCTCTGGCGCCCATTTTAAATAAACCCCCCCCAAAAGCTCCAGAACTCTAAGTTCCGGGTAAGCTTAGCCAACGTGGCTTCCAATTGAGAGGTTTGATTGTTAAATGACTAAAAGTGCTTGAGCTAAGCTTGCGCTTAAATTTTTGCGTGATATGGTTCCTTAGTAAATATCAATTCATAGAGTCCTTTTGTACCATCAAATTCTTCGACATTGATGATTATATTTCCGGAATTTTTCACAAAATCAACTGGTGTTGAACCAAGCATCCACTTTGATTGTGATTTATCGTATTTTGGTCCCATACTACTACGATCGATATCTTTAGCTGTTTTACGATGCGCAGAAATATACTTTTGTGCAATTGTTGAATAATTTTTTAAATTAGAAATAACTTGCTGAGAAGATTCTTTATCATCGTTAGATGTTAAATCTACACTTTCATCTGCATCACCATAATCATCTTCAACATCATCATCATCAACATAATCATCATCACGTTGTTGTTGTTCGAAGTATTTCCAACGTGTTCCCCATGTTTTTTTGGGTGTTTCTGAGGTTTTTCTAGTTGTTTTTGAGGTGAATTTTAGTTGTTTACGAGTTGTTTTTGGAGGTCTTTCGGGTATCCCAGAGATTTCTCCAAGACGTCTTTTGAGGTGATGTGGAGAAGACTGTTGTTGTTCCATAGCATCAGCATCGTCATGTTCTTTAATCATTTTTTTCAATGGTACTGTGATGGGTTTGAAAATTCGTTCAGTTTCAGCGCGTCCCAATTTTAGCGCAAGATATTTTTTTCGCACACCTCTAGCTATCCGAGTGATTTTCTGCTTGCGTTCTGCATCCTCTTGGTTCAACAGCTTAATGGTTAGTGACTGATGTTACAAGCTACTAACCTTTATATAGTGGTCGAACTCTTTACGATATCTGCCATCATCCAAATCAAATTCCTTTACAAGAACAACGGAACCAAATTTACCTTCACTCCAACATTTCGAACATATAATGTTGAAGTTATCGTACGTTATATCCGGTGACACATGCTCATCATAAACATGTCTCAAATTAACATCATCCTGTTTGAATAAAACAATCATATCACAATTATCACGTATAAGTTGCTTTGGTATTTTTGAATATGTTTGACTGATATATGCAACATCAATCTTCCTATGTCTACACATGGAAGAATAAGTTCTAATTTTATCCTGTTTCTCACATGCGACATCATCAAATATGAATACTGAGTTTTTCCTTGCTTCTGTTGGATCCATAATCATATGATTGTCAGTGAATGGAAAAAATTCAACACCCTTCACATTCCTCAGAATATCTTCCAATAATTAATATTTTGGTTGATATAATGATTTTGAATAGACGTACAAATTTTCGAAACGCAATCCATTCATATTGAATAATAACGCAAACAGACTGTTTCTTTTTCCACAACCACTATGCCCGCAGAAAATTGCACGAACATAATTAGGTAATAATTTACTATGTCTAGAATTTTTTACTTTTTCAACAATATCAAAGTTTTCTGTAGGGAGATTAAGTCCTTGCGGTACGCAAACATTTTGAGAATGATCGTTGGACTAAGTTGTAGCTGGCTATTTATAGTTTTGAGGGCTGAATATAAATATGAGTTGACTCAACGATTTGACCGCAGTGTAATGTTAGTCTTCAAGCATACAGGTTGTGGATTAGTCAACTCAATCATTAATAAACTGCCAGTTGAACTTCATCTTCCTGGCTATCAATTTTGCGGACCTGGAACCAAATTGGCTGAACGTCTAGAGCGAGGAGATAAGGGTATAAACCCATTGGATGCAGCCTGCAAACAACACGATATTGCATATTCTCAAAATTCTTCGTTGTCCGAACGACACAAAGCTGATTGGGAATTGGAAAATCGAGCATGGGAGCGTGTAAAGGCGAAAGATTCCAGTTTTGGGGAAAAAACAGCTGCTTGGTTAGTGACTACGGGAATGAAGGCTAAAAGAAAACTTGGAATGGGACACCATTCATTCAATAAAAAAGTAGTTGGACCTATTTGCAATTCATTGAAAAATTGTGATGAAAAAAATGTAAAGAAAAGCAGTGTCATTGCGCTACGCGCTGCACGAAAAGCAGTCAAAAGACTTGGCGGGCGTAAAAAAGTGAAAATCCCACGAATCTTTCCCATTGAAGCAAAATCTGGGGGATTTATACCTTTAATATCCCTTTTTGCGGGACCGAGTGCACTAGGAACTCTTGCTGGAGGAGCCGCATCTATTGCTAAAACGGTGGTGGATGCGAAAAATGTAAAGAAACAGTTGGAGGAGAATAAGAGACATAATCAAGCAATGGAGCTGGGACAAAAGGGATCGGGAATTTATTTAAGAAAAAATAAATGTGGATTTGTATTATTTTTGAAGCGAGCTACGGTTTCAAAAAACTCCCAATAAAGTTACCCAACAGAGCTCTATACGACTATGAAATAAAATTGTTTGTAAAAAAATTAAACATTCCATATTTTCGTGGGGTATTTATGCGAGACACTCTCCCTCGAAAAGTGAAAATAAATGAGAGTGCTGTTTTGAATTTAGATACAAATAATCATAGCGGTACACATTGGGTAGCTTACAAGAAACGTGGAAATTAAGTTGACTATTTTGATAGTTTTGGTAATTTGAAACCGCCAATGGAACTCATTAATTATTATTTTGGTGAAAAGGTGCGTATTTTGTATAATAGAGATTGTTATCAGAATTTCGATGCATCCAATTGCGGGCATTTGTGCATCAGATCTCTCTATAAAAACAAATAAAAGATTGACCATTCATCAGTCATGTCTATATGATCTTCACATTGAAAGGTCGAACGTCAACGCTATCCATAGACTTCAACCCACCAATTCAACTGAATCCTGATTATCAATACGGGCTAGCTGTGCTGGGATTTCATTCCTACAATACTATTCCAAACATTGAAGAAAATACAAAATTTAAATAATTGGATGAGAACAAAAGATCTCAAATTATCACAATACCATCGGGTACTTATGAAATTAGCGATATCAGCATTTATCTGCAAAAATATTTGTCGGAAAAATTTTCTCTGAAACCAAACAACAATACCCTCAAGTGCGGAATTTATCACCCCCATTTCGATATAGTCTTTGAGGAGGAGGAAGAGTCTCTAGCAAAATTGTTGGGGTTCTCACCAGGGATTCTACTAGCAGGTGAAACATATCAATCTGATTTGCCTGTGAATATTGTGAAAGTTCGTACAATTCACATAGATTAGATAGTAACATCACCGATGGTTCTTATTACAACGAAAAACCTTCACATACATTGTACGAATTCCCTATAAGCGGGATTTGCAATTGATGAAATACCAAGAAATCTAATTTATCTACCAATATCAAGTCACTAGATAAATAATATCACAAGTTCAAGATCAGGAGTTTAATCTTGTCAATTTCCGAGGGAAGAAAATCATTATCAGATTAGAATTGAAAAAATGGTACTAGTGATTGAAACATATAAAAGGAGTTATACTGAACGTCCTGCATCAGTTTTTCTGCAACCTCCTCCGAAGAATCAACACGCAAAATTGGGTGGAACATTATCTCTTCCAAACAAACGATTTTTCGAATCCATTGGCTATGTTGTCAAAAAGATTATTTGATTTATATCAAAAACCTCTTCATGATGATACCATCAATCACATCGAGTCTCGCACTTATCTGCCCTTCATCAAGTCATTTCGCAACAATGATAATATCGAAATAACAATCAACCGAAATGATGCTTGGCTTTTGATGCACGGAGCCGCTCTTGTAATAAAAGGTTCTTTGAAAAGGAAATCTGGTACAGGTAATGTTCACCTGTTAAATAATGCAGGTGCATTTTTCTTCGATTCAATCACATATGATTTAAATGGTATTGAAGTGGAACATGTGAAAAATCCTGGAATTGTTAGTTTAATTCTTGGATATTTGTGCTATGAGGAGGATGATACAAAACATTTACAAATTGCTGGATGGAGTTACCCAGGAACACCAAAAATATACCAAAATGGTGAATTTTATATGCGAATTCCGTTGAGTCATTTTTTCGGACTTTTTAATGACTACAAAACTGCTGTTTGCGGTAAACATACAATCCGTTTGGTAAGAGCACGCAATGATTCCAATTGCATGCAGATTGTAGAAGAACCAAATGCGAAAGATGTAACCACTGTAGAACTTTCAATCGAAACCATTGAGTTGAAGGTTAAACATATAGTTGCCAATGATACTATTAAACTACAATTGTTGAAGTCCATTCGAAGTGACCAAGCTATTCACATACCTTTTAGAAAATGGGAAATACATGAGCTGCCTGCCTTACAGGCTGATGCGACAAAAGAAGTAAAGTTCAAAGTGAAAAATCAACCGAACGCGAGATTGTAGATTTCAAATATTTTAATACTAAAAATGTAATCATTGATGTAGGAACAGATTTAAAAAGCTGGTTTTTTGAAAACGTGCGTGATGTAATTTTGAATAGTCTTTCGAAATTCCAGGAACGCGATTCAGGATCTGCTCTTGTTAGAATAATTTATTTAGAAATCAATATTGATAAATTTCAAATGGGTGATGGTTCTTCCTATACAGGGTGTTCACGGTCTTGTGATTTTTTCTTTAATGTTCTTTTCTACACGTTAAAAGAATATGATTAACGCTAAAACGCCTTAGCAAAAGTCGAATAATAATTATAATAATAATAATTATAATAATAATAATAATAATAATAATAATAATTCATGG
Organism: Orchestes rusci; assembly: GCA_958502075.1. Lineage (NCBI taxonomy): Eukaryota > Metazoa > Arthropoda > Insecta > Coleoptera > Curculionidae > Orchestes > Orchestes rusci. The sequence goes on along the minus strand of OY293308.1, from coordinate 26,599,056 downwards.
ATACGTCGAGCAAGACTTTGAGTTCAACAAGAGGGCGATAACTTTGAACAACTGCTGTATAGCAGTAATTTTGCAATTTAGTGTCATCATTTTTGAAAATAAAATCGTACAAAAAATTCATTATCTCTCTTATTATTCAACTTTTGCTAAGGCGTTTTAGCGTTAATCATATTCTTTTAACGTGTAGAAAAAAACATTAAAGAAAAAATCACAAGACCGTAAACACCCACCAACTACCAAAGGAAATAAAGATTAAGCGAGCATGTGTCAATGTTGATAATATTGATACCGCCTGCTTTTACTGGGCTATTGTTAGTGCGCTTCATCCTGTTGATCAAAATAACCACCGAATTACCTCTTATCCTCATTATAAATCAGTTTTGAATCTCAAAAACTTAGAATCCCCCATGCCGTTGAATCAAATTTCAAAATTTGAAAAAATTAATGAAATTTCTGTAAATGTGTATGCTTTGGAACTAGTTTCAAAATCAGATACGGATGATGGTAAACCAAATAGGTTCAATATTGTACCAGCAAGACTTACCAAAGAAAAATTAGTTAGGCATGTTAATCTGCTGTTGATTCAAAATAAGTACTATCCATCATTAAATGATTACGAACCACTGCCCACTGATTACACCGATCATGAGGATATTAAATATCATTATTGTTGGGTAAAAAATCTTTCCCGTCTTGTTTCAATGTAGTTGAGTAAAAAGAAAATTGCTAAATATATTTGTGATCGTTGTCTCAACTATTTCCCATCCGAGGTAAAATTGACCGAACATGAAAAGCTTTGTTCAAAATTGAATGAATATAGAGACTCATTTCCAAGCTACAAACATGTTGAATTTAGAAATTTCATTCACAAACAAAAATGTCCCTTCATTATCTATGCTGATTTTGAAAGCCAACTAGAACAAGTAGTCGATCAACACATTTCCATAAATACGCGAAAATATCAAAAACATATAGTTTACAGTGCCGGGTTCTATTTAAAATGTTCCTATGCCGATTCTCTTTCATTTTTCAAGAGCTATCGTGGTGCAGATTGTATGGAGTGGTTCATCAACGAAATGATTGAATAGATATGCTCTGTAGTTTTGTGGCGCATCCATGATTTACGTGATTTTTTGGGTATTTCGCCACACCCTATCAAAAAACAATCAAACTAGTGTTAATATACCGGATCTTCTATATTACCTGAAAAAAATTCTATTAGTTAACAATAAAACCTAACAATATCAAACGTTTCAAAAGCGAATCTGCTTTCGTCTTCAGTGGAACCTAAAAAAGAAACAATTAATTCAAATTCAAAAATTATTCTACGTTTTTTTAGGATTTCGCAGTAAAAAATTGTGTTTTTTTGTGTTTTTGGCACAAAATGTCACTTTTACTGACATTGAAGTGTTTGGTGTTGATTGTTTAACTTTATATATGTTCAGTATTTATCATTCATTTTTTTGGGCTATGTTCAATTTCTTAATAAAGGTAACCATGTATCACTTAGATTTACAGAGCAAGTTGCTACACATTCGTTAGAATTTTATATGCACTTTCTTTAAGTTTACGTTTTTTAGAACATGGTTCTTTTGTTAAGATTTTTGAATTATCCCAATTTATTCTATGATTATTATCAAAAAATGGTTGTAATATCAAAAGGTATTTATTCAAAAATCAAGAATATTGTTCCCATGATCGAAAAGAGAAGCATTTGCGGTGCAACAAATTGCCATATATGTGAAAAACCTTTTCACAAAAATGATAAGATCGTTCGCGATCATGATCATTTTACTGGTGAATTCAGAGGTTTTGCACATGAAAATTGTAATCTAAATTTCAGAAAGCTTTATGTTGTGCCGGTTGTTTTTCAAAATTTATCCGGTTATGATGGTCATTTGTTTATAAAAGATCTTGCCAAACGTAGTCACGTGTGTGTCCTTCCGACCAATAATGAAGTTTATATATCTTTCAACCATTTCGTTGACGAAAACAATCTGAGATTTAGGTACATTGATTCATTCAGATTTTTAGGCGCTTCTCTCGATGATTTACTATCGACAATGAAAAAAACCGATTTTAAAATATTAAGAGAAGAATTTGCACATCTAGATGAGACAAAATTTCAACTGTTGACGCGGAAAGGTGTATTTTGTTATGACTATATTGATAGCTTGGAAAAAATGAACGACACCCAATTACCTTCGATGGAACATTTTTATAATAAATTGAACGATTCCAATTTATCAATCGAAAATTATCAACATGCTCAAACTGTGTGGGAAGCCTTTGGGATCAAAAATTTAGGTGAATATTCAGATTTGTATCTAGAGACCGATATTTTGGGTTTGGCCGATTTATTTGAGAACTTTAGACAAAGTAGTATTCAGACACATAAATTAGATCCTGCATGGTATTATACGATGCCTGGCTTCACATGGGATTGTATGTTGAAATTAACCGATTGTAAATTGGAACTTCTTCAGGATATTGATCAAATCATGTTCATTGAGAAGGGGATTCGTGGGGGCATTTCAACTTGTGTTCATAGATATTCTGAAGCTAACAACAAATACACCGATGATCACGATGCATCGAAACCATTCACATTTTTGCTTTATCTAGATGTGAATAATCTGTATGGAAAAGCAATGACTGAATCTCTCCCTTCAGGAGAGTTTGAGTGGATTAGCGATGTTACCAACTTTGATGTTTTGTCAATCCCAGATAATTCACCCATAGGTTATATCTTGGAAGTCGATGTGAAATATCCAACCACCACTCAAGACTTACATAAAGATTTTCCATTTTGTCCTGAACATCGAGTTCCACCCGGATCCAAATTATCGAAATTGATGGGGACTCTTTTCGATAAAGAGAATTATGTTGTTCACTATCGAAGCTTGGAACAAGCGTTATTGAATGGTTTGAAATTGAGTAAAATCCATAGGATTTTGAAATTTGGACAGTCCGCATGGTTAAAACCATATATTGAACATAACAATAGATTAAGAACAACGCGACAACATCATTTGAAAAAAATCTTTTCAAACTATACAATAATGCTTGTTTTGGTAAAACGATGGAGAACATCAGAAATCATCGGGTCATCAAACTGGTGAATAAATGGGATGGACGATATGGGGCAAAGAATCTCATTGCAAGTCATCGATTTCATCATCGAACTATTCTTGACGCCGAACACGAACTTATAGCTATTGAAATGAAAAAGAACGAAGTAGTTTTCAATAAACCTCTATGTATGTCTATTCTAGATATTTCTAAAACATACATGTTTGATTTTCATTACGCATATATGCTACCAAAACTGGGTATTGATCGCTGTAAACTCATGCACACTGATACGGATAGCTTCATCTATGAAATTCAGTGTAATGATGTTTATGAAGAGATGATCAAGACTGATTTAAATAGATTTGACACCTCCGATTATCCCCCTAACAACCCTTATAAAATCCCGTTGGTTAAGAAAAAAGTTTTAGGACTAATGAAGGATGAAGCTAATGGAGAAATTATTACCCATTTCATTGGTCTTAGATCGAAAATGTATACTTTTAAAATTCAGCAAGGGCAAAAAGTTGTGAAAAAAGCCAAAGGGGTCAAATACAACGTTGTGAAAAATAAATTAACGTTTGATGACTACTGGAATTCTTTAAAACATTCAAAAATTATCAGCGCCACTCAGCGTTCCATTCGTTCCTATGCTCACAATGTTTTCAGCATTGAGCAAACTAAAGTTGCGTTGAGTGCCAACGATGATAAAAGATTTCTGCAAGAGAGCACCTTTGATACTCTTCCGTTTGGGCACTATTCAACTTTATAGCGTTTTTATATAATTTCGGGAATAGTTATTATTGTCTCTAGGTAAATTACTTTAATCTGCTAATAATATCCCAGCAAACATGCCATCCCGGCAATGTAACTCTATAGTAACGGCGATGCCTGCAATTCTCATTGGCAATGTACAGGCAGTTATCACCTGAGGAGTATCAATTTGGCACGCCGGCCGTCATTTGGCCGCAAGGCATTTTGCCATGATGGATAATTGATGGCAAATCACTACTTCACCATCAAACGTCAAGGAGTGATAAAAAAACACCACCAATTCAGTGCATTATATTTATTGGCATATTTCAGTCTTGGTTCTGATATAAAAAAAAAATGTGGTTAGGATAACAATAACCGGGACAATATCTAAAACTAAATGCAATTTATTGTCTTTTTCTGTTTGTGCGTCCTCCTGTGCGAGGCCCTTAAAGATAACGTGAAATTGTTGACTGGAAGTGGATTAGCCTTGAGTGAGTCTGCAATCTGCAATAAAAAAATGGAGATTTCATGTTTGAGTGCTTGAATCGCACATTTTAGCAATGTATGTTGAGCTGATAAACGCCTTCCTATGCTTCATTCACCATTGTTGATATAAGTACAGTTCTTTCATCAAGTATCAGAAAATGATAGGTACAAAATCAACTGATGCATTTCTAAGAAATAGTAAGATATAAAACGTAACATTCTTACCACAAATAAGTCGAACCATACCACTAAAAGCATATGAAAGGGTGGCTTTTTATTCCGTCTTGCCTATTGTCCAGTTTTGATTACACCTTTAAATGTTGATAAACTGAGCCATTAGTGTCCAATGAGTTCGGACATAACCCTTTTTTTGTAGCATGTGCATATGTAGCTTCTTGTGTTCTTTCCCCAATAAGTCTTAGAACGTAATCAAATGCACGAATAACCACCTGTACTGTGAATGAATTTGTTTCAATTCAATACGAACTTATTTTTGTTCCACACTCACTGCACAAATCCACAAATAAACATGTTTTTGAACTGAAACGAACAAATGTAGTAATTTGAGATTCCTAGTAAAACACACTGATGATTTTAGAAGCACTTTTAATGGCGTGAAAGCATGAAAAAAGGGGCACACAAACTTGGTGATGAAATATCGGTTAACAATTATTGCTTGACAATTTCTAACTCGTGACATGACAGTATTTTAACATCTATCAAATGTCAAACCTAAGGGTTTGTCTACACATATTTAGGGACTCCATAATGCACTGTACACACTATGAGTGCATATTCCTATAAAGATTGATTTATAAACTTGCCGTCCGCCGTTACGGTTGACGTTCGCCGGTGACGCTAACGTTGCCGTCGCCCAATGCATTTATAAACTTTTATACCGTCGATTGTCATCGAAGATTTTCAATTTTTTTGTTCACTTACTTTGAAGTTAATGTGTTTTAGTTCAGTGAGATTTGGTGACTGACTCGAGTATATTTTGGTACAAATCTTAATTTAATGATATAAAAATATGAATTATGGGAACAAAAACCTATTGAGCCATTTTCCCATGGCTTTAGCTACGAACGGCGGACGGCAAAAGATGGAGATGAACGATCTCTAGCGGTGCGTCAACGGCAGACGGCATGATATAAATGTATGCAGGCGCGTCCATATGTCTATCTCGAACGTCAAACGTTAGCGTTAGCGGTAACGGCGTACGGCGAGTTTATAAATCCCGCTTAAGAATTGCTCTGCCAAAAACAAATACCGGGATCCGGGATCTGCGTCTGCGCATTTGTCAAATGTCAATTGTGAACTGAAAATATTGGCATCGTTTCAGTCTAAAAGTACAATTCATGGATTAAATATAACGTATCGTTTCCTATTTACTCAATGATTGATAATAAAGCTTTACATGAAGATCACCAGTCAACATGTGATTGAACATTGCTGTATGCAAGGCTATTAAAAGGCATTGGCTATTGTATAAAGAAAATGTAACTTGGCTTCACAGGCATATTGAAAATTGGAAATTTGCCTTTTTATGGGTAATGTGCCAGTACCTTTTCTTTATTTGACAAACAATGCATGTTTGCAGTTGTTATTATTTTGCAAATAATGCACATCAATAATTTGCCATCATGATGCCAACGATGCCATCATTAAATATGTACCTTGCCGACCAAAGGTGTTTGCTGGGATATTATGAATAATTAATGTGTGTTTATATAATGTTTGTATTATCGTAGAATTAAATTTTTGATGTACCCTTTGTCCCCCGTACATACCTACAATAATGTTTGTACTTATTTGAATAATATGTATTCCTGAAAATATATTTGGTATGATTTTTGAAGTGTATTTGTGCGTGTTTAATTTATTCGATTGGATATGCAATTCGAAAGATATGGTAAGTATATCTGTTTTTCAATTTGACAACGTCTCAGAATGTTTTTCATTCTATTTTGAATATATCTAATGATAAAATTTCCACATTCGTAACAATATCATAAATTATGCTTTTTCTAGAATCATATAAAACCTCAGGTCAATGAACCTTCCCATAGGCATTCCTTTTAAAAATCCGCTCACCTAAACATCGCACGCCATCTTATAATGCTCAACGATTAAATAACTCAAGAACCTATGAAGAAACCTCTATTTTTCAAAGCTCCTTATCACAAATAATCATCGCTAGGTGGCGTATCAAAACATCTCATACGTCGTTGTCACTTCAAGCGTTCAACATGCAAGCTGCAATTCCAAAATCCCTTATCTCCCCACAAAACACCATAAGCGGCAACACCGCACGACGCAACCGACAACACCGTCCTCACATCGATCCTGTCAATTGTCTGTAGCAACGCTATAACCCACCCGCCACAAACGTCAATGACACTTCAAACGTCAACCATAAAACCTAAAATCCCTCATCTTCCCACAAAACACCATAAGCGGCAACACCGCACGCAGTCGACAACACCGCTCACACAGAAATCCCGGGGATCAACGCTACAATAGACCACCACACCAAAAAGCCGGTCGCGCTCGAATGAAAGTGAGGTTAGGTACAGAAAGTGAACTAGAATCCCCCTTGACTATCTACTAACATCCAATAGCGATACATTTAATCAAATTAAATTAAATCCACAAATGACATGGAAATTAAAAAAAATACATATAAAAACTGAATCAATTTCTGCAAAAGTGTTCAAAAATATTGCAATTTTAACAAAATTTGAAAATAACAATAATAGGTGAAAAATAATTGAAACAATTGAGGTTGTTAAGGCATCCCATTACTCTACACCCTCATCTAATCACCTCAATACCTCAAGGACGTCAGAAGATAACTAAAAATAAAATAAAAAATCCAGGTCGTATTTGAAAAAATGAAGTTGATGATTGCAGCTCGTAGACGAAACGTATCTCTTATAATAACGGAGATCCCCAAGTTTACAATTGTATATTAGTAAACTTTGCCCATGCATGCATCGAATCTGTGGCACCCTGTATAGGAACTTCACTGGCTTTGTTAATTGGACTTAGATTTTATCACAATAAAGCAAATTTTGATTTCATTCAAAACAACCTCAAATTTTCAATTGTGTTATAATGATCCCACGATTTGACCTACAAAGTTAAGATTTTCAATAGTTGTTTTGGGTATTTCGCAACACCCTATCGAAAAGTTCTCACAAACAAGAGTAATGGTCGAATTCATATTCGTCAATTATTTTAAATCTCCAATCATTTTGAAGTTTTTTTGTGTTAAAATAATTGGAGATTTCGAATAATAATAATCGACGACTATATTTATTATTTCGTGAACTTTTTTCGTTGTAGATAATGAAAATATTATATCTAGCAGGGTGAGTCTGTAAAGAGCGCATATTTCAACATGGTGAATAGAGTGTGGTGGGATAATTACTTTTTGTAAATGAACATGTCGTGCGTAAACTACCTATTTGTTTTGTTTTTTTTTTTCAAGCAACAAAGCGCAACACTGAGCAGTTGTTATGAAATCATTTGATTTTCCATTTTTCTTGGAGATTGAAATAATTGAGTTTTTCACATTGATTTTTATTTTTTATCTCAAAACGACACATAGAAGAAGATAAACTCAAATTTTCTTTTTTTTTTCTCAAAATTGAACGGAAAATCAAAACATGATTTTTACTTTGTGAAAACTAGAAGTCGTACCACTTTTTTCTTCAATGAACGAAATATGAATCGCTCTAGGTCTAGTCCTGGAAAAGTTGAACTCAAATGAATTTTTCAAGCGGATACACTTTCTGAAAGTTTGAACAAAATCACTTGAGGCGTTTCGAATCTACAGACAAAAAATCGAAATTCTCCTCAGCTTTTAACACTTTATTTTTTCAACGAGACGTTTGTGGAAACATGTTTATTCAGAAATAATAAAGAAACTTAGGTAATCTATTCACCATGTCGAAATAACTCAACTTATAGAGAAAGAAAACCTATCAGGAGAACTTTTTGGTATAACAAATAATCCATCATATCATATTGAAATACCACCTAATCTACATAATATTATTTTCTTTTCATACAATATACAATATACGCTCATAATACAAAGGAAACCAATGCCCCAATGCGCTAGTAGAGGAAGCAGAGATACCCCAACCCCAGATTGTCCCTGGTCGCATTTGTCCCCCTTCTTATCTGTGAACGCTGCCGAGCGTTCGTTCGTTATCCGTCGTGCTGTTCGGGATTCCTAGCTGTCACTGTATGTGCAGAAGTGAGACGACTAGAGAGAAATCGATATATGATCATACACTCTGTGCGTTGAGAACGAATTCGATGCAGATAAGAACGAGTTAAATGTAGACTGGCTGCTAGAGGCATAGATGTTGCCAAGTTGCAAATAACGGGGACTACTTGCACATTAATTCTGACTGGGAAAACAGATTGCCTGACTGGGTTGGTCATAGAAAAGTGAATTATAAGTAGTTTGATTCACTTTTCTATGGCTTTAATCATCGATCAGCATATTAGACCAATTGATCGTTTTGTCATTCTCTGATGGACTTTTTTCGTCAGTTTTGCACGTTGCTTTTATACGCAAGCACTGTTATGAAATCATTCGATAATACATAAAAAAAAACGCTTGAAATACTTCCGACTACATATTGTTAAGAAGCTAAGACTAAATTTATGTTTCCGACGGAAATTGGAAATTGGAAAAAAATGAATGAAAGGCTAATGGGTAGGTGTACCCGTAAGAATCAATGTCAGGACCAAAAAATAGATCTTCAAATTTTCAAAATACAAGGCATGAAAGTGTACAATTACATAATTCTGAAATGCCCAGAAAAATTATCGTTTCCAAGCTGATAAACAACTTACTTACTCCTTGAAGACTTGAAGGCAATTTTAAACTTTCATGCCTGATACATATTTTGAAAATTGTGTATGTTAAACATCTATTTTTTCCTCCTGACCTTAAATTCTTCCGGGAATACCGATTATTCTTTCAGTCAATTTTTTCTAATTTTCGGTACATTGGAAATTTCAATGAGGGCTATCTCGAAAACGGTTACCTCTGGAGACCCAAACAAGGCACACCTTTTTTTAAGTAAGAAAGGGTGATGAATCGATTTTTTAAAAAGTTCTCGTCGATGCAACAAACTGGAAAAAAGTTTTGACAATCTAGATAAGCTCGATGTGCCGTGGGTGGCGTCCCCTACTAGTGATATCCAAACCGTGAATGAATGTGGATTTGTCGTCATAAAAAAACCCTATAGGTACGTAATTTCGTGTCGTTGTGATGAGGAATATGTAAATGTATTTTTTAAACTAAGCACTTTGAGGCTGTATGTCCCCATCTCAAGTTTCATAAAAATAATTGTATGGGAGGTATCCCTCTCCAAGTTTGTAGGGGTTCCCGTCGAATAGAAAATCACAAAATCCAGATAATTCACAAGACTAATTTATTTCGTGATGGCTGACATGAATATCGAATTACTAAACTTAGACTCCCTGAATCAGGCAACTTCCACCAGGTGGCTCCGTCGTCGGGCCGGATTGTCAGGAGAGGCACCAAGGGATGGTTTTGTATTGCCTGTTCATTCGTTCCGTTACATAATAATAATAATTCTTTATTAAGCATTGCTTCACAAAAACGATACATCGGTAGAGCAAAAATATTTAAAAAATAGACATAAACTAGATAAAAAAATATGTACTTCTACAGAAAAGTTATATAAACATATAAATAGCAACACAAATAAATAATTAAAATGTAAAAATAAATAATCTGAGTCCATTTTTGAAAGTTTCCAAGTCTTGTATTTGTGTAAGGTGTAATGGAAGTGCATTAAATCGAGTCAGTCCTTTGAAAAATGAACTACATTGAGTTCTGGTCAAACGAGTTGTTTGTACATAAAAATTTGACATATCTCTGGTGTTGTAATTATGGACATTGCTCACGTATAACAATTCATCTGACAAATATTTAGGAACAAGGTGATTCATTATTTAGTGAATCATAACATAAGTTCTATATAGAATAGTCTGTTGCACACTCATATATAATTACTACAGTTTCTAACATAACACTAATTGGTGTGTATCTGTTACAACGCAAAATTGATCGTATGTGTTTAAAAGTTTAAACTCGCTATATTGTTATATAAGCTGGAAGTCGCGATATTTATCTGATTCGTACTTAAGTCATCAATAAACGTTTTGTAACAAAGCGGCTCTATGAAATTCTCATTTCAACAGAGTTTCTTGATAACTTGTATCATTTTGTATAAAATGAAACTTCTATTGGAGCTATTTTGGAACTCCGTTTTCTTTAGGAGGTATGCTGATAAAAAATATTATCGTGCAGGTAAGTATAGGTAGATATAGGAATTTAGAAATATGATTGAAATAAAACAGAGGGTATATGTACAAATGGGTATTGAAAGGAATTTTATTAATAAATAAAATCTCGATAACGGTTGAATTCAGGAACATTAGTTGTATCACAATTTTTGTTCCAAATTGAAGAAAGAATTGAAATATTTATATTAATATACAGGGGGTTCCATTTAAAAAAATACAACTCTGATGTGTATCGTGTTTTGGGGACACCCTGTATAACATGAAAATATTTTTAAAATGTAGCCTTAAAGGGTCCCTACCCATACAGAAAAAAAAACTTCTCTAAAATCAGATACTTTTGCCATTATGTTTCGTGTCGAATAACGTGAATAACCTTGTATATAGAAATATTATTTTAACGTTAAGTCGGGCAAAGTCAAGCTTTATAAACCTACCTATTATTTATAGTACCTTATATACCTATTACCTATACCTATATACCTACTTACTTATTTTTTATTTATTGCAATTTACGCAAAGATGAATAATTTCAATATATAGATAGATATCGATCACATCCTAAACTGACACATAAAGTAGAAAAACACATAATCTGACATAAAAAAAACATTTATTCAATGTTAAGTGTTGTTTTTTTTTACAAAACACGGTGTTACTATTACATAACAGGTATATTATGACAATAAATACATAATATCTATTCCTTAAACTTTAAAAAACTACCTTATCCTCGTTGTGGTAATTCACAGTTCACACACACGTTTGGAACAAAGTTGTCACATGCATTACATAGTAAAGATTGTTGGTTGTTGATTAATCTATGAATCAAAGATCACCAAACCCTTGATATTTTGTACCATGAATCAGTCCAATGAAAATATTCATCCATCAGTTAAGAACTTAATTGACATTGGTTCATCTGCTTTACTGGTGATGATGACTGTCTGGAATCCTGAACATTCTACCATAATATTCTTCTCTTCAAATTTGTTGACTTTCTTTCATTTTCTGTAGTCGAAGCACTTCTCATTTTTCCTGGCCTTAATCAAATAACACTTTTAGGACGACGACGTTTATTTCTTCAACGAAATGAAATACTTACCTAGGTTTCCAGTTTATTCAGAATATAATCAAAGAGTATACATATCCCAATAACCTAATATGCCTAATCAGTAATCAAAACATAATTCAAAACCGTAATAATAATATACAAAACAAAACGCATGGCAAGATTGACAAGACGCTGTGGCTGTGAGAAGCTAACTGCTGTCACTGCTATCATTGTCATTTGAAATTGGGATTATTGGGAATGATCTTTTGCATGTGTATGTGCACTAGACCCGTTATATGCCTTTCTCTGTCTCAATCCATCTCTCTCTGACACATACAGGGACAAAAGAGAAACATGAATAGCCGAATGTCACCGATCGCGGAATCGTCACGAGAAGGGGGACAATTGAGAGTTTGAGAGTATTGAGACTCTCCCTAGAGGAGAAGGAACCGATACTCTCCGATGTGGCCCGAGCGCTTAACAGAAATTGCAGGAGGTAGACGCGAGTAATATTTGTCCTTAATCCGAAATTTCAAAAGAAATAACTTTTTTTTGGCTAAAATGATGACCATTGATGACACTGACAGTGACGTGATCCTAAACCAATGACAGAATAGAAAATGCAGTTCTAAAATATTTGATGGTTTTTGGATCGGATCATTTTTGGTCAGTTCATTTAAAAGTGAACTGATCCAGTATGCAAATAAAAAGCAACTCGTAACGTCTGCCGTTTTAAGAACTTAGCCTCAGATGTCGCAAACTCGAAAAACAGAACGAAAATGATGCTGCGGTAATAGAAAATTCATCATCAACACTAACCCTAACTCCCCACAATGAACATTAAACAACCATCCATAAACTACCAATTGAAGATCATGAGTTGGAATTGTAACTCCATGCATAATACAAAAGAAAGTTGAATTCATTGATTACATCCAAGACCATAAACCAGATCTAATACTTCTACAGGAAACGCACCTCAATAACACAATAACTTTCAACATCCCAAACTATATCATACACAGGAATGATAGAGTTGATAAAAGAGGCGGCGGCACTGCAGTCCTAATCAGAAGGGGATTGATTACCAAGATACCAAGCCCCTTCCACAAGCTCATCCCATATCTAACGAAACTACATCTATTATTCTGAAAGTGGAATAGTCCGATATTATCATTTCATCCATATACAACCCCCCTAAAACAAGACTCTCCAAAAAAATATTGGACTATCTACTACCAATTGACACCCCAGCTATAGTGATGGGTGATCTTAACTGTAAACATCTGTCATGGGGATGTAATATAAATAACACAGATGGAAATAGACTACTCAACTACTGTAATATTAACCAGATTAACAACGTCGCTGAAGTTAGCAACGGATTCAGAAATGAAAATCACATTTTTACAGTCGCCCAGACAAGTTTTGCTCGCGGTCGCCATAAAATGTATCTGATATTATATTGCGGCCTATCAATTCAATCTTGGTCAATAAAGAGGGTGGAGCGCGTAAAGTAAGGGTAGTTATTATTTACCTGGGAAATGAACGTCTTCCCAATAACAGAGGTATCCCCAAATACCTTTTATTATTAAAAATCAAAACGAACATCAAACATTTTTGTTATACCATCAAACTTTGTGGGTGGATGAAAGAATGCCAAATACATAATATATCTCAGAGGCACACTTTTTCTTAGGGGATGACGGGGTGTAATTCACCCTCAAATATTATAAAAATTCAAAAGTACCATTTAAAATTTTTGTTACACCATCATACTTCGTAGGTAAATAAAATAATGGCAGATACATAATATATCCAAAAAGCACACTTTTTCTTAGGGGATGACGGGGTGTGATCCACCCTCAAATATTATAAAAATTCAAAAGTACCATTTAAAATTTTTGTTACACCATCAAACTTCGACGGTAGCTGAGAGAATGCCAGATACATAATATATCCAAAAAACACACTTTTTCTCAGGGGATGACGGGGTGTAATTCACCCTCAAATATTATAAAAATTCAAAAGTACCATTTAAAATTTTTGTTACACCATGATACTTCGTAGGTAAATGAAAGAATGCCAGATACATAATATATCCAGAAAGCACACTTTTTCTTAGGGGATGACGGGGTGTAATCCACCCTCAAATATTATAAAAATTCAAAAGTACCATTTAAAATTTTTGTTACACCATCATACTTCGTAGGTAGATCAAAGAATGCCAGATACATAATATATCCAAAAAGCACACTTTTTCTTAGGGGATGACGGGGTGTAATTCACCCTCAAATATTAGAAAAATTCAAAAGTACCATTTAAAATTTTTGTTACACCATCATACTTAGTAGGTAGATAAAAGAATGCCAGATACATAATATATCTCAGAGGCACACTTTTTTTTAGAGGATGACGGGGTGTAATCCACCCTCAAATATTATAAAAATTCAAAAGTACCATTTAAAATTTTTGTTACACCATCATACTTCGTAGGTAAATAAAGGAATGCCAGATACATAATATATCCAAAAAGCACACTTTTTCTTAGGGGATGACGGGGTGTAATCCAAATTTAGTTTTTGCAGTACTATAATTGAAATGGGGTACAAAGTCGGAGAAAACGGGTATTGCAATACTCCCTTTTGTCTCCTAGACCATCAGAAAAATAAATGTACATACTTTACAGGTAAACAAGTAGTCTCTGACACGTCATAGTAAACTTTTCATTTAGTTTGAGATGTTGTAGAAATAAGAAATTCTCCTGTTGGATTTTTTGGACTCCATGTTAAAATGTTAGCCTGTATTCAAAGGTTTTTGTAACAGACTGGGGGCCACCATAGTGCAGGTTTCCTTTTTTTTCGGCGCAACTGTACATTTAGTAAAAGGATGTGTGATAATGTGTTACCAACGAATGTATTTTCAATCACAAAATCTTTGTTTTTTGAGAAAATATCTATAATTCCATATACAGGGTTTTTCACTTGAAACTCCCCACGCCAATATCTTGAAAACGAATGCGAATTTTTAATTTTTGTAAAAGGTGATTAATAGGAAGTATGAAGCAGATATTTATGAAAGTAAAAAAAATCCGACGCCTGCCAAAGGCTGGGCGTCGCGACGCCTCGAAAATATGAATCGATGGCAGGGACTTTGAAAATATGCGCATACGAAAGTACATGTTATTTATAAACTTTTTTGTTATTCAGTCGAACTCATTTATTCTACTCAGTTTTGAGATATACAGTGTGTCCAAGATAGGGATGTCTATCATGGGGATCTTGAACACCGTGAAATATACAAGGTCGGTTAAATGGAGTCAAAGTTGCGTATTTTCATGCTTAACAAAATGCCGTTTTATAAGCCAAGAAATTCCGACTGAGTCCAAAATTATCCGAAAAAACCCGAAATTTTTCAAAATTGTTTTCATTTTTTTCTGACCACATTTGAAGAGATATTTTGAAATGAATGGAACATTGCCACTTTTTGCCCTTAACAAGATAGCGTTATTGAATTGAAGAACCGACGTTTCGTCTATGAGCAGCCTTCATCAACTTTGTTTTTTTAAATACGGTCCTGGATTTTTTATGACGGATTTTGAGGGCCTCTTATGTTTCTAGACCAACAATGTATCGCAATTTTTCAAAAAAATTATGTTGATGGATTTTTCCATAAGAACTCATGTGTTAGAGAGAGACAAAAAATACATTTTTAATAGGATTAAAAACAACCACCTCTTTTTTAATTAGTGCGATACCTCGTTGGTTTAGGAACATAAGAGGCTCTTAAAATCCGTAATAAAAATCCAGGACCGTATTTAAAAAAACAAAGTTGATGATGACTGCTCATAGACGAAACGTCGGTTCTTCAATTTAATAACGCTATCTTGTAAAGGGCAAAAATGGTAATAAAGAAGTTCCATTCATTTCAAAATATCTCTTCAAATAATGTGGTCAGAAAAAAATTAAAACAATTTTGAAAAATTTCGGTTTTTTTCGGATAATTTCGGACTTGGTCGGAATTTCTTGGCTTTTAAAACGGCATTTTGTTAAGCATCAAAATACGCAACTTTGCCTCCATTTAACGGACCTTGTATCTCTCACGGTTTTCAAGATCCCCATGATAGACATCCTTATCTTGGACACACTGTATATCTCAAAACTGAGTAGAATAAATGAGTTCGACTGAATAACAAAAAAGTTTATAAATAACATGTACTTTAGCATGCGCGTAGTATTCGATTAGTATTTTCGATGCGTCGCGACGCTTCACTCTTGGTAGGCGTCGAATTTTTTCAATTGTGATAAATAACTACTCGACCCCATACATTGACTACTTTTTACAGAAATTAAAAATTCGCATTCGTTCTCGAGATATAATGGTGGGGAGTTTTAAGTGAAAAACCCTGTATATTTGATCCAATGTATATGGAGTAGGGTATTCAAATGAATGATCGGTTATTCCGCAAAGTTCTTTATATTTGTCCACAATGCTTACCAGGCCGTTTTCTTGTAGTCCATAATATTTGTAGGTAACTTTTTGTAAAAACTTCCCCAGCAATACGAAGCATACAAACATTTTATCTTCAATCGCTGTGTGCTTCATTATAATATATATATATTTGGCCACTTTTGTTGCGGTTTCAATGTCTACAAAAGCCACAAAATAATCCCATTTCAAATGGGTGATTACATCCCTTGTTTCATCATATCTAACACTTTCCTGATTTGAGTCTCGATATTTGAAGATGTCAGTCAAGTAATACTTATAATGTTTGACTAGAAACTCAAACTCCAGGTCACCTAATTTGAGCTCTTTGGTATTATCTGTACTTTCAAAAAAAATTTGTTTTATTTGACACAGAGGACAATTGTATAAATAATTTTCTTTTGATGCATTCTCCAGAGATGTTTGGTCTTCTTTAAGATTAGAACACTTTTTGTAGTGAACCCAACGTTTGCAAATGTGACACTCAAAATATGGATCCGACGATTTAGACCCGCAGACCAGACAAACATGAAACATCTTCTCTGATGTAATCAACAGAATATTTTGAATAGCCATTCTGAAAATGTCTGGGTTGAAAAAATTATCCTTAAGAAAACAAGAATGTGAGTTAGTATTTTCTGATAACAGTAATATATAATATATTACGAAAATTCCACAGTTATTATTATCTGTTTGTTGTGGGTTGTGGGTAGTATAGTTGAGGGTGAATTACACCCCGTCATCCTCTGAGAAAAAGTGTGCTTTTTGGATATATTATGTATCTGGCATTCTCTTAGCTACCTACGAAGTATGAAGGTGTAACAAAAATTTTAAATGGTACTTTTGAATTTTTATAATATTTGAGGGTGAATTACACCCCGTCATCCCCTAAGAAAAAGTGTGCTTTTTGGATATATTATGTATCTGGCATTCTTTTATTTACCTACGAAGTATCATGGTGTAACAAAAATTTTAAATGGTACTTTTGAATTTTTATAATATTTGAGGGTGAATTACACCCCGTCATCCCCTAAGAAAAAGTGTGCTTTTTGGATATATTATGTATCTGGCATTCTTTTATTTACCTACGAAGTATCATGGTGTAACAAAAATTTTAAATGGTACTTTTGAATTTTTATAATATTTGAGGGTGAATTACACCCCGTCATCCACTGAGAAAAAGTGTGCTTTTTGGATATATTATGTATCTGGCATTCTCTCGGCTACCTACGAAGTTTGATGGTGTAACAAAAATTTTAAATGGTACTTTTGAATTTTTATAATATTTGAGGGTGGATTACACCCCGTCATCCCCTAAGAAAAAGTGTGCTTTTTGGATATATTATGTATCTGGCATTCTTTTATCTACCTACGACGTATGATGGTGTAACAAAAATTTTAAATGGTACTTTTGAATTTTTATAATATTTGAGGGTGAATTACACCCCGTCATCCCCTAAGAAAAAGTGTGCCTCTGAGATATATTATGTATTTTGCATTCTTTCATCCACCCACGAAGTTTGATGGTATAACAAAAATGTTTGATGTTCGTTTTGATTTTTAATAATAAAAGGTATTTGGGGATACCTCTGTTATTGGGAAGACGTTCATTTCCCAGGTAAATAATAACTACCCTTACTTTACGCGCTCCACCCTCTTTATTGACCAAGATTGAATTGATAGGCCGCAATATAATATCAGATACATTTTATGGCGACCGCGAGCAAAACTTGTCTGGGCGACTGTAAAAATGTGATTTTCATTTCTGAATCCGTTGCTTACTTCACCGACGTGATTAACATCCTATCGCCCGATACACCCACCCACAACGCCGGACCTAATCGCAGAGCCTACATATTGGACATCGCACTGACCAGGGGCATGAACGTGAACGCCCACATCAGCTGTGAAGCAGTCTTATCATCCGACCATGACCCTATTTTTCTCACTTTAGACGACTTAGAAATTACAACCTGCAACCAAATCAAGAATATCACCAACTTTGTACTCCTAAAAAAGAAATTCAATGAAATAATACTCCCAATACTCCCCCTGGAATTTATCGGAATTGATGAGTCATTGATTGCACTTTGGATGTCTGCTGTGAGTTTATCAACCGCCAAATCAATCGATTCCTTAGAGTGCGGGATGGGACCAACAATAACCCCAGTTCTCCAAACCAAACGCCACAAAAAACCACCAAATCCTAACAATCCCAAGTCATTGTCAAAACAAACCAAATTCTCATGAGCCAATTGCATTTGCGTAATCATATTTCTTTCTGGTCCAAAAGCCGGACTGACTGATCTGACACACTGCACGGGCTCCACCTTTTATGAAGTCATTATCAAAAATGGAAAAAAAACAATCAAAAAAGGGAAAGAGTGAACTAAACCCCAAAGTTAAAACGACGACGTCTGCCGTTGGCGCACCGCTAGAGATCGTTCATCTCCATCTTAAAATCTGGGTAGTTCAGCCTTCTAGTGATAGTGCCACGTTGCCATGTACTCAAATGACCCCGGCGCCAACGACTTGAGCTGTAGACTGTAGCCGTATTTCTTTCGTCATAAGGATTAGTATTAGTTCAGTACGAA
The DNA here is from genome assembly GCA_958502075.1 of Orchestes rusci. NCBI lineage: Eukaryota > Metazoa > Arthropoda > Insecta > Coleoptera > Curculionidae > Orchestes > Orchestes rusci. The sequence continues at coordinate 26,580,249 of OY293308.1, read as the reverse complement.
CTGAACTGATCCAATCAGTTCACTTGAGATCATAAATACGAAAGACTCCAATAAAACACTTGACAGATGAAAGGGAAGTTAGGAGTTAGGTTATGCCATGCGTGCATTGCATTGAACTCGATACTACGTAACTGGAAGGGCCCCTGTCGTGTCGACAACTGAGGCAATTAGTCGTATTTTTTTGGCGCATAGGTATATTTTGATTGGACTAAAAAGGGGATGCTATCTTTGTCACACTCATTGTCCTTATGCGAAGTCGGAGGTTTTTAAATAGTTTGAAGATAAATTGAAAAAGCGGTTGATTTGCTTGGAAAAAATAACTACAATTCTGTGCATACTTGGTTGTCTTAATTATCATGATATGATGGATCTATATATTTCAAATAACTATCTGGAAACATGCAAAATAAGAAACAAGTTAGTAAATAATGAAGTATACTTAGATGATCCGTAATTCGATTAAATAGTTGAGAAAATACAGGGTAGGTAGTAGGTGGGGGTGATTTATATGTTTAACCTGTGTATTGAGTAAAGTAAAGGTATTAAGGTATAAACTTGGAAAACTATAATAGCTTAAAATAAAAATGAAAATACTTTTATTTTTGAGGTCACATTAAAACTAATAAATATGGTGTTTTTTGATTGGGGGCTTGAGGAATGTCCGAATAGAACTTTTGCATTTCTTGGAGTGTTTACCATCGTCAATTCCTAAAGGGCCCCACTCACACGCCTGCAGCAGGGGCAATCTAGGAGGCAGGGCGATTGGGGCAATTTCCTAGATCGCCTTCTAAGCAGGGCGGTAAGGGCCCCTTCATGCCTTCCTAGCATTATTTCAAGCAAGATATGAGAAAACAAACTTTGGAAATGATGTTAGTAGTACCAACGAACTCGAACAGGATGTGAAATTGTCACATTTTCAAAACAAAACGTACTTTACAAGGAAGTTTCTCCTGCGGCAGGCCTAGATTGCCCCTGCTGCAGGAGTGTGAGTAGGGCCCTTTTAACTAGGACAATTTCGTGTAGGTATATTTAAGGTACATGCCCTTGTCCTTAATAATTGGAGTTATATCACTTAGCCAAAAAATGAAATCTGCTTTTCTGGAGTGTATTTATTACCACACCCAAATGCACTGCAGAAATTAACCATTTTGTTTGGCACCCAAACTATAAAAAGCTACATATTGATTGAACATAATATTAGCTGCAACACTCAGTGTGGCTTTCTTCGTGAAATGTTTGTCTGGTTTTTAGGATAGAATATCTTTACTAAAAGTACTAAGATTCTATCCTAAAAAACAGACAAACATTTCACAAACAAAGGCACAGAGTGTCGCAGTGAGAAAAAGTGTGCACTAGTGGTGCACAACAAACACAGCTCATATATTATGTCAACAGATATGACAAAGATAGACACCCCTTTCTGTCTCTATCTCTTTCTAGTCGAAAATTTGTCTTCAGTCAACTCCACAGTAAACTAATATAACTTAGTATTGCAAGCTCGGCGTTCCCGCCAAAAACTGTTGAGCTTCGGGAATACAGGCATCAGGGGGCGCCAATGAACTCAGCTTGATATCTACCCCGTGACTTTATGTGATTACAGTCACCTCCTAATCATGTGACGATTTAGATCATGTCGAACCTACTCGGATCATATCTGACGCGTCGCTGCCATCATTGATAAAAAATATATTATATTCTTGCTGCCATCCACAGGCCCCTAAAGCTTGTTGTGTCCCTCCATCACGGACTTAGTAAATAAAAATGGACTGCTAATGCAATGACAAGAAAATCACTGAAGCATGGGCGCTGCCATGATGGGACAATTTAAGTTGGTCATTCTGAATTTCAGTGGTGCCATCGTCATCGTTAAAAAATGGAGAAATCTGACAAGTTAATGTTTGATTTTGACATTTTGAGGTTATATTATTTATTATTTTGATCCATATGGATTGTTTTTTTTTGATTGACGAATGTACGCTTTTCGAATAACGTACGTAAGACGGATGACATCGAGTTTGTTTTGGGTGGCCTAGAAGATATTGGATTGTGTGATCTACAAGTCAGGAGTGAATTCTAGCCTTTCCATGGAAGCGGAATTTATCTATTGAGAGAGTTGCTGTCAAATAATTCAAGTAAGTTCTTTCCAATTTGCTTCGCACGCTTTATTCTGGTTTGAGGTTAGCTTGCACGCGCTTATAGCGTCCTTTTTTTCGGATGCCGCCTCCTAAGGGGGGCGGCCTACTCCAACCCCCTATGGAAACTTCTTCTGATCCCCCCGATACCCCTGTTCAAATACAAATACTACCTTTAAGGGATGGTAACCGTGTTTTCGAATTGCTATCAGACACATCGAGAGATTTCGCTTCACAGCTTCATCAGCTTTCGCCAAATAATGTCCAGTTATTGGAAAATTTAGAAAAAGAGGTTAATGAACTGTCATTAACTATATAGGGAACGATATAGAGCTAAATAGGGATCTGGAAAATCTCAAGAAAAAAATCTCGTTCGTAAGTCATATCCTCAAACCCTGTATAACCATTGTATATTTCACATAGTGCTGAATATGCTATTATAGTTTATATAAGCAGGTGCCATTCATAGTTAGCCGACTTTTATTATGTGTCAAAGCATATAGCTGTTCATGGTAATTGTTCAATAGTTTTAAGTGAAGTCTGTGTTTCTGAAATAAATACTTTTTTAAAAGCCTATCGGTGTCGTCCCGTTCATAATTGGCGCTGCGAACAGGATAGTGCGATTCCACGCTTTATCGGTTTTCGTTGAGTGGAAGTGATTTTTCAAAATCTTTGCGTGCTATTCCGAACTTTGGAAACTTCTCCAATATCTCCAGAACTACCAGCAAGTGAGCAGTTTTTCACTATACAGAAGAGTCAAACGATTCTTTCTGACCAGCTGCCGTACGTTCATCTTGAGCAACCGAGAAGTATTCCACCGTGAGTTGAAAGAGGAAAAAGAACAGGAGACCAGAAGAGTTCCTGAGTTCCAGAGTTCCAGAGTTCCTGACCCTTCAACTCCTAGCGACACCTCCAGACCAGAAAGACACTCTAGACGCACCTCTATAGGATGTCCTTTGTTGCGTACCTCTTCAGAGCAAGCTTTATGGGTTTTACCTTGAATGTTCTGTAAGTAATTGCTAGTTTTGCCATTTCTATATTTATTTATGTCTGAGGCTTCTCCTTATTTGTCAAAAAGGTTGAAACAAATTTTAACTAGAAACCGGGCTGCGTTAGGTTTAAGAAGTGAAAGTTCTGACAATACTTCTGAAGAAGATAACATTATTCAATTATTTGAAAACACAAGTTTAGATATTAGTTTGGATTCAAATACTTCCGAATCTACAGAAAATACTTTAGTAAATCTAGAAATAAATTCAAATAATTCAAAAATGGAAAACTTTAGATTCCACGTTTCATTACTTCCAACTTTTTCTGGTGTTCAATATCACTTAGAAAGTTTTATAATTTCAATTGACGAATTTTTCTCGTTATATAATGATGATGGGAACGAAGATCTCAAGAAAATTATAATAGCCGCAATCAAATCAAAACTTATCGACAATGCCAGAGAATTCTTACTTTCTCGGCCCGACTTAAATAGTTGGCCCTCTGTTAAGGAAGCATTGCGTCAAAAATTTGGAGATCCCATCACGTATCAAATATTGATTCAACAACTTCAATATTTCAAGATTGATAGGAACGAAAACATTTTGCAGTTTGTAGAAAGATTAAAAACTTTTATTCAACGAATTTTTGCAAAAATTCAGTGCGACGTTGCCGATCAAAATTCGAAAGCAATTTTAATGAGTCAGGTTCAAAAAACAGCCGTACTTATTTTAACTACTAATTCGCCACAAACGCTGAAAACTATGCTAATGTTAGTGAATCCTATTACAATTGACGATGCATTTTCACATGTCCTCACATATAATATGATAGAGTCCCAGGTAAATTTCACTCACATCTCCAATAACACCATGAACAATTCAGCATTTAACATTTCCGACCCTCAAAATTTACCCCAAACTTCAGGAAACCAAGTGAAAACTCTTCCGCCCATCCCACCCATGTCTTTTCCGGGGCCTCCAAGATTTATCAGTCAACCTGTAAATGTTCACTCTCGACCTCCTCAAAGAAACTTTTCCAACAACTTTAATTCCAATCGGCCCAGAAATGTTTTTGCTCCAGCCTCACAAAATAGACCTCCCCGAATTCAACCGCCAACTCCCATGTCAACTTCGACATTTGGCCCTTCCAGAAGAACAAATGACTTTAGACCTCAAAATGCATTCCAGCCCTCTGGTCCTAGAAACTTCGTTTCTCAAGAGCTCACCAATGTTGAGACTTATCCTGAGCCCTCTTTCAATGGAAATGAACAAAATCATACCTCAGAAGAGTACGATTTTCAGCAACACCAACTCCAACAGTTCTATTCCTTTAACGACAACCCAACTTATCCAGAACAGTACTCTGATAATATCTTCGAAAATCCTACCGAAACTCTCGAAACAAACATTCATTCCATTGAACAAACCGAAAATTTTCATCCACCGCCTCCAGAAAACCCATCGACCTAAACAATCTAGCACAACAGATAGAACTCCCATACTTCCATTTACCCCAAAAACAAATCACTATTCTCATTGACTCTGGAGCATCCGATTCCATCATTTCACCATCAATAGCTGAATTGTACCCTGATTGTATATTTTACGAATCCTTTGAAGTTGTAGCATGTAAACAAAAATATAATGAAAATAATAATTTGAAAATTCCATTATTAGAAGAATTAGGCATAAAAGAACATTTTTCGATGCGTGTGCTTAATTGGCATAACGATTTTGATGCTCTCATAGGTAGTAGAGATCTGAAAAAATTAAATGCACTAATTGATTACGAGAAAAAAATTCTAACATTAAAAAACATCAAAATCCCCTTTTCTCTCGCTTATAACAAACCCTTGACTAAGCCTATTCGAAGCTCAAAAACAAATTCTATTATAGTTCCAGTAAATTACGAAAACGGTATAGCCATTCTTCCTTCTTTCAAAATCCAAAATCACATAATCCCAGATAGCATCGTTCAAGTAAAAAATGGTTTTTGTAAAATCCCAAACCCTGCTCCAATGATCAATATAAAGTTTCATCAAAGGTTAAAAGTCATTCCCCAAGACCAATTCGAAATAATGGACCCTTCTTATGACACCCCGACGAAATTCAACCCTGCTACCGATCTTCGACTTCAACATTTAACTCCCCTAGAAAAATCCAGAATTCTTCCCTTATGTCACGAGTTCAAAGACATCATGTATCATGAAAACTGCGATTTATCTTTTACAAGCCAAACAAAACACTTTATCCGAACAACCAACGATCGTCCTATTTACGTCAAATCCTTCAGACACCCCCCTGTAATGAATGCCGAAATCCAGTCCCAAATTCAAAAATTGCTGGATAACAAAATTATTAGACCTTCAATTTCTCCCTACTCCGCACCAGTCTGGATCGTCCCAAAAAAGGACGATGCTTCTGGCAAAAAGAAATTTCGCATGGTCATCGACTATCGTCGTCTAAACGATGAAACCATCGAGGAAGTTTACCCTCTCCCCAGAATTGAGGAGATTCTTGACAACTTGGGAAAATGTTCCTACTTCACGACCCTCGACCTTGCACAAGGATTCCATCAAATTGAGATGGACCAAAAGTCTATTGAAAAAACGGCATTTTCTGTAAACAATGGCCATTACGAATATCTTCGCATGCCATTTGGCCTGAAAAACGCTCCTGCGACTTTTCAAAGGATGATGGACGAAATCCTCCGTGAATATCTGTATAAATTTTGCTTTGTTTATATGGATGACATTGTAATCTTTTCCAAATCTCTTTCTGAACATCTAGATCATATCCGTGTTATTTTCAAAAAGCTTAGAGAAGTCAATCTCAAGGTCCAACCCGACAAATCGGAATTTGTATGCAAAGAAGTAGCCTTCCTAGGTCATATCATCACGCCCGAAGGAATCAAACCCAACCCTACGAAAATTGAGGCTATCCAACGATATCCCCTGCCCAAAAATACTTTTTTAAAAGCCTATCGGTGTCGTCCCGTTCATAATTCGTACGAAGAAAGAAAATTATATACAATGCAGCAGATACGGCACCATTTGGAGTTTTTGTTGAGTCTTTAAAGGGTAATGTGGGCAATATTCACCTTTCGGATCTTGCTAAGATGTTACATGGAATGGGTACTGTTGGCATAAAAGAATACGCAAGAAAAGGAAGAAATAGAGTAGAAATCATGTTTGATACATATAGTAATGCAAATAGTTTTCTATCTAACAAAAATATGTAAAAGAGAGGTTTCAAATCATTCATACCTGAATCCTATACATGCTGTAAGGGAGTGGTTAGAGGCATCGGTCCAGCTACTACGGAAAATGATCTAATACAGGATGGTTTTGGCAGACTGATTTTTCTCTCCGGGGAAAAAAAAGTGAAGATCTTCAATGCGCAGAGATTTAATAGTAGGATCAGAAACGATGATGGTTCTTTCGCAATAACACCCGGATTCACGATGTGCGTAACCTTTGAGGGAAACAATCTACCGAAGGAGATGTGCTATTTGGGCACAAGATACGAGGTTGCTATGTACGTCAAACCAGTCATTATGTGCTTGAACTGCCTAAGATTTGGACACACGCGACAACAATGTAGAGGCTCGCTCAGATGCCTCAGATGTGGTGGTAAACATAGGGCCACGGAATGCGATGAAATAGTTAAATGTGTTCACTGTGAAGGTGCACACAAAGCAAATGATAAAACAGTATGCACAGAATTCACGAGACAAAAAAATATTAACGAAGAGATGGCTTTTAACAAATTAAGCTTTTTTGAAGCAGCTAAAAAGTTCCCTTTCCCTTTGAAGAGAAAACAACGACCCACATCTGGAGTCAGACAACCCACGAATTTTCCACCAACTCTGAATCTATCGAATATCCCGGCAAGAAACCAGCAACCAAGTAATGGTTATAGAAATGCAGTGATAAATGAACCACCAAGTCCCGTATACAGAACGACTGACTTTGGGGCCAACAAACGAAAAAGAATCGACATATTCCAACAAAATAAAGGATACGATGAAGAAACGCACAGGAATTTACTATTTACTCAGCCCTCTAGATCAAGATCGTCTAATTCAATCAACTGGGAGACTCAGCAGGAAAGAATTGAGGAGGAAGCACCTTTCCTCTCTGAGGACGAATGGGGTGAAGTCAGATTGGAGGAAGTTACGCAACTGTTAAATGAATTACCCAACCACTTTGGCTCAATCAGAACTTTTCTTCAACGCTTGATATCCCGATCTATGACTAGATCGGATGCTCATTAGAAGCCCACTCTTGTGGTCTCTGATGGTTTATAAATCAATCTCATTTTTTTTTTCTTTTTTGCAAACAACTGAACTGTTCAATATCATACATTGGAATATTAGAGGTTTTTATTCAAATAAGGACACGTTAATCAACATAATCAGGGATCACGACATCGACATAGTGGCCCTCAGTGAAACTCTCATGAATCCACAAAAAACTATGAACCTACCGGGATTCTCTATAATAAGACAAGATAGAGCAGATGGCTGGGGGGGCTTAGCATTCATAATCCGCAATGGTTCACGTTACAAGGCCATGAGCCTTGACCATATAAACACCCCGGGGAACTGGCAGGTGATGGCCCTTGAATTGAATGAAATAGTCATTTTTAGCACGTATGTTCCTCCAAACGTTCCAGTAAACCCAGATATTCTATCACAGATTGTGGGATCCACCAACAAGCCATATATGTTAATAGGTGACTTCAATGCCCAAAATGTATTTTGGGGATCGAGTGCAAGTAATAGGAGCGGGCATATCTTGTTGAACTTTGCTGAGGACAGGGACTTGGTTGTATTGAACGACGGCACGGCCACCCGGTTGACACCTCCTGGAAGTAAGGTCAGTGTTCCAGACATAGCCATTGCGTCACAAACCCTCTCATCCCGTTTAAAGTGGTCAGTTATAAACGATGCAGGTATGAGCGATCATTTTCCATGCTTGTGTGCATTCATAGGAACTGGTCAGACACCCAATATCAAGAAGGTACCTAGATACAACATTAAAGCAGCATTCTAGCTAAACTACAAGGTATCAATCCAGAACAGCCTCACTGAAACTCCACCTGCCTCCTATGAGGATTTCGAAAGAATTATTTCAAATGGTGCCAATGAACATATACCACTCTGCAGGAATTTGGGTTAGTTTGGGTTAGTTTGGGTTGGCAAAAAAAATTGATGTCGCGTGAGCGACATCATTTAGTTGGCAAAAAAATTAATTTTCATATCCTCACTTTATTCTATAGAAAAATATGATTTCATAGCAAATATGAAGAAATCTTACTAGAAAAATTGTTATTTTCAGTTGCCATAAAGTGATATATACCCGAAATATTTTTTTTTCATATTATCATGTTTAAATAATACCTTATATTTATGATGGATTTATTCTGAACATAATATTTTATTTCAAGTTTCAACACAGAACTTAACTAACTAACTTGTACCTCTGTCACACTTAGGCCTGATTTCACAATATATGGTCATCAAAAAGTCCTGGTTAGTTGCTGCGGTTTCTATTGTTTGCATAGTGATTTTTCAATTGAAACTATGGATACTGACCAAGACTTTTTGGTGACCAGATATTGTGAAAATGGGCCTTAACTTGGGTCATATTTAACAAAATTTTTGACATGATTTTGTTTCTTCAGGACTAGTTCCATCAAAGAACTCTTTCCCTATCTTCTGGCTGACTCACCATTAGGAGGTAGAAGATTATTCATATGGAAAAAACAAAATTTGTGAAACATAACTACCTAAATATACCTAATACTAACTCAACCAACATTTCATCATTTTGAAAAAATAAACTGAACCAACAATTAAAGCATCGGCAAGACAATCTATAACTGTATTTTGATGACTGAGGGGCTGGCTATCAATTGGGATTTAACCCATGGGCAAGCTGGCCCTGAGTCAACTTAGCCCCTGCCAATACTAAGTCCGTGTGCCAAATGGACAAATGTCAAACATTTTAAGGTTATCCTGAGGTTATTGCGTTAACCCAGGGCTTAACCCAATTGATAAACAGTCCCTCAATTTAATTTTACTTTTAAAAAATAGGTTCAGAGAAGAAGAAATATTTTTTCAAAAACATGTGATTTAAATCAACTATTTAAAAAAAACATATGATTAAAATCGCGATTTACATCAACGCAACCCTGCTACTTACTAGAAACCGTTAGCACACAGTAATTTCTTCAACTCATGTGGAATTACGATAGAATTTTCACTTATGTAATTCTATCAGGGTTCGTAAATATCAGGATATTTACTGAGAATATCAAAATATCGGATAATTTCATTTTCGATAAAAAATATTGGTTTATTGACAAGAGGGGGTTATTGAAACCTTGGTAAATTGAATGAAATATAAAAAGCTTTCAAATAATAATAAAAAACGAACATGAAATAGATAAGTAAGTAAATAAAAGACATATTTTTGGAAAAAAAACAGTAATAATTCACTTTGTATGGTCTGCTGGGGGCTGGGGGCAAGTAGGTAATTTGAATCATCTGACTCACTTCTTGTGTCAAAGTTAGGAGGGATTCGCAAAATTAGTTTTGTAACTCGAATAACTAAAAGACAAGAATTTTTGTTTTGTTTTTGGGGCTCAAATTATACTTTAATGTTTAGGGGAGACATTTTAGGAATGTAATGTCAAGAAAGAAAAAGAATAATTTTAATTACCAAAGAAAGCACTCAGTAATCTGAAAAATAATCCAAAAACCATCGAAACTTCAAAAACACTTGTTTATCAGATAAGAATCAACAAGGAAATGTGGACATGGCACCTAAACGCACCAGATAAACAAAATTGCAGGGGCATAGAATTCTAGATTCACTACCAATTTCATGCTTTATATTGACAAATTGGACTTGGAACTAATGTAAATTACATTTGGTTTGTAATAAGGAATCCAGTGGTGAAAAATGTGGACATAGCACCTTTGCGCTTTTGGGTATCGAAATATTTATTTAGTAAACTTTGCTTCAGTAATTTACAATCTGATTTGAAAAACTGTAAATTTCCCAAGAAATGTTCGGAAGCTAGCCTCATGCTCAAAAGATTTCTAAACAAGATCTGAATTTTATACCTTCTTGGACTTATTTTGATTGAATTGACAAAAAATAAATGTTAACTTTCTAGCGTATTCATTGACTAATTGCTTCAGAAGATTACATTTAACAAGTCCAAAAGTTGAAAACTTTCTTTAGCCAAGCAGTGGCTCCTACCATGGTTATTTAAATTTTGAACATATTCTCTTGCATCTTTGAACCAGATTTTTTAAAGGGAACATGCGTATGATGATCTTAATAACTTAAAAATATACTTTTGTATAAATATATAAATATAAATATACAGAGGGTGCCTCCGATTAAGTCGGCACTATTGCTACCTTCATTAATATTGCAGCTACGATGATGTTGAAATCATTCAACTAGTAGTTTTTTTTCTGCTGATTAATAGAGTCAATAGCAACCATTCAATTGTTTCTTTATCTGGAATTTGGGTTAGTTTGGGTTAGTCTGTCTAACAAAAAAAGGTAAGCACAATCACTCATATTTGAAAAAAAGTTTTCCATGGAAAGGAGAAGCCCTCAGCCTAATTTTGTCAAAAGTGAACCTAGAAACGTTTCTGCCGCTCAAAACCGTTCCAGGTCTAACCGTACAGCAATGTACAGACTTTCCAAGAATTTCGAGAAACGTCATTGAGGTACAAATGCTTTTTAAGTGAAGAATGTGCCCTAGAAAATTTGTCAAATGCTGTCAATTCTCAAACTAACTTTCCTAATTTCTGGAAATATACAGGTTTTCATAATTACCCAGAAGTTTATCCATGGGTTGAGGTCTATCCATATAGGTAATATCAAAATATTGCCAAAAAAATATGTCCCTAGTTTTTATTCAACGTTTTTCGCAATATCTGGAAAAATACTTATCCAGATCTGCGGGACCTCAAATTTTATTTTATATAAAATCAAGAATTTTCGTCCTCGAAAACCTCCGAGTACTACCTAAATTTCAAACCGCGAGGACGCGGTCGCTATAATTCTGGCCCACGAAATATCAATTTTGTGTTTTTGTCTCAACCCATATAAACGAAGCACTGTACTCCAGTTTAATAAATGATAAATTTTGATTCGTATTTATTCAAATGATAGCTTAATAAATAAGTTAGAGGTACTTGATAGCTTTTGTTTTATTGTTTTATTGTTGGATAGAAAAAACATTACGATTCTTGTCCCAGTATCTCATAGAATCGAAGCACTGTGGAGCGTGCGGAGAAGTTACATTTCGGCACGATGTTTGTATTGTTAAAAATTGAGATATTGGGGACTGATTAAGTGAATGATTTAATTATGTTACTATATTAACGGCTTGCCCGATCTCCGCTCCGCGTCGGCGTCGTTTGTGCTGTTTCTTTCTACCATGGTTTGTGCCACTGCATGCCGTCGCGCATAGAAAAGTGATTTAAATATACTGATATTCACTTTTCTATGCCGTCGCGTGCGGAAAAGTACATACCTTCTTTCCGAACGCTTCCATCAGTACCTAACTGTGTAAATCCAGAATCGAGTCCAGAATTGAAGGGATTTTGATAAAAAATGCTTTTTACACTTTAGATGAGTTTCTGGCATTTGAGTTCTAAGTTTTTAATCTAATTTTTTGACTTGTGTGACTTTTTTTTGTACATTAACATGAATAAATTAATTTGAAATTGACATTTTAAAAATTACGCGAGGTATTAACCAACGTTTGTGCAAGTCATTTCATTTCCAGCTTTGTCGTTTGTTTCATATTTTATTTTATAGTATGTGTACTTTGACTACTATGTTTTTTTTTCAAAAAGAAATACCAAATCACTCAGGAACACTTCCAAATTTCAAGCACCTACGTTCACATATTGTTGAAAAATCCAGCTGAACCCAAGAGCCCTACTCTTACCCAAAACACCTCATAGTTTTATTTTTTATTAGTACTAGCCCTGGTACTAGCTACTTAATATCAATGTCACAAAGTCACAACACAAATCCAAAAAGTCGCTTGAAAATCTTATTGACTTGAATTAATCTCCAAATCAATCAAATCAAATCCAAAAATAAATAAAATATTGATAATCGATATAATATAACCACGGATACTAATCTGTGACATAAACATAACCACAAAATTAATCAGTTGTCTGCACTGAAAAATCAAAGATGCCAACACAATGTTTCCCATCATGGCGGCGCCCATGCCTCAGTGATTTTTGGCAAGGTCGGCCATATGCATTAGCAGTCCAGTTTTTATATAGGTCCGTGCCCTCCATAGATTAATATTATATACCCTCTTTGCCAAAATCAAACGGCTAAAAGACATAGATTCCCAAAAAGATTTCCGGAGATGTTCAATGCCTGGATTGAGAAGATTAAACCTTTTAACTATGAGGTTTTATTAACAGATGAAATTTATAATTCATTTGTTGTATGTGAGGACCATTTTTGTCCTGAAGATATTGTACCAGGTAATAGAGGTCTGAAAGTAACTGCAGTTCCATCATTGAATTCACCAGGTGAGTCTCTTTTCTTTGGTATTTTTTTATCAAAATTTTATAATTATTATACGCACAGTACTTATATACCTACCTATTCGTTTTAATTTAACCAAGAAATAACCTCACCTCAAAACGAGTCAAATTTTGTTAACTTGAGACATTTGAGATCCATTTTTTTGGAAACCCCTACGCCAAGTAGGTATCATACAAAATTTAAATACGAAAAAACTTCCTCAAAAAATGTTAGACTATTTTAGGTTTTCACCCTCGTTTATCTTTGATTCCACTTAAAACCCTAACGTAAGGTTTATATCGAGGTTTACCTATACAGTGTGTCCAGAATAAAATGATGTTTATGGCACTATATGGGGATATTGGAAACTTTAAAAGATACGACGTTGCGTAAATGGAAGAAAAGCAGCATATTTGTATGCCCAAAAATATTCCACCTTTGTTTTATTTTAAATCGATACCGTAATGTGGATACAGGGTGAAAAGGGAAAAGGCAAATTTTGAAGAAACCACACAATTTTGCTTATTATAAATGCTAGAACTTTCAAATTTTCAGGATATGGTTAAGAGGATACGACAATTTTAAAAACGACGTCAAAAAAATTTTAGGCCCACTATGTTGCGTCCAGCCTAAGTCAAGTCTGTTTTTTTTTATGAAAGTCATATTTTTGAAAATCATTTTCAATGCGGATTTTAAAAATGAAAAAATTCAATATGGCGCCCATAAGAAAAACAAAAGTTGACTTCGGCCGGAAGCAACATAGTGGGCCTACAATTTTTTCGACACAATTTTCAAAATCACCGTATCTTCTTACCCAGATCCAGAAATTTTCAATACCTCATCTTTTATAATAACCGAAATATTGTGCTATTTAAAAAATGGCCATTTTTCTTTTTCACCCTGTATCTCCATTACGGTATCGAATCAAAACAAACCAAAGTGAGATTATTCTTGGGCACGCAAATACGCAACTTTTCTTCCATTTAACCGATACTGTATCTCCTGTAGTTTCCGATATCCCCACGTACATCATTTTATTCTGGACACACTGTATAGATTTAAAGTTATTGTTTACACTGAAAGTTTGTTTTTTAACTGCAATGATGATTTTATTTCTTTATCAATTATATTATATATTTCTATATGAAAAGATATTGACTTGTAGTTTCCATCGAGGTTTCCTCTTCACATTTCATAGAAATTGACGAAACCATGCAACTTAACATCGTGGACACAGTCGTGGATTAGGCAGCAATTATTAAAATAAAAATATTTTTTAAATGTCTAAATACCTACGAATTCTGATATCTCGGTGCAGTTTTTGGAAAACTGAGTAGATCAAACTGACCGATCTTTTTTCAGAATATGAATCACCCCGTGCTGAATCACCTTCTTAATCACTCCGAAGAGTTGGAAGCCCTACGGACTCCCCTTCGAAAAGAACGAAAACCGATGAAGGTACCTATGTACCTCTACAGTGCGTCTCCGGATCGACGCATGAATAGAATGAATTTTAAATGAATTTATTCCAATCTTACTTTTCCATAATACATTTATGCCGAAACAAACTCGGTTATCAGAAATAAATGTCTGCATCAATAAAGATTTTTCAAGAAAATAATTGAATTTATTCCATAACCTACAATCTACAAAATCCGAGACAAAATCAAAACAAATAATCATCTACCCTCACCATTGTAGGGGAATTTCACAACCTCCCCTACCGAGGTAAAAGAGATTTCTACTTTTCCCTTGTAGTTCGGCAATACAGGCATCAGGGGGCGCTGTGAAAAGTGTTGTGTAGGGTTATATGGGACTTTCCGGTCTATATTCGTTAGTGGCCTGTGGTCAACTCGATGCTCGATGTAAACAGCACGGATGGGTCCCTTCCAGGTACGGTAGTATCGAGTTCAATGGTGCATTGTTTATGTTTACAACTTGAACCTTCAACTCAACAACTACTGTAGAATTTTACAAAGTCGCACGTTGTTGCACTCGCTTCGCTTGAGCATTTGTTTTTTGTTGTTAATTTATTTTTTATTGAAGTTCTATCTTCAAAACAATTCCCGTGAGTTTTGAAACGTTCTTTTAAACAAATACACCAATGATGTGGAGAAAGAAAACAGATTTATGATTGGTCTGTTATTGCATCTTTTATGAAGTATTCCAGGTCCTTCATAATTTTATTTACTTACATTGATTTTATAGTCACAAACCAGTGGATTTAAAAAAAAAAACAAAAATATTAGGTTAGGATTCTACAGTGTGACCCATTTGTTTTGGGAACACCCTGATAAAAAGTTTATTTCTCAACCGATTTGGTTCGTTTTTTTTTTGGATTGTAGAGCTCGAAAAATTGTATATTCTTGGCAAAAAGTGACCTTCGCCATTTTGACTTCAAGGCCTACTATGTTAGTTTTTAAGAGCAAAATTTCAGGAAACCATATTAGCGATTTTTTTTGAAAAAATCTGTGTGCGCCACTGGATTCAGCATCCTTTAAAACGGGTCTATACAAATTTTCAACCGAAAATAGCAAGTTGAAAAAAATTAAAAATTCGCACTTTAACAATCTTTGATTCTATCAAAAGAAATGAAAAATGCATTGAAGTTGATGGTGGTTTGGTAGAAGTTACAAATTTTTAGTTTTATGTCATTTTTATTTGTTTTGATAGAATCAAAGATTGTTAAAGTGCGAATTTTTAATTTTTTTCAACTTTATATTTTCGGTTGAAAATTTGTATAGACCCGTTTTAAAGGATGCTGAATCCAGTGGCGCACACAGATTTTTTCTAAAAAAATCGCTAATATGGTTTCCTGAAATTTTGCTCTTGAAAACTAACATAGTAGGCCTTGAAGTCAAAATGGCGAAGGTCACTTTTTGCCAAGAATATACAATTTCTCGAGCTCTGCAATCCAAAAAAAAAACGAACCAAATCGGTTAAGAAATAAACTTTTTATCAGGGTGTTCCCAAAACAAATGGGTCACACTGTATATATCTAAGTGATCTGATCCAACTCATTCCAACTGAACTTGCAAAATCGTTGGGTTACTTTGATCACTTTAGACTGAATCTCAGTTCACTTCGGCTTAGGGTCATTTCCCAAACAAACACGGTTCACATTACTTCGATCGATTCGGATCAGTTAGATATGCCAAACAAATACGGCTTGTGTGAGACGTGAGAACTTAATCCTTGGCGAAAACACGGATAGAATTTATTTGCAACGTTGCCGTTTTTGTATCGACAGTCTTTCAGGAAAACGACAAAACGAGTCGAGGTTATACAAGATCTTAGCACAAGATAGGTTGGGCAGGAGCGTTAATTACTTTTTAAACGATATTTAAGAAAACATCCACCGGCTACGCTGGGTAGGAGCGTACCTTTTTATTCGGGCAGGAGCAGGAGCAGCCATATGGGCAGGAGCGTTACCCATAAAATGTATCTTAATAATTTTACCTCTACTCGGTGACTTGGCAACACAGCATGACGTGCCTTGTGATTTTAGAATTGTATCCGTGTTTCGCCAAGGACTTTAGACAAGCCTAGTTTACACCGACAACTTGGTCCGCGGACTAAGTACTAGATTTGAACTATATCAGAACCAAATATTTGGTTCGAATGGTGTAAACAGTTGCGAACTAAGCTGGTCCGCTCTTGGTTCGGTACTTGCCAGCAGTTGTACCGAACTAAATTTGGTTCGATCTGGATCAAAATTATGGGGTTATGTTGATTGTTATTGTAGTGAATTGTGTTGGTTCTGAGTTTCTCAAGGCAATCTGAGCGTACTCACTTATGTTTTTTTGATTACGAATTGTGTTGATAAATAATTTCGACTTGTTTTTGACGTTTGACGAATTGCGCGCGTACTCATTTCTCATTTAGTTCACTCGTAGCAAGACGATGTAAACGGACGAGAAGCAAGCATTGGTCCTACCGTATAATCCCCACCCACTTGGTCCTATCGGACCGAACTAAACGAGTTATCGGTGTAAACTAGGCTTGTGAGATGAGTGTGAAGTGTGAAATGATAGGTGTGTCTGTTATGCTCCACTAGTGCACACTCTTCTACACTACAACAATCAGTGTGGCTTTGGTTGTGAAATGTTTGTCTGTGTTAGGATAGAATATTTTACCAAACTAGTAAACATATTCTATCCCAAAAAACCGACAAACATTTCACAAACAAAGCCACACTGAGTATTGTAGTGTAGAAAAGTGTGCACTAGTGGCGCATAACAAACATTCCTGATGTGGAATTCGGAATTCGGAAGACATAACCTCACACATGCTTATGTTGAATATTGAATAGTTGAATGTTGGGACGAAAACATGAAATGAAAACAAAATATTATCTTTAACATTTTAACTAATAAAAATAACACTTCAATAATGTGGTTTTTCACGCTTATTTGTTATTTATCACTTCTAGTACAAGTAATATTTATTACTATATCTATAGGTGAGTTGTTTCATTCATTGTAGGATATTGTATACCTAGGTATTATTTACAAATTTACTTCTTTTTAGCTGCTGGGCTTTACTATTTAGCCGAACTGGTTGAAGAGTTCTCCATTTATACGAAAAAGATCATTTGGTGGATGAATATTGTAAGTTGACAATGATAAATGCTATTGGATTAGATATCGACCAATTTCATATTGAAATAATAGTGAACGTAGGATACTTGGTAGGATATTTAGTGATGTGAAAATAACCGTAATTTATTTTTGGTCGGTAATATTCGTTAAATTACGAGAACTTTCCGTAATTCATGAGAATTTTAGGAAATTTAACTTTTTTTCAAGCAATAGACTATGTTTGGTGGGTAATTCATCATCCTTGTTCAAAAATATAGCTCCAACAAAAATTTCAATATTTTATTTTCAGAATTGAACTCAGAACGAACTATTTTGTAATTATTTATTGAATAATATACATGACGTGGAAACAATTTTTTCTTCAAACGTGAGTAAAACGGACATTGTTCGACATTTTCCTCTCGGAGGAGAAAAAGTTCTTTACTTTTCCTCAGCCGAATGTCAGAATTTTATGCCATTTGAGGTTCATTGTTTTTAATGAACACCTTTGAGAAAAAAAAATTGATCACGTAACCCGAAAGACGAAACGTTGCAATACAATTTGAATATCAGCATCCACATACATATTATAAAGCAGGAAAAATGGATACGATGAAGTGCCTTTCTTTTTTCTATAAGCCTTGAAATAGAGTCAATAGAAATGAAGAAAAAAAAAAAGGATTATTTTTTTTAGTATATCTCGAAAACTACAAGTAAAATTAAGGACTTCTTCACAGCATATTGTTGACCTTATAAAAATGTTTTTTTTTTTTAATTTAAATGACCTCGTATCCCTAAATTTAAAGGTCCCAGCGTATTTTTGAGCTACCCTATATAGATAAATATACTATGAAAAATATATACAGTGAGGACGTAAATAGTTTCCCCCCCCCCTCTAACTTTTGAACGCATTAATATTTATGGCTCAAATTATTATTGTCAAGAGGTTCAGGGACAGCATTTTGAAAATTTATTGAGATAATTTTGCATGATTTCGTTCTTAATATTATCTTTAGTATTAGGTTTTTTTGAAATTTTTTATTAAATACTGTTGTAGAAACAATCACTTATGTTATAGGTTAGTTTTTTCATTGTTAATAAAGTTCTTTTAAGAATTAGAGATAGTATTTTGACCCAAATGATTTATTTTCGATATGGCGCCATTTCCTTAAGAAAAATGCTAAGGACTTCAAACCTTGGGGGTGAAAAGAGAATGAATAAACATTGAATAATTTGTTTCAAAATGGTGCCCAGCTTTCAGTTTGACAGTTGAAATTTGTTTTTGGAGGTCAAAACTTAGTAAAGCCTATCCTGAACAACACCTCCAAATTTGAGCCAAAAATATTAATGCGTTCAAAAGTTAGAGGGGGGAGGACTAGTTATGTCCTCACTGTATATATGTCACAGTAAAACCTGGTAATCAGTAAAAGCTAACTGTTACTAGGAAAAGTGAATAAGTTGAAATCGATCGACTTCATCATACTTTTACTAGTAATTGTTAGCATTCACGTAACTTTTCTAGTGAAAGCTGCTACACTGAAAATTATTATCGTAATTATAAATATCCTTTTTGTTCCGAGTTGGAATTCGCCGACAGTTTAGACGCTCTGGAAAATGCGAGAGTTATATGAATCGCAGGTGTACAATGTGAACATTGTTCAGATACCGTATTATAGAAAATACTCTGTGTTAGATTGGGTTAGTTTGGGTTTGACAAAAATTTTGATGTCGCGTGAGCGACATCATTTAGTGCCCGTCGAGGTGCCCGTGCACCTTGGGTTAGTTAAAAGGCGGAAATAAGTTTTAAAACGTACTTTTCCTAACTGCTTTCAGTAAAAGTTGATTTGATTAAGTTTCTCCAACATTCACTAGTAAAAGTGTACAATGTTAATCAAAATTTAACATTTCCTAACGGATCAAGTAATTGCTAGCATCAACTAGTAAAAGCTAGCTTTCACTGAATTTCTAACATTTACTGTAACATATATAAATAAAAATTGATAGCGTTTTCCAAAAAAAAAACACTGCTTTTTTAATGAATTTAGACATTATTTATGGGACGTACCTACTGAATAGTAGAGTATATTTCATAAAAAATTTAATAATATTCATAATGAGAGAATATTTCAAAAAACACCTCACCTGAATTATATTTTGTAAATTTTTGTTTGACATTTTTTGGACATTTTTGACATTTAAGCAAATACTTTTCTGCATTCTGGTAGCATTTCTAACATACTTTTGGCAACAAAAAATACAGGAATAAATATTCTTTACCATTCATTGATTTTTCCTTGAATGTTCTCGGTAATATTACCGTACTATTTCCGTAATCTGTTACCCAAAAGCGAATATTCCTTTGAGGGTGAGCGAATATTACTGAAAGTTACGGAATTTATGAGAATATTCGGTCGGTAATATTCGCTCGTCGCATCACTAAGGATATTCATTGTTTTTCTTGTGATATCTCTTTTTATTATTTTCAAGTACAATGAACATATGTAGATATGCTCTGTAGTTTTGTGGCGCATCCATGATTTACAAGATTTTTTTGGGTATTTCGCCACACCCTATCAAATAACAATCAAACTAGTGTCTATAAACCAGATCTTCTGTATTACCTGAAAAAAAATCTATTAGTAAATAATAAAACCTATCAATATCAAACGTTTCGGAAACGAATCTGCTTCCGTCGTCAGTGAACCCCAAAAAAAGAATAATTAATTCAAATTCAATTTCGTTTTTGTGTGATTTTTTAGTAAAATTTTTGTTTGATATTGATAGGTTTTATTATTTACTAATTGATTTTTTTTCAGGTAATATAGAACATCTGGTTTATAGACACTAATTTGATTGTTATTTGATAGGGTGTGGCGAAATACCCAAAAAAATCTTGTAAATACAATGAACATTCTAAACACTACGAACTGGGTGGATAGTTTTTTGATTCCATTTTGAGAGAACAAAAGTTTTTATCGAGGATCACCACTGTTGGCAATATTTATACTTTTTGCTCATTATCAATAGGAGATCGCTAGCAATCTCATTGTTTCCGCTGAAATCGTGGCAATCAAGTTATTCTGAGGTTATTAGCCGAGATTTCCATGGCAATCTTCGGAAATCACAGTGATTTCCATGCCAATCCTCAGAAGTCATTGGTCGCGTTCACAAGACGGAACAGTTACTGCCACGCTCAACTGTTGAGTCTTATGAACGCGACCATTGAAAATCACTACGATGTCCACCATGAAGAAACCCCTAAATTCTTTATGGATGTCCACCACAGTTTTTAAAAATTCTTGGAAATGCCAGTCATTTCCTGCATCAATTTGGTAGTATATGCAGTGCCGTAACTAGGGCGGTGCCGTCGGTGCCCCCGCACCGGGGCGCACTCCGCTGGGGGCGCAAAGATGATGGTTTTAATATAAGTGCATATAAAATTTAAATAAGAAAAATCAAAATTAATAGTTCATATTATCAATGGCACATCTATTATGTTGCTCATAAATCAATTTATTCGCCCATTCCTACGGCCTTTTGACAAATAATCAGAGTCAGAAGACAGAGACAGAAAAGGCAAGAGATAAGAAATCAGAAATTTAAAATTGAAATGTTTCGAGTAATGTATGCCCTATCAAACCACTTTGAGTGGAGGTTTAAAAATCCTGCAAAGTGTAGGAAGTGATTTCCAATTTTAAACAATAAATAGTTCAAAGACCGACTCGGAAGAATTAAAAAACGAACTCTCGATTTAGCAAAAAATTCAGGCACTTTATGATTTTGTTTTAATAGATAGATATTATAGTTGCTTTAAAAATATTCTTAACATTGCCAGTAACCACATCATCTTGTGAATGACGCTTAAGTAAGCTATAAAAGTAATAAAGACAATTTTGAGGTCAACTATGACACAAAAAAAGAACAACAAATTTAGTTACTTTTTTCTATAGAAAGTTACATATATAGCTCGTCTGGACTATGAATCAGTCGTTACCAAATTCGCTTACCTAGAGCCAGAAAAGTTTCTCTGTATTGAATCTATAATATTGAATGTTGATTTAGTATGTAATATGCTGTGTGTTAATGATGTTTTTTCATTTATTTATGTATACATATATGTATGCATACAGGGTGTAACAAATTCGAGTATATAGCATTGGTAACTCGTTATCCATTTGGCAATAACCGATTTTTTCGAAATCATTCTTTATTTTCCCCTGAATTTATTTGAAGAGATAATTAAAAACGAATGACACATTTTCATGGCCACTTTTTCTGCTCTTCAAGATGGTCGAAATTGATATCCGACGTTTCGAATTTTAGCAACCATCATCAATTTTTTTTCCAAATACGGACCCAACATTTTTAATTAATTTATTTGTAACTCTTGGCTTCCTGAAAATAATGATGCATCATACTTGACTTTTTTTATTCATTTTTTTTTATTATTTGTTTTTAAACTTTTTTCAAACGTGAAGCTTCTTTATTCAAGCTTAAAAAGTCACAAGTTGTTATTTTTATCATGACTATACGATCCGCGTGATGTGTTCTGAAAGTGTTCGATCCCACTTTTTTCTGATAACTTTGTATCAACTTTCTGCATTATTTCAAAATGGCAACTGTGACATATCAGTATTTTCAAGAAGCGAAGAGATTCAAAATTGAAAAAGAAAGTTGATGATGGTCGCGAGAATTCGAAACGTCGGATTTCAATTTCGAGCATGCCGTCGTTTCGTCATACGTTTTCAATTATCTCGTCAAATAAATTCAGGACAAAATAAAGAAGAATTTCGAAAAAATCGGTTATTGGCGGATATCTCCGGAAGTCGTCGGAATATTCGAAAGCGGCACTTTTCCGAGATCTAAATTGCGCAACTTTGCCTCCATTTCATCGACGTTGTATCTCTTATGGTTTACGAGTTAACAATGCTATATACTCGAGTTTGTTACACCCATACAATTAATTCATGGTTCTATAATACTTGCTAAACACCAAATGTATAGCCAAATATTTGTGATCATATAATATTGAATACCAATTTAAAGAATCTATTTTTATTTTGTTTTGTGGTTCCAATGTTGATGTTCCAGTTGATGATTTACTTTTTTAAAGAGACATTATGTTCCAAATTTAAAAAAAGCAGAGGGCGCAAAAAAGAAAGGTCGCACTGGGCGCAAAATGACCTAGTTACGGCACTGAGTATATGTATGTACATTTTCTGGCGGAGTTATCATCCCCTCGGTTTTTGCTTTGTGAAAAGGAAAGTCAATGAATTTGAACCAATCTTTAAGGTGTTAGTTGTGTAAAATGAAGTCGATTCAAAATATTTGCATCTAGTAAATAATATATGCGCAAAATATTTACTCAATTTAAAGTAATTCTATGTTGCGAACCTTATTCCTGATGGTTTCTATATTTCTTGCAGATAATCATATTTCTCTTTGCTGCCCTATGGATATTCGAAGGTTTTCCATTATCCATGATATTATGTGGCATGTTAGCTCAACTGTGCCATTTTGCAATATTATCGAACTTTCCCTTAGTAGCGTTTTCTTCTCCATTCTTCATTTTGGCTGTTGTATTAGTGGTTGTTAACCATTATTTAGCGTTTAGCTACTTTGCTTCTACATATCATCCATTTTCAGAGGTAAGAAAACTCCTGTTCATCAATTCTTATACAGGGTGGGGCACAAAAAAGTAAAAAGCTCCCACCCACGTTTTCTCAGGTGTTAAATGATTAATCAAAAATCGCTCGGACATGTCAATTTTTTTTAGGTGATATTTTTGGTATTTTCATCTCCTACCTATGAATCCCTAAGCGGGGCTGACAGGTACCGACCCACATAATTTCAAATGGAAAGCAGGGGCGAGTGATACGTCATGTATTTCTATTGATATTGGGGGGTATGATTGAACGTTTACGTTAACTTATCGTATCCATTTCAATATGGTAACGCTGTTAGCAGATGGAACATTTTTGGTAAAAAATCTAAACAGATACGTTAAGTTAACGAAAACGTTCAATCGTAGCCCCCATCCCCGAAGTTTCAAGTGGCCATTATTTTTGGGAGGTCCTACTAGTCAACTCCTTTTTGATTAATTTTCTATCCTCCCGCTTAGGAGTTGAGGTGAAAATACAAAATTAATGTGTCCTCCAAAAAAACAGAAATTGGCGTTTCCGAGCGATTTCTACCTGCAAGAAAACTTGGTTGGGAAGTTTTACGTGCCCCACCCTGTATGTATTTACTGTTTATTATGTGTTATTCACAGGTTATTGCTTACTTCACATTGTACTTATGGCTAGTACCTTTCGCCTTGTTTGTGTCGCTCTCTGCAAACGACAATGTTCTACCAACTATTGCAGAACGTACTGGTAAGGTTCCCGAGTATGTATAGTTTACATTTTTTGCTTCAACCCTGTAGATGGCGATGTTGTCTCTAACTATCTATCGAAAAGGAACAAGAAGTATGGACTTCTTACACTGTTCACATATGCAAAGGAATCGTTGCTTCCAATGAGAACAAAGAAAGGTTTCTAGAGATGAAGACTGGTTTTGGTTTAATTGTAAATAATTTGTTTTTAACTTTTTTGCCTCAGCTTTAAGACGAAATAAATCGTTCTATAATGTTTGTACGCTTTATTGCTTGATGACTATGACAGCCACTATCAGAAACGTGATTGATGATGAACCCACAGTTTAGGCAGTATCTCAAAATTGGAAATTAATTATTTTATAATGATTTGGTGTAGCGTGCTTGTTTCTGAAAGCTCAGGCGATGCCGACTTGAAGGTGTCGCCGGTCCTGCATAACAAATTGTTTTTATTTTTTCTCCATTCCTGCCGTGGAGTGTTTTGACGTGACCCACGATACTAAAACACACAAGATAATATGATCAATTATGGACGAGATCAGAACCGATACCCGCGCATTTCTTCACCGTAAGCTTGAACTAAGGTTACATGTAAAATTTATGCCACTGACTCAATTGTGATTTTTATCTTTTTTTTGAGAAATCAAAGAAAAACAAAACTTGATTGATTTTTACACTTTTCTCGTACTTACCTGGCCTTGTTTTAAAATACTTCAAAAATTCATTCAAAAAATAAAATATCGAATAAGACGAAATTATTTTGTGGCATTTGAAAGATTTCTTCTTCGAAATCAAAGCCAGATACTAAAAAAATCTAGGAGGCAAAAATTTTATATTTTTGGTTGTTTATTGACTGTGCAGCAAGAAAATAATTCCACCAGTGACGCGAAGGAGATTCTCAAGACTCAATATATGAGTTTTGAAACATTCAATGAAGAAACTGAAACTTTTCATAGTTATAATGAACGTTTAGATAATTTGTTCAAGCTGAAGGTACTTGTCAAAGATGACAGAGAGACCGATGAAGCCAAGCATGGTTATTTTTTTTACCTTCCCCGTGGGCTCGCGACAATGGGATTTTTCACCCTAGTCAATCTACCCAAGGGTTCTTATTAATCAGCTCGCAGACTCTGATGAAAAGAAAAGTAAAAGTAGAATCGCTACGTTTCGATTCTACTCGAAACTGATAGAATCGCTTTTTGGTACTCTCATCAAATGCATTCAGGAGTAGAAACGAAGTTCGACCATTTCCGGAAATACTTGGGGATCTTTGTGTAGAAACACTCTCACTCCGCTTATACAATTCGACCAAGTAGGTTTAATCGCTTCGTTTCTATTTTACAGTGTTATAAAGGAAAAAAATAAGGATTACGGTAGAAAACTCCATGGGAGTGCCAATTTTCGATCGAGACGTCATTTTTCCATGCGATAATACTTTTCTACTCATCAGAGTCCCACTGCAGGCACTAGCTCATAGAAATAATACTACTAGACGGCTAGTCTATAAGAGTACATAAGCGGATTTGCTCACGGAGAAAGAGTGATGGAAGATCCATGTGTAAGACAGAAACGATAACTTATGGATCCGCAGCGAACCAAAATTTACACATTTACATCTTTCACATTTGGCAACGTTGATGCATGGATGTTGTAGGGACGTACGTCGTAGAGGTAGTTAGATTTCATGAAATTGTCGAATGTCAACAACAGACGCCATGTCAGTGAAGAAGTCAGCAGTGTCACATTTCATTCATTTCAATTTTATTTCATTTTGGCGAGGTTGATGGATTGTGTCGCCTGTTAGCGGTTTATGTTACGTTTCGAGTTTGATTTTATAGCAGTGTGTGTGAGAAATATTTCAAAAGAAAAGACACTCTTAAGATACATGTTAAAAACGCCCACGAAAAGTCTTTTGAAAAACTTGATCCCAATAAAATATTTAGATTTCGTTGCGCTCATTGCCAGAAGGCTACAACTCTGATCATGGTTTAAAATCCCATCTCAAAGGAAGTCATAGCTCAGTAGCCTGGCGAAGCTCTAAGCGTACCAAAGAAAAAAAGGGCAAAATATGCACTATTTGCAAAAAAGGGAAGTTTGAAAACCAGAAAACAATGTTGCAGCACCTCAATAACTCTCATGATATTGTATTCAATTGTAAAGACTTGTGTCAACAAGTACCTTATTTACTTGAAATCGTCTGGAGAATCTTTTTATTTGATAAAATTTTGAACAAAATAACTTAGAAAATAGTATGGACATTCCAAACCACAAATTGTGAAGTGTAGGGCGCCCTCTAGTGGTCACAGTAAAACGGACTTCATAATCGAATTTCTCATACAAAAAAAAAACCCCCGTATGCCAATTTTCAAAGCAATATGTGAAAAAGTGTCCAAAATAATGACAAAATTCAATTGGTATCACCCCATATCTCGGAAATGGTGACATTTCGGTCTGAGGTGAGTTACGTTAAATCGGCTTATTTTGACCTCAGCAACATGTGGTAGGATTTTGTAAAGACCTTTTAGAGACACCCTGTATACGTGATATCCTTCAAAATGATACCCCACAAGTATAATATGTTCAGAGTTCAGAGTTGAAAATAAACATGAGGGGCTTCGAAAACGGCGTTATCATAGTATTATTTTCATAATAATCAAAGCCTACTCATTTCACTTTAGACTTTTCAAAACAAGCAGAACTTTTTACGAAGAATGACTTTTGGTCGACAAATTAAATTGTCGGTGAATTTATCCTCTTGGGCCCTGTATCCGTGGATATGTGAAGGACTTTTTAAAATTGTCTTATTATAATTATTATATTGATGCCAGTCGGTAGAGTTTTGTCGTTGTTTGAGTAAAGGACGTTTTGTTTACAATCGTGTCGTGGATTGTGGTGAAACGTATGTCCTCCATCGTCATTAATTTGTCAACCGGTCGCGTGTCACCGATTTCGATGTGGATATGGCAACACCGCTGATGGAATATGTAAAATTGGTTCGCTCGGCATCCACATAGGGTTTGGCAGCTATTACGCTTGCGCTACCGTATACGAGGGTATGTCTGATGATAACATATTTCGCGGTTTTGCGTTTTCGCAGATTTGGGATTTCGCGATTTTGCGTTTTCGCAGATTTGGGATTTCGCGGTTTTGGGTGCATCTCGAATTTATGATGAAAACCTATAAGGGTCAGTGGAAAAGTTGTGGGCTTCACTTGAACGCGATGTTTGCTATTTTTTAAAACAGTGGAAAACATGTTTGAATTTTTAATTTGACTTTGATACAAGACGTAGATAACAAGTTTTCAAAATATTTCGAGTATCATAGTACATAGAAGGCCGATCAAAAATTGCTCTCAACGTATTTTTTATACAATTTGAAAAATAAAGAGAAATTTTAATTTTATCGAAATTCGATTTCTTACATTTTAGGATATTATTTTACTTATTCTCTTGATTTGTCAAGTTTAAAAGACGAATTTAAATCCTACAACGTACAGGGTGTCTATTTAAGAATGGCAAGGTGCCAGATCTCAGTAACTAGACATCCCAGAGACTTGCGGAAAAAAAATTACTGGGTAATATGAATTAGAGAAAATTCTGGAAATATATCAGAAGTTTCCAAGATAGCCACAAGATGGCGTAACGGTGCTATCAAAACACAAAATTGCTGTTTTTTCGTGATTTTTAAATAGAAACAAATATGAGTACCGCTATGGATTCATCGAGAAATTTCCTTCAAATTTTTTTTTTATTTTTTTTCTAGCATGTCAAATAAGACAGGTATCAGCTGTCAAACCTTACAACGCAAGAATGCTCATAACTTTGAAACAACCCAACCGATTGACGCGATCTTGGTGTCATTTTGAAGAGGAGGTTCTCCTCTTTCACAATTTTGAGATTTCAAATGATTCCGATCAAAACAGACGATTGTAATCGGTATAATATGCGGACGACGGACATTTTCTGAATTTACTTGAAATGTTTAAATGCGAAGGTATACTGAAAATTGTTCGTCTGAATTCTCGACAAAATTCCGCACAACTTTCATGTATCACACTTGTTTATAGATTTCGAAATAAAAAAGCTACCTCCACGCTTTTCTGTAATTCAATGTAAAATAGTGATACTATTGAAGATGCCCTGGTAAAGAAAATATTAACAAATTTTTGCGTTACCTAGTAACCACCCAGTCACTGTCTTGATTCAAACAAATTATATCTTAAATAGTTGGACTTTTTTGCAATAAATAATTACAAAAAACATTTAGCTTATTTATTTCGAGAGCTAGAAAAAAGTGTGATGCATGACAGATGTGCGAAATTTAGTCGACATTCCAGACGAACTATTTTCACACTATGCCTTTGTATTTAAAAATGTCGAGTAAATTTGAAAAATTTTCGTCGTCCGCATATATATTGAATGAAAAAATCTCAAAATTGTGGAACAGGAGAACCTCCTCTTCAAAATGAGACCAAGAGCGTGTCAATCAATGGAGTCATTTTAAAGTTATGAGCATTCTTGCGTTGTAAGGTTTGACAGCTGATACCTGTCTTATTTGACATTAGTATTTAAAGTCAATGTTTGACATGCTTTTAAAAAAAATCAAAAGAACAAATTTGAAGAAAATCTCTCAAGGAATCCATAGCGGTACTCATTTATATTTGTTTTTATTTAAAAATCACGAAAAAACAGCAATTTTGTGTTTTGATAGCACCGTTACGCCATCTTTGTGGCTATCTTGGGAACTTCTGATATATTTCCAGCATTTTCTCTATTCCATATTACCCAGTAATTTTTTTAACGCAAGTCTCTGGGATGCCTAGTTTCTGAGATCTGGTACCTTGCCATTCTTAAATAGACACCCTGTACATATCTTCTTTCAAAATATTGGTCATGCATCTTCATTTTGCAAAACTGCTAGGTACTAAAGCAGAATGTTCGAAACAATCAATGCTAAATGAACAAGACGTAAGAAAGTGACTGAATCAGAAGTTATAAGTTTAGAAAACATTTTGTAGTCACACCCTCTTCAACTAATAATTCGATCGTCTTGAAAGATTATGGGCAATGATGAAAAGAGGCGACAAAACACTGCATGTCATTTTACGATATATGCTGCTTTTTTGGAGAAACAATGAAAATGTGTAAAATGTGATTATATCAAGTAAAATTGGAGTATATGCCAAGATCTAAAATAAGTAATTTTAATGAAATAATAACTTATATTGGTGTTTCAAAACATGGATCGATATAATTAAATTGATATTCAATTATCGCAAAACATATTTTTTCAAATTAATTTTTGTCGCGTATTTTACGATTTTTTCACAAATCCAAAACAAAATTTTATGGTGATTATAAAAAAGAGATGTACTAATGCTTGGCTAAGTTGTTTTTTTCATGTTTTTGTGCTTATTTTTGTATTCCTTTCATTGTTCATTGGGATGTTCAGAACTGGTCAGAATTATAGCAACCGCCTAAAATTTGATGAAACTTTGATCCTGCATCGTTATCGAAGAAGTGGTCGATGGTGCATTTGAAAACTTCAATTCATTATTTGTCAGTTTAAGGGTCCTGGCGATTTTTTTCAATAAATTGATGACCTATTTTTGAAGAAATCATGAAGAATGGGTGATTTTTGCCAAGTTCAAATTTTTTTAGCCTACTATCCTTTGTTCAATCATTGTGAAATTTTCAGGGAGTAGGTACATACTTTTTGCCCCTTTTTCGAATGGCACTGCCCATTTCTATCAAAAGCTACATAGAACGTGAAAAAAAAGCACTTTACATTTTTTTTTTAAATAGCCAGGACCTTTAAACTGACAAATGGATTGAAGTTTTTGAATGAACCATCATTTCTTTGATAACTGATGCAGAATCAAGTTCCATCAAATTCTAGGCGGTTGCTATAATTCTGACCGCTAATAGGTATCTCCAATTTATTTATTTGTGTAACGTAGTTTTCGTAGTTTTAATCCTTGACCATTAGTATTTTTATAATGCCAATGTCTAATTCTATGTCGTTTTGCTTTACCAAAGAAATTTGTTAGATAACCCTCTTTGCTAGATACCCCCTTGATCCTTGATTGATGATTGATGTCATCATAGCCACAAACCCACAAAATGGGAACAAAATCACAATCAATCAATACTGGCGTACCAAACCAAGCAAGCACAAAGAATCCCCCTTTAGAGCTTTAAGTCAAATGGCGGAGACTACAGTGACTCGATAAACTACAGTGACGCCATTGAGGCCATGTTAAGGCGAACGCTGGGGCGCGTTCAGGAACGTCGCAATTTTTGAAAAATAGGAATGAGGAGATATTATAATAAATAAGTAAGTTCCTTATGAACAAATAGTCAAATCACAAAGAAACCTTGGTAAAAAATATTTTTCACAAACCGCAACTTAATAACATTTCAAACTCTCAATGGTTGTCAAATGGTTGTCAATGGCAACACAACAATAAACATTGGTTGCGTTCATAAGACGAAAAAATGCCCGCTACGCTCCGGGAGCACTCTTTGGCATCTGACAGTTGAATGCTGAGTCTTATATGAGACTTTCGCTTAATTCATAAGAAGGAGCGGTAACAGTTCCACAACTGTTTCGTCTTATGAATGCGAGCAATGTTCTGCCAGAATATGGCGGACGACCAATAGAAACGACGACATGCATTGGCGTCACTGTAGTTTATCGAGTCACTGTAGCGGAGACTGAACATAGAATAACTTCTGCGACCGATTAATAGATGGCGCAACTGGGCGTCAAGAATATAGAAAACTGTAGTATGTAGTACCTACAGTGACTCGATAAACAACAGTGGCGACATTGAGCCTGATATCCGCCATATTAAGGCAAACGCTGGGGCACGTTTCCGTAGCAACAAAACAAACAACCTAGTTTAACCAAAATATAAAATGTCACTGTCAAGTTCTGACATTTGATCATAAAATCGAGTCACTGTAGTAGTACCTAGCATATACTTATTATTAAAATATACCCACCGTAGTCCTCCCAAGGTGAAGCCAAATTCTTCCAAATCGGAAAAGACAGAAATATTAATTTCCCATAAGTATGTTTCATGTGTACTCACATATCAATGCACATGCCTCAATATAAATTTTCAGGATTAGTCGGTAGGCGGGTATATTTTTAGTCCGAATTTGGAAAACAACCAATAGGAAGGTACGGTCATCAGCTGTTATCGATTAGAACAGAGACTGTGCAACAGCGCTGCCAGATTTAAAACCGCCTAGAATTTAGATCGCCTTAACGTTAAGTTTGTAATTCAAAAAGCCATCAAAATTACGATTTCAGAAGAACGTTTCCGCGTACAGCAACATTCTATTTCACTATATCATAAATTTGGCAGTTCAATATCTCACGAGGAAAACGCTTAACTACCAAAAAAATATGTGTTAATGGTAGATCTACCGTGAAAAACGGGAGTATCGGCACCAAAGCGGCAGCATCAGATAGGCCCAAAATCACGAGTAACCTATAGGAAACAGCTTTTAGCACAATCGCAGTCTTTTCCAGATACACATGAAATACACTTATGAGGCATTGGTATAGGCTTGATTATTCCTGTCTTTCTCATCGGCTGAAAATCGGCTTCACTTGCCGCTCATTGATGAAATAGGGAACCCGAGGTATATTTTAATAATACGTATATGGTACCTAGATGTTCGAATTGACTGCTGTCAGCGTCATTCGCGTAGGAGCATCATGTAAGGTTTACCATGTTCACATGAATTTCATTTCGAAGTGGAACTGTCAAATTTCCGCTTGGCAAGCGGGAATCATATGCTATCATTCACATTTTATTTGTGTTCAAAGTCAAGCTTACGCTCAATACAATATAGATGATACCATATGATTCTTGTTTGCCAAGCGGAAATTTGACAGTTCCATTTTGAAATTGAATTCAATGTAAACCTGGCAGCATCAGCATCAGCCATTTGTATTTTCGGTGTTTATGGTGTTTAATAGTTTTTTAGTGTTTTTGAGTTTTGATATTTTGATTGGTATTAGTGAGTTTTCGAGGACAAGTGTTCGAGAAAATATTATTTGAGAAATTTGCTTCTTTTATCAAGTCCTGTCTCCTGTAAAAAGGAAAACACCGACTTCAAATTCACCCTGTATACTTTCAGAAAAATAATAATTACAAAAACTCAAAACTTTAAATTTTCAAAAAATATTATGCTTTTTTTGTTTAGTTTTCTAAACCCACGTACCAGATTTGAAAAAAAATTGAACAATCGTAATTTTTTTCATGTTTTATTGGCCTACTTTTTTTTTTCATCAAAAAATACTTCAGTTTCAACATTATACAAGCTGCTTCCTAACATTTCTGACAAAATGAGGTTGGTGAATCCTCACCTAATTCTAAGAGGAAAATGTAGAATAATTTTTTTTCGCAATAAGCCGCGCTTAGTCTTCGAAATACAGGGTGTTCAAAATTGTTCTTTTTTTTTGAAAAAAAAACGTCAAACAGGAACCAAAACAAAGTAAACACATTTGGTTGCCATGAACCGAAGCAAATTGGTTCAAGAGTTGTTGAAATAAAAATAAAAAACCAATTTTGAAATACATTTTTAACTTCCTGTATTTCGAAAATTAAGCAACTTACGAAAAAAAGTTTACTCTACTTTTTCATCTCAGAATTAGGTAATGATTCACCTTCCGCATTTTGTCAGAAAGGTTACGAAACACCCATAAGAAAATGTTTTGAAAACAAAAATAGTTAATTCATGAACATTCCAAATATGTTTATAAATTATGCCATAATTGCATACCTACATATCTACTTGCTTTAATTTCAACATTTGATAGGAACATAGGTACCTACATTTTCTATTCATTAAGATTACGAAAAAAAAACATGTAGGTATGTATACAGGCAGAGCTGTCGGTAATTGAATTACAATAATTGAAAAATGTAATTTAATTACTTTTTGGTAATTGAATTACTTTAATTCAATTACTTTTGAGTGATTGTAATTGTTTTTTCAATTACTGAGATAAAGTACTTAATTGTAATTAGTAATTGGTTTCAACATATCGCAGATAATTCAATTACTCAAAGGGTAATTCAATTACTCGAAGAGTAATTCAATTTACCTTGAGAGTGCTTCAATTACTTTGACAAGTGATTCAATTACACGAAGAGTAGTTCAATTAAATCAATTACTTTGAAAAGTAATTGAATTACTTGGAGAATGATTGAACTACTTTCGTATCTGTTAGTGGAAACGCTTTTTTGCTCGAGACGTTCGGTTTTCGGTTTTACTTTTGCCGTTGTAAACGCCATGGCGTTATCCGTGGAAGTCTTGAATCTTGAATCTCATGAACTGATGTGAGTGTGGCGGTAGTTTAATAGTCTGCCATTGTTTTTTGGTCACGTGACTGCCAGTTTGATAAAGAATACAGATTTGACTTTTACGATTCATGTTGTGTGGTGTGGTCGGCTAAAACAAATAAAATCAACTTCGAGTACATGCGTCAGAAACAGTTGATTTTCTTCTTTAAAATGAGCTACAGAACAGTCAAATCGGTTAAGGAATTTCGAAGTTATAGGCAATTTAGTAACATCAAGTTTGACGGCCTGTGGTTGTCTTATTTGACAACTTGTAGAGAAGCGACGGGGGGCAGTTTTGTAGAGAATATCGTCCAAAGTCGGTTTTCATATTCTGTTTTGGTATCTCACAGGGAAATAAATCGAAATGTTGTGGATTTTCTGTTTTCACAGTACCGTTACGCCCCCTTGCGGCGATCATAGAAGCTTGAAATATATTTTCAGCATTTTCTCTTGGGCACATCACTCTACAGATTTTTTTTCCTGAGTCTCTATGATGAATAGTCTACGAGAACTGCATGGCACCCTGTCGCTGAAAATGAATCACCTTGTACATACCTACTTATTAAATTACTCAAATATAATTTTCCTAGGATTTGGGTTATTCAATTACTTTTCAAGTCATTCAACCACTAAAAAAGTAATTCGATTACCAAAAAGTAATTCGATTACTTTCAAAAGTAATCGAATTAAAATCAGTAATTGGTAATTTCATAAAGAATCAATTACTTTTGGTCGTAATTGGTAATTGAACTACTTTTGTGAGTTGATTTAGTAATTGGTAATTGAATTACTTTTGTCATACTCAAGGTAATTGGTAATTGTAATTGAATTACATTTTAAAAGTAATTGCGACAGCTCTGTATACAGGGTTATCTATTATATTTTGACCCCCACCTACAGCTCTATTATTATGAGTGATAGAAAGAAACATTGAAAACAAAAGTTTTTGGTTTTATCACATAGTATCTTTTAGTGATAGCGCAAATAAAAAATCGACTTTACAACATTAAAAAAATTGATGAAGTTATATATTTTTTTATGGAACACCCTGTATATTATTGTCCAAAATGATAGATATTTTTTTCTGATTCCATATTTATAATATATGTCTGTATTTGGTTCAGTCGTTTTTGCGCTATTCAAGTTTAAAGTCTCATGAAAATTACATTACGTTGTTCTGGATTCTACCCATTGACTTTAAATACTATAGACTGGGCATCCCATTCATAAAATGGTATTAGTCTTGACGCCAACATCACAATAAGTGCGAAAGAGACAACACTATGAGTGGAAAGATAAAACGAGGAATCCGAACCCATCGGGCAACACCACATGAGAACATGTGATTCTTATAATACGTACGTCCGAACTCGATTTTCAGCTGGAACAGCGGCGGCACATTTCGAGTTTCTACCGTTTTGTATGAAAAATATAAATGAATATTAATTTGGGTAGGTACCTATGTCGTTATTGTTATATGACAGTATATCACATTTTTGACTTTCTGAATCAATAAAAATTGAAATTTTCATAACATTAAAAATTAAATCTCCTGCTGTTCTTCCGACAATCATGAATTACGGTTCCGAATAAAATGACAACCAAAATACAAAATATATTTCGCCTTTCTTACATATCTCTTAGGCCATTTTACTAAATTTGCCATATGATTTTTGTTTTTGGAGACGGGAAACTGTATGGTCTGCCGGTGAGTCATGATTGGCAAGCTTCCCGGTTTTAAATATTTGATTCCATCAATGTCACGTAAATAGTCTTGTGGGTTAAAATGGGCCGAACACAAAAAGGGAGGTTTGATTCGAAGTCGGTCCTCGTCAATCCTCACCAAAGAACACCAAATATTTCGCATCAGCTCTTCATTTTTTGGAAATCTAAAATTGGATAACAAGAAAAAAATATAAAAAAAAGGAAACAGCAACGTTTTACTTTTCTTGTTTCTTATACATAAGTATATGTACAGGCGAAAAGTATTATAAATAAATGGCCGAAAAACTATTTTTAACTATACCAAAATGATTATCAGTGCCGGAAAGTGAGTGGAGATAAATTCAAAGAAATATGGTGCAGGAGTCATACTAAACAAAGAGCGCAAATATTGGTATACCTGAATTGAAGCAGGTAAGCAATATTGTTTATTCGTCTATTCTTCTTTAAATTAATGTCTAGACATAAATTTAATTTTGTATGTTTAGACATAAAATTGGCCCAAAAACATTTATGTCTAGATGTACAGGGTGGCCAACTAAGAATGCGAGGTAATGTATCTCGGAAACTATACATCGCAGAGGCTTGCGACAAAAAAATTTTTATTACTATAACGGCCAAGAGAAAAACCTAGAAGATATTTTCAAGTTTCTGAAATGGTCGCTAGGGGGTGTAACAACCAACACCAAGTAGAAAAATATGATTTTTATGAAATTTTGTCCAATGAAAATATATCGATAAGCTCATTTTCGGATTTACTGACTATTTTTCTACACTTTTTGTCCAAAACGTGTTTTTCTATCTATCATAATAAAGTGGTGGGGGAAGTTCAATTGTTTTATTAAACAAACGGAGATTTCTCCCGTTTCGCTTGACGGATTTCAACGAACTTGGGCTCATATGAAAGAGAATAGTCTGCGCTATAAAATGCTCTTTTGCTTTTTAATTTGTAACATTCGCCGTCGCCGCTAGATGGCGTCAACTGAAATGGTAGCATACTTTTGAGTTTTTTTCGAAAAAATCAAATGTAATGGTATATCCATTTTCATATATTTTAAAAGGGGACACATTTTCTTATAAAAAAAATTAAAAAAAAAAACAAAAAAAAAATAGAAAAAAAACAAAAAAAAACAAAAAAAAACATTAATTTTTTTGTTTTTTTTTAAAGGAAAATGTATCCCCTTTTAAAATATATAAAAATGAATATACCATTACATTTGATTTTTTTGGAAAAAAACTCAAAAACATGCTACCATTTCAGTTAACGCCATCTAGCGGCGACGGCGAACGTCAAAAATTCAAAACCAAAAAAGTTTTTTGAATCGCAGATCATGCTCTTTCATATGAGCCCAAGCTCGTTTAAATCGGTCAAGCGAAACGGGAGAAATCTCCGTTTGTTTAAAAAATCAATTGAACTTCCCCCACCACTTTATTATGATACATAGAAAAAAACGTTTTCGACAAAAAGTGTAGGTAAATAGTCAGTTAATCCGAAAATGAGCTCATCGATATATTTTCATTGGACAAAATTCCATAAAAATAATATTTTTCTACTTGGTGTTGGTTGTTACGCCCCCTAGCGACCATTTCAGAAACTTGAAAATGTTTTCCAGGTTTTTCTCTTGGCCGTTTTAGTCATACAATTTTTTGCCGCAAGCCTCTACGATAAATAGTTTCCGAGAAACGCTACCTCGCATTCTTAGTTGGCCACCCGGTGCATTCAAAGAAGTATGGGCAAATAAACAATACATAATGCGTAGGTACCCTGCTTCAATTTGCAAGTCTCTATTCACTTTTCGCATTCTCCAGAAAATTAAACATTTTTTATATATCCTATAATACCTACCTTAAAAACAAAATTGCCATTTTTTCTGGCACGTTTTAAAATGTAAAGGTTTATTCGGAAGCCTTGGGAACAGGGTAAATATCTATTTTCAACCATTGAACTTTCATTTAAAACTTTTTTCCAAACGTCAAATTAAAAAGTGAATTGCGGGGTCCATTTAGCTGTGCCCTGCACAAGGTTTTTTTATATATTAATTTAGACCCCCTTTATCTTTTTTATTTGACGTTTCTAAAACTTTTTTCCAAACGTCAAATTAAAAAGTGAATTGCGGGGTCCATTTAGCTGTGCCCTGTACACGGTTTTTTTAGATATTAATTTAGACCCCCTTTATCTTTTTTATTTGACGTTTCTGACAAAAATGTCCCTTCATAAAAGTCTATTGATTGGTTTCGAGCAAATTGTTGGAAAAACTATATTTCGCTTTCACAGGAAGAAAGACTGGGCGTCGTCAAAATTTTTAATTCCAATTGAAAGGTACAGGCAAAAAGGGCGATATGTCAAAAAGTTAATTTCGAGATAAACGCGAGGTTTTAAGAGCTCTAAAAAGTGATTATAATAATAATAATTGTAAAAGTAAGCATTCTTACTGAAGACTTCAACCTTATTGTAATAAAAAAAACGAAAATAAGACAGTTGAGGAAGTATCCAATAAATAATTCATCTTGACTGTGTATGAAATAATCGAGGAAATAATGGAATAGGTGTTCAAGTAATATGAATATCCTTTCTTATTTGAGAACAATCGGTTCCTATTGCATAAAACACTACCATTCAGGCTTTTTTTCCAAATCAGTTTCATTTTTTCGTTGTTTCCTATTCACAAATAAAAACAAACATTTAAACTTACTGAAGATTGAAAAATCCTCATTTTCATGAATGAAATATGATGATGCCTACACTCTACACCACTGGATCCCTCTCCAGTCAATGCTCAATGCAAATTTGACACTTACCTGTGAATGGTGATTTCTGGATCCGAATGGTCCAGTTTTTGACACAGCAAGCATAATCTTACCATTTTTCACAAATAAAGTC
Organism: Orchestes rusci; assembly: GCA_958502075.1. Taxonomy (NCBI): domain Eukaryota; kingdom Metazoa; phylum Arthropoda; class Insecta; order Coleoptera; family Curculionidae; genus Orchestes; species Orchestes rusci. The sequence continues at coordinate 26,542,616 of OY293308.1, read as the reverse complement.
ACAATACAACACTTCACAAGCACGAAAGTAGAAGTTTTCAAGTTGAAACCCCATGGCATCACCGCACTACCTTCAAAATCGAAACCAGCTGTTTAAAGGCAGCGTTGCCGTGTACTAGGACTAATATTTACTATGTATCGCCTGTATCCAATGCACAAAAAATCATTATTTAATGAATGTTAGTAATCAAGCTTTGAGTAGCACAAAAATGTTTCACATTATTTATGATAATATGAAATAATATCATCATTAGACACTATCACCGTTGTTCAACATTGAGTTGATTCACACGAAATCATGGTTGTAAATGTGTCTGATTATGCGATAATCTAGAATAGTGAACCTTGATGCACCTTCTTGAAAAATGAACAATACTCAATCCTCCTTAATTTTCATTGTATCATGTCTTATCAATCAATTTCGTACACAGAGGAATTTTCATTGATGAAGATTTGCCCAAATCGGCAACCGCGTCGAAAGCAGGTCAGTTTTCGGCGACGCAGATATCAGAGCCGTCTATAGTATTACAATAAAGACGGCTCTGATATAACTCGACAAGGATAGCGATACAGTGAATTTCTCAAGACATACTGACATATACGTCCAAAATTGGATGATGGTGCCATTATTTTTGAAGGTTTCCTTCTCTAAAGCCTTATAAAACTCAATGATTCTACCATATTAGTCCAGCAGGCAGTGCAATTTTTTTCGACTTTTTTTCCCAGCCGCTGTATTTGAATGAAGCTTTTCTTTTAGTGACAAAAAACAAGAATTTTTGAGTCTGGCTAAAATTTCTGGATTGAATGTGAATTTGAACTGAATAGCGCAAAATCGGCTGAACCAAATACCAATATAATATATAATATATTTTGAATCAGAAGAAACGTTGATCCATTTAAAAAAATATTACTTAATAATTTTTTTCTGTTTTATTAAGTCGATTTTTCATTTCCGCTATCATGCACTAATAGACACTATACGTGAAAAGACCCAACACTTTTGTATTTAGAGTTTTTTTACCACTCAGAATAAGAGCTGTGGGAGGGGGTCAAAATATAATAGATAACCCTGTACCTATGATTGCTATCAAATGTTGGAATTAGACCAAGCAAAATATGTATGCAATTATAGCATAATTTTATAAACGTATTTGGAACCTTCAGTTTCTAAACACGAAAATAAAATCAGAGTTACACAAATTTCTTAAAAAATGGGTCTTCGCTTAGAAAACAGAATAAAATTACCTGAATGCATATTTCAAATATATTGTATATCAAACTAAACCAGTATAATCGAATTAAAGAAAAAATGAATTATTACCCAAGTAACACAAATATTAAGGTTTGGAGACAGAATCTCCATCTATTGGTGGTGATGAGAAACCTACTGTCAAGAACTAACAATGTAGCATTCACATGACGTAGAAAACTTGAAAAGGCATTCGCCACAATTTCAAGAATAAACGTTTCTATCCCACACAATAGCAACAATGCAGTTGCGTACTGCCAACGTTTATTATAACCAAAAGCCCAAAGGCTAGAGGTTGCGAAAGACATGCATTTCTCTCCCACAGATCCATCCACAGACGCGTTTCGCTGTATCACAGCTCATCGGTGCGGCTAGGATCTGCAGGAGAGAAATGCTGCTGCTGTTTTAAAGAGAGGGGGTATAGTACTTGAAGTACTCTTTCCCTTGCTGAAAAAAATGAGTTGCTTGGCAGAATGGTTTTAATGAGGAAAAAGGAGAGGAGCCTAAGCTCCAGGGGTGGGGAGAGTACTCCCCGAAATTGTAGTGATTTGATTTTAAGTTTTTTTTTTTTTTTTTGTTGTTTTTTTTTTTTTTTAGTGTCATTTGTTATTTTTTTTTTTTTTTTATTATTTTTATTTTCATTTTTTTTTTTTTTTTTTTTATTTTTATTTATTTTTTTTTTTTTTATCATATATATATTTTTTTATTAATATTTAGAGAAGAAAGTTAGGCGGTGGCAATGGTGGGGGGGAAGGAACATAATTTAGATCTGGATTCAATTTATAGGTCTTAAATTTCGACCACAAGTTTTTGTATCTCGTTTTTTTGTACTGGAAAAACGCAAACTTTTTTATTTTACGCAGGAGCTCGTTTTTGTGTAGTCCAATGTTTTTTTTTATGCGGTAGTTGGCGTCCTGAATTACGTGATAAATGGGTTTGATTTTGTATTCGTTGTAAACATCTCTGGATCGGATAAACCACGGAGTGTGGTCCCATCTCCTGATTATTTTGTTTTGATAGGTTTGGAGACGTTTCAGCTGGGATTCTCTAAGACGCATTACCCCCATGGCATAGGTAAGTTTTGGGATGAACACTTGTTGGAGAAGAATTAGTTTATTTTTTAAGCTGAGGCTGCTGTCGGATTTAACGATAGGAAAAAGAACTCCATACATTTTGTTTACGTCCTTGAATTTTTTCGCAAGGTGATCATTCCATGAAAGTCGCCGATCCAGGATAATTCCCAGGTATTCCATTGTTGAGTCCCAGTTTATAGGGATTCCATACATTTCTAGGTTAGGAGTGGTGATGCGTTTCTTGCGAGTTATAATCATTGCTTTCGTCTTCCTTGGATTGATCCTGATTTTCCATTTGTTGTAGAATTTCTGGAGTATATTGACATGTTGTTGGAGTCTGCATACGATGGAGATGGGGTTTTTGGAGGTGGAGTATATTAGTGTGTCGTCGGCATACATTGATAGCTGAGTTTTTTCGTATACTGGGGTATCCGAGACGAAAATGTTGTAGAGTGTCGGCGACAAAAGGGAGCCCTGTGGGACACCAGCACGTTGAGTTTTGACTTCTGATAGTTCCTCGCCAATTTTGGTGCAGAATTTTCTGTCAGAAAGGAAGTTTTTGATGATAAGAATTAACTTGTTAGAAAAACCAGCCGATGCCATTTTAAACAGCAGCCCCTGATGCCAGACTCTGTCAAAGGCCTTCTCGATGTCTAGTGCCAAGAGTCCAGATGAGTTCTTGAGTTGGAGGCCCCGAGTTACGTCTTCCAGTAGCCTGGCCACCAGGAGCTCTGTGCTGAGGTTCTCTATGAAGCCGAATTGATGGTCGGGAATTATTTTCAAGTTAGAGCATTGCTCCTGCAATCTTGTTAGTATTATCTTCTCATAGATTTTCCCTAGGCAGCTAAGAAGGGCGATGGGCCTGTAGCTACTAGGCCTGGACAGATCCTCCTTTTTCTTCGGTATAAGAACGATGGTGGCTTTTCTCCAGACAGTAGGGAAATATGAAAAATCCAGGCATTTGTTTATCAGCAGAAGAGTAAATTCTATCAAGTTGGGGGTGAAATTTTTTATAAGTTTATTGGTGATATTGTCCTCGCCGGGCGCCTTTCCCGTTTTTAAGCTTTTTATGATGTGCTGTAGTTCGTCAAGAGTGGTATTTGAGAATTCAGCTACCTTAGTCCCTGGAAAGATATTTTGTTCGTCTTCGGGTTGATTTATTGGATGACTGTTTACTAGATCTGTGAATTTTCCTTCACCGAGATCTTCATTGAGTGAAAACTGGCTGTAAAGAGATTCGGCGAAGGTGTCGGCTTTTTCTTTGTCGGTGTAGATTGGCTGGTTGTTAATGACGAGTGGAGGATACCTTCTGCCGTTGGTTTTTCGTGCAAAGTTTTTGTAGATGGTCCAAAACTTAGTACTGTGATCCTCCAATCCCTCTATTGTCTGTTGAAATTGTTCATTACGATGAATAGTTATTTTTCTCTTGATCCAGTTCGTCATTCTATTTGCTTGCTTGAGAAGTTCCTTGGATTCCAGTTTTTTGGCTTTCTTCTTGGTTTTGTTCCTTTCTCTTATCAGCTCCTTGATCTCTGCGGGAAATGGCTGTTGATTGAAAAACTTAGCTTTGATTGTTATCGAGGCTTCATCTATTGCTTGGTGAATTTTCGAAGTGAAGTCTGATATCGCAGGGTCGATTTCCTGTGTTGTATTGAGAGGGTATTCGAGTTTCATTTTACTAAAAACCTTCTTCAGTAGATTATAATTTGTTATTTTTTTAATGTACTGTTTGGATGGTAGTTCGATATTTTCCAGTGTTAAAATGATCGGGTCATGATCAGAAGATAGGGCGGTGTCACAGAACAAATGGGTGTTCATAGGAATTCCTCTAATCAGTCCAATATCCAGAATGTCTGAGCGATTTACAAACCCTCCGTAATGGGTCGGTGTGTCAGGAGCCAGAATGTCCACTTGATTATAATTGCAATAAGTATTGAGTTTTATTCCAGCAGTATTGTTTGTTTTACAGCCCCATATCTTGTTCTTGCAATTGAAATCTCCAAGAGCAATTGCCATTGTCTTGTGTGGAAGAATTTTGTTGAGGATGTTGTTACTCAATGCAATGGATGGAGGTTTGTAGACAGAACTGATCATAATGAGTGAATTCCCAGTATCTAGAATTATAGAAGTAGTTTCGGTGCTTGATGGACGGAATTGTGGAAGGGGCTTGACGGCCAGCCCTCTTTTGTAAAGGACAGCGGTACCGCCTCCTTTCCTATTTTGTCTATCGTTTCGGTGAATGTTATAGTTTGGAATGTTGAAATGCAGGAGAGAAATGCACCGCTTCGCAGCGACGTACCAAACGGTAAATGAAACACTAAGGTTTGGAGACAGAATCTCCATCTATTGGTGGTGATGAGAAACCTACTGTCAAGAACTAACAATGTAGCATTCACATGACGTAGAAAACTTGAAAAGGCATTCGCCACAATTTCAATAATAAACGTTTCTATCCCACACAATAGCAACAATGCAGTTGCGTACTGCCAACGTTTATTATAACCAAAAGCCCAAAGGCTAGAGGTTGCGAAAGACATGCATTTCTCTCCCACAGATCCATCCACAGACGCGTTTCGCTGTATCACAGCTCATCGGTGCGGCTAGGATCTGCAGGAGAGAAAGAGAGAGAGAGAGAGTTTTAACGCGTTTCGGGGGTATAGTTCAAGCGAACTTTATCCCTTTTAATGAGTCTTTGGGCTTTTGTTTGATAATGGGATTTGTGGGTGGAGCAAGCTCCGGAAAAAGAGGTGAGACTGATTCTCGGGGTTTTGATTTTGACTTTTTTTTTTTTTTTTTTTTTTTTTTTTTTTTTTGGGAAGAGAGATTCCAAGTTTGTTTTGAGTTAGGATTGTTTCGAGGAAGTTTTTTGGTTGGTGTTGGTTTGAGGTACATATTAGGTTTTTGAAAAGAGAGTACTTTTGGTTTTTCGGGGTGGGTTTTTGTCTGTTAGGGTAATTTGGGTTTTAGATTTTTGTTTGTGAGAGAAAAACTCTCGAATTGTGCTGATCGGATTTTTAATCATCAGAAGTTGGAAAAGGGGGTGGTGGCGGTATATAGTCTATAATGGGGATGATATCATGACAGTGAATTTCCGACCAAATATTACGAAATTTCCTTCTCCTCTTTATTTTGGCCCTGCTGGAGTGGATGGCAGAGAATTTAATTTTCTGGATTAGGGTGTTATTGTGGAAGGCGATCCTTGTTCTTAGTGTGTATTTCAAATCGATGATCTTGTGTTGAATTGGTTTGATGTTATGGTCTTCAAAAACATCTCGGGTCCTTATATACCATGGAGTCTTGTCCCACCTCCTCACAATTTTATTTTGAAAACGTTGGAGTGTAGTTGTGATTCCTTTATTTATCCACATTGTACCAGCAGCATAAGTGAGTTTGGGCATGAATACCTGCTTCATAATGATGAGTTTATTCTGTATGGACATCGAGCTACTGGGAGCAAGTATGGGGTAGAGGGCCCCATAACATTTGTTAACGTCTTTCAATTTCTGAGTGAAGTGTGTTTTCCACATCATTTTTCTGTCTATAATTACTCCCAAGTATTTAATTTGCTGGGTCCAGGCGATGGGTGTATTTTCAATGATAATTGGAGGTACATTTTTAACTTCGTTGGCCGCGATCAAAATCGCCTGAGTTTTCCGGGGGTTGATTTTTATCTTCCATCTGTCGTAGTATTCCATCAGTAAATTGGAGTAGTTTTGAAGTCTGAGCCGTATGATGGTAGGATTTTTGGTGGTGGCGTATATCATAGTGTCGTCGGCGTACATTCCTATTTCCGTTTGTTGATAAGTAGGGGTGTCCCAAAGGTAGATGTTATATAACAATGGTGACAGTGTGGAGCCTTGTGGGACGCCTGCTCTAAGTGTTTTGAAGTTCGAAGTTTCCGTTCCGATTTTTGCTGCGAAGATCCTGTTTTGTAGAAAGCTTTTTACGATAAGAATAATTTTTCTGGAAAATCCAGCCAGACACATTTTGAAGAGTAGCCCCTGGTGCCAGACTCGATCAAATGCTTTTTGAATATCTAACGCAATAATTCCGGTTGTGTGATTTCTTTGGAGCCCTTTTGTAATATCTTCAATCAGTCTGGCCACCAGAAGCTCTGTACTGAGGTTTTCTGAGAATCCAAATTGGAATTGGGGGATGATGTTGAGCCGTTCCGCCTGATCCTTCAATCGGAAAAGTAGAAGTTTTTCATATAGTTTCCCAAGACAGCTGAGGAGGGAAATTGGTCTATAGCTGTCCGGATTTTCCAGATTTTCGCTTTTCTTTGGGATGAGCACCACAATCGCCTTTTTCCATTTGGTAGGGAAGTACATCAAATCCAGGCATTTGTTGAAGAGCTGGACTAGAAAGCTTCTGACATTCTCAGTCAGATTCTTGATGATCTTGTTAGTAATTGAATCATCACCAGGGGCTTTCCCTGTCTGTAGAGTGCTGATAAGAGTGTCCAACTCTTCGATCGTGACATTATCCATTTCCTGAACTTTTTTGCTCTGTAAGATTCTATCAGCGGCGTCTGCAGCGTTAATCGGGTGTCCATTGACTCGTTCCGTAAATCCGGGTGGTCCAAGGGTCTCGTTGACATTGAATTGTTCATAGAGTGATTTTGAGAAGACCTCCGCTTTTTCCTTGTCATTGTATACATAAACATCTTCCGATTTGATGGGTGGGTATCTCCGATTTTTATTTTTGATGGAGAATTTTTTATAAATTGACCAGTAGGCAGATGAATAATTTTCCAGGGTTTGGAGGTAATCCTGAAAATTTTCATTTCTGAACTTTATCACCTGCCTTTTAATCTGGTTTGTGAGTCTATTTGCCTGCTTCAGAAATTCTTTCGAATCGTGTTGTTTTGCCCACTTCTTAAGTCTGTTCCTGTCTTTGATAAGTTCTTTAAGTTCCGTCGGAAATTCTTTTGTGTTGTAGTTTTTCGCTCTGATTGTAACAGCGGAGTCGTCTATTGCAGTTTGAATTGTTGCTGTAACTTGATCCACAGCAATGTCTATGTCTTCGGTTGTGTTGATATTGAAGCCTAATTGTTGTTGGCTCAGTATCTTTTTGAATAGTGGAAAATTCGTAATTTTCTTTAGACTATTATTGACCGGTAGATGGACTTTTTCCAATTTGAGGATAATTGGGTCATGATCAGAGCCAAGCTCAGCTTCACAGTATAGATGAGGATTTAATGTTATTCCTCTCATGACGGCGATATCAAGAATGTCAGCTCTGCCAACAAAGCCGGAAAAGTGTGTGGGGGTGTCTGGTGCCAAAATTTCTGCCTGATTATAGTTGCAATGTGTCAATAGTTTAATCCCATCTTTGTTGTTTATTTTACATCCCCAAGCTATGTTTTTGGAGTTCAGATCTCCCATAGCTATGGCTGGGGTGTTATGAGGGAGTAGTCGATCCAGAATTTTTTTCTTCCAGGTATATTGAGGTGGCTTGTAGACTGAAGAAATCATAATGTGTGAATCGCCCATGTCCAAGAGTATCGTGGTTGATTCAATCTTTCCATCATTAGCCGGAGGGAGGGGCTTGGAGGACAGTCCCCTGCGTACTAGCACAGCTGTTCCCCCTCCTACTTTTGAGACTCTGTCGTTTCGGTAGATGGTAAAATTGGGGACGTTGAAATTGAGTGTAGGGGTGAGCCAAGTTTCTTGTAGCAGCACCACGTCCGGTGAGGATCTTCTCAGATAATCCAAAAATTCCACTCTTTTATTTGCTATTGAGTGTGCATTCCAGCTTATGATTTTGAGAGTTTCCATATATTTGATTTTTTTAGGCATTATTATATGCTACAAATCCATGTAATGCTGCCATCTCCTTTTCCAACTTCAGGCATCTTTCGTCCAAGTTATCTTCAATCTTTTTACATCTTTTGTTCAAGTCATCAAATGAAACTTTAACAAGATTTAGTTTTCGATCAAACTGACCAAACTTTTCATCAAATACGTTGAATTGTCCACACAGTTTGGCTAACATCAATTCCATGTTACTCGAAGGGCTGGTTGCGTTGGATGGAGTGGGTTGTGGGTTTTGATTGTGTTGAATTGGTGGTGCAGCCATTCTGGCGTATGATCTATGATCTCCAGCATCCATTCGTCCCGAAAATCTCGATAATTGGAAGTTTGGGGTGTTGGGCGTCTGCGCATTAACTCTCGCTTGTCTTTCCTTTAATTTCCTGATAAGATTTGGGTTTTTTGGGCATCCAAACCAACTGGCTGCATGTTTTCCTTGGCAATTGATGCATGTAAATTTATCTTCAAGGGGTTTATCACATTTGGAATATAAATGATCACCAGCGCATTTGTGACATTTTGGTAAATTGTGGCAGGAACAGGAGAGAAATGCACCGCTTCGCAGGGACGTACCAAACGGTAAATGAAACACTAAGGTTTGGAGACAGAATCTCCATCTATTGGTGGTGATGAGAAATCTACTGTCAAGAACTAACAATGTAGCATTCACATGACGTAGAAAACTTGAAAAGGCATTCGCCACAATTTCAAGAATAAACGTTTCTATCCCACACAATAGCAACAATGCAGTTGCGTACTGCCAACGTTTATTATAACCAAAAGCCCAAAGGCTAGAGGTTGCGAAAGACATGCATTTCTCTCCCACAGATCCATCCACAGACGCGTTTCGCTGTATCACAGCTCATCGGTGCGGCTAGGATCTGCACATAGTATAATAAACAACAAGTAGCGACAGCTCCATATATCTGTGGTCAAATTTCGTTCTGTCTCAATGACAGAAATTCGCCTCATTTATACCCTGCTAACAATTTGGAGTGTAAAACTGTTTTCTAAATCAAGACTTTGAAACTTCGCATAAATCTTTAGACATACTGCATAGTGTGGTAATCGTATTGTATAACTTGATTGATAATTCACCTATGTATCAGTATCATTGAAGTCATGGAATCGGCTAAAGTATGGTTTTATTTTACATTTCATAAGGTTAGCAGTGTATAAATGAGGCGAATTTTTGTCATTGAGACAGACGAAATTTGACCACCTTTAGGTATATGGAGCTGTCGCTACTTGTTGTTTATTATACTATGATCTGCAGGAGAGAAATGCACCGCTTCGCAGGGACGTACCAAACGGTAAATGAAACACTAAGGTTTGGAGACAGAATCTCCATCTATTGGTGGTGATGAGAAACCTACTGTCAAGAACTAACAATGTAGCATTCACATGACGTAGAAAACTTGAAAAGGCATTCGCCACAATTTCAAGAATAAACGTTTCTAT